>CM033350.1:19504236-20204236 GCA_019395295.1 Osmanthus fragrans | reverse complement strand
GGCCATTAGTTCTGTCCTAGTGAGGGAAGAAGATGGTACCCAGTTTGGCCGTCTACTATGTAAGCAAAGCTTTCACTTCCACAGAATCTCGATATTTAGACATGGAGAAGCTCGCTTTTTCACTCATGGCCGCCTGCAGAAAATTGAGGCCTTACTTTCAGGGCCATAGCATCCAGGTATTGACCACTCTCCCACCCAAGCAAATCTTACAAAGGTCGGACGCTTCTGGGAGATTAATGAAATGATCTATCGAACTGAGCGAATTCGACATTTCATACAAGCCAAGGGCCTCGGTGAAGGGACAGGCCTTGGCAGATTTCATAGTCGAATTCGTCGGACTGCAAGTTGATATGGAAACTGAGGTAGTAAAACCCCCAACTTGGAGCCTGCTCGCTGACGGCTCATCTGGCGAAACCAGTTCAGGCATAGGGGTTATTTTGATGAGTCTAGAGGAGCACAGACTTTGCTGTGCTATCAGGTTCGGATTCAAAGCTTTGAACAATGTTGTGGAGTACGAAGCCCTACTGGTAGGTGTCAAGTTATCAAGGGAAATGCAGATAAAAAGGTTAACAGCCAGTAGCAATTTACAGTTGGTGGTGAGCCACGTCAAAGGAGATTACTCAACAAAGGACAAGAATATGGCTTCTTACCTGAGGAAGGTTAAGGAGCTCATCTCCCACTTTGAAAAGTTCGATCTTGTACAGATTCTAAGGTCAGAAAACATGCATGCCGACGCCCTGTCCAAACTGGCTAGCAGTAAAGATTCAGAACTCCTCAAGATGGTGCCAATTGAACACCTCACTCCACCATCCATAGCTAAGGGCGAAGAGATCATGTGATAGAGGGGACCCCTCTTTGGATGCAGCTGATCGTCACCTTCTTAAGGGACTAAACCCACCCTAAAGACAAGGAAGAAGCTCAGAAACTAAGGCGTCAAGCCGCATATTACGTGCTCCAAGACGAAGTGTTGTATAAGAGAGGATTTTCGATGCCACTTTTGAGATACACCGGAGGCGATGAGGCCAACTATGTCCTAAGGGAGGTCCATGAAGGAATCTGCGAGAACCATACGGCCCGTCCGACCTTGGCCTATAAGATACTCAGACAAGGGTACTAGTGGCCAACATTAAAAAAAGATGCGATCCAGTTCATCCGCGCCTATGACAAATGCCAGTGTTTCTCCTTCATTCAACGACAACCGTCTCAAGAGTTTACTACTGTGTCTAGCCCATGGCCTTTCGCCAAATAGGGCATCGACTTGATAGGTCCGCTTCCTAAAGGGAAAGGAAGCGCTGCCCATGCAATTGTAGCTATAGACTATTTCACCAAATGGGTGAAAACTGAACCTTAGACGTAGATAACTGAGGCGAACACTTCGAAGTTTGTATGGAAAAACATCATATGTCGGTTCAGGATCCCTCGATCACTTGTATCGGACAATGGGAGGCAGTTCGACAATAAAAAGGTCAAAGAGATGTGCGAGGAGCTCAGGATCAATAAACATTTTTTTCCCCACACCACCCCCAAGCTAATGGCCAGGTAGAGGTAGTGAACAAGACGATAAAGCAGATTCTGAAAAAGAAACTTCACGCATCGAAGGGGGCGTAGGTGGATGAACTGCCCCATGTATTATGGGCGATATGTATCACAAGCAAAACCGCAATGGGTGAGACCTCTTTCTCCATGGCATATGTCGCAGAAACGATGAGCCCCGTCGAGGTGGGATTGTCCTCGCCTCGGCGCCTACATTTTGACGAGATCTCCAATAAGAAAATCAGACGATGCGAGCTGGACTTTCTTGAAAAAAGAAGGGACGCCTCACAAATTAGGTTCGCCACTTATCAAAGGAAAATGACCAAGTATTATAACAAGAAGGTCAAAAAGAGATCGTTCAGAAGAGGTGATCTCGTGTTGAGAAGGGTTTTCCTCTCTTCTAAGGAACCTGGTGTCGAAACCTTAGGCCCGAACTGGGAAGGCCCTTACTGCATCACCGAGGAGGTCAGGCCAAGGACTTTCAAAATCGAAACTTTAGATGGGAAGATGCAACCCCACCCCTGGAATGTTGAACACTTGAGGATCTACTATCAATGATTCTTTTTTCTTCTTCGCCAATCCAATTATCAAGGCGTATGTTTGTAGTCCCCTTGTTTTGTGTTTGCTTTCCCATCTATAGAATGAAGCTTCGGTGTTATATTATTTCAACTGCGTCCACTTCTTCAAGATGAACCATTTTACTTTGTAGCACATTCTATAAAACGAAGTCTAGCATCCTACAAATCCTAAGTAAAAAGGGTTCGGCATGGCTTGTGTGTGGTAAACCCACACGGTATTCATCAAACCTTAATTAAATTTGTTAATAAACAATTTATTGGATGAGCTTTAAAGACGAATCGTTTCACTTTGTAACACCTTCTATAAAACGAAGTCCAACATCCTACAAATCCTAAGTAAAAATGGTTCGACACGGCTTGTGTGTGGTAAACCACAGGGTATTCGTCAAGCCTTAATTAAATTGGTTAATAAATTACCTATTATCAACTCGAATGCTGCCCCAACCATGGCGAACCCATGCGACTTGTTAATAATTTATTCAAATTATTATTATTACCAGCTCGAACGCTACTCAAGGAGCCCATGCAACTTCTAATTATGTTCGATTGCTTCATCTATGATGGGAGCTCGTACCCCATTTTAGGGCTCCAGTACAAGGCAGGAATCGATAGAGTTCAACAAAAAAAAATGAAGAAACAAAGAATGGCTCCAATTAAAAACACAAAAGTCAAGTAAGTACAACTACTTTGCTATAAAATACTAGTTGACACCCTCCACAACCTCCACCACCTCTTCAGCCGCAACCTCAGCAGGGGTAGAGGGTTTTGCTAGAATGAACTCCTCCCTCACAGCAGCCAAGTCCACCTCTGGATGAAGTTCAGCAACCCTTGCAAGGACTTCACCTTAAGCAACGTTCTTCCAATACAAATCGAGGCCATCATACTCTGCCGTTTCATGAAAATGGGCGACATAATTCTCCACTGCAGCATCCCTCGCCTCAACTAACTACTGCTTCAAATTTGCAACTATAGCAATTAAGTCAGTTACTTGGCCATTCAGAGCCGTCCTATCTTTGTTGGCCACCTCCAATGTCGTCGAGGTGATCTTCTGCAAGTTATCCGAGTTCTCTACTCACTTCGTCCGTCAACGCATTTACTTCAGACTTGCAGAGATGAACATTCTCCTTAAGCTCAGCATTCTCAGTAGAGAGCTGTCCAACCTTAGCCTCCATCTCCACCTGTTTTACCTTGAAGGCCTTCAATGACCTCATCTACTGTCGAGGCCTCTGCCTTCAAATTTTCAGCTTCCAACTCAGCAGTGGCAGCCCTCTCTTCAAGCTCGCGGTTTCCATCCTGCAGCCTCTTCATGTCCATTTGAGCATTGAAGATGAAGCCTTGGGACCGAGCCTGCATTGCCAGTCCAGCCTGCAGCATGTCCGTGAAGTAACAAGTTTCAGCATAGGATGCATACTTGTCAGTCCAATACTTGTAGTTGATCCTCGCTACTGCTTGGGCCTCGGGCGGTAACATCTCCAATACTTCTGGAGCAATTTCATTGGCTCAGCTATCGAGGAAATCTCGAGCCCTAAACTCAGTAGGACCCTCCATCCTAGTCTGATGGCCCCGCTTCTTCCTAACTAACCCACCCTTCTCCTCGTTGTCCTCATCAACGTCAATCACTGGCATAGAATTCAAAGGCTTCACATTGATGGGCTTCCTCAAAGACCCCTCTATTGAAGTTTGCCGTGTAGAGGGAGGGGGAGGACCCTTGTTCTTTGTCAGAACCAGCCACCTTCTCTTAGGCACCCCCCATCAGAAGGCTCGACTTTGTCCTTTCCCTTAGCCTCCATTTTCTTCAATGGGGGGAGGCGGATTGGACTTCGATAGCCAACCATCCCTCTAGTTTTTGTAAGTTGACGAACTCGAGCTCAAAGGCTTCTTCTTCGCCTCGGACAAGTGACGCATGTGAAACATGTCCGGCTTCACATACTCTTTATTCAAGTGTTGCTCTGCAACCGAACCAAATAACAAAGTCAGCAAAAAGACTACATAATATGTCTCGGAAGTAAGGGTCAATTCACAACTTACCACGGGTCGACATCAGCAAATGTGTCATGAATAAGGCTCGTTTGCCAATCACGTTCTTGAAGTCCCTTCTCTCCGGAGACAGTTCGTATATGGCCCTGACAACGGCCTACTCAAAAGGTTCAAGCTCGAACCGATCTGTAGGAACTGGACAAATTCTTGAATCAAAAAAAAAAAAAACAAGGTGCAAAGCACAAATAAATAAAAAAAACCAGAGGCTATACTCACTATACTTATGATACTGGGTCGGCACAGTTATTTCTGGGACTGCATCCCCTCCACTGTCTGCCAGCGACCCCTTATCCAGCACCAAGAGGACTTCCAGTTCTTAATTGAAGAAGGAGTACCCTAGATGAAGGGGGAGTGCGAACCTCAGAGGTTAATGCAATACCACCCCCTGCAAGAATCCCCCTACTAGAAGCTCTGGGCCGAAAAAGGGTTTGAAAAACGTGGGGGACATATCCTCATCAAGAGTAACCTCCTTCCACAGAAGAAAGACCCCTGCTATTTGGCTCCATGCGTTCAGTACAAGTTTGGTCGGAGCCAGATTATACTGCCTAAGCAAAAATCTAAAAAATGGGTGCAGAGGTAACCTCATCCCCCCTGCCAAAATGGTCTCGCTCACAGCCACGCATCCCTGCCTAGGATAACAGGCTCTCTCATCAGGGGTCGGCATAAACATCTCTATGGTTTTAGGGATCCTATATTTCTCCCTATAGGTTTCAAGTTCGCTCGCCTCTACAACCGAAGGCCATTCGGATGCCTTCCACCTCATCTTAAAATCCATAGGCCCCTCTAGCATCATAGCAACACTATGGGGTCCCCACCATCGCCTCCATTATTCTAGCAGTAGGAATGGGTGGAGGCAGACCAGCCTCAACATACAATAGTGCAGTGTCCTCGTCCGTAGACGAATCCCCAAAATCTTTCTTTTTTGAAGAAGAGGCCATTTCTCTCAAAAAAAGGAAGAAAGTAAAAGAATCAACAACTGGTTTAAGCACTTACGTCGAAAAGGTTAAGAGAAGAGCCAGTGTGTGCAAAAGAGAACAACAAATTCTATGAATGATCGCGAATGCAGAAAGGAAGACCCTCAAACACTTAGAAATTTTTTTTGCAAAGTGAAAAAAACCAGAATTTGGGGAAGAAACCCCTTTTTATATGAAACGGAATTGCAGCTCAGCCCTTGAATTAACCCTGGTTTTAATCCAGGCCTTACAGTTGTCCTTACATCAGAGACATTGAAACGAAAAGGCGCCCATCACCATTTCGTATCAACAGCCATGATCAACGCGTACACCACACGCACAAGTAATTCGAGTCAATAAGCCAGCTATCACTAGTAATCATTATCATGTATTAAATTTTTACGTAATACGAAAAAGTAAGCTGTCCTCGTCGTAATTACTTAGCACCTTGGGAACCTGCATCAACTTCAAATCATACTGTGCTCGTCTATATGGCCTCGCCTCTTCTACAACAGGCTCGCCTATATGGCGTCACCTCTTCTTACAACAGGCTCACCTATATGGCCTCGCCTCTTCGACAACAGGCTCGTATATATGACCTCGCCTCTTCTTACAACAGGCTCGCCTATATGGCCTCGTCTATTTGACAGCAGGCTCGCCTATACGGCCTCGCCTCTTCCACAATAGGCTCGCCTACTTAAACACACCTCCTCTACAAACATCACAGCCAAGCCTTCAAGTCCACGCACTATATAAATAATCATACATGAATTTCGGGGACTAGTTGTTACAGCCACTTTTCTTTTCCCTCTCTACTTCAAGTCCACGCACTATATAAATAATCATACATGGACTTCAGGGACTAGTTGTTATGGCCAATCCCAAAAGGGCCCTAGCATGCAACGTGTGGTTGAAGCCCACGAGCCACGTGGCCGAACCCATCACATCGAATCGGTAGTGATGAACCTCTTGTGTCCGAACCCACATGCCGTGCCGAACTCTTATCACACAAACGGTAGACAGTATGGCTGTCTTATGGAAGATCTCATGGAAAGATGTTTTGACAGATGGTTGATGTGACAACACGCTGCAATGACGGCTACATCAATCCCACATGTCAGAGTTCAAATGTAGGAAGTCAGAGCATTAAATGTATTGGAGTCTATGACAAGAAGTCCAGCCGCTGGGATAAGGCCACGTGTCTATTCATCCAACGGTTCTTACTCACCCTCTCTTACTATAAAAGCTCACACATTGTGTCATTTGAAGGTAATGGTAAATTGGACTCTCAACACTACTTAGCGATTCTCTCTATATTTCACTATTCTATCTACCCAAGGTCGACCCCCTTATATATTTTGAAGGCTCACGTTTTACCCTTCCCATACTCATATATATTTCCACTCCAACTGACTTGATCGTCGGAGTGCGCGCGGCCGGCTCCCTCCTCTTTGGAGAAGGCCACGTGCAACTGACAATTTGTCCTAGTGTGTAGGAGCAAAGGCTGAACCGGACGTGAAAGGCCCTGAGATCTGTTGACTGCTCATAGGTACATTTTTTGAGGTCAACATATATCTCTTTTGTATTAAAATAAATTATATTCAAAATACTAAAAAAATTCCAAAGCAGAAACTCTCGAGCAAATGAGAGAAAAAAAATACATAGTTGCTTTAAAGAATATAATCTGCCTTTTAGCTCAACAGTTTAGCACGGTCATGGAAAATCATACCAAAACTACGCGAGTAATACACGTGAGGAAAAAAAAGTCAAAGAAAATGAGTAAAAGTGGATCAAAAGTGATGAAAATTCAAGGAGTAGGAATCAAAGTTCTTTTGCTTCTATGAAAGGAAATAACTTGAAGAATAAGAAACTGAAGGTCATATAGAAAGGTGGGGAGGTTAACTCAAATAGTAGCTAACATGCGCCATTATGAGGCAATTCTTAATGCAGCAAGGACATACAGTTTTTCCTCTCTAAGAGGATGGTGGCTCTCAACGCAAAAACAACACTCATCACATCCCACTGACCATGCAGCCAACCCAGCTATTTGACCTACCATGTATAGAAGGGCAAGAACCTCTTCATGAGCGAAAGCAAAAATGTAACACCCCCAAATCTAGATATCTAGATATATCTAGATTTGTAAGTATCATCAATTTTATTTACTCTTAAAATCATAAATGTGTTGGAAATTGGTTTGAAAATGATCAAAAAAATTGGTTAAGTATCGAAAAAAAAAGTGTAACATCAAGTCAACTTCGATATGTTTAGGCAAAATAGTTTGCAGCTTCGGGGCTTCGAAACGAGGTTCGACCTGTGTTTTTCGCTCGAGCAACATCGAGCGAAGAGCGAGCGACAAAGTCTCTGATATTGGAGAGGGATAACATGGAATGAACTAACACTCAGTAAGCAAACTCCATGCATATGATGTATAATTATGATATGCACATGAATTACTTTAAGATAAAAATATTTCTCAATATGTATATCCTTTATTTCATTTCTTTAAAAACTTAACATTGACATCGTGAGCTCACTTGGTGCATCGCCTAGCCAATCACAATGCAGTGGGCAATTATTATTTGGAATTTGGTCGACTCCTACCGGTAGTACCACAAAGCGGTTAACATTAACATTAATATTATCATTATCATTAAACATTGGTCGGGTGCGCCGGTCCCTCACGCCTCATTTATCACTCACACCTTTCGTGACATAGACATACGCCTCATAACAAAACATTCGGGATACATATTTTTAAAAACATTTATTGACTCATTGACATTTAGAAACTTTTATTTTTCTTGAAACTTCAAGTAAGTTTATGGATGCAGTGATGTACATGAATATGTCATGAGAAACATTAATGATATAAAACGTAATAATTAAATATCAAGTTCCCATAATAACACATTTATACATTTAACGATGTAACGTGTGTATTAAGACAAAGGGAAGTTTACTTACCTTAAGTCCTAGCAATTTACTTTCAAATGGTAAGTGTAGATGTTCTCAGTCACCACGAAGTCAACGTGCCGAAATCCTAATTCATTATCATTTATTTAGAAACTCGATAAAATTCAATATTTTAAATATGAACTCATATCATTTCTCTACTGAATTAACTAGTTTGTTATTATTGTTGTAAAATCCTGCGTGTAAATAAAAATGTCAAGGTTCATACAAATTTTAAAGCTGAATTCACTGTTAAAAGACGTCGTCAGGCAAACGGTTACTAGTTGGTTCTATTAAAATAATAAATCCCTTATAAAACAATATTAAAAAAAAATCATTCTCCTTTCCTGCAAATATTACTTATATGCATACAATCACACAAATAAATACAAATGCCATTATATAGACACACGCCTATTTATATACGCATATACATACATGCAATATACACCTAAATATACAAACACGTATACATAACACGTAGACTCATATATATATACAGGGGCAGACCTGAGGGGTCCCCCAAGGTCAAGGACCCCCCCACTTTTTTTAGTAGAGGATAACTATAAATTTTGATTGTGACCCCCAACCCAAGTCGTCTGAGTCCGCCTACATACACAAGTGGATATATGTATACACAAATATATAATAAAAATAATACATTTTATATATTCACATGTTTTATATATTCACACACATCTTTGCTCACAGACATGTGAATATATATACACGCATATAAATAAAATGCACACATACTGTATATACATAATGTTGTGAATTTACTTAAATATGCACAGCGGAAATATAACAATTTTCAATTCCCACAAAGGATATACTTGGCGTTTAGATAGAAATTGTGAAATAGATTTTACCTTTTGTGAAATCTGCAAACTCTTTTGCTATTCCTTCTACTTCAGCAATCCTGATCTGCCTCCCACAGCTGTCCAATTGTCCAGCCTCCAATAGTATTCACACAGAGAATAATGTAGCGAGAAAACCAGGGTTTTGTTTATTGTGTTAGCAAGTAGAATAATGAAAGAGTTTTAAGCTCAAAAAAAATAATTCATATTAAAAGTTCAATAAAACATTTACATAATGAAAAATAAATAAAAATGAACTATTCATATGTTTTGTAACATATCTCTTTGAATGACCACTAAAAAAAACAATTATTCCATCAATTAATTTGATATAATTTTTCTTAATGTACAAAATAAGGAGTTTTTAACTTAAAAATAATTTTATAAAAGGACCATACTATACGTACAAAATGGTTTACAAAATCACTTATTCACTACACACAATAAGAGTGAGGACCACACAACCGACTTTTTTAAATTCACGTGGGGTCCATGAATTTTTTGTGAGTGAGTAAACCCTTTAGTAGAAAGGGTGTGAGTACAAATAGATTAATCCTTTATAAAAATATCCGCATTCATTGCTTCAATTGTTGCAACTCAGTTACTTATTTAATCTTTATAATCAAATTTACTTAACATTAATCTCTTAAATTATTGGGCTTTTAATTAACTGTTGGTTTGAGCTTTCATAACCTTAAGCTTCCATAGCGCGTTTTTTAAATGGGATATGTTCGCATGAAATCCGCAAGCATACGGGATCGTTGACAAGTAATAATAACGTGAGTTGTAAGTTATCATCCAACGAGGAATAATGTTTAATTCTAGTACACTAGTTACTACTAAATTCGATGTTTGTGACACAAAAGGCATGATTTTGTTATTATTTAAACTAATTCAAAACTAAGGAAGCAATAAAAAATATTTTGTCAAATATGTGAATGATTGTATTGGATTTTGAATCCCTTATTGCCATTTATTTTAGTTTTCGATTTGTAATATAGTCAATTTCATACTTTCGTGACAATCAATAACACTAGTATATTTAATTCTCTTTTCCAAGATAAATTAAGTCTATTCTAATCACGACCCGATCATATTTCTAGTACGAATTCATATTACCAAAATGCATTAAATCATAAGTTATCTACGTGATTGCATATGTGATAAAGATTATCTACGTGAGTGAGTAAACCCTTTAGTAGAAAGGGTGTGAGTACAAATAGATTAATCCTTTATAAAAATATCCGCATTCATTGCTTCAATTGTTGCAACTCAGTTACTTATTTAATCTTTATAATCAAATTTACTTAACATTAATCTCTTAAATTATTGGGCTTTTAATTAACTGTTGGTTTGAGCTTTCATAACCTTAAATGGGCTGAGCTTCCATAGCGCGTTTTTTAAATGGGATATGTTCGCATGAAATCCGCAAGCATACGGGATCGTTGACAAATAATAATAACGTGAGTTGTAAGTTATCGTCCAACGAGGAATAATGTTTAATTCTAGTACACTAGTTACTACTAAATTCGATGTTTGTGACACAAAAGGCATGATTTTGTTATTATTTAAACTAATTCAAAACTAAGGAAGCAATAAAAAATATTTTGTCAAATATGTGAATGATTGTATTGGATTTTGAATCCCTTATTGCCATTTATTTTAGTTTTCGATTTGTAATATAGTCAATTTCATACTTTCGTGACAATCAATAACACTAGTATATTTAATTCTCTTTTCCAAGATAAATTAAGTCTATTCTAATCACGACCCGATCATATTTCTAGTACGAATTCATATTACCAAAATGCATTAAATCATAAGTTATCTACGTGATTGCATATGTGATAAAGATTATCTACGTGAGTGAGTAAACCCTTTAGTAGAAAGGGTGTGAGTACAAATAGATTAATCCTTTATATAAATATCCGCATTCATTGCTTCAATTGTTGCAACTCAGTTTACTTATTTAATCTTTATAATCAAATTTACTTAACATTAATCTCTTAAATTATTGGGCTTTTAATTAACTGTTGGTTTGAGCTTTCATAACCTTAAATGGGCTGAGCTTCCATAGCGCGTTTTTTAAATGGGATATGTTCGCATGAAATCCGCAAGCATACGGGATCGTTGACAAGTAATAATAACGTGAGTTGTAAGTTATCATCCAACGAGGAATAATGTTTAATTCTAGTACACTAGTTACTACTAAATTCGATGTTTGTGACACAAAAGGCATGATTTTGTTGTTATTTAAACTAATTCAAAACTAAGGAAGCAATAAAAAATATTTTGTCAAATATGTGAATGATTGTATTGGATTTTGAATCCCTTATTGCCATTTATTTTAGTTTTCGATTTGTAATATAGTCAATTTCATACTTTCGTGACAATCAATAACACTAGTATATTTAATTCTCTTTTTCAAGATAAATTAAGTCTATTCTAATCACGACCCGATCATATTTCTAGTACGAATTCATATTACCAAAATGCATTAAATTATAAGTTATCTACGTGATTGCATATGTGATAAAGATTATTCACAATTTTATCTACATATGTTGATTTTACTGCATTCTAAACTTATTGTTAGTTTTCCAATACTACAACAAGCGACTAATTATTCAATTGGTGGCCAATCAATTAAATAATGCAATGAGTATGTAAAATCAATCAAGACAATTAAGAAATAACTAAATTGATAGTATTAAATCAAATCAAAACAACTAGGAAATATGGTTTATCATTCGTCCAATACAATAGAAAAAAACTAGCCTAGTATTCTAATGATTAAATTATACAAGAAATATTGAAAAAAATTCACTCGAAAAAAAGAAATTATGAAGAAAGTGGAGAAATCCAATTTCCTGGCTTGAATCTTGAAAATGAATGAATATTTTTCAATAAACTTGTATAATTCGCATTGATCTTGATACTTAGCCTCGTTCTTCACCTTGAAAATATGTAGAATAAGTGATTTTTAGGTCAAAATGGAGGTCTCTCACGTTTTGGACTGCTCTTGGTATAAATAGGGTGTCAAAAGATTGCGAAAAAAAAAGGTTTCCAAAACAAAATAAAGAAACAAATTTTTTTTTGGGAATTGAACCATGCATACTCATGGTTCATTTGGCGTGTATGCATAGTACACATGATTTAGTCTTAAGAGTGAATTTTTGGAATTTTGTGTACGCAAAGCCAGCAGGCCTATGCTTAAGTATAGTATAATTTTTTACCTAACTTTTTCCAGCATGTATTTTGATATTTTTCAACAAATTCTCATCCTATTGACTTCTCTTCAACTCCATTTGACTTTTGGCATTCTTGAATCATCGGTTTTGCAATTTGACTCAAGTTTTGAAGTATTGCATTTTAGTCTTCAAACTTTGTATTTGATTCGATCGAGCCATTTTCTCGTGTAATCTTGTTCCTTAATTTTTCAATTGTATCCAGTTAAATCATTGGCATCTTTGATTTTCATTTTTTCGCCCATCTCATCTATGAATCATTTTCAATTTAGTCCCCGACTTTTGGATTTCACCATTTTTTAAAGTATTTTTGTATTCTTTTCTCCAGTTCTTCATCAAACATCGAGTTTTACCTATTTGACACAATATAACATGAATTAGGCTATATTTCATCAGAAAAACTACAAAATATCATTATTTAAAGCTCTGAATAAGTATATAAAATACACTTATCAAACCTCCAAACTTGAACATTTGTTTATCTTCAAACAAAATTATAACTTAACTTAAAACAAACACTCAAGCATGCAAAAATATTTAGCCAGCTAACTTGGTATTTTATCTCGGAATTGAAATCATGATATTAAATCTAAGCACAACTTCAAGATCACAATACAAAAATCAAAGTCTACTTTTCCAACGCAAAGTTCGTGTGTGAAGAATTAAGCATATCATCATAAGATAAGTTGTTCCATTACCGACCATTGATAGTCAAATATGTTTTTTTTATTACTCGTAAAATTCACACACACCCCAAACTTAATCTTTTCAATTTTTTTTTTCAAATGTATTACCTAAGGTTGAATTTTTATATTATCCTCACCTCTCTAGTTTAGGTAAATCTCGCTAATTGCAAGGATTCTCCATATTTTGATTGCTATCTCCAGAATTCAAGTAGACCAATAATTCCTTATCAAAAGTAAAATTTTCTTAAACAAGTGTTTGAGACATAAACAAGGCATTTGGTGCATTTTCTTTTTCATGCACTTGTTTTTTTTCTATTTTTTTAGTTCAACACTTTTTTTTGTGTAGTATTCTCTCCCTTAAACTTTCTAAATAACCCTTTTAACGAGTTTTAGACCGATGACTCCCAAGTTAGTTGACTTTAGGACAATAGATTTTAATACTCTTACAGGCTTAATAATTCGAGTCATAAAGACTACGAAAAGAAATTTTCAATTAATTTTTTTTATGCCTTGATCAGTACAATGTCCCTTATTAAATATCTATCCAAGTTAATCGACTTCTAACTTGAGATTTTTGCCGAATTTTATCCTATTACCCTTAGATAATCCACACAAGATTTTTAATTTCATACATGAAATCCCTATTTATCTTTATATCTTCCGACAACAATGAAATCCCCCAAACTATTCTAAATTTGGTCTAAGGACGTAAAATATAGTGATTTTATGTTTAGAATCTATGGTCCACTATTTCAACCTGTCCAATTATGAAATCAACTCATTCCTACACAATGCTTCACTTAATTCACGGGCTCAATATATATCAAACTCCACATGAAAAAGTAAAAATTAACTTAAGCATGCAACATATTTACAATTCATAGATCAATTCATAATTCAATATATTCATCATTGCCAGTCAGGCCAACTAACTCACACAAACACAGAAAACACACACACACAAAAATTCAAAATTTTAATTTTTTTATCGAATATCAATAAGAGCACACAAAAACAAAAGAAAACTCATGTTTTTCACCCCAAACTTAAACTAGACATTTTCCTCAATGTCTAAAATTCTAAATTTGCATATAACGGGGGTGGTGAAGAAAAGGAAGAAAATACTCTTTTGATATGCGCATGAAATTTAATAACTAGATATTCCTATTGCTCTCCGTTATCTTCTTGATCATTGTCGATTTAAGTGTCCTCACATCATGTTCCTGGACAATGCGATTAGATAAAACATTTAAGATCAAATATCTGGAATACGTGTCACTAAGCTCAGACATCTAATAACCCAACTGAATCTTGAGGACTCAAGGGGAAACAACAAAAGGATGATGAGTCCCTAATTAAAACTAATAACTAATCTAAATTATCATATGATTAGAAATCATTATAAATAAAAGAGAAGAAAGATTGGGATGCCTCCCAATAAACGCTTTGTTTAAAGTCTTTAGCTTTACGTTATTGTTTCAACATCATGGAATTATGAAGAACACTTTTGATGCCTTGCTCAATTTGCCTATGTTGACTTTGCTCCATTCTTCCTTGCTTCTACAAATTTTAACAGCGTCCCCTCCAGTATGACATGACTTGCCTATCTCATCGGATTCAAATTTAACTATGTAGACTTCTTCATCTACTTCGGGCGTAATTACAAATTCAATGATAGGGCAATCAATGAGGTCGACAGAATGTAGGCTAATGTCTCCTTCATTAATTACCTCCTCTTCGTTTTATTTATTTGTAATTGAACTTTCATCATCTTTGTTTACGTCTTCCATAATTGATATCTCCTCGGGTTGAATGATTGGTTCACAATCTAAATCCACGGGCAATGAAATCTATTTTCTTTCAAACTTTTCAAGTGGATTATATCCCGCCCTTTTAAATTCACACCAGAATACGCCATCTCCTGCATATAGCTTGTTTCCATCCAACTTGACAAGATCAATGTAGTATTTTGTAAGTATCTCATCGTTCAAAATAAAATGATCAAATTCCACAAGCGTGTCGGAAGGGATGCACTAATCCACGGGCAAGTAGGTTTCAATAGATGTGTCAATTGCTAGTCTTTGACATCTTAAATATTGTTTAAATCATCGGAGCTTGAGCTGATAAGGATTAGTGTATGTATTCAAGCAGTAGCCAGTATAATGCACCCCTTAGCAAAATTCACAATAATTATATTCTTCGTTATAGTTCATGTCGAGATTATTTATTACAAAATCTTTTTACCATGCCAACATCAGAATCTTAGATGCACTACTGAATGGCACCTGAAAAGAATATCAAATAAGAGAGATGAAGGTGGGTAGCCAAAATCAACAAAATAAAACAAAAACAAAAATAAAACTAAAAATAAAATTCGAATCGAATCAAATCAAATCTAATCTAAACTTCTAAATTAAAATTAAATCTGTTATTCCTCGGCAACGGTGCTAAAAACTTGTTTGCATGAAACTCACAAACGTAAGTGATCGTTGAAGAGTAATAAGAAAGTGAGTTGTGAGTTATCGTCCCACATGGAATAATGTTTAATTCTAGTTCACCAGTTATTACTAAATTTGATGTTCGTGACACAAAAGGTGTGATTTTGTTGTTATTTAAACTAATTCTAAAATAATGAAACAATAAAAAATATTTTGTCAAATATGTGAATGATTGTATTGGATTTTGAATCCCACTATTGCCATTTATTTTAATTCTCGATTCGTAATATAGTCAATTTCATACTTTCGTGACAATCAATAACACTAGTGTATTTAATTTTATTTTCCAAGATAAATTAAGTCTATTCTAATCACGACCCGATCCTATTCCTGGTCCAAATTCATATGACCAAAATGCATTAAATTATAGGTTATCTATGTGATTGCAAATGCGAAAAATATTATTCCTAATTCTATCTACATATGTTGATTTTACCGCATTCTAAACTTATTGTGAGTCTCCCAATATTACAACAAGCAACTAATTATTCAATTGGTGGCCAATCAATTAAATAAAGCAATGGGTATGCAAAATCAATCAAGATAATCAAGAAATAACTAAATTGATGGTCTTAAATCAAAACAAATATGCAATAGGGTTCATCAATCATCCAATACAACATAAAAACTAGCCTAGCATTATAATGATTAAATTATACAAGAAATATTGGACAAACATCACCGGCAAAGAAGAAATAATGAAGAAAGTGGAGAAATCCAATTTCTTGGCTTGAATCTTGAAAATGGATGAATATTTTTCAATAAATTTGTATAATTCGCATTGATCTTGATGCTTAGTCTCGTTCTTTGCCTCCAAAATACGTAGAATATATGATTTTTAGGTCAAAATAGAGGTCTCTCACGTTTTGGATGACTCTTGGTATAAATAAGGTGTCAAAAGATTACAAACAAAAAGTTTCCAAAACAAAATAAAGAAATCAATTTTGTTTTGTTTTTTTTTTTTTTAGGAATTGAACCATGTGTATGCATGGTTCATTTGGTACGTACGCATAGTACACATGATTTGGTATTTAGAGTGAATTTTTTGGAATCTCGTGTACACAAGTCTTACTGGCCTATGCTTAAACATAGTACAATTTTTTGCCCAACTTTTTACCACATTTATTTTGATATTTTTCAACAAATTCTCATCATATTGGCTTCTCTTCAACTTCATTTGACTTTTGGCATTCTTAATCATCGTTTTGCAATCCGACTCAACTTTTACAATATTGTATTTTAGTCTTCAAACTTTGTATTTGATTCGATCGAGCCATCTTCTCTTGTAATCTTGTTCCTTAATATTCCAATTGTATCTAATTAAATCTTTGGCATCTTTATACATTTTGTCGCTCGTCTCATCTATGGATCATTTTCAATTTAGTCCTCGGCTTTTGGATTTCGCCATTTTTCAATATTTTTGCATTTTTCTCTGATTCTTCATCAAACATCGAGTTTTACCTATTTGACACAATATAACATGAATTAGGCTATATTTCATGTGAAGAACTACAAAATATCATTATTTAAAGCCCCCGAATAAGTATATAAAATACACTTCATCTAGCTACATCAACCAACTTAAGAATTTAAAATTCAGGGACCTAACAAGGGCCTTGATAAATTCAATACCTTTCTAAAAAATTGATTACGAACCACACATTGTCATATAAGGAGAGAGAATGCTTGGCTAAAAAATGGCACTCACGTAGAGGGTCATATTGACCCTATTCTCAATGAGGACATCACTCACTACCTTGAAATCAACAACCACAAAGAAATCAAACCCCTTCAATCAAAGATCAACAAAGTCACAGGCCAAATAACTTAGGAAGTTAAAAGGTAAATGCGAAAAAAATCTAGACCATCTTCGGAGGCCTTTGTGTAGGTGACAGTCTATAACTACCCAACAAAATTATGCTCAAGAAGTAATGTATCTTTAAATGATTAGCTATTTAGTACACGGAGAGAAGTCTGAGAAAAGAAAAATTGTATCTAAAATGAAAGTATCACTTTCCAGATGAGGATGAAGAGTGTGTTCATTACTCCCATTGTAATGATTTATTGGATAGGGACGAAATAATGGAAAATTGAATGAAGAGGGTATTGATCGACGATGGAGTTCAGTATCTTTGAAACTGTCTTTAATCAAATGGAGGTTGACCCCTACGTCAAACCTATTGTACAGATTTACGAGAAAGTGTATCATACCAAGGAAAAAGGTAAAACTGTTGCAATTTTGGTTCAAAGAGGAGTGAAGATTTTGGGATTAACGGATTCAGTTCACACTTACCGGATTTTGATATATTGAACTTACTGATTTTGGACAGAAAATACCGTATTTAGTGGTACTTACCGAATATTCCTTGCACTTACCAGATTTCTCTTAAGTAATTTTTCAATTTTCTTTGGTTCTTACCGTATTTCAAACAAAGTCACTAAAATACGGTGTTTTGGCTTCTAAATCCGATAAGTATCAGAAACACAAATTTTTCACAAAGTTTTTGAACAAAAACGAAATGAAGAAACTTGGATGATTTCATTCAACTTTAATGGACTTACAAGGCTGTATAAATAGCCAAAAATACATAAAAAAAGGTGCTTAAAAGTAACTTAATCATATTACCTATTAAACTAGACAATACTTGACACAAGTACTTTAACATAAAGTAGATGAAAAAGCTGCCGAACTTTCTATCATAGCATAAGCTAGGCTAACAAAAAACATGTAACCAAATGATAAAACAAAAACATTGGTTAGATGACAACAAAAGTGTCACAACGTGAACACTCCTCCTTGGCACTTTTGTTGGAAACACAAAGACATATTTTAATGTTTCAAATCTTTCCTTTGGCAATGATTTTGTCAATATATCAGCATATTGATTAGCAGAACAACAATGTATCAACTTCACTTCGGAGTGTTCTTGAGCTTCCCCGATTGCATGATACCTGATTTTTATGTTTTTTGTTCTATCATGAAACACCGAATTTTTAACCATAGCAACTGATGATTGATTATCACAATAAATCACAGCTGGATCAGCTTGCTTATAGTTAAGATCTTCCAAAACTTTCCTTAATCAGATGACCTGATTTGTTGCTTCTGAGGCTGCAATATACTCTGCCTCAGCAGTTGATTGAGCAACCTTTTTTTGCTTCATTGAATTCCAGTAGATAATATTTGGTCCCAAATAGAAAGCATAACCAGAAGTGTTCTTCATATCATCATAAGAACCAGCCCAATCACTATCAGTATAGCCAATCATTTTCTAATTTTCTGACTTTCTATACCAAATTCCCATTTTTGCATTTCCTTTGATGTATCTAAGAACTCTCTTAGCAACTTGAAAATGCAATTCACTTGGTTCTTGCCTGAATCTGGAAAGCAAATTTGCAGCATAGGTGATATCAGGTTTAGTGATGGTAAAATACAAAAGACTTCCCACCAAGCTTCTATAAATCTTTTCATCAGTTTTCTTGCTTCCATCATCCTTCATTAGCTTCAAGTTTTGAACTAAGTGTGTGCTTACTTCCTTGCAATTTTCCATGCTAAATTTGTTTAGCATCTCCTTAGCATATCTTCTTTGGCACACAAAGATTCCTTCATCTATTTGGCTTATTTCCATGCTGAGAAAATACTGCATTTTCCCAAGATTAGTCGTCTCAAAAGCCAGCTTCATTTCATCCTTCACTTGCTCAATTAGAGCTTCATTTCATCCTTCACTTGCTCAATTAGAGCTTCATTACTGCCAGTTATCAGTAGATCATCAACATACAAAGAAATGACAATCACTTCTTCCTCAAGACGTTTGATGTAAAGTGTTTGTTCATTAACACTTTTGCTGAAACCCAGACTGCTCAGATGATCATCAATTCTGTTGTACTAGGCCCTTGGAGCCTATTTCAACCCATACAAAGCCTTCTGCAACTAATAGACTTTATTTTCTACTCCAGACATTATAAAACCATCAGGCTGTTCAACATATATTTCCTCATTTAAGTAGCTATTTAGAAAGGCTGACTTAACATCGAACTGATGAATTTTCCAACTTCCTTGAACAACAATAGCATACAATAATCTGATTGTTTCATACCTTACTACTGGTGCGAAAGTGTCTGTGAAATCAATGCCAAATTGTTGTGCATATCTCTTCACAACAAGCCTTGCTTTGAACTTGTTGATTGAACCATCAGAATTCAATTTAGTTTTGTACACCCATTTGACACCTATCACATTTCAATTCTTTGGCCTGTCAACCAGCACCTATGTTTTGTTCTTCTCAATCATGCTTAGCTCCTCCTTCATAGTATCCTTCCATTCTTCAGATTTTTCCATCTTAGCAAAGTCTGAAGGTTCTAGTTGAGCTGAATTGCATCTGGCATGCACATCAGCCAGTGATCTAGTCCTTTGCACTTCATTTTCAGGATCTGAATCAATATCAGATCTTTCTTTTTCTACTTCATTGACATCAGCTTCATCTGCTGAAGGAATGACATTTGAAGCTTTAGGTTGACTATTTGCTGATGAATCCCAGTTCCAGGAACCTTCTTCATCAACTTTGATGTCCCTGCTAGCAATCACTTTCTTGTTAACAGGATTGAGTACCTTATATCCCTTGACATTATTGCAATAACCAATTAGGACTCCAACTTCAGCTTTTTGGCTCAATTTATCCCTCTTCACATCAGGTATATATGTAACGCCCCGACCCATATGGATCGAACCGTCACTTAACTATAGCCGTCTTCTTGATGAGTAATTATAAAAATAGCGGAAAGCATAAAGTATAAATGTTTAATTCATGTATTTAAAACAAGAGTAATTTATTTAAATAAATGATTCCATATCATAAGTATCAACTTTCAAAATGTTGATAAGTTCATAGTTGACATCAAGTTCAAGTAAATGCTTAAAAATAAACTCCTACATATGCATTATTCATTGGAAGAGAAACATTTAATAAAATAGTTCCATTTACATTATTCATGTGAAATTTATTTAAAACATTTCATAATTTACTAAACATGTAAAATCACCGGCTTCCCATAGCATGCTGCATCTTCACCTATCGTCATCCACGTCCCGTACACAATCGTATCAACCTGTATTAAGGGAATAAACCCATGAGTTTAAAACTCAATAGATATCATATGTGCATTCGTTATCAAATTATAAAATTTTGAACTGTAGCTTTTGAAAATAAAAACCATCGCGTAGAATGATTTCCGACAGAATCCAATAACTGTTGAGTCATAACTTAACATGACGCCTCGGGCCGGAGAATGATCATTCAACTATAGAGATGTCGAAGCACCATACCCGGAGGTACATTTTTTATTGAAACATGGTGGTGCCGAAACATCGTACCCGGAGGTATCATTGTATTTATACTTTTACGTGAAAAAATATAACTTGAAAACGAACTAAACACTTTTCACTTCCACCTACCTTGACTTGATGCTTTGAAATTGATATTTTTGTAAAGTTTTGATGAAGCTGGACGTTGAACTATTATCTTCCTAGCAGTACTTGGACTCAAAAGAAATTCTTTCTCTCCTTCACTTTCTATTTTTCTTTTCTCTCACTTTCTATCTTTCTTCTCTCTCTTGTATAGAGTGTTTAGAAATGTTGTGTGTGATTTTGAAATGAAACCTTGCCCCTATTTATAGGAAAATTTCTCATAACCCCAAGAAAGTGAAGGGTCAAATTCTCATTTAAAAGAAAAATATGGGTGCCATTTAAGTTGGAGGTTAAATGCATCAATTGGTGGGGT
The DNA here is from genome assembly GCA_019395295.1 of Osmanthus fragrans. NCBI lineage: Eukaryota > Viridiplantae > Streptophyta > Magnoliopsida > Lamiales > Oleaceae > Osmanthus > Osmanthus fragrans. The sequence continues at coordinate 20,183,111 of CM033350.1, read as the reverse complement.
TTAAACCTCAAAAAAATGTGGGTAGTCATTTAGAAAAATAATTGAAGAAAATAAATATCTAAATTATAAAAAAAACAAGAATTTTCTTTTTCTTGCAACTTCAGTCAACCGGAATGCATCTTTGGTCGACCGCACTACGTCTTCGGTCGATCGGATTTCACTGAAATCAGGTAAGCTTGCTTCTAATTTGGTATGTGCCATGATCAAATACTGTATTTGTCAAATAATGCAATTTTAGTCATAAAAAGTGTTGACTTAAACCTTAGAAAGACATTAAACTCCGTCCAACTTCATCGAATAACTTTAAAAATAAACTCGAGTTGCAAATTTGAATTTTCATGACTTTATAAATTTATGTAAGACATATTGGACTAGTATTGAGCTTCATTTCCTTATGTGGGCTGGGCCTAAGCTCTTCATGGGCTTAGGTAATCTCATAGAAATTATGAGTCTACTTCCATTAAATTTTTCGGGTTTCTACAATATAAGTATAACAAAGGCTTCCAAATACCTTCAGATGTGAGATATTTGGTTTTGCCCCATACTAGGCCTCAAATGGTGTCTTTTTGTCTAAGGATTTAGTAGGTAACCTATTGAGTAAATAGACTGAAGTATCAACTACTTCAACCCAGAACTCTTTAGGTACCTTTTTCTCCAACATAAGACACTTAGCCATCTCCATAATCATTCTATTCTTCCTCTCACAAACACCATTCCGCTGAGGAGAATATGGACCTATCAGTTGATGTTGAATTCCCATGTCTTCACAGAACTTATCAAACTGGCTGCAGCAATACTCTGTTCCATTGTCTGATCTTATGGCTTTAATTTTACAGTTGCTTTAATTTTCAACAAGGTTTTTAAACCTTTGAAATACACCAGCAACATCAGACTTAAACTTCGAAAAATACATCCAACACATCCTTGTCAAATCATCAATAAATAGCACAAAATGTTTGCTCCCATTTAAAGTAGGAGTTCTCATTGGACCACACTCATCAGAGTGAATAAGTTGGAGTTTGTTTGAAGCTCTTGTAGACTGATTTTTAGGAAACGGCAACCTAGCTTGCTTTTCCAATTGACAGATATCACATGCACATTCATTAACACTGATTTCAGGCATGCTTTCTACTAGTCCAGTTCATGCATTTGTTTGAGAGACTTGTAGTTAGCATGTCTAAACCATTTATGCCATAAAGAAGATTCAATTTTAGTGCATACAAGTGCCGATTATTCACATTTTTCCACTCTAAAAAAAAGCTTCTATACCTCATTCCTATAGTCATTACTTCCTGATTTTGTGAATCAAATATAGTGCATCCTTTATCCTTAAAAATTAGTGTATAGTCCTTCTCAATCAATTGACCAACACTAATTAGATTTTGATCAATATTAGGCACATAAAAAACATCAGAAATATACTCAATACCTGATGAAGTCTGCACTGAAATTTCACCAACTCCCTTCACTTCAACAAACTCTCCATTTCCAACTTTGACTCTTGATCTGTAGTCTTCATTTCATTCAGATTAACAAAGATACTAGGATTGGATGTCATATGATGAGTGTATTCACTGTCTAGTAACCAGGTCTCATCACTGCTGCAAGTTATTGTATTTTATGGCCGAGAACAAGTACTCTTCCTGTTGATTTTCTGCCATTTAAGCCAGCTGTGTGTCTGGTTTTTCTTCTGATTTTTGCATAATTTTTGAATATGTCCAAATTGTTTACAAGCTTTACATTGGACTCCTAGTCTGTACCAACATCACTTTGGTGAATGTTTGATTTTCTTGCAATGAGGACATGGTGGAAAACCTTCATTCTTGCTTGCATTCTTGCTCGCTTCACCCTTCTTCTTCTCATTCCATGGCTTCTTCCCTCCAAAGCTTGTTTGAGCTTTAGACTTTCTCTTGGCAAATAGGGCTCCTTCAACTTATTTTTCATGTCTAAATAACCTTCTTTGCTCAGTGGCTTGCAAGGCATTTATGAGCTCACATAGAGTTATTGCAGACAAATCTCTGGAATCGTCAAGTGAAGAGATTTTAGCTTCAAATTTCTCAGGCAAACTGATAAGGACTTTTTCTACCACACGTTTATCAGGTAGTTCATCTCCCAACAACCTTATTTGTTTACCACTTTCATTAATCTCTCTGAATACTCCTTAACAGATTCATCATCCTTCATCTTCAATGCATCATACTCCCTTCTGAGGTTAAGAATTTGCATTTGCCTTGTCCTTGCATTTCCCTAAACTCCTCCTACAATCTATCCCAGGCCTCTTTCGCTGTTTCACATGTGATAATCCTGGTAAAGATTCCATCAGAGACGGTTGATTGAATGCAAGACAAGGCTTTGAACGTTTTTGCAACATCCTCACTGTGCTGTTTGATTTGAACAACAGTTGGATTTGCTCTCAATAGTGGAGGTTCAGCCCCTGTTTCTGTAGTTTCCCACATGTCATAGGCTTTGAGATAAGCCTTCATCTTTGCAGCCCAAAAATCATAGTTTTCACCATGTTGGGATTTTAGTTCAAAGAGGAGTGAAGATTTTGAGATTAATGGATTCAGTTCACACTTATGGAATTTCGATATATTGAACTTACTGATTTTGGATAGAAAATACCGTATTTAGTGGTGCTTACTGAATATTCCTTACACTTACCAGATTTCGCTTAAGTAATTTATCGGTTTTCTTTGGTTCTTACCGTATTTCACACAATGTCACTGAAATACGGTATTTTTGGCTTCTAAATCCGGTAAGTATCAGAAACAAGAAATTTTCACGGAGTTTTTGAACAAACAAGAAAGAGAGAAACTTGGATGATTTCATTCAACTTTAATGGACTTACAAGGCTGTATATATAGCCAAAAATACATACAAAAACGTGCTTAAAAGTAACTTAATCATATTACCTATTAAACTAGACAATACTTGACACAAGTACTTTAACATAAAGTAGATGAAAAAGCTGTCTAACTTTCTATCATAGCATAAGCTAGGCTAACCAAAAATATGTAACCAAATGATAAAACAAAAACATTGGTTAGATGACAACAAAAGTATCACAACTTCAACAAAAACTATCTATTATCATGGGGAATGCACCTAAGAATGCTCATGTGCTCCGGAACTTCCTATAGTAAACAACGGGTCGACCTATAATGCAGTCCTCGGGAGGCCAGTGTTGAAAGAGTTAAAAGCCATAACTTTCATACATCACCTAGCCATGAAATTTCATATCGAAACTATAGTGGCAATAGTAAAAAAAGATCAAAGAGGGTCCCAAGAATGTTACCTAAATTCTATTTGTAAATCCACTATTTGACTTGATGTTAGCTGTATCATGGTGGTATAGATGTCAAAATGGGCAAAGCCATAATGGATGAAGCACCTATAATTGATGCAAAAATGGTAAATGCAAAGAAAAGTGTCATGGGTGTTGACATTAATCCGAGAGATATAGAGTAATAATCGTAGGGCTCTTTGATGGAGAAGCTGAGAAGTCTACTTGTAATCTCAATTATACCAAAATACTTCGAGTTGGAACTGACTTGTCTAAGGAAATAAAAAGAAAAGTTAAAGAAATTTTGAAAAGTAATTTTGTTATTTTCGAATAGACGAATGAATATATTGTGGAGATAGATTCAAATGTATCGTACCACCCCTTAAAATTTTATCCTAAATTTTATCCCTCAAGTAAAAGGAGAAGTGTCTCAACTCAAAGAGATATGTAACCTTGAAAGAAGAGGTCGACAAGTTAATATCAAATGACTTTATTCGAAAAGAACTTTATCAAACCTAGGTGGAAAACCTAGTCCACGTCCAGGAGGCCAACAAAACACGAAAAACATGCAATAACTTTTCAGATTCAAACAAGGCTTGCTCAAAATGATAGTTTTCATGTGCCTCATATTGATCAATTGATAGATGTAAAGGATATATATGCCATTCTAAGCTACATAGATGGTTACTCGAGTTACAAATAGATACATATTCATGAATTGATCGAAGGGCACACTTCATTCATCATTGGTTGATATCTATATTTCTACAAAGTGATGCATTTCGGACTGAAGAATGTTAGGGCTGTTTATCAACGGTTGGTCAACTAAATGTTGAAGTTCTTTCTTGGTTTTGCATGGCAATTTGCAACTAAATTATTTCAACCATGGAGGCACATGTAGATAATATGTTGGTGATTATGCCGAAGCAAGTGAGCACACCTTGAAAGCAACTTAACATTCTTTGACACTATCGAATGAAGCTTAATCTACTAATGTGTGCATTTAGGGTTGCCTTTGGCAAGTTTTTGGAATTCATGATTAACAAAAGAGGAATAGAGGACAATCATGTAAAAGATTAAAGCTCTATTGAGAATCTCTATAAAATCCAAAAGAGGTGAAGAGCCTAACCTGAAGGATAGCAACCATCAATCGCTTCTTCTCGAAGTTAATAGAAAAATGTCTTCATGTCTTTACAACTATCAAAGGAGGAAGAAAAAAATTAAATGGACCTCAAGATGAGAAAATGCCTTTGTATCTTTAAAAAAGCACGTGAGTTAGGCTCCTATATTGTATAAATCACTTCAAGGAGAAATCTTGCAAATCTATTTGTATAATGCCCCGAAATTTTCAGAATAAAAATTTATTTATTCTATATGTTATTTTTATTATTTTAAAAAGTTGATGGATTTAAGTGAAGCATATTTTAAACCTTTATATTTTTGACCAAATAATTAGATTTTGATAGGGCAAATATAAGTATATCAATATTATACTCATTGGATAGCTCGTTTTTAATCATATATTTTAGGCCCAAGAAAAAGTCGATTCGGATATGTTAAACCCAAGTTATTGACATTTTAAGATTTTATCTCAAAAGTAATTTATAAGTTGGTTTTGGTTTTTAGGGTAAATTGTGGTTTTCACGTGTAGGGTTGGATGATAAATAGGGTGATTTATTTTATTATTATTATATTCTAGTGTAAATTTTCCTAGCATGCCAAGTGTCCCATGTGGTGGTTGGTTGAGATATATCATGATTTGTTTTACCAAAATATTCTCTACCCAATTGATTTTACCACCACACGTAGAGTACTAATTATATTTCATATTTATTTTGATAAAAAGATTATTAGTTAATTGTAATTCTATTTTAAGTAGAATAATTGTTAACTGTTAATTATGATTGGGTATTTATTATTATGTTTATTTTCTAATTAAAAATGAAATTTGAAGGTTGTATATATCTACACTAGAATTTTATCCTCATGTAATTAGATATCTCTTAAATTCGAATTTCTTGATAAGATGTTTTATTTGTTAAGAGTCCAATTTAAATGTAAATTAAGAGTTTTATTTGGAGTCTATTAAGTCATCTCTGTCCAATAACCACTATATAATAGCTTGTGGTGTGCATTATTTTTCTTTCATACAAATATACACATATGAAAGAGAAAGAGGAGAGATAGAGAGGGAAGAAGAGGAGAGAGAGAGAGAGAAGAAAGAGAAAAAGGGTTGAAAAGTCAAAAAGTTGCTTACATCATTATTGTCAATCAAAGATCTATCATTCGAAACAGAAGATTTTTAATGTGCATTCAGATTCTTTTGTATTTCAATAACAGGTAAGATACTTATGTGCAAAGTGATATGTTTCTTTACGCTTTTATATTCAATTAAATATACATGATTTGCCGATGGACTTTCGAGTTTTTTTTAAAAGAGAAATGAAATCCTACGAGATTATAAGAGGACCTAAGATGGGTGTGTCACTTGGTCACCGATGTACTCCATAAAGAGAAGAGTGGTATGAAATGTTATTTTATTGCATATAATTGTGTGTAGAAACTGCACGTATCTTACTGAGTGTTTTTAAAATACTCACTCTTACAAATTTTACAGGTTAGTTCGGGTCGATTGGAACAATGGAAGGACGGTGCAGCGGACTGCCAAGGGATTCAAAGAAAAGGGATTTTCAACAAATAAATTTCTAGGTTTTATTGCATTTTGAATTTATTGTCTTGTTGAGAATGTTTACGTTGTTTTTATTTATTTATTTATTTAAAGACGTGATTTTATGATTATTTACGAATGTTCTGTTTATTTGGAGAATAAAATGTTATCATTTCGTATTTAAGTAAATGAAATTATTCCTGGTAACACCTCAAAAGGTGTATGAAAAATTGGGGCGTTACAATTTGGCATCTCGACAGAGATCACTAGTGATGTATTTGTACGAGCTGAAAAGATGCAATAGTTGCTAATCTACTATGTGTGTAAAGCTCTTCAGGATGTCGAGAAAAGATATCTAGACATGGAAAAATTGGCTCTTGCATTCATCATACTTCCAATAAATAGAGGCCATATTTTCAAGTTCATACTATTAAGGTATTAACCAATTATCTGTTGAGGAAAGTTTGGCAAATGCATGATGCTTTAGGTAGGTTAATGAAGTGGACAATTGAACTGAGCCAATTTGAAATCTAGTTTTTACTATCAAGGGTTAAGTCTTGACAAATTTTGAATATATGAAGGCTAAAACATGAAGCCTCCATTTTGAATATCATATTTTAAGTTTATTTTAATGTATTTTGTTGCAACTTGTATAAATTTTACTGTAGTGATGTCATATTGTATTTTAATATTCAAATGTAATCTATCATGCACCATAATATAAGGTGGTGAAAGGCTCAAAGTTGGTAGTTCAATTAAGAAGAAAGATTTTCTCTCAGTTTTCTTCTCATTTATTCCATTTCCCAGCTTCAGCTGTAACTAAACAAAAGGATCATTGATTGATCTCGTGTTATTCTTGCAAAGGATCTTGCAAATGTTTGTTTAAACTTGTTTAAACTTATTATCATCTTTGATTTGAGCTAGCAAGTGGTATCAGAGTTGTAGATCGTTGAAAAATGGACCAGGAAGTTTGAGGAAGAAGAAGGAAGCGAAACCAGTAAGTTTGAGGAAAGAGTTGATATACGATAAGTAAAGGAATCTATTAAGCCAAAATTCGATAAGTGAAAAGATTCCTTTCAATATCCAGTATTTCAATATACAATAAGCCAAAATCCGGTAAGTCATTGTGAAATATGATTAGCCTTTGAAATTCGGTATTTCTAAATACGATATTCTCAAATCCAATATCTCTAAATCCGGTAATCCTATACCGTATTTCTAAATCCGATATTTGTCTTCAAAATCCAGTATTTTCTATTTCACCAAATCCAGTAAGTTCTTGTAAAATTCGGTAAATCCTTTGAATCCAGTATTACAAAATCCGGTATTTCAGAAGTAAAATGTCTGGTTCAAGCTCATCTTCACTACCTTTGCCTGCTGCTTTCAATGGTGAAAGCTATGATTTTTGGTCAGTTAAAATGAAGGAATTTTTAATGGCACACGATTTGTGGGATATTATTGATCAAGGTTATGATCAGCCTAAACCTGAGGAAAATTACATAGCATCTTAGTTGAAGCAACAAAAGGAACAATCTATAAAAAACATGAAAGCTTTGTCTTTTTGTTCACTACCATTTCAGAAGAATTTTTTCCCAGAATAGTGGTTGCAACTACAGTAAAGAAAGCCTGGGATAAACTTGATGAAGAGTTCAAAGGTTCAGAAAAAGTCAGGGTAGTGAGATTGCAGGCCTTGAGTAGAGAGTTTGAAAATCTCAGGATGAAGGAGACTGAGAAAATCAAAGATTATACCTCAAGAGTTGTTGATATTGTGAATCAAATCAAGCTAAATGGAGAGAAGGTTGCAGATAAGAAAGTTGTTCAAAAGGTGTTGATTACTCCGCTTGAGAAATATGATGTTATTACAACAACCATTGAGCATACTAAAGACTTGTCAAGTCTCATTCTAACAGAGCTTACAGGTGCTTTATTGGCCTATGAACAAAGGTTAGCATCGAGGAATGAGAAATCTGCTGAAAGTGCCTTTGTAGCCAAACATAAGCAGCAGTATACCAGAGGAAATTTTGGAAAGAAGTAGTTTGACAACAGGAAAAAGAGAGAATGAAGTAGCAGCAAACAAGGAATGAGTAGAGAAACTCAAGACTCGTATCCTCTATGTGGTGTCTGTGGTAAATCAGGTCATGCAGATAAATTTTGTTGGAAAGCACACAAATGCAGAGTATGCAATAAAGTTGGTCATCCTGAAAAAAGCACTGCTTCAGTAATTGATCAAATCAGACTCCAGTTCATCATCAGCCCAGAAATCAGCATCAACAAGCTTCAATGGCAAGTGAAAAGAAGGCTGAGGATCAACTTTTCTTAGCATTTCATATGACAAACATGGTGGAGGCAGATTCATGGTTTATTGACAGTGCTTGTACAAATCACATGACAAGCAAAGAGGAGATCTTTTGCAACTTGAATCCAGATTGTAAAGCCACAATCAAGATAGGAAATGGTGAAGTTGTATCTGCTAAAGGAATTGGAACCATTGCTGTCCAAACGAAGAAAGGTATGAGATACATTGATAATGTTCTACTTGTACCTGGCTTGAGCTCAAATTTATTAAGTATTGGTCAAATGGTTCAAAATGGTTATTCATTGCATTTTAAAGATCATTTGTGCAAGATACATGATTCAAACAATGTTGAAATTGCTTATGTGCCTATGAGGAATAAAAGTTTTAGTATTTATTGGCAAAATGTGATTGCAAATGCTGCTGAGGTTAATATTGATAAATAAAATCTGTGGCATAAGAGATATGGAGATTATAATTTTAAATCCTTAGCCTACCTACACTCTAAAGGTTTGGTAAGGGATTTTCCTGAAATTCGAGAGCCAGGAGGAGTTTATGAAGGCTGTAATTATGGATAGATACATAGAGATGCATTTCCAACTGATGGAGTTTAGAGGGCAACTCAGAAACTGCAACTAGTGCATACTAATATATGTGGACCTATGAGAACATCCCCATTGAGTCCAAATCTATATTTTGTACTCTTCATTAATGATTGTACAAGGATGTACTGGTGTACTTCATGAAAACAAGCCTGATATTTTTCACATTTTCAAGAAATTTAAAGCATTGGTTGAAGGTCAGTCAGGTTGCAAAATTCTGATGTTAAGATTTGATAATGACAAGGAATATACTTCGAAGATGTTTGATCAGTTTTGTGAAAAGAATGGTGTTCATCACCAGCTTTCAGTACCCTATACTCCTCAGCAAAATAGAGTGGCTGAAAAGAAAAACAGGTCAGTGTTGGAAATGGCTAGAAGCATGATGGCTGAGAAGGAATTGCCAAAGAAATTTTGGGCAGAAGCTTTGTATACATTAGTGTATTTACAAAATGGATTGTCAACCAAAGTTGTGAAAGCTAAGACACCTAATGAAGCTTGAACTGGTGTGAAGCCTACAACAAAACAGCTCAAGGTGTTTGGATCTTTGTGATATAACCATGTTCCAGATCACAAGAGGAGTAAATTGGACAACAAAGTTGTGAAAGACATTTTTCTTAGCTATAGCTCACAGTCAAAAGGCTATAGAGTGTATAATCTAGAAACTTAGAGCATTGCAGTTTCAGTTTCAAGAGACAATAAGGTAGATGAGAATGCTGTGTGGAAGTGGAAAGAAGTTGAATCACAGCAACCTCAATTTTCAATGCCTATACTGCAGCAGAATAATCCAATACCAGAACCTGAAGGTCAGCAACCTGTGTTGGAGTCCAGTGCATCAAATGATGGACCAACTGAGTCCACTTCAAGCTCTAGTCCACCTCTTAGAGGTACTAGACCATTGAATGAAGTGTATGAAAGATGTTATATGGCTATGGTTGAGCCAAACAACTATGAGGAGGTTGCAAAACACCTTGAGTTGATTGATGCAATGGAGAAGGAGATGAAAATGATTCAAAAGAATGAAACTTGGGTGCTGGTGCCAAGGCCAACTGATAAGAAAGTGCTAGGAGTAAAGTGGATTTACAAAGCAAAAGTAAATCCTGATGGTTGATTTATAAGCACAAAGCTAAACTGGCTTCCAAAGGATTTGCTCAAGAATGTGGTGTGAATTATTTTGAAATGTTTGCTCTAGTGACAAGGCATGATACAATTAGATTGCTGATTGCTTTAGCAGCCCAAAAAAAGTGAAAAATTCATCAGTTTGACATCAAGTCAGCTTTTCTTCATGGTAAACTTGAAGAGGATGTCTTTGTAGAACAACCTGATACCTTCATCTCAAAATCAATACTTGATCATGTATGTAGGTTAAGAAAGGCTTTGTATGGCTTAAAACAAGCTCCAAGAGCTTGGTATAGCAGAATTGATGGCTATTTGTATGGAAATGATTTCAAAAGAGTGAAAGTGAACACACTTTTTATGTAAAATCAGACTTTTATGGAAATATTTTGATCATCTCATTGTATGTAGATGACTTGTTGATCACTGAAAATGATGTTGAACTGATTCAATCATTCACAGTTGAACTTGAGGAGGAGTTTGAGATGACAAACTTAGGAGAAATGAAGTATTTTCTTGGGATTGAAATAGAGCAAAGGTCTGATGAAATCTTTGTCACAACACAAATATGCTATTGATATTTTGAGAAGGTTTAACATGATGGATTGCAAGCCAGTGGATACGCCTATAGCATTGAATACAAAGCTATCAAATGATGATAGAGATCAGCCAGTAAATGAAAAATATTTCAGAAGTCTTGTGGGAAGCATATTGTACTTAATTTCAACAAGATCAGACATAATGTATGCTACAAGTCTGCTATCCAGATTTATGTCCAATCCTTCATAAACTCACTTTGCTACAGCCAAATGAGTCCTAAGATACATCAGAGGCACTCTCAATCATGGTATGTAATGTATGATGCAAGTCTGCTATCCAGATTTATGTCCAATCCTTCAGAAACTCACTTTGCTACTACCAAATGAGTCCTAAGATACATCAGAGGCACTCTCAATCATAGTATGTACTATGAAGGAGGAGTTAGATCAGTTTTGATTGGTTATTCAGACAATGATTGGGCTGGTTTAGTAGATGATATAAAGAGCACTTCTGGATATTTATTTACTCTGGGATCAGGTGCATTTTGGTGGAACTCAAAGAAGCGGGACATTGTAGCTCAATCAACAGTAGAGGCAGAGTATGTGGCTGCATCATCAACTGTCAATTAGGCGGTTTGTTTGAGGAAAATACTAGGTAACTTGCATCAAAATCAAGCTAATCCTACTTCAATTTTAGTTGATAATCAGTTTGCTATTTCCATGGCCAAAAATTCAGTCAATCATGGAAGGACGAAGCACATCAAAGTCAGATTCCATGCAATCAGACAAGCTGAGAAAGAAGGTGAAGTTCATTTGCAATGTTGTCCATCTCAAGTCCAGTTGGCAAATTTGTTCACTAAACCTCTTGCAAAAGCTCGTTTTGAAGAATTGAAGCATCAAATTGGAGTGCTAAATGGAAGTTTCAAGGAGGAGATTGAAGGCTAAAACGTGAAGCCTCCATTTCGAATATCATAGTTTTAGTTTATTTTAATGTATTTTGTTGCAACTTGTATAAGTTTTACTATAGTGATTTCATATTGTATTTTAATATTCAAATTTAATCTATCATTTACCATAATATAAGGTGGTGCAAGGCTTGAAGTTGGTAGTTCAATCAAGAAAAAAGATTTTCTCTCAGTTTTCTTCTCCTTTCTTCCATCTCCCAGCTTCGTCTGTAGCTAAACAAAAGGATCATTGATTGATCCCATGTTATTCTTGCAAAGGATCTTGCAAGTGTTTGTTTAAGCTTATTATCATATTTAATTTGAGCTAACAACCTATAATGCCTATGGATGTTGAAGAACCAAAATCAATGGAGTAGAGATGATGGAAGTTGTTCATTGAGGATTCACCTAGAGAGACTAGGTTGAGAGCATGGATAATTCTCATAATTTCAAATGGACATCATCTTCATTGTACTTTGAAATTCGATTTTCAACTTCCAATAATGTGGAGTGTGAGGCATTGATAGTGGGCATGAAATTGGCGAAAAAGATGAAAGTGAAAAAGATACAGGTCAAAGCGACTCTTTAGCTTGCGGTAAATTAGGCGAACAGTAACTTCACGACTAGGGATAAAAGCATGGTTGCTTATTTGAAGTATGTCATGCATTTACTGGTAAACTTTAACAAATTTGAAATCCTTCAATTCCCTCGTGCGGAGAACATTAGTGACGTCGTCACTTTCTCTAATTGGCCAGTAGCAAAGATTCTAAGCCTTTGAAAATAATTTCAATTGAGCACCGGAGAAATTGTTACAACCTAATTTTTCTAGTCAAAAGTCAAAAGTGGAATTGTCAAAGTCAAACTCAAATAAGGACTCAAATGAAATAAATTATTTTATTGGGGTTATTTTATAAATCTGCAATATTTAAGGGTTAAGTTGGATACATTCTAAGTTGAAGATTTATTTTTCTATTAATGGAAGTTAAAAGGATCAAATGCTATATTAAATTGAAGATGAGGGACCTTTTGTGCAATGTCCACTATTTGGACAATTAAAACCCACATCCCATTTCAATCTCACACACACACACACACAGTAGATAGGCAGAGAATGCAGAAGAAAAGAAAGAAACTGAGGAAAAAAAAAAGGAAAAAGGCGGAAAAAAAGGAAGTCACCAACGATATTAGAAATTGGGTTCTCAATTGAGACAAATTCGAAATATATTTTGGTTGAGTTTTGTGGTAAAAAGTTAGGATTTTTAATTTATAGTTTACACTTGAAAAATATGATAAGGAAGCTAATTATTTGAGCATTTTGAGCTATTTATTCTACCGTATTGGAAAAAATGACATTTGGATATTAGGGTTTTGATATATGTGGCCTAATCCGAAAATTTGGGAAAAATTAGCATTCTTGTTATTTTTCTTTGTGATTGTCACATGATATTAAGTTAAATTAGTTGAAAACAACTTATCTTATGCTTGAGTTCTTAGTTTGGATGAATATTGAGATTACAAGAAATGAGTTTTGATATGATTTATATATTTAGTTAAAAGAAATTTGATATGAGGAATGTGGATGATTATTGTCATGAAAATCTTGTTGAATCTTATCGGGACAGCCAGGAAAAGTTAGTATTAATGAATTAAGAAAATAGAGTGATTCAAAAAAATTAAGTGAATGTATGTTTAAGTTAGCCAAATGAGATGGAAATACTGAGTCTCGACTTCTTGATTAGTGAGGGATATATATATATATATATATATATATATATATATATATATATATATATATATATATATATATATATATATATTCACTTTGATGTTAAGTATGAGTTGTTACTGAGAAATCCCTTGTAACTTAATATGGATAGAATTGAAGTGGCTTGTGTGTGATCATTTCAGGAGGGGATTTGGACGTGGGAATAGAATACCAACTCCGTTAGTCCAGCCAATATCAGTGAATGAAGAACCTACTTTTCCAAAAAGAAGAATTTTAATTTATAAACTTATAAACATGTTTACTTAATATGATTGTTGCCATGATTCCCAATTTCATTTGAGAAGCATATTAATTACATGAAATATCTTATTTTCAAGAAATTAGTAAATGAACATGATTATTTTAAAACCATTAGAAAATACCCTGTGTAGTTATCTTACTCTAGTGTACTGAGGGGCTACGGCCATATACTAGAGTCGAGTATTTGACTCCTATACACTGAGGGGCTACAGCCGTGTGTAAAGGTAACTCTTATGCACTGAAGGGCTACGGTCGTGTGTAAGGGTACCTATTATGCACTGAGGGGCTACAACTGTGTATTAGGATGCTTATGTTGTTTTCACTTGTTCACTGAGGGGCTACAGTCGTGTGTAAATGTCACTCTTATCCATTGAGGGGCTACGGTCGTGTATAAGGGTGCCTATTATGCAGTGAGGGGCTACAACCGTGTATAAGGATGATTATGTTGTTACCACTTTGTGCACTGAGGGGCTATGACCGTGTATAGAAGTGTTGATCAAACAGTTTATGTGCATATGACTTTATTGTTTTAAGATCATCAGCAGATGACTACATGGGTATATTTTGCTGTGATTATGCAGTATATAATGGATTATTAGCTTTCAGCTTATTGATTTCAGATTATGGTTCTAGTTTCTTGAATTTGACTAATGTACTTACTCACTTGTTGTATCAATTATTATCATTTTTAGATATAAGCTTGAACTTAATTTATGATTTAGCATCAGCATTTTGATTTTATACGAAGTTATGATACATATATCAAGAATAATGAATATTTCAAGATAAGTGAAATATTAGTTTCATTTGTATATAAATATATACACATACATAAAGGACAGTATAACCATCTTTTAAACACTCCACTCACTGGGATTATTATCTTATATACTTTTCCATATAGGAGGCAGTTGTCTGAGCAGTGGTGAATGTTATATTGATATTTTTGCAGCCACTACCATTACTAATTGTAGGTTCTTTGCTTAAAACTATGTAATCATCAAGCGAAACATTTGCATCATATTTGGGGATTTTGTACATAAATGTACCAATGATCACGATGGAGTATTGTAAACTAAATTGCTTTACTATTATCTTTTTGAGAAGTAGTGATGATGCATAGTGATATAGATTTTTTTGGTTGTTCGAGTTATTGATGCTATGATCTTGGTATTTTGGTGTTTGGGAAAATTTTATGGTTATAAGATTAAGAATAGTTTATATTTCAAAGGAAACTCTGTCAAAATTTTTATAAAAATACGTCACGGTCAAGCAGGTCAAGGTTGTCTTGGTGGTGGGTCCGGCACTTAGCTGGTATCAACTATCGACGCACGACACGTGTCGAGTCCACTAGGGTGATTCGGGATGGGTCGTGTCAAGTTGGTATCAGAGTCAGGTTCAAGAGTCTCTGGGATATGCTGTATTTATTCTGATATTTCAACATGTTATGCATATTGTAGGTTAAGGATGCATAGTGGCAGAGCAGATAGGCGTCGAAACCAACTACCTGAAAGACCAAATGCCCCTATAAAAGAAGATGTCGGTGAGGCATCAGTTTATCAGACATAGGGACTACCAATACAGAGTAATGTGGTTGGAAATGATCCCATATTCGACAGACTCACTACAGCTATTGCCTCTTTTCTCCCCAACCCAGATAGAGATACTAGCATCGAGAGGACTATTAAGCTCGGTGCTAAACATTTTGTTGGCACTGCTAACCCTGCCGATGCTGAGGAATGGATGAAGACTTTAGAAAGTATTTTTGATGTTATGGGCTGTTCTGAGGAAAAGAAACTACGCCTTGCTACTTTATGGCTAAAGGGCGTAACAGCTGACTGGTGGTTTGATTTTTGGAGCAGGTATCGTGATGCCAATGACATCACATGAGTTATTTTTAGAGATGCTTTCTTTGAGACTTACTATCCTCTTTCATACAAGAATGCCAAGCAAAATGTGTTCTTGAGGCTGACTTAATGTTCAATGATTGTTTCTAAATATTATACCAAATTTGTGGAGCTCTCGAGGTATGCATTGGTTCTAGTAAACGAGGGAAATGACAAATACAGAAGATTTGAAGAGAACTTGAGGAATGATATTAGAGCGATGGTGACGGGGCAGGGACATGCCAGATATGGTTCACTAGTCGAGGCGGCCTTGAGAGTCGAGGTAGCATTACAAGCAGGATAGAGTCAGGGGATTCAGTTGGCTATATGGGAAAATCAAAGGGACAACATAAAAAGAACATAGGAAGATTTTGGCCTAGGGTTACTCATATTGGGAGTTTTAAGTCGAAATCTCAGAATTCTAGATCTAGTCAAGAATTCGATTGTAGTTAGAGCTCCATCTGCCAGCAAGTGCACCGTCAGTCTTCTGTTCAGAGGGCTATGGCCTCAAGACTTGTCGACGACCTTAGTAGTACTCGGTATCCGCCTTGTCAAAGTTGCGAGAAACTCCATCTTGATAAGTGCCTTAAGGGTACCAGTGGATGCTTTTTGGCGGACATGAGGGATATTTGAGGAAAGACTGTCCAACTTGATTTCAAGAGGGAGGCTTGTCTCAGGGGACGAGTATGCAGATAGGGACTAGTGATGCCAGATCGAGACAGAATCAAAAGGGAATTTCGACAAGTAATGTAGCAGTAGTTCTAGGCAAAGGGGACAGACAGGTCATACTCAGACTCAGGGCAGAGTGTTTACAATGATACAATAGGAGGCCGAGGAATCACATGATGTAGTTATGGGTATGTTATCTATTTTTGGTAGAAATGCTCGTTCTTTAATTGATTCGGGTGTTATACATTCCTTTATTTCTCATGCACTTACTAGTTATGCTGATAAGATGTCAGAGATTTTAGAGAGTGAATTGGTAATAGTGACTCCCGTAGGGGATTCACTTGTAGCTAGTCGGGTATACAAAGATTGTGGAATTAGAGTGAACAATTATGAGTTGAAAGCAAATCTAATTCCACTCGATATTCATGACTTTGATGTTATTTTGGGGATGGACATTTTATCTAAACATCATGCTTTAGTTGATTGTTTTTTCAAGGAAGTGGTATTTAGAAGTCCACAAGAGCTTGAAATTGTTCTCACTGGAGAGCGCAGAATTTTGCCATCTTGTGTGATATCTATCCTTGATGCCCGGAGAATGATAAAAAAGGGTTGTCATGCATATTTGATTCATGTGATAAATACTCAAATCACTAAGCTAGAAATTAACGATATATGAGTTGTGCGAGATTTTCTTGATGTCTTTCCAGAAGAACTTTTGGGATTATCCCCAGACAGGGAGATCGAGTTCTCTATTGATTTAATCCCTGGGACCACCTATTTCACAAGCACCTTATCGGATGGCTTCAAAAGAGTTGAAGGAATTAAATGTACAATTACAAGATTTGGTTGATAAGTTCATTAGACCCAGTGTATCCCCATGAGGAGCACCATTTTTGTTTGTGAAGAATAAAGATGATACAATGAGGTTGTGCATTGACTATAGACAGTTGAATAAAGTGACTATCTGCGACAAGTATCATTTGTCCACATTGACGATTTGTTTGATCAACTTAGAGGTGCCTCAATATTTTCAAAGATTGATTTGCGTTCAGGGTATCATCAACTCAGAATTAGAGATGTTGATGTACCAAAGACTACTTTCAGGTCTCGATATGGCCATTGTGAATTTTTGGTGATGCCGTTTGGATTAACTAATGCATCTACTGCATTTATGGACTTGATGAACAGGGTGCTTCACTCATATTTAGACAAATTTGTGATTGTTTTTATTGATGATATATTGGTCTATTCTCACAGTAGTGATGAGCATGTTGAGCACTTGAGGATTATATTGCAGACTTTGCGAGATAAGTAGTTGTATGCTAAGTTCAGCAAATTTGAATTTTGGTTTGACAGAGTGGTATTTCTAGGTCATGTTATCTCTGCAGAAGGTATATATATAGATCCTGTAAAAATAGAGGAGGTGGTGAAATTGTAACGCCCTACTAACGTGACAGAGATACGGAGTTTTCTCGGACTAGCAGGTTATTACTGTTGATTTATAGAGGGGTTCTCCAAAATTGTCCTTCCCTTAACCAATTTGACTCGGAAGGACTCTAAATTCGTGTGGACTAAGCAATGCGAGAAACGTTTTCAAGAATTGAAGAATAGATTGGCTTCTACTCCTATACTTACTCTTCCTTCACCAGATGAAGAGTTTACAGTGTACAGTGATGCTTCACATCAGGAACTGGGTTGTGTTCTAATGCGGAATGGGAAAGTTATAGCTTATGCTTCAAGATAATTGAAGAAGCATGAGTTAAACTACCCAACACATGATTTGGAGTTAGCTGCAGTAGTGTTGACACTAAAATTTTGGAGACATTATTTGTGTGGTGAGAAATGTCAAATATTTACCGATCATAAAACTTTGACGTATATCTTTGATTAGAAAGAATTGAACTTGAGACAAAGAAGATGGCTGGAGTTGATAAAGGATTATGATTGTACGATTGACTATCAAGTGCGATATTTGCTTCTTTGATTTGTGAGTTTAAAAAGTTACATGCTCAATTGTCAGCTACTACTTCGGTGCGGTATTAGCTCATTTCCAAATGAGACCTACTTTAATTGATAAGGTTAGAGAAGTTCAATCTCAAGACCAGACATTGAGAAAATTAAAAGTAGAAGTTATGATGTGAACCCGACCAAGAACAAGTTTGGGAACCCACGAACAAGATGAAACAAACCCAAGAAAGTTAGAAATCACGACGCCCAAAAGAGCAACCCGACCCGTTGTTTGACCCGTACCAAGAACCAAGATTCCACGCAAAAAATCTGACCCGTTGATTACTCGGAACAAGAACCGTGAAGTGAGAACTCTACAAAAGGATTGTGATCTCCTTTTGATAAGTTCAAGTCAGAACTTTAGACCACCAAAAACATGGAGGAATTAAAACTCCCAAATTTGTATAAAATCTTAATAATAATGTCAAAGGTGTTTTACAATGAATAATAAAGTCCTATTTATACTAAACTAAGGAAATATGGTAAAAATACGAATTTTAGAGTCTAAAAATAATAAATTTTGTCAAAAATAATGAATCCCAATCAAATAGAAAAAATCGCAGAAATTACGTTTCTATCGGACGACCCTACCGGACGTCCAGTATGGCGCGTCCGGTCGTCCAGTAAGAGGCGTCCAGTCATTCGGTTTGGTAGAACCTTGCTCTCGTCTTTGGCCAGCTTTATCACGTTGCTCCAAGTCCTTTCGGCATTCGACCCCAACATGAAACTTGGTTTTCGGCGTGTTGCCTCCAACATGTCGTGCCCTATGACTCAAACAAGCAATTTTACGACTTTTGTTGATTCCTTGAAGACCCAAACTCGGCTTAGATCTCTTCTGCCAAACCTTCTTGCGTTTGTGACGCAACCCAGATCACATCAAGTTAGTACTGGGTTAGGAACAGATTATGCGATAAGAAATGATGGTATATTGGCTAAGGGTAATAGGTTATGTGTTCATGATATTTCAGGATTGAAGAAAGAGATCTTAGAAGAGGCACATAGTTCTGCTTATGTAATGCACCCACACATTACTAAATTGTACCATACATTGAAAGAGCATTATTGGTGGAATGACATGAAGAAAGAGATAGCAGAATTTGTATCAAAATGTCTAATATGCCAGTAGGTGAAGCCAGTTCTTCAAAAAACAGCAGGAGTTTTACAGCCATTACCTATTCCAGAGTGGAAATGGGAGCACATTACTATGGACTTCTTGTTTGGGTCTTCCTCGTACTCGAAATGGTCATGATGGTGTTTGGGTTATTGTGGATCATTTGACCAAGACTGCCAGACTTTTGCCAATCAAAATCACTTATTCTTTGAGTAAGTTGGCAAAGATGTATGTGGATGAGATAGTTAGCTTATACGGTGCTCCAGTGTGTATTGTATTTGATAGAGAACCTCGGTTTATATCCAAATTTTGGCCTAGTTTACAGGGAGCTATGGGTACTAAGCTACATTTTAGTACAGCTTTTCATCCTCAGATAGATGGCCAGTCAAAGAGGATCATAAAACTCTTGAGGATATGTTGAGGGCATGTGTTTTTGGAGTTCAAAGGTAGCTAGGATACTCATTTGTCTTTGATGGAGTTTGCCTATAATAATAGTTACCACTCCAATATAGAAATGGCTCCTTTTGAAGTTTTATATGGTAGAAAGTGTAGAACACCAGTACGTTGGGGTGAAGTTGGTAAAAGAAAGTTAGTGGGCCCTGAATTAGTTTAAATGGCTTCAGAAAATGTGAAATTGATTAGAGAAAATTTGAAAATAGCACAAGACAGATAGAAAAGTTATGTAGATAAGCGCATAAAAGATTTTGAACTTGTAGTTGGAGATAAAGTATTTGAAATTGTCACCTTGAAAAGGGGTGTTGAGATTTAGCAAACGATAGAAGTTGAGTCCACGATATATTGGACCTTATCATATTACTGAGGGGCCCACTTGCATATCGGGTAGATATGAATTATCCAGGATCCATGATATTTTTCATGTTTCTATCTTCGTAAGTACATTGCAGATCCTTCCCATATTTTAGAGTCTCAACTAGCTCAGTTGAAGGAGAATTTGACTTATATAGAAGAGCCAGTGAGAATTTTAGACAGAAAAGTGCAAATTCAACGAAACAAGACAATATCACTTGTAAAAGTACATTGGAAGAATCAGATGGTAGAAGAGGCTACTTGAGAAAACGAGGACCACATATGTGCTCAATATCCTCATCAATTCATTGATTAGCCAGAAGTCCATCAAATTTCGAGGACGAAATTCTTTTAAGGAGATAAGAGTGTTAAAACCCAATTTTTCTAGTCAAAAGTGGAATTGTCAAAGTCAAAGTCAAATAAGGACTAATGAAATAAATTATTTTGTTGGGGGTTATTTTATAAATTTGCAATATTTGAGGGTTAAGTTGGATACATTCTAAGTTGGAGATTTATTTTTCTATTAATGGAAGTTAAAAGGACCAAATGCTATATTAAATTGAAGATAAGGGACCTCTTGTGCAATGTCCACTATTTGGACAATTAAAACATACATCCCATTTCAATTACATCTTGTTCGTCTTGTTGTATAAATTATTATCATTTTTAGATATCAGCTTGAGCCTAATTTATGATTTAGCATCAACATTTTGATTTTATACGATGTTATGATACATATATCAAGATAAGTGAAATATCAGTTTCATTTGTGTATATATACACACACACACACACACACACACGTAAAGGACAATATAACCATCTTTTAAACACTCCACTCACTGGGATTATTATCTCATATACTTTCTTAACTTTTTCCTTATAGGAGGCAGTTGACTTAGCAGTGGGGAAGGTTATATTGATAATTTTGCAGCCACTACCACCACTAATTGTAGGTTCTTTACTTAAAACTGTGTAATCATCAAGCGAAATATTTGCATCATATTTGGGGATTTTGTACGTAAATGTACCAATGATCACGATAGAATATTGTAAACTAAACTGCTTTACTATTATTGATGCTATTGTACCAATTTTTTGAGAAGCAGTGATGATGCATAGTGATATAGATGTTTTTGGTTGTTTGAGTTATTGATGCTATGATCTTGGTATTTTGGTGTTTAGAAAAATTTTATGGTTACAGGATTGAGAATAGTTCATATTTGACGCAAATTTCGTAACAACGGTGACTACAAAATCCACAACTAAATTGATGCGGAACCCAAAAATGCCAATGAGTAACCGGGTTTTTGATTTGAACCCAACGAAGTGAACCAAAAAATCCAACGATAACAAAGATACGCTGAACCCCTTGATTACATAATGAAAAATTCACGATCCGATGTTTGAATGTCACAAGAATAGATCTTGATAAGTTCGATTTGTTGTTCAATTGAATAACAAGGTAGAAAGCAAAGTTTTTCAATTAATTCAATATCAAAAGTTTTAATGTAACAAAGGAGTTAAATATTTATACTAGAGCCTAAACCTAGTAAAAAAAAGTGTATAAGACAACAAATAATGTCAAAATATGAAAAGAACTAGAATTTTAAGGAAATTAGGACTATCATCAAAATTAGGGTTGCTTGTATCGTGTTGATCCAATTGGTTCCCGACCTCAATCCCAAAATGAAACTTGCTTCATTTTACGTTCCGAACATAGTCTCATCAATAGTGGCTTTGACGAGCATCGCCAACGCTTCTTTGACTCGTTTTGTTCTCGATTGCGTCATTGCCCCTTTTTCGATAATCAACAGGTCTCAGTTTGAACTTGCATTTATGACCCCCACATCTTGGATCATATCATCATTTCAGAGGAAACACTGTCAAAATTTTTATAAATATCACGGTCAAGGTTGTCTTGGTAGTGGATCCGACACTTAGCTAGTATCTACAATCGGCGCACGATACTTGTCGAGTCCACTAGAGTGATTCGAGACGGATCGTGTCAGAAACTCTCCATTGATGCTAAATATTAGATGATGATTATTAGTCAACATCCCAAGTGGATGAATGATCTTTTAGATTGCTTGGTAGATCAGAAGCTCCGTTTGATAATTATTGTAGTCCATCGAGATGCGTGCTACAAAAGAGCTCTCATTGCATGCTCACGTGACTTAAAATGAATATTCAAGCCTCAGTCGTCAAGACCTACATGAACAAAGAAATTATAGAACTTTAACAGTTGACTAGAAACTGGATGGATAGCCTTAGACTTTGACGTGATTCATCTAAGTGTGATTTCTAAGGAATCAACATTGATGGTACACCATGCATTTATGTGAAAAGAGGGTATTCCTCGACATATGTAACGAAAACATGAAAATCATTAAGCTTTGAAAGATAAAATTTAATCTTGATTCGAACAAAATAATAAAAATGGTCAAATCATTAAAAAAAAAAAAAATTCCTTATCAAACTCTTATAAACAAGCTACTGTACAACTGAGAAAAGGGATCTCTCTCAAATATAAAAAAATTGGATTCGAAGTACTAAAAATTCAATAGGAAAAACTCTTCAAAAATTAGAGGTCAACAGTGTCGTCATTTTATATCAAAATTATCTCACAATAACGAGGGAGATTATTCCTTGAATTTTTCAAAACTATTGAAACGATTTCGATTCTTGATTTCGTGACCATAACTTCAAAATCTTTACAATGATTTTTCTCATGATTTGGACCGCAGCAGAAGAAATCTTCCCAGGGAGTGGAGATGGCAGGTGGGTTGTGTCGTCATGGGATGATGTGAATTTTTTATTTTGAATTATATTATTTTTATTTTTATCTTTTTCCTTGAATAATCTATTTAAAATTAAGAAAGTACTCATTTGTCATGAAAATTAGCTATGTGCAAATATGCCAAACTTTGGACGTATTTGCACTTTTTAAAGGTTTAGAATCCCAGCTGCAATCGTCCAAGTTTTACACATGCCTCGTAACATCAAACGCGGTGCTTATGTTAAACGTGGCAAATCATAAATGTGGTTCAGCTTCATTACGCTGTTTCCGCTTTCCAGCATAAACCTTATATTTGCCCTTTCGTTTGCTCTAAATGCAATTAGAATTCATACGCAACAAGTGAGAAAATATGGCAAATCTTGCGCTGAAATTCCCCATCAACTTGAGGAGCTTCTCTGTATCAGCTTCCGCTTCCTCTAATGGTATTCACATCCTCAATTTCTGTTCACATACATATAAATTTTACTTTTACATGCCTGTGTGTCTTTGTATATCTACTCCCTCGTGGCGTTTGATGAAAGTGCTGTGAAGACTCTGCTACCTTAGCAAGGGAATCTGTTAATTTTAGGTCCATTTTTTATGAAATACGAGGTCTCCGGTGTGTCTACTACTGATTTCTTGGTTTCAGGATCTCCCCCTGGCGTCCATCAATCTAAAGGACCGGTGATTCTTGAACTTCCCCTCGATAGAATTCGGAGACCCCTCATGCGTACAAGAGCTAATGACCCCCAAAAAGTGAAGGAACTTATGGACAGTATCAGTGAGATTGGGCTCCAAGTACCAGTAAGCTAACATTTCCCAGTCGTTCTATCCCGTATAGCTTTAGCTGAACTTAACATGTACTTATACTAGTTCTATTGCGGTTTTGGAAGAAAGAATAAAAATTTTATGTTATTGTCCAGAAGATACGTGGAATCAGAACTATAAAATTTGTATCTTAAATTCGCCTGCATTAAAAAATATTCAGTGTCCTCAGCTAAAACGATGTGGTTCCCCAGGACCACCCCATCAATAAGAGTAATGTTATTTAGCACTACTGATATTTAGCATCAGTCTAAATGGCAGCAATAGTGACATTAAATTCACTGGTCCAATTAAATACAATGAATTATGGCTCATTTAATAAGACATATGATATGCTGACACTTCAACACCGCTAATGTTAGATTGCATTATTCCATCAATAAGAATATTCTGACCAATTTTCATAAACTGCTGTGATCATAAGTTTGTGTTTCAAATGTGAAGGCAAGTTTTGTGCAGATGACTGCAAAACTCAGGTTTGTCTCTGGTTTGATCTCACAACATAGCTATGTAATATAACTTTAAATAATCTTGATGTGAATTTTCATCCAAAAAGAATTTCCTCCTCGACTAGTTTGATTTTTTTTGTCACTAACCTTTTCAATCCTCCTTCGAAATTTTCATATCTTCACTAAAAAATTACGAATCTGTTTATAAGTTTCATCATTCCTTCTGCGGATTTGTTGAAAATATGAAAATGTGGATCGAATGCATGGGGGAGGAGATATCAAAAGAGTGGTTTCAGCTAAGTGGATATGGCAGTGACCGGGAGAGTAGAAAACATAAACATAAACATATAAAACATAATCACTCTGCTGGTATTACACCAGCAGAGGAGAGGAAGAAAGCTTAGAGACTACATTTTAAAATGTGTTTTTTTCTCATATATTTTTCTTGTATATTTTCGAGAATACGAAGGCTCCATTATATAAAGCAAGTTGCTAGACTTTCTACCGACTAAACACATGCCATACTCCACTTGTAGTAGGCTTTGACTAGACAATACATTTGCTTAGTACAATACCATACTATTTTAACATTTTATATCACAAATGAGTTGGACTTTAACCAAACTCTCCAACTAAACTAGAAACCACAGTCCACAAATACATTGGTTTGGTTGACAACAAAGTGTCATCAATACCCAACAGGATTGGTAACTTGTTCAGCTATAAATAACGAGAAGCGTGAGCTCCCTTTTGAAAACTACAATGTGCCCACAACCCCTCTGAAAAGCCTATTTCAGCTCATGGTAGGAACTCTGCATTGTCAATTGTTTCGTCACTTAGCCTCTGTCTGAGAGGGATTTTTACAAGATTTTAAGTGATTTTTTACCGTTGGCAACTTAGAAATGGGTCCCATTGTAATTATTATTTTTACTACCATTTCAATAAATTTTCACCTAATTAGCCATTTCCAAGTATGCCCTTTAAGAATTGTCAAATATGATGGCTGAGGGGTATAAGTAATTCAAAATAAGAAAAGGGGTAATATAGATTTTATGTGATAATTTAAACATGATGGCACTAAAAAAATGGCAGCAGAAAGAAAAAGTGCAGCAATGGAGCTCATGTGCATTGCCAACAGTCAAAAATTCACTTAAAATCTTGGTGTGAATCCCTCCTAGACAGAGGCTTAAATTGAGTTCATGAACCCTAAGAGTTTTCATCTATCTTCCTCTTTCTTAGACATTGCTCTTTTATGGGGAATCTTGAATATTATCTCATGCCTAAATATGTATGTGATGCAGATTGATGTACTGGAGGTTGATGGTGAATACTATGGTATGTGGGAGCCCTACATGTTTTTGAATTCTAACAGTTAGACTGTTCTGTCAGGCAAGGTTTAAAAAGGCTAAATTAAGTACCGAGGCGATTTTTCTTTATGAGGCGAGGCGTAAGTTTCGATACCGATTGAAGCGTAAGCCTCACAAAAAACAAAAAATCTAAATAAAATAATACAAAAATACAAAAAAAAAAAAAAAATAAAATAAAATTGGAGCATATAGTAAATAGGATATATAGCCATTAGTTTTTTGAAAGCTGACTTTTGAATTTCAGTTTTTGGTCCTCTAATTTCTGGCTATCGCTTAGTTTTTTAGGTATTTTATTATTTTGTTTGGGTCCAAAATGCCTTTTTAAATTAGCAATTTTCTTTTTAAAAGGTGTCGTTTCAAATTTTAAATGAGACGCATGCCTTATACTCCATGAGGCGTGTGCCTTAGATTTAGAGGCGTGAACCTCATATTTTTAGCCTCAAAAATACCGCCTTGAGGCATACTACATAAGTCTTATGGTGAGGCGCGCCTCACTACGCCTTTTTAAACCATGCTGTCAGGTAATGCAACATCTTTATTCCTCTTTTAACTTTGATATCACTACTTTGTTGCATCTCCTCAGGGTTTTCGGGCTGTCACCGATATGAAGCTCACCAGCAGCTAGGGCTCTCAACTATCCGTTGCAAAGTTCGTCGGGGAACAAAAGAAACCTTGAGGTTCTGATTCTCCCTTTTCTCATTTGTCTTCTAGATTTCAGGTTATTGGTTAATTATGTTGTTTAACCTAGCTATCTATTATGCAGGCATCACCTCCGATGAGTTTCGTGAATATGTCCAGATCAATACATCAACAAGAGTAAGCAGCTCCACTGATCGGTGAGCTTTGTTGTAAAAGCATAGGAGCTTAGAGATTTGTGTAATCGGCTTATGTAATTATATGTTGAAGTATTAAACTGCTTTACTGGTTTATGTCCTCGTGAAATGGAAATTTATTCTGCATATGAACAGATTGTTCTAGCCTGTATAGTTAAGTTCAGTGTTTTAAAAAGTGTAAAACGTGATTAGATTTGAAGGCCAAGTTTTATGTTTTATGAGCTTAAGTGAGGCCCAAACGTGTGTATAAAAAATAATAAAATAATAATAATAATAAAATTTCTTATTTTTAAAATTATTTTAAATTTAACTTATTCTAAAAATCATTTAATTATTAAAATAATACATACCATGTTACAACCCATTTTTTCTAGTCAAAAGTCAAAAGTGGAATTGTCAAAGTCAAATAAGGAGTAAATTGAAATAAATTATTTTATTGGGGTTTATTTTATAAATTTGCTATATTTGAGGGTTTAATTGGATACATTTGAAGTCGGAGATTTATATTCCTAATAATGGAAGTTAAAATGATCAAATGATATGTTAAATTGAAGATGAGGGACCTCTGGTGCAAAAGTCCACTATTTTGACATTTTAAAACCCACTTTCCATTTCATTTCACATACACTAGATAGCAGAAACGGGCAGAGAAGAGAAAAAGGGGGAAAAGAGAAGAAAAAGAGGAGAAGAAAGAAAAAGGAAATGAAGAAAGAAGAAGAGGAAGCCACCAACGAGTTTGGAAGTTGAGTTTTCAATTTCTTCTTCTATTTGAGGGGATTTCGACGTGGGGACAGCATACCAGCCCCATTTGTCCAGCATATATCTGTGAGTGGAGAACCTACTTTTCCAAAAAGAAGAATTTTAATTTATAAGCTTATAATTATGTTTACTTAATATGATTGTTGACATGATTTTCAATTTCATTTTGAGAAGCATATTAATTACATGAAATGTCTTATTTTCGAGAAATTAGTAAATGAGCATAATTATTTTGAAACCATCAGACAATACTCGACGTAGTTATCTTACTCTAGTGCACTAAGGGGCTATGGCCATGTATTAGAGTCGTGTATTGACTCCTATACACTGAGGGGTTACAACCGTGTGTAAATGTAACTCTTATCCACTAAGGGGCTATGGCCGTGTGTAAGGGTACTTATTATGCACTGAGGGGCTACAGCCGTGTATAAGGATGATTATGTTGTTACCACTTTGTGCACTGAGGGACTACGGTCGTGTACAGAAGTGTTGATCAGACAGCTTATGTGCATATGACTTTATAACTTTAAGATCATGAGCAAATGACTACATGGGGTATATTTTGACGTGATTATGCAGTATATAGTGGATTAGTAGCTTTTAGCTTACATTTCTCAGTTTACAATTCAGCTTATTGACTTTAAATTATGGTTTTAGCTTCCTAAATTCGACTAGTGTACTTACTCATCTAGTTGTATCAATTGTTATCATTTTTAGATATCAACTTGAGCCTAATTTATGATTTAGCGTCAATATTTTGATTTTATACGATGTTATGACACGAATATCGAGAACAATAGTATACCAGGATAAGTAAAATACCAGTTTCGTTAGTATATAAATATATATACATATATAAAGGACAGTATAACCATCTTTTAAATATTCCGTTCACTGGGATTATCATTTTATATATTTTCTTAACTTTTTCCTTATAGGAGGCAGTTGATTGAGCCGTGGTGAAAGTTATATTGATAATTTTACAGCCACTACCACCACCAATTGTGTGTTCTTTTGCTTAACACTATGTAATCATCAAGTGACATATTTGCATCATATTTGGGAATTTTGTACTTATATGTACCAGTGATCACGATGAAATATTGTAAACTAAACTACTTTATTATTATCTTTTTGAGAAGCAGTTATGATGCATAGTGATGTAGATGTTTTTGGTGGTTTGAGTGATTGATGTAATGATGTTGGTATTTTGGTGTTTGGGAAAATTTTTATGGTTACAGGATTGAGAATAATTCATATTTCAGAGGCAATTCTATTAAATTTTTTATAAAATTACGTCACGGTCAAGCAAGTCAATGTTGCCTTGGTGGTGGGTCCGACACTTAGCTGGTATCTACCATCGGCGCACGACACGTGTCGAGTCCACTAGAGTGATTCGGGACGGGTCATGTCATACCAACCAACCTGCCTACCATCTTTCTTCTATTATTCTATTTTTTTTGTTTTTGTTCATTTCACTGAAGAGAAGTAGGCTCAAGTACACCTTTTGAACTCTCCAGCATAGCTATCCTGTGAATTGATTAGTACATGGCATATTGATATGTGAAAAATTCGCTTCCTAATTCATATATGGCCAAAGCCTTACAAGTCACTCATTCTGAAGACTTAGTATTCGGTATTCCACTTTCAAAACCTATCGTGCCTTTCTCGCTCTCTGAGAACAGGGCAATCAAAGCCCACCAACCTCGGTTTAATCCTAGTAGGCCATTCGAGGCTATCAACAATGCTTACTTATTGGAGCCGACTGAGTCCCATAGGTCTATCTGCATCCTTAGTTGCCATTATGTCAGTATTAGGATTTACGCAAAAGGCCTAACTCAACCAAATATGGGTTTTGATATTTGTATTGCACAGCTCCCTCACAATGCGGGGTGGGGCGGTGCACCGTGCGGTGCACCTAGCAAAACTCACCAAATAGTCTCTAGTATAAAAGCAGCAGGCTTTTTAGAACAGTGATTAATTTACAAAATACTAGAACAGAAGTGATATGTAAACAGTAGAATTCCTCTGTTGTGTGTAAATAAATCTGATAATTGCATGTTGATATTGAATTACAGAATTAGGTGTGCTTTTGTAGTTTTCACAAACCAATAGACCTTGGGCAGTCCGCAAGAAAAATCATTTTTTTCCTCACTGCTAGAAAAAGCTCAAAAAATCTCAATGAAACTTTCCCGAGTCCACCCAACTGCATGAATCATCACTTTTATCTGATATAACACTCAAGGTTCTTATAACCCAGAAGCGAGCTGTAGTGTCTTCCTCAAGGTGTTTGATATTGTTAAATCTTTGAAGGGCCCATTATACCTAACAAGCACTATGCAGACCATCTCAGTCTGCCTTTTCCCATGCACATCCTTGGATTTTCTCTTACCTTATCCTTTAAGGTGTTATGCCAGGAATTTGAGGAACAGGCGGCATAGGTTGTTTGGCTTTCTCCACTAATATGGCCTGAGTAGTCAAGATCACACCAGCAACCGAGACAGCATTCTGAATTGCACACCTTAAAACCCGGGAAGGGTCAATGACACCAGCAGCCATCAAATCTTCACATCTCCCAGTCATTGCATTATACCCTATTTTCCATTTAGAAAACCGAATCTTTTCCACAATCACAGCACCATCAACTCCTGCATTAGCCGCAATCAATCTAGCCGGTGCAAGAAGAGCCTGAAATTCATAGTTGACAAATTACAAGCCCTAGATTACAAAATAAAAGTATGGAATTTGGCAAAAATTCGACCTTAACATCATAAATTTTGAGAAATTGCCTTGGATGCAAACCTTCACAAGTTAGATATTGATACAAAGGGATTACTTAACCCCAAGTGTATTTGGACTTCACATATGGAACAACAGTTCAGAATAACAAGTAACAACCACTGTAAAACAACCCTTTTACACATTCAAGCCATAAATTTCTAATGATTTACAATTACCATGGTCCTTGATACAACTGTTTATTCCTCTTGACTTCCCTTGCCTCATTTCTAATAAAAAATTGCTCGAGTGCTAGAGTCTGTAAAAAAATGGATATGAACTCAACTACTGAAACAGAACCATTTAGCTCCAGTTAAGTTAGCAGTTAACAATGATTTGGAAAAACACACATGCAAAGACATGATGGCAAGAAGGAAAGGGCAAAGTAACATACCATTCCTACAATATCAGCACCAATCTGCTCATCCGGATCTTGAAATAATTTCTTTATGACAGGTATTTGTTCTGAAAGATGTATATGGGTTGCCCCACCACCAGGTACCACACCTTCATCCATGGCAGCAAAAGTGGCATGTTTTGCATCCTCAATTCTTAGTTTTCGATCTTCAAGTTCCACCTCCGTGTGTGCTCCTACCTTAATCACAGCTACTCCACCACCAAGCTTTGCAATTCTTTTTGAAAGCTTTTCTGCTAGATACTTATTATCCGTCTCAGCAAGATCTTTCTTTATCTGCATTATCCTTGCTTGAATTTCAGCTTTAGTAGAAGGGTCAGCAACAATAGTTGTAGAATTATTTGTTATAACTACTTTTCGTGCAATACCAAGCTGATCAGAAGTTGCACTCTTAAGTGTCAGACCCAAATCTCCAGAGAGAAAATCAGCACCTGATTACAACAATGTAGCAATGCTAATCTAATTAGCGAAATAACATTAATAAAATTGAAAAATGCATCTATAAAAGCAGAAATGAAATTCAGTCTTGTCAGCATAGAATGGAATTTCGATTTGACTTGAAATGCTCCAAGAGCTCAAAATGATACAGAAGAAAGAAGTTGCCTTAGCAACTACCTACTCTTATATTACGACTCTGGATCAAATCAGACTTTCCAAAAGCAAACAAGGCGTATGCCTTGAGGCGAGTCTCATACAACCTCAAAGCTTATGCTTTGAGGGTTCTATGTCAAGGCTTACTCCTTGACTTACTGATGCTCATGTCTACCTGGCAACACCTCAGTGCTGCTGTGGCATGCACTCCTTAGACTTGCTCTTTTTGGCCTTTTTTCAGTCACAGCCTTTTTTTTTTTTTAATTGGTAACAGCATTTTTTATCAGTCACAGCATTTTGGGCTGATTTTTCTTTTTCATAGCCTACAAGGCAAGAATCTTTGTTTTTTGGCTTGTACACAACCTGACCCTAAAAGGTAAAAAGAAACGAATTGGAGATTATAGAAGTAAAGAGCTTATACAATTTAAGCATGATGTACTCAATTATTGCAACTTTTTCCACAGCAGACAATGGTCAGTTGTTTCAGACTTTGTTTTATAGTAGTTTTTGTTATGTGATTAATACCATGTTAATTTATCATTTTCTATATTGTTGATCCATTTTATGCTTCTAGTTGCAAATTATAATCGTAATTTTGTTAAAAAAGTTTATTGTGGGTTCTTTTACATGGTTTCTGTTTCACTGCATGCACAACTTTTTGACCTATCATTTTGAATAGTATTCAGGCTTAAACCTCGGTACTTGGAGGCAAGACGCCTCAATAACCAAGGTAGCCTTTTTAAACACTGGATCAAACAATTCTGCACACATGCACATACACTACTCAAATTGGATGACAAATACTAGTCAAATTCATTACTTTTTATATTTTTTGAGCTCAGAAAATGTAACCTTTGAGATAAAACTCAGACATATAAACTCACCTGTCAAAAGTGCAATATCTTGCAATATAGCTTTCTTCCCGTCTCCAAATCCTGGACATTTTACCACAGAAACATTGATTATGCCTCGCATTTTGTTCACAACAAGAGTTTCCAGCACTTGGCTTGAAATATCTTCAGCAATAATAAGCAGAGGGACACTCAATTGAGTGGTCTTTTCCAGCAAAGGCACAATATCTTTCACAGTTGATATCTTTTGATCAGTCACAAGAACTCTAGCATTTTCAAACTCCACTATAGATTTATCCTTGTTCGTAATGAAATGAGGCGACATGTACCCTTTGTCAACCTGTAAGGAAAGAACGCCTGAAAGGTAATCAAGAAAATAATATAATAGAAGGGAAAAAATTATTTTTATTTAAAAATATTAAGTCTAAAAATGAACCGTTCTATTAAAACTAACAAATTCGGATTTATTCTCGAAAGATAAAAAGTGGGATCTTTCAGGAATTTTACTGAAATAACTTTATAGCTTTATCATTAACTCAACAATCGATAAATATTCATGATGCATATAATATAGATAACTAGATCACACAAAAGAAGAAAATTCAATTCTTTTGCCAAAAGCCACAAATTTAAGCATGTTTGGGAAGTGTTTATAAATGGTTTAAAATTATAAATAAATGATAGAAATGAACGATGGACAAGTGGGTATTATGTGTGAGTCCCTTGGAATATGTAGATAAAATGTAATTTGAGTGTTTATAAACAATTTTGGAAAGTGTTTATAAACGATTTAAATTATAATAAGATAGAAATAAGTGGCGGATAAGTGGGCAGAACTTGTAAGTCCTTTTAAATGTGTGGATAAAAGTGATTTTAGTGTTTATAAACAGTTTATAACATTAGCCAAACATAGGCTTGTCTTAACAATGTTCAAAAAATTTACAGTCTCGAAATAGGCCATACAGAAGTAGTTTGAATTTCATACACTGTTATACTGTAGCAATAAAAATAAGATTGCTAAAAGATTCGCATGACAGTGTGAACCCAGTTGATCCCAAACATCAGCTGCAATATAATTTAAATAGTTTATTTTCAGGGACAAGCAAGAGCTCCCTATTTAGAGGTAAGTTACCTTCATTCCTTCTTCAATCAGAACTGAGGTTTCAGATGATGAGGAAGATTCAATAGATATCACTCCATCGGGACCAATTTTATTAATAGTTTCAGCTATTAAGTTACCAACAAATACATCATTTCCTGCAGCTATTGAAGCTACAGCTGAAAAGAGGAAGGAAAAAAAAACCATTAAATTGTCAATGAGTAGAAGTTGAAAAACATTGAGCTAATCTGGATGAAAGATAAGGAGATGACACCTTTTATGTCATCACTCCCTTTCACAGCAAAGCTTTTCGCCTTCAGAATTCTTAGAAGTTCTTTTACTGTTTTATCCATTCCTCTTTTCAACGAAACCGGGTTAGCCCCATAAGTGATGGCCAACAACCCAGCTCTAACCATTTCGCGAGCCAAAACAATAGCAGTTGTTGTACCATCACCGGCAGAATTATTTGTTTTAGTTGCAACCTGCAATATGTACGAAAGATAAATGTAAAATGACGGCAAGCTAAGCTTTGTTCCCAGTACTGTTGGGTTGGCTATGAACCGTTTTCCAAAACGGGTCAATGCATTGGATTCTGCATTACAGGAGATTAACTTTACCTCTTGGATTAGAACTACTCCAGTGTTCTCAATTGCATCAGAAAGTTCTATAGCACGAGCAATAGTAACACCATCATTAATCACTTTAAGTGTGTCAGATTCTAAAAGAACGACATTTCGACCTGCATAATTCAAAGAGCAGCAATCAACTTTTTTCCCGGAAATAGAAGGATAAAAATGTAACTAAAACATAGTCCTTTATCCATGATTATATTGTCGCTAATATATTAGTGAGCATTCTTTCATATTATCATCTTAACAACAGTAATCAAAACTCGCAGCATATAACTTCTCGCATTTCTACTTCATTTCCCGGAAGGGATGTAGTTTTCAGATAAAGGTAAAGGTAACACCAATTAAGGACAACGTACAACAAAAGAAGGTATACCTAATGTTTAATTCCACTCAGACAAATGACAAATATAAACATGACCCGGCAAATAAAACTACAGAAATACCGAAAAATAAGCACTACCCACAAACGAAAATGCACACCTCTAGGACCCAGGGTCACAGAGACAGTATCAGCGAGCTTATTGATGCCAGAAAGTAAACCCTCTCTGCATTCTTTGTCAAAAGCTATTCTCTTTGGCCCCGCCTTCACCACTAACGGTTTCTTTTTTACATTAACAGTGCTTCTCTCCTTGTTTCTCCATAACCCATATGGATTCAACTTTGTGTTAACATCCTAAAAATA
This sequence comes from Osmanthus fragrans, assembly GCA_019395295.1. Classification (NCBI taxonomy): domain Eukaryota; kingdom Viridiplantae; phylum Streptophyta; class Magnoliopsida; order Lamiales; family Oleaceae; genus Osmanthus; species Osmanthus fragrans. Next base: position 20,149,103 of record CM033350.1, on the reverse strand, counting down.
CCCAAAAAAATGTCAAAAGGACAAGATATAGAAAGAAAGAATAGATGAAAAATAGATTCTGACTTACATGAAATTGAAATTTTTTATTGAAAAACAGAGGTGACGAGAACTCCAGAGACATTTCCTCCCTGCGAAAAAATGGAAGGGGTTTTGAGTGGTTTTAGCGCAAAGGGAGACGATTTTAAGGTAAATTGTTATGTTTGGTAACAATAACGATAAGCGTGTTTTCCGGTGCTTTAAAAAAACAATGCGTTTTTGCTTGAAAATTTGGCTTAAAAGTTTTTAAAATATAAGTTTATTTTGCTTTAATTTAAAATAAAATAAAATTATATATCAATTGCAGTGTCGACTCACTTGATCTCCAACATATTGGGATAACTGTGTCGAGATAAAAAATAAATAAAATTAATGATTTACTAATTTCCTAAAATCTCCAGTTATTAATTATTACTTTATTGATAAATAGATAGATTAACTGGTAATTTGTATAAGAAATAAGAAATTTTTAATATCCCAAAAAGAATTAATTTTGAATTATGAAATTGACATGCAAGAAAAAAAGAAATATTTTTATAAGGAATGTTGTTTTTTGTCCATCTTAATCCTATCCTTAATTGAAACTTCGATGTTTGAGATCAATTTGCAGTAACAAAAGCACCTTTAATTTTTATTAGTTCGCTTTCCCAGACAATATCCTTTATTAGCTAGCGGGCTTTATTACTCAGACTACTATAATTACAACATGTTTCAGACTAGACACATGACTCGTTCTACAGGCCACACAAGGGTCTACTCACATGAGTACCCTTGAATCATTTTCACTTATTTATTATATTCATTTCCTTTATTGTTGTGTTCATTTACTTTTAGATTATTGTTGCACTTCATCATTTGTTCAAGGTCAAGTCTATGCTCCCTCCTTCACTTGTATTTCTTTTCAGTACGATATAAAATAGCCACGCTAGCAATCTTTGCTTTTAACCAAAAAAAAAAAAATCATTATTTTGCTAACTAATATACCAATGGAGTCAACAGACCACGCATTCAAATTGAGAACCTCTTTTGATATTTCTCAACAACACAAAATAAACTTCAGAAAGATAATTCATAATCTAGATTGGTTTTCAACAATGGAGAACTTAAATTCCTTCATAACAAAGAAGATTTCAGTGGAAAACATCCTGCTGGTGAATATGTAATCTCCATCTTCCTCGACTTAGATTGGCCCCTGAATGAGAAATCAACCCTCCAAAGAGAGTGGGGTTCTAATGAAGCTGCGAAGCTTCACTCAGTGCTTTGCGTCTTCTTCTTCACAGAACTTAGCGTACTGATCAGAGTCCATCAACGAGTTCAGTTTGCCAGGGTTGTCCACCTCCACCTTTATGATCCATCCATTTTCATATGGGCTTGCATTAACTTGAATCGAGATATTACTTAATGAAAACCGTAAAAGAGCGAGAACAAATCTTATCAATAACCACTCAACAAAATAATGAACGATGAAGTTGAAATGAAGTGTAAATTTGAGGCACAGAAAAGAAACCAGAATTTGAATGAGTAAAACTGTGTATGAAATCCTGACACAATCAAAGTAAACACACTCTAAATGGAAGTGAAGAACTTTAGAAAAACTTCATTATTCAGTAAAACTAGGATGCAGTCGTAGTAACAGAAATAATTTGAATTGTGGAAGACCATGGGATAAAAGATCCAAGGCAAGCATTAAGTACGTTGATACTTTCCTGCTGTTAAATTTGAATTGTCACACACCGTTTTTTCTTTATCAATGCTGGAGAATGCACTAACATATTCTTCTAAATCTAAGGATTATTCAAAGTTCACAGAAATAAACGCAGAGAACCAAAAGCATGTAGAAGAATACATGATAATAAGTATAACACGGACCTTTTGCTAGACTAAGTAGCCGATAAGTCATAAGCTAAATTTGCGTGATCAAGTCTCATGCGATAGTAGCAGTATAAAATATAAATCTCATGCTTCATATAGTCAAAATAATTGAGTAAAAATATTTACACATGCATGACATAAGCAACTAGAAAAGAATAAAAAGAGTGGGATACAGATTCACATAGGACACTGGCCAGGCATTACACTCTCATGGTAATCATAATATATTTCTACACCTTGATCAACAAACAAGATCCACACTATAGAAAACAAAATTTTAGCTTCTTTTACTTCCTTGATACTATTCACTATTCAGTGCTATCAAATCCTCTCTCCCAAACATGCCAATAGAGTTTCAATACAAATGACTTTTAACTTCTGCTGCTTTCTTTAGACAACAAATTATTATCAATAAGAAGATGCACCCACATCAAAATTTGCGACAAAGCCTTGAAAGACTCACCAAACCTGGAGAATCATAGAGCTCTTTGTTAACTTTGACAACTTTTCCAGAAACGGGAGACAGCACATAAATAAACAAGGGCCGTCGCACATTTCACAACACTTACACATGCTGAATCAAGAATCTTATAGCAAAAAACACAAATCAGCATTTACCACATGAAAATATATACATGTACAAGGCAAAACACTCTAATACAAAGCAGTGAGTGAGCTATACTGATCCAGACCCAGTGACATGAGTAAACCCACGTTGAAAAATCAGATCTTTATTCAAAAGGACAGCAGATCACGCATTTTTTCCTGTAAAAACTTTTAGGAAAAATTAAGAATCAAAGTAAATCATAACCAAACCGAAGGCCCGTGTTTACACGGTTTCCTTAAATCGAATTCGCCGCCTCACCGGGGTGCACGAGGTTTTGATCAGTGTTCAATTCCCAGGATACAATCGGTTGTCGGTTCACGCTGCACTACGTTAACCGCCTACGAACTAGCCGTGTCTATCTCTCAAGGATTTTAGCAAAAAAAAAAAAAAAAAAAACTGCCGGAACTGGGGAAAAAAAAAAGAAAGCTTTTTTTCTTTTTGTTGTGTTCGTTGTTTGAATCACATGTATTTTTGTTCCAACCAAGAGATCCTCTATTTATATCCATAGATGAAGAAGAGTGATCATTAATTTCTGTAGTAAAACGGCTGAAACATTGAAATTTATTTCCATAAATTCTGAAACTGAATTTCCATTCAACATTCTGAAAACGGATGAAATCTGAAACTGAAAATTCTGAAACTGAAGTAGTCTCAATTCTGAAACTGAAGTAGTGGAATGATTTTCATTCAATATTATCAATTTTTTTTCCAACAATCCCCACATGAATGAAAATTTGAAAAATAAAGACTAACGAGAGAGAGAGAGAGAGAGAATAAACCGAATCAATCCTGCATAGGATAGGTAGCATTTAGTTTTGAACCTTCCCTTGTGAAAATCTATCGAGTATTACTAGCAAACCAGTGGATCTGATGCCTTGAACTATTTCGCCATTTGTGTAAACCTAGATAATAGACCTCACACAGGACAATTCTAGACACAGCGTAGTTCTCAATATTGTGTTCGTTTTGGCCTTGAGCACGTCGCCTGGTTCTGCAAGTGTTTGTTCAAGGATGTAGCCTTTCCAATCCTTATAGAAGCGGCCCCACTTCACACTCGCATAGGTGACCTCTTAACTCAGTCTTTCACAACAACGGTTAATGGTCATTAAAAGCATAGTTTAGCCTGCATCTTCCAATCACTGTGAGCACTATAGGAATGAGTAGAAGGAGAACCTTCTCAGTGATTCACACAAATATACATGATTTAGTTGTCCCTTTGAACCTAGATCCTGGGATCTCCATTTAGCTAGGTTGGGTTTCCACCATGATACCCTTCAACGTCATAGGCTCCAAGCCCATTCCCCTCGATGCTTTTTCAACTAGCTCTCGAGTTAGCCATTTGGTTAGCGGATCCGCAATATTATCCTTTGACTACACGTAGTCCAGAGTGATAATACTTTGTGAGAGTAGTTGTCGAATGGTATTATGTCGTCTTCGAATATGTCGAGACTTACCATTATACATATTGTTCTGTGCCTTGCCAATTGCTGATTGATTATCGCAATAAACACAAATTGCAGGCACGGGCTTTGACCATCTTGGAATATCCTCAACAAACTGGCGAAGCCACTCTGCTTCTTCAGTTGCTTTGTCCAAAGCGATGAACTCTGATTCAATTGTAGATCTTGCGATGCAAGTTTGTTTGGACGATTTCCAAGAAACAGCTGCCCCACCAAGAGTGAAGACATATCCACTAGTAGATTTTGAATCTGACATATCTGATATCCAATTTGCATCAGCATATCCTTCAATTACTGCAGGGTATCTAGAGTAATGCAGTCCAAAATCACGAGTGTACCTCAAGTAATGTAACACCCTAAAAATGGCTCTCCAGTGGATAGCACATGGGTTACTCGTGTAGCGACTCAATCTGCTAACTGAGTATGCTATATCCGGTCTCATACAAGTCATTAAATACATTAAACTCCTAATTATCTGAGAATATTCTAACTGTGACACACCATCACCAGTGTTCTTGGATAAATGGAGACTCAAATCCACTGGAGTCCTGGCCACAGTGGTATCAAACTTGTTGAACTTGTCTAGTATCTTATTAATGTAATAAGATTGAGATAACACAAGTCCATTCGGTATTCGAGTAATTTTTACTCCCAAAATGACATCCGCGAGACCCATATCTTTCATGTCAAACTTTGAGTTTAACATATTTTTAGTGGCTTTGATAATCTTATCAGAGCTGCCGACAATGAGCATGTCATCGACGTACAAACACAATATGATATATCCGTTATTAGTGTCTTTGACATATACACACTTGTCGCACTCGTTGATTCTAAAACCACTAGAAAGCATAGCATTATCAAACTTTTCATGCCATTGCTTCGGTGCTTGCTTTAAACCATAAAGCGATTTAACCAGTTTACAGACTTTCCTTTCTTGACCTGGAGCCGAAAACCCCCTCTGGTTGCTCCATGTAGATTTCTTCATTCAAATCTCCATTTAGGAAAGCTGTTTTTACATCCATCTGATGTATTTCTGGATTTCGCAAGGCCGCAATAGCAATTATCATCCTGATAGAAGTTATTCTCGACACAGGAGAATAAGTATCAAAGTAATCTAAGCCTTCTTTTTGCTTATAACCATTGATTACTAGCCGAGCTTTATATTTATCAATAGAGCCATCCGCTTTCATCTTTTTCTTGAAGATCCACTTGTAGCCCAAATGCTTACAGCCCAGTGGAAGATCTACTAATTCCCAGGTATGATTCTGTAAGATAGAATCGATTTCACTCTTGATGGGTTCTTTCCATAGATGACCATCTGGAGAAGATATAGCTTCTTTATAGCTTTGAGGATCATTCTCCATCAAGTATGTGAGAAAATCAGGGCCAAACGTCTTAGAAGTTTTGGTCGTTTTGCTCCGTCTAGGCTCATCCTCATCCTCACCTTCTTCAACTGGATCTTTACTGTTGCCAGAAGCAGAAGATTCCATAGTCCGTTTAATAGTAGTTAACTGTTTTAGGAGATTTATAAGGAAATATATTCTCAAAGAATTGTGCATTCCTAGACTCCATAATCATGTTCGATAAATATCAGGTACATTCAAGTAATGCACAAGGAACCTATATGTACTACTATTTTGTGTATAACCAATGAACACACAGTCAACTGTCTTAGGCCCAATCTTGACATTCTTAGGAGGAGGCACTGCGACCTTCGCAAGATACCCCCACATTCGTAAGTATTTATGCGAAGGTGTACGACCTGTCCAAAGTTCATACGGAGTCTTATCCATATTCTTTCTTAACACTTTATTCAAGATGTAATTTGCAGAAAAAATAGCTTCTCCCCACATGTTCTGTGGTAATCCAGAACTGATCAACATAGCATTCATCATTTCTTTTAACGTTCGATTCTTACGCTCAGCAATTCCGTTTTGCTGAGGTGAATAAGGTGCAGTAGTTTGGTGAATTATTCCATGTTTAGCACAAAATTCACCAAATGGTGATTCATATTCACCACCACGATCACTTCGTAGCATCTTTATTTTCTTGCTAAGTTGATTTTCAACTTCATTCTTATAAAGAATGAATTTATCGATAGCTTCGTCTTTGCTTTTAAGCAAGTACACATAACAATATCTCGTGCTATCATCGACAAAAGTAATAAAGTACTTATTGCCGCCTCTTGTTTGGACAAATTTTAAGTCACACACATCACTGTGGACTAGTCCCAATGGCTCGGTACTTCTTTCAATACTATGAAACGAAGACCTAGTAAGCTTAGCCTCAATGCACGTTTCACATTTATGATTTGAATCAATTTGAAACCTAGGCAAGTAATTTAGTTTGCTTAGTCTACGTAAAGCATGGTAATTTACGTGACCTAATCTACCATGCCATAGATTAGGAGACTCAAGCAAGTAAACAGAAGGAGTTTTCTCATTATTCATAATAGTTGGGATTACAGCAATTACATTCAATTTAAACAGGCCATCTGTCATATAGCCTTTCCCAACATAAACTCCTATTTTGGTAATCACCAGCTTATCCGCCTCAAAGACCATGCGGAAACCATTCTTGCTCAGAAGAGACCCAGAGACCAGATTCTTGCGAATCTCTGGCACGTACAACACATTAGTCAGAGTAAGCTCTCTGCCAGATGTCATCTTTAGGATCACTTTGCCTTTACCAAGCACTTCAGAAGTTGCAGAGTTTCCCATGAACAACTTTTCACCATTTGTAACTGGTGCAAAAATAGTGAACATGCTCCTGCTGGAGCAGACATGGCAAGTGGCCCCAGTGTCCAGCCCCCACTCCTTAGGGTTAGACCCCACCAGATTAACCTCACTAATCACCGTTGTGAGGTTTAGGTCAGATATATCATCTGAGAGATGATCTCTCTCATTTCCAATCATATTAGCCTGAGGATGCTGCTTGTTATCCCTTCGAGGCTGACGGCAGTCTGCTGATCGATGCCCAACTTTGTCACAATTGAAGCACTTTCCATTAAACTGGAACTTAGGCTTCTTTCCTAGCCCGCCGGTAAGCTTCAACTGAGACCCTTTCGTGGTCTGTTTTTTGTCTTTCCAATTTCCATTACCCTGTTTGGCTTTAAAGAATTGACCTTTCTTAGTGCCAGAACTTTAGCCGTGTTCCAATACATTAGCCTTCTCAGAGTAAGAATTCCCTGACTTACGTTCAGCTTTTTTGTTATCCTCCTCAATGCGCAGCTTGATAATTAAATCCTCAAAAGACATCTCTTTCCTCTTATGCTGCAAATAGCTTTTGAAAGCCTTCCACTGAGGACGTAGCTTGTGAATAGCAGTAGCCACCTGTAGAGATTCTGACATAGTCAGACCCTCAGCATGCATTTCTTGCAAGAGCACTCGATACTCCTGCACTTAGCTCACCACTGAACGTGAATCAACCATTTCGAAGTCCATGCATCGACTGGCCAAGAATTTCTTAGACCCAGCATCCTCGAATTTGTACTTCTTTTCTAAGGACTCCTAAAGCTCCTTAGCAGACTTCTTTACCACATACACGTGATACAGAGAATTCTGTAGGCCATCCAAGACATAGTTGCGACATAAAAAATCAGCATTTTTCCATGCATCCCACGCTGCACGCCTATGCATATCAGTGTCGTTTTCAGCCACGACCGGGGCATTCTCGGTGAGGAAACGTGCAAGGCCCAAAGTAGTAAGATAAAAAATCATCTTATTCTGCCATGTCTTAAAATCAGTGCCAGCAAACTTATCCGGTCGAATTGCATGATTCACCGGAAATGGAGCTGGAAACGTTGGCAAAGGTGTCGAGGCCGCAGCCCTAGGCATTGGCAAATGTATTGTGCCAAACTGGATTGCCGATGCCGCAGTCATAGGCAAAGTTGGGTTCACTCCAACATGAGGAATCTCGCCTCCAATTATCCCGTCAATGGGAGGAATGCCAGTCGTGGTCTCCATATGGTTAACAGCGGTCCCAACAGTGTTGCTTCCATTGTTCACATCGTCAGTTCCATGTGATGACATTGAACTTTAGAACAAGCAACAAATAATTTAGAGTAGTTATAAATTTGTAAAGTCTTGTATAAATTCGAGATCTAAATAATCTGTTCGGAAAAAAACTACAGAATAAAAGAGCAGATTATTTTGTCAAATTATTAACAAATTAACAATCATTTAAAATAAATTAGAAATCATTAACTAATAATTAAACCAATCATTAATATATATATATATATATAAATTCTAATGATGAAGCAATCATATGCAATCAAATAATGAAACAATCATTACTAATAATAAGCAATTATAAAAAATTGAATAATCATTGTCAAATGATTTGAAAAACCATGTCATGTAAAACCATCTATAACCATGCAAAACCATTCTTTTTTAAACCATGTGCAGAGACGATATTCCTGTAATATATTTGTTCCCTTTTCCTTCCAATCTTGATTGGTTAGAAATCTACATTAATGTACAGAACTAATGGAAAAAAAACACACATATCTAGATTTTTTTTTTTTTTTTTTTTTTTTTTTTTTTTTTTTTTAACAGAACTACACGAACTGGGGAGGAAAAAAAAAAACCAAAACGGATGAACAACAAAAATAGAAAAGAGGAAAAAAAAATTTGATTCACCAAATAGAATTCGATTTAAGCTTGTTAGGAAAAATTAAGAATCAAAGTAAATCATAACTAAACCGAAGGCCCGTGTTTACACGGTTTCCTTAAATTGAATTCGCCGCCTCACCGGGGTGCACGATATTTTGATCGGTGTTCGATTCCTAGGATACAATCTGTAGCGACCGAGAATTTAAGATTTATTTTTCTTGAAAAACGCGTCGCTAAGCCCTAACCCCGAGTTTTAAAGATAAAAGCGTGTTCGTCTAGCCGTTATTAAAAAAATTTAAATTTGTTAGAATCGAGTACAATTTCGAATATTTTAATTTATTAAATTTTTATCGTTTTAAATCCGAAATTAAATACGATATATTATTATTTCGGGTCCGATATTTCGTTAGTCCAAATGTATTCTTTTCAGCCCAATTCTGTAAGTCCGATTAGAAAATTCTTCCGGCCTATTTTCTGGCCCACTTACCACCTTGATTTCTTAGCCCTAAAAATTTTCTACTGTTCATATATACCCCCCTCATTTCTCCACCCCTCACACTCACGCCTCCAAGCAACTGGGGTAAGAAAATGCTACATTCTCCAGATTTTTCACTCAATGCAAGTTCCAGTCACCTTCCTAAATTGAAAACTTAATATTGATGCTAGAAAAATCAATTTCTAGCATCAACTGGAAGATCACAATGGTGCTAGAATTAGTTTCTAGCACTAGTGACATGAAGTGTACACACAGTAGAAACCATAATCCACCAACGCCTCTCAACCCCTGAAATATCACGCTGGAAAAACCTCCAGCTCACAACTGATGCTAGAACACCCATTTCTAGTATCAACAATGTTGGAGATTCATGTGTGATGCTAGAAAACCAATTTCTAGCATCAACCCCATCACCTCCAACTCACAGACCATTGCACACAGCCACCCCCAAACCCAAGCTACAACCGTCCATGGCCACAACCACTGCTCCAACCCACAGACACCACCACCACTGCAGCCACCGTCGACTCCACCACACCAACACCCGAGCTACATCCATTCATTTCCCACGACCCAACCAACCGAATCAACACCCCCAACGCCCACAGTCGAAGCCCAATCGAACCACCACCACGGCCACCTCCTGCAAGCTACCACACCAACACCACCACCGCCTCACTACAACCCAAAAACCACCTGCCATTCTCGGCTTCGAACACCACCACACACATACCAAATGGACAGCCCCCATTTCGCCCCAAATCAAACCCAAATCAAAATCAAAACCCAGAAATAAGGAAACCCATAAACTTACCTTGATCCTGACCCACTTTCTAGACGGTTCGCCGCCGGAAAACTCAAGAAAAACTGAACTCCAAGCCTCGGTTAGCCCTATTACCCTTCGACCCGTCGCCAAAAATCATCCCCTAGCCACCCCCCACACCACCGGCGCCTCCACGCGACGCCGGCCGGAATTGAGGGAAGGGGCTTCGCCCCCTTCACCGTCGCCTCTTCCCTCCGTCTGCCCCCATTTACGCGAGAGAGAGAGAGAGTTGAGAGATTTTGATAATTTGATTTTTTGGAAATTTCAATTTTAGCCCCAAGTTTAGAAGTTAGGTTATTTTAGTCCCCTAAGTTTTAAAGTTATTTAGTTTCAGCCCCAAAGTTCGGTTTTAAAGAAAACAGTCCCAGAATTTATGTTTTAAAATAAATCAGTCCACAGATTCTGAAAAGTCCATTTCAGTCCTTAAAGTTTTATTTTCAGTTTTAATAAATTTTGAATTAAGTCATTAATTTTAGAAAAGTTCAATTTCAGCCCTTAAACTTTTATTTTCAGTTTTAATAAATTTTCAATTAAGTTCTTAATTTAGAAAAGTTCAATTTTAGCCCTTAAACTGCTATTTTCAGTTTTAATAAATTTTCAATTTAGTCCCTAAACTTTATTTTTATCGTTTTTAATCTTTAAAAAAATTTCGAAACACTAATTCAAGATTTATTTATTTATTTTTGGCTAGACGAGACTTACGAACGATTGAGGAACTGAGATTTTTCTTCCCCCTCCACTTTTCACGCAAATCGAGATAGATTGAGGTAGACTCGCCCCCATTAATTAGTTTAAATTATAATTGCATGTATTATGTGATTTTATGTGATTTATATGCTTTAATGCATAAGACGAGAATCTCTTATGAGATAGATTATGTTGTTATGCTTGTCATAACTTATATGCTTAATTGCATGAGAAGAAAGAGAATCTCTTATGAGATAAGATGATGTTATGCATAACTTACATGCTTAAATGCATGAGACAGACTATCCACACCCTATGATTTTAAAGATGCTATGATTTTTCAAAGAAAATAAGCCCATGAGAATATCACTGTATAGATTGCATAGTTATGTGTTAAATTACTCTGTAAATTAATTACTGGCGATGAGTCTACTGAGTATTTCTTCGAAATGCTCATTCTATTATTTTAACAATATTGCAGATTTTGGAGACGGCCGAGTTTGATGGGCAATGGTGGAATGAATGTAGTTAATTATTTTTAGTTTACTTTTGAAATTTCACTCATTTGAACATTATGAAACTTACCTTGTTGTTTCCGCTATTTTCAAACTTGAGTTTAATATTTAATCAAATTTTCCTTAAGTTAATTCGAATGAGATTTGTTACCGTTAAAGTTCACAAATTTTAAATGTGATATTTTTTAAAAGTTAGTTATTCTGCCAAATTTTTCAGTTAAATTAGGGCAAAGAGATGATGACGTAGCGTTCCGGGTCCGCGAAACTCGGGGTGTTACAGCTTGGTATCAAAGCCAGTTTGCATTTCTGTAGACTGGCAAATTTAAAAAAAAAAATATTTCAAAGAGATATTTTACATTATTTAATTCTTATTAATAAGAGTTGCCACTGCCATCATTCGACCAGTCGACTCCAAAGGTAAAGAAGTTTATGAAGTTTAAATGTTATTTTAATTCGGATACTTGTTTTGATACTCTATGAGACTTAGAAGAAAAAAAGAAAAAAAGAGAAAGAAAGTGTATCCGAATTAAGAAAGAAAGAAAGAAAGACGAATTTGAGCATAATTTGAAAGAGTTTTTCTTAATTTTTACGTCCTCGTAATTTTAACTAGAAGAGAAAAATAACCCCGCTTAATTGAACTTTGCATAATTGATTTAGGACATGGCTCCCATTCGTAGAAAGATACTGAGTGATGCAGAACAAGCCTTTAGGGATTATGACCGCTTCAGACCCGAACTTGAGTGGACAATTGCCCAACATATAGAGCAGTTGAATATTGTACGTGAACGGGCCATACAACTTGGCTACGTGACCAATAATCACCGGTCGATCCATCACTTACTCTCGACTTTCCGAAGTGATTATGCGGAGGTAGCTAATAGCATATATGTAGATGCTCTAGTGTCTTTGAATGTGGAAATGGAGTATGATGCCTTCTGCACGAGATTTGTGGCATATTGGCCCATGTACTTTGACTACCGCTATGGGTTTGCTCCCGAAGAAGACTCAGAAGAAGACGAAACTGAGGAAGACGCTGATCCAGCGCTAGGAGAGATCTCGGACGCTGAATCAGGCGTAACCGAAGGAGAATAGAGAGATAGAAATTAGAGTAGGCTCGACATGTTATTTAAAAAAAAAAAAATGTTCGGCATACATGCCCTCCTACCCATGTATTTTCATTAAAAGAAGTCGAGTTTTGAATGAAATGATTTTTGGGTTCCAATTTTCATTTTTTTTGAGTTATCTGTTATCGTTTACGTTGTTGGTACACTTAAGTCAACCTTTATGAACTACTTTTAAAATTTTATGAAGGTTATGGCACCACCAACTCAAACCGATATCATCCGGGAAATACTTAACGTGGTGCAAGAATTGAGACAAGCTCCATAGCCGGTTAACCCCACAGCACCAGCGATAGAACAATTTCGGAGATACCGCCCACCTACGTTCGATGGCGGAGAAAGTCCACTAGCAGTGGAAGAATGGCTCCAGGCCATTGAGAAGATATTCAGGCACATATCTTGTCCTGAGGATAAGAAGGTAATTTGTGCCGAGTTCATGTTAATTGGAAGAGCTGGTTTCTGGTGGGAATCTGCATCCCGGACAAGGAGTGAAGAGCAGCTAGCAGCTCTGACTTGGGACAAGTTTAAGACTGAGATCAGGGATAAATTTTTCCCACAAGCCCTCAGAGATCACAAGGAGTCCGAATTTCTACGTTTGGTACAAGGTGAAATGGACATAACCGAATACGAGAGAAAGTTCGAGGAACTGTCGCGTTATGCTCCACATCTGGTGGAGACTGAGTTCAAGAAAGCACAGCGTTTTGAGAGGGGTCTACGCCTCAATATCCTACAGATTGTCAGTTCACATGAACTGCCAACTTACGGAGAAGTTGTGAAGAAGGCTCAAGCAGTAGCCTATGCCGGTGTGAGAGTTGGGAACCAAGGCAATCATAGCGAGCAAAGGTATCAGGGGAAGAGAAAGTGGCAAGGCCCAAATCACAATCAGAATCGGAACTGGAATCAAGCATTTACCAAGAGGCTAATCTAGGACCAACAGGGAGGCAGATGACCACTTTCACTCCACCCTGCCCTAAGTGCCAGAGGCCGCATAAAGGAGAGTGCCTTTTTGGAAAGGGTGTCTGCTACAAGTGTGGCCAGCCGGGTCATTTTGCATCGGATTGTCATGCCTCGTCCGCCCAGGATTCCAATCATTAGACGAACTCAGGCCAGAACAGAAAGGGGAAAACAAGAGTATTCGCTATGGATGCAGCTGAGGATTTGGACGTGATTGCAGGTATACTAGTTATTCTGGTATTCTTGTGCATGTCTTAATTATTCTCTATACTGTATTTCCTTTCCCCATTTTGAGCATGATAATATGATAACAGGTATACTATCTATTTCTAGTATCCCCATATATGTTCTAATAGACTCGGGAGCCGCGCATTCATTTATAGCCGAAGCATGTTTAGGAAGACTGAACTTAATAGGAGAAGAAACTGGTAGTACTCTCGAGGTTAGTTTACCATCAGGAGGAACTATCGATACCAATAAGATAGTCAAAGCAGTACAAATAGATTTTGATGGCCAAGTTTCGAAGGCAGACTTGAATATTATCCGAATGAAAGATTTCGATATTATTCTAGGTATGGATTGGCTCAGCACCAACCATGCCGCAATTATGTGCCACGAGAAAGAGGTTATTTTTCACAAAGATGGTGTAGAAGTATTCAGGTTCTACGGGACAAAGATCAAAGCACTTCCTCGCCTTATCTCGGCTTTACAAGCGGAGAAGCTATTAGCCAAGGATGATTGTCATGGCTATTTGGTTAGTCTTCAAGACAAACCCGTAGAGGAGATTACTCTGGACTCAGTGCCAGTAGTATGCGAGTACGGTGATGTCTTTCCAGACGATCTACTCGGTATTCCGCCAGATAGGCAAGTGGAATTTTCCATTGATTTGGTACCAGGAGTTGTCCCTGTTTCCCAAGCTCCGTACCGTATGGCGCCGAAAGAGTTGCAAGAACTGAAGGTGCAGTTGGAAGAATTGCTAGAGAAGGGTTTCATCAGGCCAAGTGTATCTCCATGGGGAGCACCTGTTCTATTTGTAAAGAAGAAGGACGAAAGTATGAGGATGTGCGTCGACTACCGAGAACTTAACAAGTTGACGATAAAGAATAAGTATCCCCTTCCCAGGATCGAAGACTTGTTCGATCAGCTGAAAGGTACAGCTATCTTCTCTAAGATTGATTTGAGATCTGGTTACCATCAGCTAAAGGTTTCGCCAAGTGACATACCAAAGACAGTGTTCAGGACACGATATGGGCATTATGAGTTCACAGTAATGCCTTTCGGCCTCACGAACGCACCTACAATATTTATGGACTTGATGAATAGATTTTTTCATCAATATCTCGATAAATTCGTTATTGTTTTTATCGATGACATACTGGTCTACTCCAGAAATTCTGCACAACATGAAGAACATTTGAGGACTGTGTTGGAAACACTGAGAGCAGAAAAGTTGTATGCCAAATTCAAGAAATGTGAATTTTGGCTTGAGCGAATAGGTTTCTTAGGTCACATTGTTACAGCTAAAGGCATTGAGGTTGATCCTTCTAAAGTTGAAACTGTAACGAATTGGCCAACACCTACAAATGTTGGAGATGTGAGATGCTTTCTTGGATTAGCCGGGTATTATCGGCGATTCATAGAGGGTTTCTCTAAAATAGCAGGTCCTATGACCCAGTTGACCAAGAAGGGAGTTAAGTTTCAATGGACAGAACCGTGTGAACAAAGCTTTCAGAAACTTAAGAACAGACTTGTCTCAGCACCAGTATTGACTATACCAGACGGGTCCGATGGTTTCGTTATTTACAGCGATGCATCCAAACATGGTTTAGGTTGTGTATTGATGCAGAATGGCAAAGTGATCGCATATGCTTCAAGACAGTTGAGGCCACATGAAAAGAACTACCCGACACATGATTTAGAACTCGCAGCTGTCGTGCATGCTCTTAAGATCTGACGACACTATCTGTATGGGAGTAAATGTGAAATTTACACCGATCACAAGAGTCTCAAGTATTTCTTCACTCAGAAGGAACTGAACATGAGACAACGACGATGGCTAGAGCTAGTAAAGGATTATGACTGCACTATTCTTTACCACCCGGGTAAAGCAAACAAAGTTGCAGACGCTTTGAGCAGAAAGAACGTTGGACATTTATCAGCTTTGGGAACAATGCAAGACCAATTGATTCGAGATTTTCAGAACTTAAGAATCGAAGTGCGAGTCCCAACAGTCCAATGATCTAATAGATTGGAAAATCTGATCGTCAAACCAGACTTGAGAGGTCGGATTGTAGCAGCCCAAGTCGGAGATAAATTCTTGGAAAAGATCAGATCCGAGGTTGGGACTGGCAAGAGGATAGGTTTCGAGATTACCACTGATAAAGCGCTTATGTTCAAAGGACGTCTTTGCGTGCCGAAGGATGAACATATCCGGAATGAGATTTTGAAAGAAGCTCGTTCAGCACCATATGCATGCCACCCAGGAGGGACAAAGATGTATCGTGATTTGCGCAATACCTTTTGGTGGAGAAACATGAAGGGTTGCATTGCAAAGTTTGTCTCTCGATGTATGACATGTCAGCAGGTCAAGGCTGAGCATCAGAGACCATCAGGGTTATTAAATCCCTTGGATATACCAGAATGGAAATGGGAGAAAATTTCCATGGATTTTGTGACAGGGTTACCAAAATCAATAAGAGGTCATGACGTCATTTTGGTTATTGTAGACCGACTTACGAAGTCAGCTCATTTCCTACCAATCAGAATGACTCTCAATGTGGATCAATTAGCCCAATTGTATGTTAAGGAGATCGTCCGACTTCATGGAGTACCAGCTTCCATTGTCTCCAATAGAGACCCGAGATTCACTTCGAGATTTTGGAAGAGTTTACATGTCGCGATGGGTACTAAATTAAACTTTAGTACAGCTTACCATCCCCAGACAGATGGACAGTCTGAACGCACCATTCAGACATTGGAAGATATGCTTAGAGCTTGTGTGCTAGACTTGAGTGGTAATTGGGAGACTCATCTTCCATTAGTGGAGTTTGCCTATAATAACAGTTTTCAGGCTACTATTGGTATGGCACTATATGAGGCACTATATGGGCGACGTTGTCGATCACCAGTTTATTGGGATGAAGTAGGCGAGAGAAGAATTTTAGGTCCAGAATTGATTGAGAGGACAGTTGAGGCTATTGAGAAGATCAGACTATGGATCAAAGCCGCCCAAGATAGACAGAAAAGTTATGCCGATCGAAGGAGGAGAAAAGATTTGGAGTTTGAGATTGGGGAGAAAGTATTTTTGAAAGTAGCTCCTATGAAAGGTACTATCCGTTTCGGCAAAAGAGGGAAGCTAAGACCTCGTTTTATCGGACCATTTGAAATCTTAGAAAAAGTAGGTAACGTGGCTTATCGTTTGGCGTTACCACCCGAGCTCTCGGCCGTACACAATGTTTTTCACGTTTCTTTATTGAGAAAATATATTCACGACCCGAGCCATGTGGTAAATTTTCAGACTATATTGATTCAGAGGAATCTGTCTATATGAGGAGACACCTATGTGCATTGTGGAGAGAAAAGTCCATGTCTTAAGAAATAAAGAAGTTCATTTAGTCAAAGTCCAATGGGGTAGACAGGATAGCGATGAAGCTACTTGGGAAAATGAGGATGAGATTCTGGCTAAGTATCCAGATATCATAGATCAAGTAAGTTTAAATTTCAAGGAGGATGAGATTCTGGCAAAATTCATTTATTTTTCTTGAAAAAAAACGCGTCGCTAAAGCCTAACCCCGAGTTTTTAAAGATAAAAGCGTGTTCGTCTAGCCATTATTAAAAAAATTTAAATTTGTTAGAATCGAGTACAATTTCGAATATTTTAATTTATTAAATTTTTATCGTTTTAAATCCGAAATTAAATACGATATATTATTATATTTCGGGTCCGATATTTCGTTAGTCCAAATGTATTCTTTTCAGCCCAATTCTGTAAGTCCGATTAGAAAATTCTTCCGGCCTATTTTCTGGCCCACTTACCACCTTGATTTCTTAGCCCTAAAAATTTTCTACTGTTCATATATACCCCCCTCATTTCTCCACCCCTCACACTCACGCCTCCAAGCAACTGGGGTAAGAAAATGCTACATTCTCCAGATTTTTCACTCAATGCAAGTTCCAGTCACCTTCCTAAATTGAAAACTTAATATTGATGCTAGAAAAATCAATTTCTAGCATCAACTGGAAGATCACAATGGTGCTAGAATTAGTTTCTAGCACCAGTGACATGAAGTGTACACACAGTAGAAACCATAATCCACCAACGCCTCTCAACCCCTGAAATATCACGCTGGAAAAACCTCCAGCTCACAACTGATGCTAGAACACCCATTTCTAGTATCAACAATGTTGGAGATTCATGTGTGATGCTAGAAAACCAATTTCTAGCATCAACCCCATCACCTCCAACTCACAGACCATTGCACACAGCCACCCCCAAACCCAAGCTACAACCGTCCATGGCCACAGCCACTGCTCCAACCCACAGACACCACCACCACTGCAGCCACCGTCGACTCCACCACACCAACACCCGAGCTACAGCCATCCATTTCCCACGACCCAGCCAACCGAATCAACACCCCTAACGCCCACAGTCGAAGCCCAATCGAACCACCACCACGGCCACATCCTGTAAGCCACCACACCAACACCACCACCGCCTCACTACAACCCAAAAACCACCTGCCATTCCCGGCTTCGAACACCACCACACACATACGAAATGGACAGCCCCCATTTCGCCCAAAAAATCAAACCCAAATCAAAATCAAAAACCCAGAAATAAGGAAACCCATAAACTTACCTTGATCCTGACCCACTTTCTAGCCGGTTCGCCGCCGGAAAACTCAAGAAAAACCGAACTCCAAGCCTCGGTTAGCCCTATTACCCTTCGACCCGTCGCCAAAAATCATCCCCCAGCCACCCTCCACACCACCGGCGCCTCCACGCGACGCCGGCGCTAGCGTCTCCGCCCGGAATCGAGGGAAGGGGCTTCGCCCCCTTCACCATCACCTCTCCCCTCCGTCTGCCCCCATTTACGCGAGAGAGAGAGAGAGAGAGAGAGAGAGAGAGAGAGAGAGTTGAGAGATTTTGATAATTTGATTTTTTGGAAATTTCAATTTTACCCCAAGTTTAGAAATTAGGTTATTTTAGTCCCCCAAGTTTTAAAGTTATTTAGTTTCAGCCCCAAAGTTCGGTTTAAAGAAAACAGTCCCAGAATTTATGTTTTAAAATAAATCAGTCCACAGATTCTGAAAAAGTCCATTTCAGTCCTTAAATTTTTATTTTCAGTTTTAATAAATTTTGAATTAAGTCCTTAATTTTAGAAAAGTTCAATTTCAGCCTTTAAACTTTTATTTTCAGTTTTAATAAATTTTCAATTAAGTTCTTAATTTAGAAAAGTTCAATTTTAGCCCTTAAACTGTTATTTTCAGTTTTAATAAATTTTCAATTTAGTCCCTAAACTTTATTTTTATCGTTTTTAATCTTTAAAAAAATTTCGAAACACTAATTCAAGGTTTATTTTTTTTTTTTTGGCTAGACGAGACGTACGAACGATTGAGGAACTGAGATTTTTCTTCCCGCTCCACTTTTCACGCAAATCACGATAGATTGAGGTAGACTCGCCCCCATTAATTAGTTTAAATTGTAATTGCATGTATTATGTGATTTTATGTGATTTATATGCTTAATTGCATGAGAAGAAAGAGAATCTCTTATGAGATAAGATGATGTTATGCATAACTTACGTGCTTAAATGCATGAGACAGACTACCCACACCCTATGATTTTAAAGAGCCTATGATTTTTCAAAGAAAATAAGCCCATGAGAATATCACTGTATAGATTGCATAGTTATGTGTTAAATTACTCTGTAAATTAATTACTGGCGATGAGTCTACTGAGTATTTCTTCGAAATGCTCATTCTATTATTTTAAGAATATTGCAGATTTTGGAGACGGCCGAGTTTGATGGGCAGTGGTGGAATGAATGTAGTTAATTATTTTTAGTTTACTTTTGAAATTTCACTCATTTGAACATTATGAAACTTACCTTGTCGTTTCCGCTATTTTCAAACTTGAGTTTAATATTTAATCAAATTTTCCTTAAGTTAATTCGAATGAGATTTGTTACCGTTAAAGTTCACAAATTTTAAATGTGATATTTTTTTAAAAGTTAGTTATTCCGCAAAACTTTTCAGTTAAATTAGGGCAAAGAGATGATGACGTAGAGTTCCGGGTCCGCGGAACTCGGGGCATTACATAATCGGTTGTCGGTTCACGCTACACTACGTTAACCGCCTACGAACTAGCCGTATCTATCTCTCAAGGGTTTTAGCAAAAAAAAAAAAAAAAACTGCCGGAACTGGGGAAAAAAAAAGGTTTTTTCTTTTTGTTGTGTTCATTGTTTGAATCACATTTTTTTTGTTTTAACCAAGAGATCCTCTATTTATACCCATAGATGAGGAAGAGTGATCATTAATTTCTGTAGTAAAACGGCTGAAACATTGAAATTTATTTCCATAAATTCTAAAACTGAATTTCCATTCAACATTCTGAAAACTGATGAAATCTGAAACTGAAAATTCTGAAACTGAAGTAGTGGAATGATTTTCATTCAATATTATCATTTTTTTTCCAACAAAAACAC
Source organism: Osmanthus fragrans (assembly GCA_019395295.1). Lineage (NCBI taxonomy): Eukaryota > Viridiplantae > Streptophyta > Magnoliopsida > Lamiales > Oleaceae > Osmanthus > Osmanthus fragrans. The sequence continues at coordinate 20,129,201 of CM033350.1, read as the reverse complement.
ACATATAAAATTCATTTACCCAAATATATGTATTGTGAATGTGTCTACGTACAGAAATATACCGGTTGCAAAGCCTCTGTGGAAGACAGAGATCCTGAGGCATGAAGCAGCCCTTGTTGCCCACAATTTGAAGTCCATGTTTTAATCAACGGCAATAACACTCACCGCCACCGCTAGCACCGTTCGTTGCAGTGGTGCACTCCCACTTTCTACCAAATCCAAATGTGGGGTTGGTGTAAAGACTTCCAACTATGGTTTAATTTACTCGAATATGGCCCAAGACAAATTATTTATTAATTTGGACATTTGGAATGAAGGCGCTTCGACTTAAAGGATAAGAGGTACTTCGGCCTGAAGAGGAGGACTTCGGCCAATGCAGATTTTAACCATCCTTAGCTTTGACCGACCAGTTGTCCTCATATGGTGCTTCCACGTGACTTGCATTGACGATCTCATTTTAATTGGATAACAATACTTGTCTATCTTTCATTGGTAGATAGAAGAGAAAGAGTGAATTGCTTAAAAAATAAAAATATACCCTTCCCAAAAAAAAATGATATCTTTATTTTTTGAGGAAAACATGATCATGTGACCAACCTTTGTGAAAGTTACGGGATAGCGATAGACCGTTACTAATTACTCGTTTTTAGTTTGACCTTATGAGCGGAATTAATCTAAACAAAGCAACAAGTCACTTTAATTAGTTTCTAGATGATTAAGCAAACAAGTCCAATTCCTATATTGAATTACCGCAGTTGTAATATTACGGAAAGCACTAAATAACAATAATATGTTGACGGAGAAACCCAACAAGGGAAAAATAAAAACTTCGAGACCAAGCCAGTTACCTCCACTATCGACAATAAGGATTATAGTTGATTCCAAACTAGCAACTTCACTCGTTCTAGCTGTAGTAATTCCTGCAATTTCCAAGATCCACTGTCTAACTTCCAGATTCACGATCTATCTGTCGTAGATGACTCCTGATCTACCTCCTGCAGCTTCCAAGATCTGTTGTTGCGTGATATGAGCCAGGATAGGGCCCAGGCGATCAAAAGTGTAGTGTTCATTGAGAAGAAGTTGAGGGCTCGTTCGAAGGTGTTTAGGGCCGATAACGTGGTTAATGACGTCGCACAAAGTCATACAAATGCATGCTCGGGAAAGAAGATACATGGGGTTGAAGACAACATGCCAATGAACAAGTTTCATGTTTGGGTCGACGCCGGAAACCAATTAGATCAACATGAAAGTTATGCAATTGTTTTCAGTCTCATATTGAAACCTATTTTTAGCCTGTAAATGATCGAATTAGAGGATTATGTCTGAATAAAAGTTGTAGCTCTTTGAGTTATCTTTTCAATGCACTTTGAATCACTTCAATCGGATATCAGTAGAGAAAGTTATGGCCAAAATACTGAAAAATATCCAGCAGAGAAAAAGTTATTCCAAGCAGTCGCCCAGAACCATTCAGAGAATCCAGGAAGTGAATTTTACATACCAAGCGGTCGCTTGGTACCACTTGGTACAAATTTGACGCGAATTTTCCTATTTTTGGTGAGATGTTTAGTTTGACTATAATTCTTATTTTTGGTAATTTCTATATTTCAAGACTCTAGAATTTCGTATTTTCCATATTACCTAAGATTTATTGTTTTAGTATAAATAAGATTTTTATTCTCATGGTATTAACAACTTTGATACTGAATTAAATTGAAAGGCTTTTGCTTTTTACTTTGTTCTTCCATGAACAATTTTATCGAACTTATCAAAGATGAATAATTTTTGTGGCGTTCAAATATCGGTACGAGAGTTCTTCAATTATGTAATCAAGGGGTTCAGCGCATCATCGTTATCGTTGAGTTTTTTGGTTCACTTTGTTGGGTTTAAGTCCAACTCGGGTTTTATTGGCGTTCTTGGGTTCCGCATCAATCTCGTTGTGGGTCGTAGTCACTGTTGCTCCGGGGTTCGCATCAGTTGGTATCAGAGCAAAGGCTCCAATCTAATCAGGTTCTATCTTTGTTTTTATATCTTGCTGAGTCTTTATTTTCTTTTTTTTGTGTTCTTCGTGTTCTTGTGTCCAGTAATTTATTTTGAGTATTTGATCCAGAAAACTATAAAAAAAATTCAAAAGTTATTTTTGTGCTCAATTTAGTCCAAATCAACTTTCGTTTTATTTGTCGTTCTCGTAGTCAAATTTTCGAGCTTTTGTAAATAAAAAAAAAGTATTGTTCACGTCCGAGAATAAAATAAAATAAAATATTTTTTTTTTATTTCTTGGAAATTGTCCAATATCCTATCATCTTTCTTAATTCCAAAATCCATAATTTGTATTCAATCCAAATTCAAGAACCACTTTCTTGAATTAATAAATCCCAGTCCGAAGTTGTCCAGTTTATATCCTTTTGAGTCCTAGAGTCAATATGAGTAATATGATGGATCGATTGGAAAGGATGTTGATGGATATGGGGAGAGTGTTAGATAGGTGGGATGGGGAATTGAATAGAACTCATAGGGATCAATGCGATGATGTGTTTAATGTGAGTAGTTGGGAGAGACGGAGATGTAGAGATTTGGGTGAAGTTGGTGTTTATAGGAGGACGGGTAGTGCAAAAATAATAATTCCACAATTTAAGGGTATGAATGATCCCGAGGCGTACGTGGCATGGGAAGAAAAGGTAGAATTGAGGTTTGAGTGTCATGATTATTCCGGGGAGAGAAAATTGAGGTTGATGTGAGCTCATTCATAGACTATGCTGTGATTTGGTGGGATCAATTAACAACATCTAGGCGAAGGTGTGGTGAGAGGAGTATTGAAACTTGGGATGAGTTGAGGAGTATTATGAGGAAGCGTTATGCACCTAATCATTTTTGTAGGAGGGATCGGCGTGATCGGGAATATCGGGATTAGCCTAGAAGATATAGTGGAGTTGAATATTCAAGAGAGGAGAAAACACGAAGTGTGGAACATGTTGGTAATATGTCAAGCAAAAGGACTATGTTGGATTATGAGCGTGACCTTTCAGAGCTTCGTGACTCAACTAGTCACCTTGGAGAAACAAAAGAGCTCGAGAGAACATAGTAAGGTAGTTAATTGTAAGAAAAAAGAAGAGATGCCACAAGAGAGTAAAAGGGAAGTTGAGAGTGAACATCCAGAAGGGAATATGGAGTTGCAAAAAGAAATTGAAGAAGAAACTTCAGGGGGGAAGAAAGAGTTGGAAGTGAGCTAAGATGAAAAAGAGTCTGAAGTTGAGGAGGAGTTGGCGAAAACAAATAATTCCGTCCCTATTTTGAATACTTTTGTTTTGCAGGTTACCGAAGAATTATTTCTAGCAAACTATCCAATTGGAATACCACCCGACCCGGGGATTGAACCTCAAATTGACTATTAAGGCATGGATTCGAGAACGAATCCTTTTGAAGAGAGATAGAATGATATGATCCGGGCTATGCTAGAAACCATCAAGAATTCGAAGAAATTTATATGCAGTGGATTAAGCAACAAGGTTGAACAGAAGGGAAACGATGGATCATTTGCATTGACATTGTTACAATTATTGAGACAACATAAGATATTGAGAAAGCACAGTGGCATGCTAATGGAGATTATTTTGGGAACATTATAAACTTGCTGAAGGAAACCGTTGGGACGAGCACACTTTGCTCTATGTGCTGATTATTGGGTGTTCATACTACAGAGGCGGAGAAGAATTCAGAAGAGGTCCAAACTGCATCCTAGAGGAGATGGACCGTTCCATGTTCTTGACTTGATTGGGAGTAAAGGGTATAATATGAGCATTGAAAGTACAGATTCGAGGACGAATCATTTTGAAGAGAGGGGATGATATGAGCCAGGATAGGCCCCAAGCGATCAAAAGTGCAATGTTCATTGAGAAGAAGTTGATGGCTCGTTCGAAGGTGTTTAGGGCTGATAACGTGGTTAATGACGTCACACAAAGTCATACAAATGCATGTTCGGGAAAGGAGACACATGGGGTTGAAGACAACATGCCAATAAACAAGTTTCATATTTAGGTCGACGCCGAAAACCAATTGGATCAACACGAAAGTTATGCAATTGTTTTCAGTCTCATATTGAAACCTATTTTTAGCCTGGTAAATGATATAATTAGAGGATTATGTCTGAATTAAAGTTGTATCTCTTTGAGTTATCTTTCCAATGCACTTTGAATTACTTCAATCGGATATCAGTAGAGAAAGTTATGACCAAAATACTAAATATTATCCAGCAGAGAAAAAGTTATTCCAAGCGGTCGCTTGGAACAAATCCCAAGCAGTCGTCCAGAACCATTCAGGGAATCCAAGAAGTGAATTTTACAAACCAAGCGGTCGCTTGGCTTATAACCAAGCGGTAGCTTGGTACAAATCTGATGCGAATTTTCCTATTTTGGCAAGATGTTTAGTTTGACTATAATTCTTATTTTTGGTAATTTCTATATTTTAGGACTCTAAAATTTCGTATTTTCCATATTACCTAAGATTTATTACTTTAGTATAAATAAGATTTTTATTCTCATGGTATTAAGAACTTTGATATTAAATTAAATTGAAAGGCTTTTGCTTTTTACTTTGTTCTTCCATGAACAATTTTATCGAACTTATCAATGATGAATAATTTTTGTGGTATTCAAACATCGGTACGAGAGTTCTTCAATTATGTAATCAAGGGGTTCAGCGCATCATCATTATCATTAATTTTTTTGGTTCACTTTGTTGGGTTTAAGTCCAACCCGAGTTTTATTGGCGTTCTTGGGTTCCGCATCAATCTCGTTGTGGGTTTCGTAGTCACCATTGCTACGGGGTTCGCATAATTGCGTTTTCAGTCTCCTGATCTTCTGTCAATTGTCCCTACAAGTGGAATTCTAAGAACCTCATGTTCTTGTGCTCTTCCTGCGCTTGCTCCACCTCTTCCAAATCCCAATGAAAGAGTCGATTCCTTAAAAGATTGAGGATGCCAGATATTTTGGATTATGGAACTTTGATGTTTTCCAAAATCGGGTTGCTGGATCTCAAGAATGAATGTATGAATCTCTCAATGAATTATGTTCTTGGATCTCTCAAATCATATAGAATGTTTTTCTCTCTTTTAGAATAATGTAGCAACCTTAATGAAATCATGCAACTTGTCTCTATTTATATGTAAGGAAAAATAATTGTTATGGGCCGTGTAAAACTTTCCAAAAACGCAAACCCGTGTTGGCCATATAACACTGTTGCTCGAGCGAGGGAGTTTGTCGCTCGAGCGAAGAGCCTGTCGCACGAGCGACAATGGGGCAAAGGTCGAGTGGGGATGTTCCTATTTCATCTGCTTGAGCATTACTCCGGTGAGCAGCTAGCGAAAATGAGGCGAGAAACCTTCATATTCCAAACTTGGATCCCAAACCCTAAGCTAACCTACCAAATATGAAACTTTGCAATTAAGTCCCTAAACTTCTAAAATGTTCAAGTTAGTCCTTTTGTTCACAGAATAGTCAATTACAATATTCTAACACTAACAAATTCCCCATTTGGCATTCTGTGACAAAACCAATTACAAGGTAAAATAAACCTATCAAATAAAAACTAAGTCCAACAATCATCTGAATACAGCTTCCATTTTGTCAATCCTGTATCCTGAAATCAAAACTCACATACCCAGTGTAAAAGCACATGATACAGAAATTAAGCAATAAAGCACTTAGAAGCTTACAAACATAACCATCAAATAAGCATACTAGTTTGAGATACAATATTAATGCTAACCAAAGCATCATATTCACATTAATGTCACAAAACATCAAAACTAAAACATGTATGCATCAGGTATGCATAAAGTAAAACACAAATGCAATGATAACATGGTCAATATCAGTGCATGATGTGCAATGCACAAGTAATGCACAAGCTCTCCCTTACTGAAAATTCACTTGAAATTAAAACAGTAAGTAAATGTATCTATGTCTCTCTCCAACGACCCCAAACGACATAAGACATAAGTATAAATGTCATATCAATATAAATCAAGTCAAATGTCAAACAATATCTATGTCTCTTCCCAACGACCCCAAACGACATATATCAAACGCATGCATATGTATAAGTAACCAATTATCTATGTCTCACCCCAACGACCCCAAAAGACAAGCATACAAATTACAATGTAGCTGCTTAAATCACAAATAAATCTCACCCTCACAATAAAATCTCTCCCCCCTTTTTGTCACAAATGTTGAAGGAAAAAGATTACACAACCAATGCAAAAAGAGATAGCAGCATAGCAACCAATCAAATGTGCAGTTGTGTAGCAAGCATGAGCAGAATTAACAACTAATAAACCTCTCCACACACTCAAATTAAGTTAGAATGGAGTAAATAATATAAGTGACTCATGTGTATAAAGTTTCACTAATGCAAGGTAAACAAGGCTCCTATTAATTTTGTGAAAAAGGATATGCTAAATATCACTACTAATTCGTGTATTCTCCTACTAATGAAAGTCAAATCTTGAAGAACAGTAGGACCTTTCACAGGAAGCTCATTTTTCATATATATCAAAATTTTCTTTTACTCCCCCTTACTTTGAGCATATATGTTTTTCATATTTCAATTTTGTTTTTAGCTCAACATATTTTTTTCTTTTTTTTTCAATAACTCATAATTTTTCATCTTAAATGCAGGTTCTAATTTATTGAGCAACTAATATGACCCCTGTAACGAGCTTTAGGTTGGTTAACCCAAGTCAGATGACCATAGGCACTAGGTTTTGAAATACCCTTAAAACTTAATTGCTCGAGTCAAATAGTCTCGAAAAAGAATATTAAGATATGAGCCTCATTTTTTTCACTATAGGATCAACATAAGCTTAGGTCTACAAAAGATGGTCAATCCATGTTCAGAGTCAACTTACCAACAAGTGACTATCATCTCAAATCTCACACATGCGGTTAAGTTCAACTTACAATATCATAGTGTGTGTAGTGCAGATGGTACATGAAGACACATTTACTAAGTATTCCAAATCAACCTAAGCAAGTAATGGAAACTGTGCTACAGCTAATCAATTATACCCAAACATGATCACAACATACACGTTCAAACATGTTATACTTCATACAGCAGTAAAATTTTCATTCCCAATTTTTGTTTTTCAATTTTTTCAATCAATTTGTTTTTTTTTTTTTTTTTTTTTTTGTTTTTCATTTTTCAAAAAGCGAGAAAGCATCATACACAAATAAAAACAAACTAATCAAGCACACAAAACCAAAATAAAGCGTGCATGTGCCAAAACAAACATAAGAAAAATGCACATGCATGAAACTACATCCTAAAAAGTAATAAAAAACATGTGATGCAAGCAAAAGTCAACAACATGTAGTCATTAAGCACATACATGCATCAGAAATACCTAATCAGATAGGTATATGAATGCTCTTACCACTAAGAGTACGATGATTTATATCAAAGTTATTCAGATCACTCTTCTTTACCCAAACTTGTCTAGTGTGAGAATGATTCCCAGGCAACTATGTCACCAACTTGATCAGTTGACTCATTTGTGTAGTAAGGAATCCTATCTGACCAACAACATCCTGATTTTTATTCCTACTAAAGCTTATATGTCTATGACTGTTCAGGACTTGATAACATCTAGGGCGTATGTGTCCTAACTCACCGCTGTGAAACATGTCGGGACAAACCTAGGAACAATATTATGAGGACGCTGACGTCTATTCCTAGGTCGACGAATTTTATGTTGTCTAGTAGGCCTTTGTATAACAAAACCCTTATCCTTAGGCTCAGGGTTAGGCACATGTTTAGGCTGGTCAGATGCAAGGACAAATGTGATCTTAGAAGTGCTAGCAATGTTCTCCGTAAAACCTAGACCTCCCTTATTACTAGCTGGCTTGCCCATTACTAGAACTGCTAGAGAAGGCAAGCAACTGAGACTTAGAATATTCTAAATCACTCAAAAGGTTCTTAACTTAGATCTCTAAAGTCTCTCTCTCTCTATGGTCAACTCACTCATTTTCCTAGCGGACCTCTTAAGCTCACTAGTGAATTTCTTAACCTGAGTCTCTAAAGTTTCATTTATTGTTTTCATTTCACTCAGGATCGAGGTGGAATCCTTAGAGTGCGCTCTCAACTTCTCATTTTCCAATTTAAGTTCCTTATTTTTCGCACTCAAGGCATTATTTTTGCTAAGAATCATAAGACTCTCCTTATACATTTTATCATAGGCCTCATAAATGTCTATCTCACTCTCATCATCTTCACCAGATTCCTCACAGCTATTTATATCCTCATCATTTTTACTTCCCTGGTCAGATCCACTCTTAACTCTAGCAACAAGAGCAACAATTTTTCCACTCTCCTTACGGGTGGATTTCTCACTCTGATTATCCGAGTTAGACTCGTCATCAGTGAGAGTGGCATTCATAGTCTTCTCCTGAGATCTCTTCCTGCTAGGACACTCATTCCTTATATGACCAAACCCTTGACACTTATGGCATTTTACACCTTTAGATCTTTTCCTAGATTCACTAGAGGCATCTCTGTGTTTCTCTTGAGGTTTATTTTAATTCCTAAACATCGTTTGGAATTTTTTAGCAAAGTATGTCAACTCCTCATCATTTGGTGAGTCAGAATCAGAAGACTCATTCTGGTTGGTCATAGTAGTTTTCAAAGTTATAGACTTCTTCTTAATAGGGTTTTTTAATGTTAGCTAATAAGTCTGCAGTAATCCACCTAAATCCTCAACTTTGATAAAATCAATATCCTTACTTTCCTCAATGGCTGTGACCTTCGACCTAAAACGTCCAGGTAAGGATCTAAGGATTTTTCTCACCATCTTAGACTCGAGGATCCTCTCACCTAAGTTGAAGCTCGAGTTCACAATGTTGTTTAAGCTCGCATAGAAGGAATCAAAGCACTCATCTTCACTCATTCTAATTTCCTCGAACCTCGTGGTCAACATTTGTAACTTAGAATTTTTAACACTTGTGTTCCCTCATGTGTGATCTCTAGAATATCCCAAACCTCTTTGGCTACCTCACACATAGGCACTCTCCTAAACTCATCAGGAGAAACAGACCTAAAAATGGCATACAAGGCTTTGCTATTCCAGTTACATTCATTTCAATTGGCCTTAGACCAGTTTTCTATGGGAGTGGGAGTGACAACATCACCTACTTTTGTACTAGGGAGACTCCAACCCTTCACAACACTCAATCAGATTCTCTCATCCATAGATTTTAAAAAAACTCTTATCCTCACTTTCCAGTAAGCATAATTACTACCATCAAAATATGACGGGACATGTAAAGAGCTACTCATCTAGACAAAATTAAGGTCAGAACACGCAATTAGGCTCTGATACCACTTGAAAGTTACGTAATAGCGCTAGACCGTTACTAATTACTCGTTTTTAGTTTGACCTTATGAGTGGAATTAATCTAACCAAAGCAACAAGTCACTTTAATTAGTTTCTAGATGATTAAGCAAACAAGTCCAATTCCTATATTGAATTACCGCAGTTGTAATATTACGGAAAGCACTAAATAACAACAATATGTTGACGGAGAAACCCAACAAGGGAAAAACTCCGGGACCAAGCTAGTTACCTCCACTATCGACAATAAGGATTACAGTGTGATTCCAGACTAGCAACTTCACTCGTTCTAACTGTAGTAATTCCTGCAATTTCCAAGATCCACTATTTAACTTCCAGACTCACGATCTATCTGCCATAGATGACTCCCGATCTACCTCCTGTAGCTTCCAAGATCTGCTGTTGCATTTTCAGTCTCCTGATCTTCTGTTAATTGTCTTTACAAGTGGAATTCCAAGAACCTTCTGTTCTTATGCTCTTCTTGCACTTGCTCCACCTCTTCCAAATCCCAATGAAAGAGTCAGTTCCTTAAAAGATTAAGGATGCCAGATGTTTTGGATTATGGAACTTTGATGTTTTCTAAAATCAGGTTGTTGGATCTCAATAATGAATGTATGAACCTCTCAATGAATTATGTTCTTAGATCTCTCAAATCATATAGAATGTTTTCTCTCTTTAAGAATAATGTAGCAATTTTAATGAAATCGTGCATCTTACCTCTATTTATATGTAGGGCAAAATAAGTGTTATGGGCCTTGTAAAACTTTCCAAAAATGCAAACTCGTGTTGGTTATAAAACACTTTTGCTCGAGCGAGGGAGTATATAGCTCGAGCGAAGGGTCTGCCGCACGAGTGACAGTGGGATGAAGGTCGAGCGGGGATGTTCTTGTTTCATCTACTCGAGTATTACTCCGACGAGCAGCTAGCGAAAATGCGACGAGAAACCTTCATGTTCCAAACTTGGATCCCGAACCCTAAGCTAACCTACCAACTATGAAACCTTGCAATTAAGTCCCTATACTTCTAAAATGTTCAAGTTGGTCATTTTGTTCACAGAATAGCCAATTATAATAATCTAACACTAACACTTTGGAATATATTTTTCATGAAAAATAAATATTGATCGAACATCCCTAAAGTAGGAACTTTGGTGGTAAAATGATGTTTTTTTTAATGAAAAATAGAGTCAATCAAATACATCGTTAAAGAAAATTACCAACGTCCTCAGGGGCGGACCCAGGAAGTTTTTACAGTGCAGGCGACTCAGTATATACCTCCGAGCAACTCAATTATTTTAAGGCCGTAAACATTCTAATCAATAGAAAGACAGTAAAAATGATGCATCCCAGGAGATTTACTTTTTACAAATAGCATTTAAAAGTAGAATATAATAAATATATTATGAATCTTTTCCTTTTTTCAACACAATTCTATTGCACAATCATTGAAAAAAAAAAAAGAATAGCAACAACAAATGTAGCTGTATAAACTAATGCAATTATTTGTCGACATAAAAACAACCAATTATAAGCAGCTTTCATTGAAGAACTTACTTGCGGCAAATCATCTTGTCCTAGTTATACTTCCTAGCCAAAGTCATCAACGACGGTTCAATAATACCTCCACGCAGCCTGAGAACCAAATGGAAAGTCGACTCTATAAAGACAAATTTCAACCATAAATACCAATCCTAATCCAGAAAGGAACAAATCTTGATGCTTAAAATTCACCTTCCTGAATATTGTAATCAGGAAGGGTGCAGCCAGCTCCTGATTCTCCTCATCAACATTTACCAGCTCCTCAACCACATCCTGAACAATCTCAAACACATAGTCAAGAGATTTTCTTTTATAAAATCTTTCCATGATTATTTTCACAAAAATCAGCCACAAACCTCTGACCCAATTTACTGCACAAACCCAATTTACTTCTCCAAGCCATAACACAAACCAAATTCAGTTACCCAATTTACAGCATAAATCCAATTTACAAATTTTCCAAGCCAGAGCACAAACCCTGAAACCCAATTCAACGAAAATGACACACACCAGTCACCAACCTAAATACCCAATTGACTGCACTTCTCCAAACTGTAGATGAAAAACAGTCAAGGGCCAAATTTAGTTTTGTCCCTAAAATCCAAATTCAAAATTTACCAACAAATTATACACAAAATAAATGGGAGAAACTCAGAATTCAGAAATAGAAACTAAAAATATAACTCCAAATTGCAAAATACAGGCGCAACATTTCTTGATTTTAAAAGAAGAGGCGTCGCGCTTACCTGGATTGAGAGTCGGAGCTGCGCCTGGCGGAGCTGGACCGAGTCATCGAACTGAAGTAATAATTAGAGCCAGGAGGTTGAGACGACGTCGAATGGCCGAAGGAAGCACCCCAACCTGCTAGCTTCTCTGAAATCTCTCTCGTGGTCTGCTAGCTTCTCTGAAATCTGAATGCGTGTACTGTAGGTTGTGTAATGTAATGGCCAGGAATTGGGTTTGTAAAATTGGGCCAATTAATTGGCCCAATTCAATTTTTTTTTTTTTAAAAAAAAAGGCTAGGAAATGGGCCAATTAATCCAGGGGTGGCCCAAAGTTCAGTGCAGGCGGATGTAATGTAATGGCCAGGAATTGGGTTTGTAAAATTGGGCCAATTAATTGGCCAATTCAATTTTTTTTTTTTTTTTTTAAAAATGGGCCAATTAATCCAGGGGCAACCCAAAGTTCAGTGCAGGCCTTTGCCTGCACTGGACCTACATTGGGTCCGCCCCTACACGTCCTTTTCGTTAAGAAATTAATTTAATATCCTGGAAAGACATTTGAAAGATGAGTAATTAGTTTTAGTAGCATAGACTAGAACATTGTCTTCTAATAACATGAATAACTAACAAAAACCAACTATAATAGAAAATAGATTCATGAACAAAAGCACAACATGCAACTTGGGAATACTTTATAAAAAGATTTCGTCTAATGTAACTTTGTTGTTTGATGAGACAAATGAATTTTTTAAGCTTTTTGTCACGACGCATTCCAACATTACATGTTGCAAAATTTTTAGTTCTTAGATTCAGGGGCTAACAACCTTTGATTACTTATAAAATCAATTGGGATCAAGCAAAAACATGAGGATGGCAAATGTGTTTCCACTATATAAAAGTTGATATGTGTAAATCTCAAAGAAGTAGGATGTTAAGGGTGTTAAATGGGTCGAGTTGAATCAAAGAATACTAAATGGGTCTAATCGAGCTGTTTAGCTTGGCCCATATGGTGAGCTAGCTTGTGATCACGCTCGTGTGTGGGATGAGCCAAGTGCGATCTAGCTCGATTCAGAAAATTTGGTGTCGACTCGCCCCATTATGGGACGAGCCAAGCAAACTCGCGAGCCATTACTAAAAATTACATGTTCACTCTTTAAAATATGAATTTTTATGTATAGAAAAATTACATATACTCACATGGGTGGGCCCATGTGAGTATTTTATTGTCTAAAAAGTCACCCACCCACCTCCTATTGTGTCTTGTCTGTACAAGTTCTGTAAACCCATTTTCTTTACACAAAGACCAACTGTTAAAATATTATAAAGATGTAAAATTGTAAAGACTTGGTAAACGTAAAATTCTATTTTGTCAAAAGAACTATAAAGTTCTAAAAGTACTCATCTTCCATCTTGATTTAGGACCAATTACAATACATATTCCGAGTTCAAATTGTATACGAATGAATATTCGTATATAATTTTTCTCAAAATAAATAAATGAAACGCCGAATGTACAATTTTATATTATTTGTATACCACAAATCCTATGAAGTTTTCAGAGATTTTTTTAGCAATTACACTAGTCACCTTATCTTGTTACCAGTCCTTTTGATGCGAACCCATGTAGCAATTATAGCTACGAAACTCGCGACCCATTAGATCAAACTCAAGAAAGCCAAGAATCAATGTTTGAAAAGTTCGACCTGATAAATTATTGAACCAAAGATCCAAGATAATCGTAAACAATATCTTGATCCCATGATCACAATACTTACGAAACTTACTTAAATTGATGAACACCACAAGAAATTAATCATTAATAAGTTCAAAATTAATTCAATGAAGAACGAGTTGAAAGAAATATGTCTTGCAATAAATCTCTCTCAAATTGTGCATTTTACAATAAAGAGAATGAGTTATATTTATATGAAACTCATAAAAACTTACTTAAAAACAGAATTAACAGTCTAAATATCAAGAATTACCATAAAATTAGAGTTTTAACTAAACTAGGATTCTTTACAAAAATTGAAAAATTCGGTGCCAAATTTGTTTTATGCGGCCGCATAGTGTATAGATACGCGGTCGCATAGTTCATCCAAAATGCCACCTTTGATTCTCAGTATTGGAACATTCAGCCGCACCCAGGCTTGTGCTATGCGGTTGCATAGTAGTCTATCTTGCCTGCAAGTTTGAGTTCGTAATTCCAATGCATTCCAGCTAGTTTTCGTTTGCATACCCAACATGAAAATTTTGTCTTTGGCTTGTTAACGTCACCATCTTGGACTCCGTAACTTGAACAAGTAATTGCATGGCTTCATTGACTCTATTTGATAGCTGGTTGCCTTCCTTGGATATCATCACTTTCAAGCACATTAAAACATCAAATATATCTTCTCTCAACATATTTCTTTCATCTAACAGAATCCTACTACATGCACTAAACACATCATCCAATGCTAAAATTGACACATGAGGCATTAGTACATCACGTGTCATAGAAGAATATCAGATATTTTATTCATTTGTTCACCACCATTCAATAAGATCAAAAACTATTTATCTTTTTTCAATTTAAAACACTAAGAATATGGTATGAAAAATATCTAGCTAACTCTGTGGAGAATTCATTTTGTATGGTCTATGTACTAGTACTAGAAGAAAAATGGAAAGATTACGAACTTTCTACGATAGTCGTACTTAAATAGATCCATACATCATCATCAAGGAATGACGAACCCATTGTTTCTACCGTGTTCGACAGCATAGTGTGAATATAAATTGAACAAGCCAATTTTTATATCACATTGTGTAATGAGAATATTAAATCTTAATTCTGAATTTTTTATTTTTTTTTATTTTTTTTATAATACCTTTATGACTTAAAAGTTAATACGAGTGTTCATAATTGAAACTAGATGGAATAACATAAGTAAGTCCTTACATTTTTGGAATTTTATCTATGTCGTAACAATAATATCATAAAAATGAACAATCATTATATTTACTAGAAATTTTTGCAATTTTAAAAAAATGAGTTTAGAATAATAGGAGTAGTGGGATGTAGACGTTCGAACACGCACTAGTCCCGTAAAAAAAAACTTCAAAAATTTCATTATCTCAAAAGTAATTAATCTATCATTAAATTTTCAAATATAATTATAATCATATGAATGCTTATCATTGGAAAAATTAGTAATAATCATATATAATTAACACATGACTAGCATAAGATAAATAGAGTTCTACTTGTTACCTATATCCATTGCAAACATTGCATTCGGCAAGTTCAATTCTCCTCATACACTCGCAAATGCTTGTTTGGGAGAGGGGAGACAGAAATAAAAGCAATAGTCAATTTAATTTTTGTCAAATGTCGTGTAATAACTTAAGGTCGTATTGTACAATTAAATTAAAAATATGACAAATAAAATGTATGTTAAAAAGTTTTGAATCAAAATGCGGATTGTGTTAGGTTAATAATTTTTTTTAGTAACATTAGCATTATCAAAAGTGTAACTACGGACTTTATCTTCATAACAAAATATCCGTAGTACGTCCATTAAAAAAAATTATTTATTATTATTATTATTTTTGTAATTGTGTAGAAATTCAATGACCTTTAAGCAAATATTTTATTATTCATGGTCCAAGACTTATCGGTATAATGAGCTATGCAAATATATTCTTCATAATGTTTTTCATACCACATATCAAAAGTAAATGAAATGACACCACTATATTTCTTAAATCATCAATAATTAGTGATTTTCTAATATTTATATATATAGTGTACCTCGACAGTCATTTTGTACCTCAATTGAAGTTATGTTTGTATAAATTTCGTCAAATCCACACTTTTTTTTTTTTTTTTTATTATGGATAGTTTCACTGCATCGTTTACTAAAACTACCATGCCTTCCTCGCACTGTTCCCTGGGTTATAAATTTAGTTCGCAAGAACTGCTCAAAAAATCCCCTCTTTGCCTAAACCAAATTGAAGTTAAGTCTATCTTCTAATGACAATCCATTACAAACACAACATTTATCATAATGTCTGCTGTACTGGATAGTGCCAATTTTTAGTTTTCACTTGAAGTCCTTTCCACTGTAATTATATTATGATTTCGTAATTTGCTCCCCATTTTGAATTTTTTTTTTTTTTCGTGAAGTGTTTTCAACATTTAGAAGTAGGCTTATGATATTTTTTTTTTTTTAAAAAAAAATAAAATTCTATTGCCTCTTTGTAGATACTACTTTCAACTCATCATCAGATTCAATAGTTATCGGTTCAAAAGTATTGACATTTTTAGTATTTGAAAGATTGTAAGCTTGAAAAAATCGTAGGCGAGAATATCGGAACTATAAAAAAAAAAAAAAAAAAAGGTTAGCATCTTCATCGGGGTTCATAAATAGTGTCATTTTCAAATTTTGTGGAAAATTTAGAAATAAAAACAAATAATAGAAATAATTGGTACAAAGAAAGTAGGAATTGAAGAAATATTTGAAAAAAAAAAAAAAAGAATAACTGTATAATAATTGTAAAATTATACTACTAAAGATTGTAGAGAATGTTAGAATGCGATGAAATTGATTTACACCTTTTTCGTATTTAAAGACCTTTAATTCAACAATAAATATTTAAAATATTTATATTTAAACTTCAACTTTCAGGACCTGAAGTCATTTTGCACGATACATTGTGACAACAAACACATTCTACATGACAATAAAAAGTGTAACGAGCCAAAATTTAAGATTTAAATCGTAACTAAATATTTCATCCAATAATTAAATAAACATATAAAACATCACAACATGAATTTTTTGGTTCCACCAATATTAAATAAAAAATGTAGAAAGCATAACAAAATAAAATATGTTCCAAATTCTAAATAAAAAGATCCACGTGATAAAAAAACTAAAATAATGCTGAAAATAAAATTCATAGTTACATTACATTAGATTTAAATTTTATTTGAGTTCCATAAATTCTGACACCACGACTGCACCTCATCATCCACCAATCAATGACTCATTCTAACTTGTGAGGAGTAGGAAAAAATTGTGAGTAATGAGAATACTTAGTAGGACACGAAAATCATGGTCCAATCCCGAAGAAAAATATTTAAATCACGAGTTAAAAATATCATACTGTCATCATATCTTTAGGGACCGGTAAGAGCTCAATACATATTATATCTTTGGTAACGGATGACCATATCATTAAACTTTTATAAGTATAATATTTCAACAACACGAAAAAAATAATTTAAATGAGATTAAATAAACTGTACCTCGTTAGATCAAATCGATTTGAAAGGTAATACCAAAATCACGTTCCCAAATCTTTATTTTCTATTATCTGCTGTATATAAATTTTTTGTGTGTTCTCTACCTCCAATTGACACCTATATATCTACACCCTTATGATATAGTCTAATAGAGTTTGTTAGGGTTTAGAAGTTGGAGCCTTGTACAACAAAAATATGGATAAGAATTGGGTAAAGCCTTGAACAACCCTCTGGACGTCCAGAGGGTTGTCACACAAACAGCCTCCGGTAAGCAAAAAGTTTCCTATTGAAAGTAGGACATAAAATATCAAATCAATAGGTAAGATTTTATGTACTTTGATTGTAATACAATTTCTGATCAATAAAAAAGTAAGTCTATATATATATATATATATATATATATATATATATATATACATACCCTACATATGCTAGTCCTTTAAGAATTCAATATCCCAACTTAAATAAATATTTAATTAATGATAACTCCTACAAACTTCAATAACTTAGGTTTCGCTAATTTGAATTAATTTTTTCTCGAGCTTAATATACAAAATTAAATATGAGCTATCAAACGAGCCCAATATTGATATACTTGTCTTCGCTCTATCAAAATCTAAATATTTAGCCAAAAAAATTGAATTAACCCATATATCACTTTAGTCCCTCAACTTTCCAAAATCTTAAAATATAGTATACAAAATAATTAATTCTATTCTATGATTTTTTTTTTGGGACTCTACAAAAAGCAATCACATAAACTACTTAACTAGGTAGTTGGCTCGTCTAGCCTCGATTTGCAAGTTAATGGTGAGTCAAATTGTGAGTCAACGAGCAACTAACAGGAGATTTTTGTTGCTCAGTTCATTGGTGAACGGCCCACCCCACTTAATATAGTCGAAGTTGCTATAATTTTATCTTAAATATTTTGACTAGAACAAATATAATCTCTATTTGGTAGGAATAAAAATCTAGCCCTTACTTGATTCCATTATTTGGTGAAGAATGCATTTTGGAATATTAAATTGATGGGAATAAGAATTTTTTTTTTTAATTTACGTGTAATATTATTTTATTGAAAAATGTGTGATTGAATAAAAGATAGAGAGAAAATTTTATTTTTAAAAATAAATGGAGATCAAACAAGGGCCTAGATTTTAATCTAAATCAAGGTAAACAATTGACTCTAATAATATATTGGGGAATTTTAAAAAATGTCATTTTTTTTGAAAATGCACCAAAAACTTTCATTGACACTTAATTTGATAAAAAATGTCACTTTTTTGGTATGAGTGGTCCATATTACCCTTAAACTCACAAGTCTCACAAATCTAGGAGTATTTAATGCTTACTAATACTATCTTTCATTACCATTAATCCTTTGATGTGATGATTTCATTTTAATAATATAAAAATTAGATATATTTATATTATATTGTTTAATATGAATTTTGTTAATACAAAAAAAATATAAAGTAAGTTTGTGTTTTTTCCACTAATATCTTCTCACTCCATTAACATACTATAACTTTTTTCTACATCTTCTTCACTCATTGAGAAAGGTCATGGACTCTCCATTCATTTTAAGATGTTAGTTCTTAAAAAATGGTTACTTTTTCAAATAAATGTTAAATCCAAAATGATCACATTTATTTGAAAGTTTTTAAACAACTCTTGATGATGTTGTGTGATTTATGATATATTTTGTAAAGGGAAAAGATAGCAATGCCATTTAGGCAAAATGTGAAGAGTCCCATAATTAATGAAGCACATTGAGTTATTAATTGTTGTCAAGATGTTGTAGTTGATAATTGATTATGACCATTAATGTTGCCAACTAATTCTTCCAAGGTACCAGACAATGTGTCATGTTTCTGGCCATCGGAAAATGTGTCTTGTTTTAAGGCTTTCCGACGAATCTCTGAGACACCCCGAACTTAAGCTTCGAGGGTCACGTACTAATCATAGTAGCTTCTGCCTTTGGTACATGTAAATCTTCCCGTCTCTACCTCGTCCCTCTCTCTGTGAATATGTGAGAAATGAAATGATTTGGTTGATATATATCCTAATCCACCACCACTTGCCTTTTTCTTTTGTCTTTTTTTTTTTTTTTTTTTTTTTTTTTTTTTTTTTTTTTCTGCCAGCTTTCTTTCACTCTTTCTCAATTCTCATTCTCTACTCCACTGCCTCCCTTTCCTTATTTCCATATATAGGTGTATAATATGTATATCTGGTCTAGTAAAATAACAATGAAAGATTAGCCTCCACGTGTGCTTGCACTATTCCCATTCCATGCATGTATTAATGCACTTAACACCTCCTACTTGCTAACAATAACACCTCATGCATTAATCCTCTCTACCGTCCAGCTGCTATAATATATGTATATTGTATATGTGTGTATAAAAAAAATGAGAGAAATGGTTTAATTTGTTGCCAAGTGTAAACCACTAAACAATATTTCTACTTAAGCCCTTCAAACCTCCATAAAAAAAAATGATTAGGTCCTTTTAACTTCCCCTGTTTTTTGGCTAATAAAGAATTGAAAGTTAAATTGCTATCTTAAAAAAAATTAAATGAGCAAATTAAACGAGCATAAAATTTCGGAGTATTACAATCCCGACGGTTGAAATGTCAAACAAGACATTTAAAAAATTTCGGGAACGACATTTTAACTGTCGAACCCGACATTTAGGAACTGTTGTGATGGACAATTTAACTGTCTCAATTTTGATGGACAATTTAATGGACCTATGCAACAGTTGAACACTTGACACAGGAATTTATCTCACCTTCCATTTTTCTTGATGTGAAAATTGAAAGTTCCACTTGCATGCTATTACATATCGGCATATTCATTGTTCATGTTTCTTATAGTTGCAATCCCAAAATTTCAGGTATGAGCAATCATTTGAGATTCATCGTATCGCATGGAGGCAAGTTCATTCATGTCGATGACGAATAGAAGTGGACAGTGTAACGCCTCGACCCCTAGTGGACCGGAACACTACTTACTCTACTTAACTTAACCGGTGGTTTAGTAACAAGTGTACATATCTCAGCGGAAACCTAAATCTTAACAAACATTCTTTTTGAAGGATATTGAATTAAAACACTTTACAACTTTCCAAAATAATGAAATATAATTTATTTGATGAAATCATGACTTGTTCAAGATACTAAAAAGAAATAACGTTGGAAATAACATTTGAAACGTTAAACACTTTAAATCTAAATCACTTGTTCACCGGGTTTCCATAGGCTTATTGCATCTCTTTCCATCTCTTCCATCATCCAACCCGTCGCATCGAAATTTAATATGTAGATATAGGGTAGAAACCTGTGAGTTGAAAACTCAATAGGCGTCATAGGTGCAATCGTGATTAAGCTAAACATTTCATAACAATTAACA
Source organism: Osmanthus fragrans (assembly GCA_019395295.1). Classification (NCBI taxonomy): domain Eukaryota; kingdom Viridiplantae; phylum Streptophyta; class Magnoliopsida; order Lamiales; family Oleaceae; genus Osmanthus; species Osmanthus fragrans. Next base: position 20,108,851 of record CM033350.1, on the reverse strand, counting down.
TTAGAACTTCCATAAAACATGCCGTACCCGGAGGTACCATTTGACATGAAAATGTATGCCGTACCAATGGAACTATTTGACATGAAAGGTGCATGCCGAACCGAAGATACCATTTGACACACAACATTAACCTTTAAATGTATGCCGCACCGATGAAACAATTTGACATGAAAGGCACATGCCGAACCAACGATACAATTTGACACACAACATTAGGCTTTAACATAGAACATTACTTGCTAGAAATTATAACTTAAACACGTATAACAACTTTATGCACCTCTACCTACCTCGATTTGATGCTTGATGAACTTTGAAAAACTTTGATGAACTTCAAAAATTTTGAAGAACCTTGGACGTTTGGACCTTCTTTTGTTGTTTGAAAACACCTTTTGAAATCACAAAAACCTTCTTGTAGAATATTTTTACCCCCACTTAAAACTTCTGGAAAACACTTTGAAAACCACATTCCTTTTCTCTCTCAAATTCTCTATTTTTCTCTCAACTTTGAAAGCAAATTGAAAGTGCTTTTGGTGTGAAAAATCAAATGAGTGAAGAGGGTATTTATAGGTGAGGTTTGGGGTGGGTGAAAGGTTATATTAAATAAGGTAATTAAGTTGTGCAAATAGTTGCCATTAATTCTCAAAAATCGTGCATTGCAGCAAAGTTCGGTCAATGCTGCACAGCCTTCAGTATTTCTATCATAACATTTTCTCCCGATATCCGATTGAGGTGATTCAAAGTGCGTTGGAAAGATAACTCAAAGAGATACAATTTTCTTCAGATATCAGTTTCCAATTCGAATTTTTTCTATGTCGAAAATGGGTCTCAAAGGAGACTAAAAATATTTGAAGTATACTTTAGCCATAAAATGAAATACTTTGCATTCCGTCCAATCTTCATCAAATCGTTTTTAAGAAAATACTTTATAAATATCATATTACTTTTAAACATGTATTGAACTATCGTTTGGGCTTATATTTCCTTTATTGGGCCTAATGTGAAGTTAATCACACAATTATGGGCCTAGCTTTATAGAAAAGATTCGGGCCTCTACATCCCTCCCCCCTTATATAAATTTCATCCTCGAAATTTACCTTACAATTGGGCAAGGAGTGCGGGATACTTGACTTTAACTTCTTCTTCTGTTTCTCACGTAGCTTCTTCCATTCCGTAATTATTCCACTGTATCTTAACCAGTTGAATCTCTTTATTCCTTAGCTTATGCACTTTTCGATCCAGTATCTTAATTGGTGATTCCTCATAAGATAAATCCTTTTGTACTTTTAGGGTCTGATAACGTATCACATGATTAGGATCGTGCACGTATTTTTTTTATCATTGATACGTGGAACACATTGTGTACTGTTGACAATTCAGGTGGCAAAGCTGATCGGTAAGTCACGTTCCCAACCTTATCAAGTATCTCGAAAGGTCCAATATACCTGTGTCGTAGCTTGCATTTCTTTCCAAATCTAAGTACACCTTTCATCGGTGCTACCTTTAGAAAGACTTTGTCTCCCACTTGAAACTCTAAATCCTTTCTTCTCGTGTCAGCATAGCTCTTCTGCAGATCCTGTGCTGCCTTTATCCTTGCTCGGATCTGATCGATCGCTTCAACTGTCCTTTCAACTATTTCTGGTCCCGAAATTCTCTTCTCACTGACTTCGTCCCAATGAACAGGGAATCTACATCTTCTTCCATAGAGAGCTTTATATGGTGCCATTCCAATAGTTGTTTGAAAACTATTGTTATACGCAAATTCTACTAGGGGTGAGTATGACTCCCAACTACCACCTAGATCCAAAACACATGCTCTCAACATGTCCTCTAAAGTTTGGATGGTCATTTCAGACTGTCCGTCGGACTGCGGGTGATATGCTGTACTGAAATTCAGCTTCGTTCCCATAGCTGTTTGTAGGCTTTTCCAGAATTTAGATGTAAACCTTGGGTCTCTATCAAACAAAATAGACACAGGTACACCGTGTATCCTTACTATTTCTTTTATGTACAATTGTGCCAACTGGTCCATACTGAAAGTCATTTTCATTGGAAGAAAATGAGCTGCCTTCGTCAATCGGTCTACTATAACCCATATAGCATTGTGTCCTTTCGCTGACTTTGAAGTAGTAATCATACACTAACTCTAACCATCGTCTCTGTCTCATGTTTAGTTCCTTCTGTGTGAAGAAATATTTTAGGCTCTTATGATCTGTATAAATTTCACACTTACTTCCGTACAAGTAGTGTCGCCATATTTTAAATGCGTGTACTACCGCTTCAAGCTCTAAATCATACGTTGGGTAGTTCTGCTCATGCTTCTTCAATTGCCTTGAAGCGTAGGCTACTACCTTTCTGTTTTGCATCAGTACACATCCTAGCCCTTGCTTGGACGCATCACTGTATATAACAAACCCTTCTGTTCCCTCAGGTATTGTTAACACAGGCGCAGATATCAGCCTCTGCTTAAGTTCTTGAAAACTCTTCTCACAGATATCCGCCCATTGAAATTTGACTCCCTTTCTTGTAAGCTGCGTCATTGGGCCAGCTATCTTGGAAAATCCTTCAATAAACCTTCGATAATATCCAGCCAATCCTAGAAAGCTCCGTACTTCACCAGCATTAGTCGGCGCCTTCCAGTTTGTTACTACTTCCACTTTTGCTGGATCTACTTCAATCCCTTGGGCAGTAACTACATGTCCAAGAAATCCAACTCGTTCAAACCAAAATTCACACTTCTTGAATTTAGCATAAAGTTTCTCCTTGCGTAGTACCTCTAGGGCTACTCTTAGATGCTCTTCATGTTGCTCCTTACTCTTGGAGTATATCAAAATGTCGTCAATAAAGACTGACACATTGATCTAAATACTGATGAAATACTTGATTCATCAGATCCATGAATATTGTTGGTGCATTGGTTAATCCAAATGGCACACCGTAAACTCGTAGTATCCATGACGAGTCCTGAAAGCTGTCTTAGGTATATCCTCTGTCTTCACTTTTAATTGATGGTACCCAGATCATAAATCGATCTTGGAAAATACTTTGGCTCCTTTCAGTTGATCTAATAGATCCTCGATTCTTGGGAGTGGGTACTTATTCTTGATGGTTAATCCATTCAACTCCCTGTAATCGATACACATCCTCATGCTTCCATCTTTCTTCTTCACGAATAAAACTGGCACACCCCATGGAGATACGCTTGGTCGTACGAATCCCATGTCAAGGAGTTCCTGTATTTGCTTCCTTAACTCTTGTAGTTCCATCGGAGCCATTTTATATGGGGCTTTTGACATTGGTGCTGCTCCAGGAATTAGCTCTATGGTGAATTCCACTTGCCTATTTGGTGGAATACCAGATAGCTCTTCTGGAAACACATCTCCGAACTCCCGTACTACTGGTACGTCCTCAATCTTTACTGTCTCCTGTTTTTCTCCTAGGATATTTACCAAATATCCTTGACAAGCTTCTTTTCTCAACATCTCCTTAGCTTGTAAAGCCAATACTAGTCGAATAAAAGGTTTCGTCTTGATTCCAAAGAGGGAAAATGGTTCCTCTCCTGGTTTCTGAAATAATATTTCCATTTCCTTACATTGGATGGTGGCATAATTACTACCCAACCAATCCATGCCTAGTATTACATCGAAGTCATTCATCTCTATCATATATAAGTCTGCTTCCACAGGTTTTCCCTCAACTTCAATACTAACAGATTTGGCTATCTTATCAGTACTCAAATGGTTACCTGTAGGGATACTAACTTCTAATATACCTTCCGATTTATCACAGGTAATACTAGACTTAGCATAAAAATCGTCGATGCAAAGGAGTGCGTAGCTCCTGAATCAAACAGTACATAAGCAGGCATATTGGCTATCAATAGAGTACCTGCTATGAGTTCGAGTTCTCCTTTGCCTCCTTCTGAGCCAGTGCAAAAACTCATGCTTTCCCCTTCTGATCTTGATCCTTGCTGTCATCCTTTTTCGGTGCAGACATGGGACAATCCCTGATGATATGTCCTGGCTTCCCGCATCGGTAACAAACATTCTTCCCTTGCAGACATTTGCCACGATACGTCCTTCTACACTTAGCACATGGCGCAATGACCGGCATTATGCTCTTATTGGCATTGGCTCCGCCATTAGCCCTCTTGTTCTACCACTTGCTTTTTTCTTTATCTTGGCCGTTCCACCTTCGTTTCCCAAACTGCCCTTTATCCTGTCGGTTGTCCAATTGAACCGATTTCTCCGCATTGGCCTTCTGATACCAGATTGCATGAGCTCGTTCCAACATTCCATGGTAAGACGTGAAATCGTGGGACATAAGGATTATACTCATGTCCGAGTTCAGCCCTTGCCCGAACCTTCGTATTTTCTTGGCCTCCGTGTCTACCAAATGTGTAGCATACCTTGAGAGTTGGTCAAACTTCCGTTCATACTCCGTCAGGGTCATGGTTCCCTGTTTGAGTTCAAGAAATTCGCCCTCCTTGAAATCCCTTAGAGATTGGGGAAAGTACTTATCCATCACTTCCTCATTGAACTGTTCCCATGTTAGTGCCAATTGTTGCTCCGGAGTCCTAGTTCGAGACATTGATTCCCACCAGTGACTTGCATCACCGGAGAACTTAAACTCAGCACACTAGACTTTTTAAGCATCCGTGCACCCTATCAATCAGAATAATCTCTCCAACTTGCAAAGCCACTCCTTGGCTGCAAGTGGATCAGTTGCTCCATTGAAAGTAGGGGGCTTGTGCCTTCGAAATTGCTCAACCACTGAAGCATGGGTTTGAAGAGCATTAGGAGCTGGTGCTAGGGGTTGAGCTTGGTTCGGGTTCTATCTGACTAGGTCTTGAACTACTTGGAGGAGATCTCTTATCAGGTTGTTCTGGTTGGCTCGCGACATTTTCCTACGGATAAAATGTAAGGTTTCTTATTAACTTCTTTTTTTGTAAGGAAGAACGATAAGATCTTTATTTCTCATATTTCTTGAAATCAGGATACATAATAGTTTGATAAACTTAGCATGAAAGAAGACATCATAAGGAAATAGGAATATCTAGATCTCTAATCCCTATGAGTTTTACGAAGCTTCCTTGGTGGAGTTTCATCTTTGGAAGAATCTTCTGCCTCAGGCTTGGACTCTATATCTATCACCACTTGTGGTTTTGGTTCAGGCTCCTGCTCCTCCTCGGGTTCCTCTTCAGGGTCTTCTTCCTCAACTATAGGTTCTTCCTCAGGCTCCTCATGGATTACATCATCCCATAAATCTATCAGGGCATGGCAATATCTCTCAAACTCGAACATGTTTGGATTGCCTTCTAACATTTCATCTCTAACTGTGACTCCCATATCTCCCAATTGAGGTGGTAGGGAGTGTATGAGGTTATTTATGGCCTCAATATGCGTGATCTCCATACCGACATTAACCGCCGTCATGCATCTCTCATAGATGTCATGCACATGCTCGCTAAGTGGTCGATTAGGATCCGTTACATAGTTCTCGTAAGCATGGATAGCAATTCTACGGTTTAAATCTGCCCTATAAGCCCTAGCCGTAGTCTTCCTTGTCGTTTGTAAATTTCTAACCATTCTGTCACATAAATGCCCAATTATGCCTTTTATTACATAACATCATAACATACATTTCCTTTATGCCCATAACTTTAAGTTTTAGCCCAAGTCCAATACATATCTTTGAAACAGCATATTTAACTTTAACATAAACATATACTTGAAAATGTGCCATAACTTATCAAAGCATCAAATCATAACTTCCATAAACATAACTTTAAACTTTGCACATACCTGGGCTGTAGGATGAGATTCGATGGATGAATGCAATATGCCATGGAATACCTTAAACTTTCAAATTTTCTTTTTGTTTTGAAAACATACTTGGTCTACAGAATCGGTTTAAAAACCATTCCTTTGATACCACGCTGTAACGCCCCGACCTCTAGTGGACCGGAACGCTACTTACTCTACTTAACTTAACCGGTGGTTTAGTAACAAGTGTACATATCTTAGCGGAAGCTTAAATCTTAACAAACATTCTTTTTTAAGGATATTGAATTAAAACACTTTATAACTTTCCAAAATAACGAAATATAATTTATTTGATAAAATCATGACTTGTTCAAGATACTAAAAAGAAATAACGTTGGCAATAACATTTGAAACGTTAAAAACTTTAAATCTAAATCACTTGTTCACCGGGTTTCCATAGGCTTATTGAATCTCCTTCCATCTCTTCCATCATCCAACCCGGTGCATCGACATTTAATCTGTAGATATAGGGTAGAAATTCGTGAGTCGAAAACTCAATAGGCGTCATAGGTGCAATCGTAATTAAGCTAAGCATTTCATAACAATTAACATTAAAACTTCCATAAAACATGCCGTACCCGAAAGTACCATTTGACATGAAAATGTATGCCGTACCAATGGAACCATTTGACATGAAAGGTGCTTGCCGAACCGAAGATACCATTTGACACACAACATTAACCTTTAAATATATGCCGCACCGATGGAACCATTTGACATGAAAGGCACATGCCGAACCGATAATACCATTTGACACACAACATTAGCCTTTAACATAGAACATTACTTGCTAGAAATTATAACTTAAACACGTATAACAACTTTATGCACCTCTACCTACCTCGATTTGATGCTTGATGAACTTTGAAAAACTTTGATGAACTTCAAAAATTTTGACGAACCTTGGACGTTTGGACCTTCCTTTGTTGTTTGAAAACACCTTTTGAAATCACAAAAACCTTCTTGTAGAATATTTTTTCCCACACTTAAAACTTCTGGAAAACACTTTGAAAACCACATTCATTTTCTCTCCCAAACTCTCTATTTTTCTCTCAACTTTGAAAGCAAATTGAAAGTGCTTTTGGTGTGAAAAATCAAATGAGTAAAGAAGGTATTTATATGTGAGGTTTGGGGTGGGTGAAAGGTCATATTAAATAAGGTAATTAAGTTATGCAAGTAGTGGCCATTAATTCTCAAAAATCGTGCATTGCAGCCAAGTTCGGCCAATGCTGTATAGCCTTCAGTATTTCTATCATAACATTTTCTCCCGATATCCGGTTAAGGTGATTCAAAGTGAGTTGGAAAGCTAAATCAAAGAGCTACAACTGTTCTTCAGATATCATTTTCTAATTCGAATGTTTTCTATGTCGAAAATGGGTCTCAAAGGCGACTAAAAATATTTGAAGTATACTTTAGCCATAAAATGAAATACTTTGCATTCCGTCCAATCTTCATCAAATCGTTTTTGAGAAAATACTTTATAAATATCATTTTACTTTTAAACATGTATTGGACTATCTTTTGGGCTTATATTTCCTTTATTGGGCCTAATGTGAAGTTAATCACACAATTATGGGCCTAACTTTATAGAAAAGATTCGGGCCTCTACAGACAGGGGACAAAATCACTTCCCTTTTAGTACCAAGAAGTATTAATCTAGTCGGACTTGTGTTAAAGTTGTATGACAAACTTGGTATCTTCAATCCCCAAACTAAATTGGAATTGAAGTTCAAAGTCCCGAACATGAATATTCCGCCAGCAGAAATACGAGAAGATGAAGACCTGCAATGGTACATATCAGTTCATGAGGAAACTGCTATCTGCGTTACTACTGTAGAAACTGAATTACCAAGTGTTGACATTCAGACCGATTCTAATCTCCATGATCGGTCGTTTGTCGCAGCGGGTAATGTTCAGCATAGTGCGTCGAACACCTATGCACCCGATATTGGACTTTTGGATTTTAGGGCTGCACCATTAGATGAGAACTTTGACAACCCATTGGATGGTGAATATGCTTTTAATATTCCTATCATAGGCAAGAAATATTCAACACATTGCAGGAGTTCGGATATATGCAAATTAATTGAAACTGTGAATACATCCGATCTCGTCGAAAGGAAAATATTCTTCAGTAAGAATGATTTGTACTTGAAAATTTGTCTACTCGCTTTGCAAGACAAGTTCCATTTTCAGGTAAGCAGGTCTAGACTCCAAAAGTTAACTATTGTATGCGCAGACGACAATTGCAAGTGGATACTACGTGCTTCATGTGTGAAGTAGTCTGCATTCTTCATGATCCATAAATTTAACAACGTGCACACATGTTCCGTAGAACTTTGTCATAACGCACATCGACATGCCACTACTTCTGTAATTGTCAAGCATATTTTGGGAAAACTGGATAACCCAAACCGATCTTATGATCCTACCGCTATTGCATGTGACATGGAACGTCATTTTGGTTTGAAAGTCAGTTACCAAAATGCACGTAGGGGGAATGTTAGTGCTTTATATATGCTACATGGTACATTGGAGGTTAGTTTTCAACAACTATTTTTTTACTGTTACATCCTAGGAGAGATGAACCCATGGACAATAACCCACATTGAAGTTGATTCCCATAATAGGTTTCATTACTTCTTCCTAGCTTTCGGTGTAAGCATTCGTGGTTACTTGCACTACTTGAAGCCCATTATTTGTGTTGATGGTAGTCATTTGAAAGGTCCATACAAAGGTACACTGTTACTGGCAATTGCCCAAGAAACCAACAAACAGATTTACCCCTTTGCATGAGAGATCGTGGACACCGAAACAAATAAGTCATGGACGTGATTTTTGTCAAACTTGAAAGATCTTATAGGTGACTCAGATGAATTCATTTTCGTTTTGGACAGGAAAAATAGTATTGAAAAAGTCATTGCTCATCTATTTCCTTTGTCTTACCATGGAAGTTGTATCTGACATATGGAAAAGAACTTAATACAGAGGTACAACAACACAAGTTCCATATTTCTATTCAAACGAGCGGCTACAACTTATCGAGTCGAAGAGTTTGACAGACTAATAGACAGATTCATAGGATCAGTAAACGCTCGTATAAGTACTTGGAGTGAGCGATTTTTCATTTTGGTCAAGAGCACGTTTCGTCGGACAACGCTACAACATTATGACCAGTATTCTAAAAAGCGTAAAGTGTGGTTAGGCGTGAAGCCGAAATTTCAAGTTTTACGAGTTTAAGCGAGCCTAGGCGAGGTTTAGGCGTAAACAAATATTTTCTTATTTATAATATTATTTTAAAATTTTAATCGTTTAAAATATTATTTTAAAATTAAAATAATATATATTGAGTATCTATAAATTATAAAATAAAATATTTACTTGATGACTCCTATTATTAGTCAATTATACAATTTTCAAGTTTTTGAAATGCAAAAATTAGATTATTTTTCATAATTTGAATTTTCAACTAGACAAGTCTCACTTAATATATTTATAGGAATTTCATACATACTTTTGAAGTTTGTAATAAAATGAATCTCAAGATCATAATTACGTAATGCAAATAACACCAAAACTTAAATATTATTTAACTATTTAGATAAAGTCATTTCTAACTTTTGTACAGATAAAATCTTTTGAAAACTTGAAATTAAAGTCAAATGAAAAGTTTTTTTTTAAATAATAATAAGCTAAAGTCAAATAAAATATTTTTAAAAAAACTAATAAAGCACGTCTACGGAAGACGAAAAAAATGAAGGAAACCATTCAGTTGTTTAGGAATTGAAAAAAAGCTTCTAGGCGCGAAGTGAGGCGTTTTGCCCGAGCTTCAAGCCTAGGCGAGCTTTTTAGAACACTGATTATGACAAACAACAACGCAGAATCATTGAACTCAATGTTGAGACACGCTCGTTCGTTACATATCACGTGTTTGGTTGAACATATTCAGGCCACAATGCAGAGTGGTTTTACGAGCATCATGTCAATGCCACTGAGTGTAGTGCCATATTGTCAGCGAGGATGGAGAAAGAGTTACGGACAAATTTCGAAGCTAGTACTAGGCTTCGAGCTCATGGACTGACAACCAACTTAACACAGGTCAGAATAGCCAATGACACCGACATTGTAGACTTCTCCGACAATACGTACACTTGCCGGGAGTTCCAACTTAATCACATGTTATGTGTTCATGTATTTCGTGCAACATGTTTGAGAGGCACGTCATTGTACGATGAATGCTCACCATATTATACATCGGATTATTGGAGGGGTGCCTATAGTGAAGCAATATATCCTTTGATGCGGGAAGTGGACTGGGGAGTTCCAATCGAAATTGTTAGTACTCCTATTTTGCCTCCCAGTGTACATCGTCCTCCAGGTAGACCGTCAACCCGACGAAAATAATCCAGATACGAGTCTACCACACGACTTCAGAAATGCACCCGCTGTGGTACAGTTGATCATAGCCGAACCACATGTTCTAACCCCATTCCAACACAGCCCGTGTAAACCCGTTGTGGAAGTGTTATGTTACATTTTTGCGATGATGAGACTTCTTGTATATCCCGATCGTAAGTTACATTTTTCTTTTCGTTACCGATGGCATACACCAGTGTTTCTTATGTTGCGAAAGTACATGTGCCCATCTCATTTTGTAACACATTGGTCATGTAAAGGGTATTCTCCGATGTTAGTTGAAGTTGTACGTAACATGGTCCATTATAGTTGTGAGTTACATGTTTCACTAACTGGATGATTTTCTTGCATCAATACTATATTGACTTTGTTTCGTGTCACACGTTCCATCACATGTATGTTTTCTATGTTCCAATCCATTTTTCATTTAGTCATGTGTTCCGTCTACTCAGGCATCTGTCCATGCTTATCAACTCAGTTAGCATTCAGGTACAAGTTTCCAACATGAATTACACGACTGCACATTTTTGAAATTATGATAAAGTAGAACGTAGACAAAATATTACATATTTTCCTGACAGTTCATCCGTCGTAGCTGACAGTCGAGTTCTGTAATTCTCGACATTTGGTCCGTCGGGCTAATTTTCAAAACACAAAAAGGGACTTCTGTTCTAGTTTAGCATTTGGTCTAACATCACCAGATTCTTCCCAGACAAAAGAGTACTATACAGGACTACAACCCTAGATTATATTCATGTGTGACTTCATTCGTCGTCGACACTTGAACTTCTCCACGGATGTCGTTATCCGAATCGTCGGAGCTTATGACTATTATCTCGAGACCCGGTATGATCTCCAAATTGCCTTCATCCTCAGATTCATCTTCATGCGGACCTACGAACTCGACCAATGAGTCAAACACAGCTCTTGGTGACTTTGTCTCTTCACTTGGAACATCGTCCAAGTTCGCAAAAGGTACAACATAATGTCTTTTCTAGCACTTGGAAGTTCCTCTTCCTCAACTTCTGAAGAGATAATAATGGGCATATTGGGGAAGAACTAGGCATAGGTGGATGCTCGTTCAGGTTGAACGTAGAATTGCTTCCCGTTGACGAAGTAGATGTTCATGGTGCTTCATGTTGTGTTACAATGGATGAATAGGAGAAGCTGATGGTGTCACAGAATATATGAAGTATGAAAGTGTAAGTCATTTGGTTGGAGATGCCATGCTACTTATAGCACAATTTTTGGAAGGAAGCATTGATTGTCATTCAGCCCCCACCCACCAAACTGAAAACAGCATGGAAACGTATTTGCGTTGGTGTAGATTTATATCTTGCAAGAAGATTTACAGAAAAAACTATGTCGGGTCGAATGCAATTTGTAAGATAGGTTAATACTTCAATTGCACTAAGATATGGTACTTCACGACCAAGAATATTTTTCTCATCTTCAAGTGGACGAAATTGATCATTTTTTATATCAAATGATCGAACAACCATAGGTGATATTAATGGATGTGCATTATCCATATAAAAAACATTTTTAATTTTTTCTGTGTATATAGATTGATGAACAAATAATCCTTTTGTGAAATGTTCAATCTTCAATCTGGGACAAAATTTGATTTTTCCCAAATCCTTCATCTCAAATTCATTTTTCAAATAATCAACAATTTTGTTGAGCTTTTCAAGAGTTCCAATTAAATTTAAATTATCAACATAAACTGTCATAATTGTAAATCTAACATTTGTCTTATTTATGAAAACACATGGGTAGACATCGTCATTTTTATAACCATCATTCAACAAATATTCACTAAGACGATTATACCACATGCGTTCGTATTGTTTTAATCCATATAATGATCTTTGTAATTTAATTGAGAACATGGTTCTCGAGCATATATCATTTGTTCTTGGTACTTTAAGTCATTCGGGAACTTTTATATATATGTCACTATCAAGTGAACCATATAAATAGGCAGTTACTACATCCATAAGGTGCATATCAAGTTTTTGTGACACCGTTAAATTAATAAAAAATCTAAAAGTGATGATGTCCATTACGAGAGAATATGTTTCCTCATAATCGATTTATGGTTTTTGTGAGAAATCTTGAGCTACTAGTTGAACTCTGTATCTTGTAATTACGATATTTTCATTTCACTTTTGTACAAAAACTCATTTGTATCTTACATGGATTACATTTTCAGGTGTTCGAACTACATGTTTAAGCACTTTTCGTTTCTTTAAGGAATTCAATTCCACCTGTATGACTTATTTCCATTTTGACCAATCATTTCTATTTTGACAGTCTTTAACTGATTGTGGTTCATGATCCTCATTTTACATAATATCAAGAGCCACATTAAATGCGAAAATATTGTCTATAACAACATTATTCCGTTCTCATAATTTATGAGATAATATATAATTTATTGAAATCTCATTATTTTCTTTTCTAATGTTACTTCTTCTGATTTGGTTGGTTTTTCTCTTGCACTTTTTTTTCTAGGTACAAAATCTTTTGAACCAAAGGGTTGACCATGCTTCTGGCGTATGTGAGATTCATTTGCTACAGCAGATTGACCTACAGTGATATCAATTTTTGTTGAAATAATTTCTACCGGTATGTATGACTTTGTTACTTTCCTCGTGTCAACAAATACATCAGGTAATTGATTTACAACTCTTTGCAAATGGATAGTTTTTTCAACCTCTTGCTCACATTGATTGTTGCGAGGATCAAAATAAGATAGAGTTGTTTCATTTCAAGAATTACCTTGTTTTTCAGAACGTAGTTTTTTCCCTCCCAAAAATGGGAAAATCGTTTCATCAAAATGACAATCTGCAAAACATACAGTAAATAAATAACCCGTTAGAGGTTCAAGATACCTAATAATGGATGGTGAATCAAAACCTACATAAATCCCAAGTCTTCATTGGAGACCTATTTGAGTACGTTGTGGGAGTGAAATAAGGACTTGGACAGCCCAACTAAAAACTCGAAGGTGAGAAATATCAGATTCATACCCAAATACAAGCTGTAAATGTGAATATTGATGATAGGCAATTGGTTTTATATGAACCAATGATGCAACATGTAATATGGTATGACCTATATAGAAGCTATGAGTTTTGTTTTCATAAGTAATGGTCTAGCAATAAGTTGTAGACGTTTAATAAATGACTATGCTAAACCATTTTATGTATGAACATGCACAACTGAATGTTTAATTATAATCCCAATTGACATACAATAATTATCTAATGCTTGTGATCTAAATTCACCAACACTGTCAAGACGAATAGTCTTAATTGAGTAAACGAGAAATTACCCTCGTAATTTTATGATCTCAGCAAGTTGTCTAGCAAATGCTACATTTCTAGTGGAAAGTAGGCAAACATGTGACCATCTAGTAGAAGAATCAATTAATATAATAAAATAACGAAATGGTCTACATGATTGGTGTATTGGCCCACACATATCTCTATGAATTCTTTCTAAGAAATTAGAGATTCAATATTGACCTTTGTAGTCGAAGGTCTAATGACTAACTTACCTTGCGAACAAACTAGACATGAATAATCATTAGGTAAAAGAATCTTCTGATTTTTTAGAGGATGTCCATGTGATTTGTTTATTATTCGATGCATCATTATAGCTCCAGGATGTCCAAGTCGATTATGCCAAAGTATAAAATTTTTTGGGTCAACGAACTTCTAGTTCATGACATTATTTGATTCAACCATTTTTATAAATGTATAATACATGTCAGATAGGAGTGCATGAAGTTTTTTTTATTCGCTTCCGACCAGAAACAAAAGAAATTATGCAAAGATATTCAACATTATAATCTTACATCGTCTCAATATAATATCCATTGCAGCGGATATCCTTAAAATTAAGAAATTTCTTCTGGATTTGCTAAAATAAAGTGTATCATCAATATATAATTTTATATTATTTGGTAAAATAATACAAGCTCTTCTGAAGCCTTCAATGATATTCGATGCATCTGATATCGTATTAACATTATTTTCTTTTGATGTTAAGTCCAAAAAATAATTTGTCTTGAAAAATAGTATGCGTAGTTTCACTATCAATTAAGCAGCTGTCTTGACAATCTATCATGAATCTATAACAAAATAAATATATTTTAAAAAAAAAGCTTGAATTTAAATTTAAAAAGATAAACATAATTAATACTGTGGAAATAACGATGCATAATAAAGTTCAATTTTTTTTATTTTTTATTTTTTTGCAAAAAGTAAAAGTATATTTCAAACTAAATTTCTAAAGTAAATGGAAGTACTAGAAACATAGAAATTTATCTAATATATATCTTCCATCACACCATCCCTAATTAAATGGTGAATATTTTCATTTGGATCGACAAATAAATTGGAGACATTCAGATGAGTCACATCAATCGGACCATCATAATCAGTGAAATTTGTTCCTGCTTTTCCTTTTTCCTTGATTGATTTTTGGTAGAGATCCACAAGATATTTTGTCGCACGATAGGTACGTGCCAATACCCTTTCATTCCACATCTAAAGCAACTTTCTTTGTGCACCTTTTTAGATGTGCTAATTTTGTTTGAATTATGCCTTTTGAAATTGTTGTCTTCTTGTTTATAATTTTGTTGATTATTTCATTCATAGTTTATTGCATGTGTACATCCAGGTTCACGACCAAATTCGTGTTCACATCCACGTCCACGTTCACATCTTGATTTTACATTTGTTTTAGGCAATGCAGTAAAATTTACTTCAGGCCAGTATAGAACCAGTTAGATGTAACTCATGATTTTTCATCAACGGTTCATTATTTTCTTCAATAACAACTAGGCGAGATATAAGTTCTGAGTACTTTTGAAATCATGCTCACGATATAACTGCTGCAGGAGCACATTCGAGGCGTGAAATGTGAAATTTTTTTTCCAACATATCTTCATCAGTGATTTTTTTTTCTCCACACAGTATTAATTTTAAACATATTCTAAATAGTTTATAATTGTACTCACTAATAGTCTTGAAATCTTGCAAACGAAGGTATATTCACTCATAGTGGGCTTTCGGGAGGACTATAGTCCTCTGATGATAAAATCTTTCAGTTAGTTTTTTTCAAAGAATTTGTGGATAATTCTCAGTGAGATGTTCAATTTTAAATCCATCGTAAAGATAATGATGAATGAAGATGAGTGTTTTTGCGTGATCCTGCAAGGATTCTTTGTTTTCTTCTTTTATTGTCTCTCTCAAACCTTTTGAAACAAGATGGATATCTGCATCGAGTACCCATGATAGATAGTTTTTTACCAGAAATGTCAAGTGCAGCAAACTCAAGTTTTGTGAGGTTTGCCATTTGATTAACTACACAATAAAGAAATACAATTGGTTTCAAAAAATATATAATAGTTAATCAAGTAGTCAATATCAACATGATATAAGTTACGTATTTTTCTCAGGGATAAACATTAATTTAAAATAATATATTTTTCAAAACATGTGTTAATTCTGGAGCACGTTGTATTTTACTATTACTTATTCAAAAGCAATATATCAATATTCTTCTAAAATATTGAAAATTATAATTTATACTCTTCCGAAGTAAGTAATATTCTTCAAGAATATTAATTATATTGTTGTGTTACTTCAAGAGCAACAATATTTTATAACAACAATTTGATGATTAATTAAACGATAATTAATCGAGCAATAAACAAGAAGAAAGTAAAAAATTAAAAAATTAAGGCATATACACATTCAAAATTAAAATTGATGAATAATTAAATTTTCTCGACGGATTTACACTCAGAGATACGTGAATACAATTAAAAATTATTCATGACAAAAATAATAAATGAGGATGACACGTGCAATGATTAAATCAAATTATAAATAAAGAATGATGGCAGAAGCTATCATTATTCATGACAGGTAGAATTGATTCCAAGTACACAAAATTGAAGGCTATACATGCACATAGGATTACTACGTGTAAACCATTACACAATTAATTTGGAAAACGTGTGGCATGTTCAATTCGTTACACGTTCGACAATTTGTATATATAAAATTCATGCGTTACCAAATTAATTTTGGTATACGTGATAGATGATTTTGCTTATAAAAATTATTATCTTATATCTAATTAACGTTGATTTTGAGAGATCCGTGCTGATAACGTATTATGAAAAGAGAGAAAAAAGAGGAGAGAATTAAAGTCAACAGACGTGTGTATATTTTATTAGGAACCAAATCCCTCTATTTATAGGTAGAATCAGTGATATAATGGTAATAATTTCTAGGACTGTGGGGTTATAATTGTCATTCACTAATAAACCTAATAAACTTACCATTCATAACACACCCCATTTTTATAGCTTAAAAAATGTAAATTGAGCTCAACAAATATCAAACTAACCGAAATCACTCAAACCCATGAATTATATACAACGATTTGTAAGGTTCTAACGATTAAAATAATAAAAATTCATAACAATTTTTTTCATAAAGTTGCAAACTATTTACACCGAGTTGAGTCTCATTTTTTCTACTGAGTTTTTTTTTTCTTTTTCTAATTTTACTATCAAATGATGCTAGTAAAGAACAATTTTGAATTGTTGATGGTTGTCATGATGAGGAGGGCGTTAATAATGATATTCTACCATCTACAAAAGATAATAGAAATTTTGGATTCTAAATAAGAGAGTCCAATGAGGATGAATTTACATCGGATAACACAGAAGATGACTTGGATGAAAATGAGTTTGAATTGAACTTTGATAAAGAGTTAGAAAATATTTAGAATTTTTTAAAACCGATATTCGTGCTTAATCTAATTATAGAAATTGATTACCAAATAATTGTAGTATTTATGATATTGAGCATTATGTATTTGTTAAACAATTGAAGAATATGTATATAGTTCAAGTAATTGTATTATTTATGATTTTGAGCAATATTTTTTTATTTTTATAAATTTGAAGAATATGTATAAAGTTTATAGAATGCATTATTTTTTTTTATTTATTAGTTTAAAATATATAAAATGATATTAAAAATTGGAAAATGCATAATTACGTATATACTTTGCATAGTCAAACATATTCTTGTAATGCTTGATACTCGATCGAAACGTATTGTCATGCATTTCACATAGCACCTTGTTCGTGACAAAGAAAATTTTGGCATGAAATAATTTTTTTATTAACTTATTGGTTAATTTAATTCATGATCACTGCACATTTCACATAGTGTTAATATGGCCAATGAACTTCAATTTATTTCATTGCCATCACCAAACTATATTGGCGGTTTGAATCAAACTATCCAATTAGTCAGCTGTCTATTATTTAACATGACTTTTTATTTATTTTTTTGAAAAACGGCTTGCTAATATGTCTAAGATGGCATCATTCAGTTTACTGACTTGACAAAAAAGGAGTTTCAGGCATTCGTAACGAATACAAAATGTCCTCTTACCAAAATTCACCTAAAGCATCGTTATTTTAGGTATATAAAACGTGACTCCAGTTCCATCGAGCATGAACTTGAGAAAGAAGGGAACTGTTATTCAGGTGAAGGATTAATATCATTGTCGTGAGTAAATAAAACATCAATAACTTAATTTCTGTTGTTTCTATTTTTCTAGATACTTCCGTAGTTTAGTTAAGACAATGAATCCTTAAAAAAAAAAAAAAATATAGCATGTTGTTAGTCATTCTCGATATTGCAGCCATGGAAGGAATCAACCAGCTTTCAACGGGAAAACGGATTTCATTATCCGCACAAGAACTTGTGCGTCGTGTTACAAGTGAAGACACGAGCTGCAGTGGAGGTCTAGCAAAAAACTTGTCGAGTGGACTTGCAATTTTTTCTAAGCAAACTAGACATTATAAATGCATCTTACCGTAAATTGCAGTGGCCACAAAAGTAAAAGATGATCATCCTAGTTACATGTTCGGAAAGCCAAGTTAGGAAAAAAAGCAATAATATGGGAGTTGTAAGGGTGAGGAATAGTGGTATAAAAGTCACATTAAACAATCGACACAAGTCAAATGGACTTACGACTTAATCTAGTTACCCATATGAGAGAACTCATGACTTGATAATTCCTTACTAGTAATTTTAGAAGTAATGATATTCATAATGAATGACTATCGTAGTCATTCTACGTGACATATCTCTAATCACTTGTCAAAGTTCTAGATACGCTAGATTAGTTCGACCTTACGTATGAAATTGACTAATTAAAGCAACAAGTCACTTTTAATTAGTTTTCTAGATGATTATACATAGAAGTCAAATTTCCCTAAATTTGAATGCCACAATAATAATATGGAAAGCAGTAAAAACACAAGATTTGTTGACGGAGAAAACCAACATGGGAAAAATTTCGGGACCAAGCCTGTTACCTCCACTAAAGACAAATAGGGATACAGCGCGATTCCAGTCTAGCAATTTCCACTAGTTCTAACTGTTATAATTCCTGTAATCTATAAGATCTATTGTTAATCTTCTAGTCTTACGATCTACTTCTGTGAATATTGTTTACCCACTCCACTAGACTTCCCCATCAACCTCCTGCAGCCTCCAAGATATGTTGTTTTCTTCCAGCCGCCTGATTTTATACCAATTGCCTCTTTCAAGTGAAATTTAAAGAACCTGTGCACTTTTCCTGTGCTTGAAGTCCACCTCTCTAAATCCCCAGTGAGAGAGTCCATTCCTCAAAGAGTTAAGGAAGCCAGGAGTTTTGGATTACATAGATATGATGTTTTCCCAAAACTAGGTTGCCAGATCTCAAGAATGAATGATTGATTCCACCAGTTCAATTGTGTTCTTGAATCTCTCAAAGACATTATGAAGGCATTTCTCAATGATAGCACAATGTAGCAACCTTGTTAATGTTTATCCATGACTTTTGTATTTATAGTTGGGGGCGAATAGGTGTCATAAGCCATGTAAAATTCTCTAAAATCGCGATCTAGGGTTTGAGTACGTAACACTGTCGCTCGAGTGACAACTCGACGAAAAGCAAGCGATGCAGGGGCGACGAGCTTACTGTTTTTAACGCTCGAGAACAATTTGGCGAGCAGCTAGCGAAAATCCGACGAGTCTTCTACCTTGTTCCAAACTCAAACCCTAGTCTAAACCATCTATACAAATTGCAACCCAAGTCCTTGAATTTTTACACATGATCAATTAAATCATTTTTGTTCACAGAATTGTCAATTGCAACATTGGACCTAACAACTCGATCAACCATAGTAAGCATTAGTAGATTTACAAAAGAAATAAAATAATGAGACGATGTCTAACACTTTTTTAGCAGCCAAAACAAAGATCAATCACCGTTCCAAGAACAAAAAAGTGATCACAAAAACTTCTTGTTGTTGCATCATCAACAAAAAAAGACTAGATAAGCATCGGGCCAATAGGATAACAATTACAAAATAAACAACATTGAAGTTGATATGAGCGAATAGGGCCTAGTAGATTTTTGCTTTTCAAATTTTAATTTTTGTACTTTCAATTATTAATGAAATAATTCTTTCTAAATTTTGCCTCAGCTTTTTTTTTTAATTACAATCTTACAAATATATATATATATATATATATATATATATATATATATTTAGTGGAAGGAGAGCGGTACCTCCGAGATTTTATTAATAAGTCCTCACTTGTGGTGGAGGAATACTGTGGTTACAACTAAAATGATGTAAAGCTAAAAATGGGGAAGTACTACTTCCTTTACAGTAAAAATAAAGTAAAGTAATAAAAAATGAAGTACTACTTCCTTTACAGTAAAAATAAAGTAAAGTAATAAAAAATGAAGTACTACTTCCCTTACAATAGAACCTCATTACAACTATGGAAAACGAAAACAAGGCAAGTTACAATTATCCAAGCGAATGCAACCAATAGAATAAATAGGGAAACTAGAGATTGATTCTAAGAAGGTTGACTACATTGAGCTCCAAGTCACGCTAATGAATCTACCACCTGGTTAGCTTCTCGATAAATGTGCAATACATCAGTAGACATAACATGTGCAAGCTCCAAAATATCCTCCCAAATAAGACGAATAGACCAAGGTATGTTAACTTGATGATGAAACTAATGGACTACCACATTAGAATCTGTTTCTATTGCAATCCTTTCTATGCCAAGGACATAGCATATTTGGAGACCTATTATCAGGTCAGATACTTCTGTTAGAGTGTTAGTACCAACCCCCAGAGAAAGATAGAAACAGAAAATTACCTTTCCTTACTAATCCCGAAGCAGCCCACAACAACCTGCCGGGCCTGGATTTTCAGTAATAACACCATCAATATTTAGTTTGTAACAACCATGTTGTGGGGGGGGGGGTACCATTTTACAAAGAATGGGGTTTTTACTCGTATTGGAACTGTAGGGATGTGTAATACCAGTGCGAAATAGAAGGAATAGACATTTTCCTAGGTTTAAGAAAACCATTTAATTCGTGTAGCCAACGTTTAACTTTTGCACAAATTTTGTGCAAGTTTACAACCTCATCTTCTTGCAGAATTTCTGGCCAACCACAACTCCCATGAAAGAAGAGGTGCGATAAGTAAAGCTACAAGATGTTCTTGTGTTGACCCGCCAAAATGAGATTGCCAAAGTAACATTGCAGACCACCAAGAAATATTTGTAAAAACTCTAACCCCAAATAATTTTCCAAAGTATTGCCATGCTTGAATAGCAGTAGAACTGGTTGCGAAGACATGATCTATTGTTTCTTCATGACCCTGTGAACAACATTGACACTTGGAGACAATAGGGACCCCACAACGCCAGACCACTTCATCCACATGAACCACATTATGCCAAAGGCGCCAACAAAAAATAGAAATTTTTAGTGGCATGTTAGGATTCCAAATG
The DNA here is from genome assembly GCA_019395295.1 of Osmanthus fragrans. Taxonomy (NCBI): domain Eukaryota; kingdom Viridiplantae; phylum Streptophyta; class Magnoliopsida; order Lamiales; family Oleaceae; genus Osmanthus; species Osmanthus fragrans. Next base: position 20,087,691 of record CM033350.1, on the reverse strand, counting down.
ATCCTATAAAAAAGAGTAGAAGATCTAGTAGGTCTGATAAGAGACCAAACTGAGCTTGTAAAGAATAAACATTACTGCAAGGGGACCAAATTAGTTCATCAGTACCTTTGCGAAGTTGGACTTGTGAACGTTGAATTTCCTCCACTAAAGCTGAACCACCCAAAGAAAAAAGCTTATCCAAATTCCATTTGTCATTTAAAACTACATCATGAAGTCTTAAATTTGCGGAAATGATAGTCCAACCAAGTGCAGAATAACTACCTGAACCCCTCCGATTATCGCACCAGAATAGAGCAATGCCATCTCGGATCATCCATCTGCTATGTTCTAAAATGAATGGGAAGTGATGTGAAGATGTTTCCATATTGATGAATCTTTAATACTTACGGGAATGTTGGCCATGTCTAGGTGATGAATGAGATGTTTTTGTCGTAAGAAATCAGCCCATAGAGAGTGTGAAGAAATAATTCTCCATGCTATTTTACATTGAAGCGACTTGATTAGATCAAAGAGAGAGCGAACACCCAAATTTCCATCCTTTTGTGGATAACAGATGTTATTCCAAGATACCCAATGACGTTTAAAACTATCTTTAGATTCTCCCCAAAAAAAGTTGGCAAAAAGAGTTTGAATCTCTTTAACGACTTTTATGGGAGGGGTGATCACATAAAATAAATAGATAAGTATGGAACTTAATACTGATTTTATCAGAGTGATCTTACCACCCATAGATAGAAGCTTTCCTTTCTAACATGCTAATTTTTTCCTGATTTTATCAAGCACCGGGGTGAACATAGAGTAGATGGGTTTGCCGTAATGAAGAGGGGCTCTAAGATAAGTAAACGGGAGAGAGTTTTCTTTGAATCCTGTTGTAGTTGCAATGATACACTTTCTAGACGTTGTAACCCGCTTGTGGACTATAAAAGAACTTTTAGCCACATTAATTAACTGCCCAGATGTAGGTTCATAACGTCGGAGAAATCCTATTAAATTATTAAGGCTACGTCGAGTGCCATTAGTAAACACCAAGAAATCATCTGCATATAGGAGATGTGATATAGGAGAACATGTGGCAGGAACTTGATAAGGAGCTGTTCTACCATCTTCCAGAAGTTTTGTTAGGCCCCTACTGAGGGGTTCTTCGTCGAGGATGAATAACAATGGAGATAATGGATCGCTTTGCCTAAGCCCAAGGGATGGAGTGAAAAATCCAACTAAAACACCATTAATTTTAACTGAAAACTGTGGTGAAGACATAGCATTCCTAATAAGGGAGACCCATATATTTGCAAATCTAAATGCCTTTAACACTTCTAACAAGTAGCCTCAAGAGACCCTATCAAAAGCCTTTGCCATGTCTACTTTAATTATCACATTGGTGCCTCGAGAACGCTTATTCAGATTATGAACTAACTCCTAAGATAGAGCAACATTTTCAGAGATCATTATACCAATAACAAAGCCACATTGATTCATAGAAATTAATTTAGGTAAAATCAGAATCAAACGGTTGGTTACCACTTTGGATATGATTTTGTAGAATACCTGACATAAACTTATAGGTCTATAATTTTGAAAAGTCCTGGGATTTTCAGATTTAGGCACCAACGCAATGATAGAAGCTCCTATTACATCATTCAGTTCTTTGCCCCTAAAGAATTCACGAACTGCCGTAACAACATCTTCAGTTACCACTGGCAGGCATGAATAAAAATGGATGAAGTAAAACCATCAGGCCCCGGAGCAGAATCTTCAAAGATATCCTTAACTGCATTAAGAACTTCTACATCAAAAACTTCCTTCAAAAGCATGTCATTATTAGATTTAGTAACTAATTTTGCTCGGTGAGAATACTAGCCTCAGTATTGATACTGCAAATCATAGCTTTCGATCTCTTTTGCCTAGCAGAGGCATGGAAGAAGGCAATATTCTTATCTCCACAGGACAACCATTTAACTTGTAACTATTGCCATTTATAAATCTCTTCCTATAGAAGCAGTCTATCTAACTCCCCCTTTAGAGCTGTGAGATTAGCATTTAGAGTGTGATCAGAATGAACATTGTTTTCAAGAATAAGGATTTTGTCACGAGTTTCATTGATTTTCTGAAAAAATATTCCCAAAGACAACTTGTTCCAGAGTTTTAAATCAACCTTTAATCTTTTCAGTTTATAAGACACTAGAGCTATACCCAAAAGAGAGCAAGGTCTTGTCCAGGATTCTGTCACCATAGGGAGAAAAGTGGAGTGTTGAAGCCACATCCTTTGAAATCTAAAGCTCACGGGTCCCCTATTATTATCTTCCTTTGTGCTTAGTAGAAAGGGTGCATGATCAGAATAGTTTTGCTTAAGATGCACCACCATAAAGTCTGGGAAAACAACCATCCAGTTATGGTTGACAAGTGCCCGGTCAAGATGTTCCCATAATAACAAACCATTCCTGTTACGATGCCATGTAAACTGAGAACCTGTGAAAGGAATATCATATAACGAATTTGTATCAATAAATTGAATAATGTCTTGTTTAGCAACCCGCAAAACTAGACCACCTCCAAGTTTCTCCTCATCAATTTTCACAATATTAAAATCCCATATCAACATGACAGGCAGATTAGTAGACAGAATTGGCAAAAGGGATGACCAAAGAGTTTTCCTCAACAAATAATCACATTTTGCATAAACCACCACCAACACTACAATGACTCACTTCTAATCCAAAGTTACTGCTAGTAATTGATTTGTAGTTCCCAAGACTGTGTAGCTATGATTGCCAGGGAGACACAACCAAATCTTTCCTCCTTCAATGTCATTGGAACAGACCTGGGAGAGGCCTAACTTTCTGGCAAAATGAGGGGCTTTGTTAAAAGGCAACATAGGTTCAAGAATGGCTAGAAAAGTAATATTATACTTTCTATAAATTAATTTAAGGTGACGGGTTGTTGTTGCATTGCCAACCCCCCTAGCATTCCATATAAGGAATGCACTCATCAGAGTAATTTTTGAGAGGGATCTCTGACCAACAGGCCAGAGATGGAACTGAGCTTCTTATTATGTCAGTTATTGGCTCTGATACCTGGAGTAACTGAGTTTGAGGGATTAACCTCATCCCTCTCTGGTCTTAAAGTCTGATTATCACCAGTCTGTCATGGAGCCTCTAAATTTAAAGTGTCAACCAAGGTGTCAAAGGAATTACCGATAGGAATGCTATCCATTTTTTGAGTGGGGATCATGTTCTGTGGTGAAGCCAAAGCTCTATTTTTAATTGGATGAAAATCCCCATTTAGAGGAGCTCTTATTTCTGCAAGAATTACTTCATTTCCTAATTATTTATTGAGACTCTTTTCTCTAGTGCATTTGTCCTTAGTTTGGTTGTTTTCTTCCATAATTACTTCCTGTCCTACATCATGTAATTCCTCCGTTGTGGGGCTGCAGCTTAGATTTTGAAAATTGGCATGTGCAACCAGATTTTTCGGGCTCAATTCTACATTACCGTTTTTTCCGTTATCATTTGCAGCATTCAAATTCTTCTCATTTTCTCCCTCTGCTAGGATATCCACTTTCAAACTACTTCTATTATGAGTAGGCACTGAGGTATTTTTTCTAGAATCTATCTGCTTAGAATCTGCTACATTGTAAAGTTGTTTATTCAATCTCTTACAATCAAGCTTCTCATGACCATGTAGCTTACAATGCACACAATATTTAGGGGATCTCTCATACACCACCTCTTGCCAGAACCCTTCCCCATTATTTGATCCAATCCAGATCACATCCTTCCTTGCAACCGAAATATCAATTTCTACACAAACTCTGGTATAACTAGGTCTTGTAAACGTAATTGTAGGAAGATCTGTATCCAAATACTTACTAAGTGGTTTCACAATGGCCTGTAGGTAGGAAGGAATGTAGAAATTTAATGGTAGAAGGGATAAGCTGATCTAAACCGAAGTGACTAGAGACTCTTCTTTAGCATTGAAATCCCTAGACCATTTGAATAGCCGAAATAGAGAACCTTCAATGGAGTGAGAATCCTGCGTCCACGTTTTGGAGAAGTCCTCTGCATTCTGAAGCTTGATCAGAACATGGCACCTATCAACGAAGTTGACAATTGGAATACAAGTACTAAAAAAATTTACTTTTACACAAGTACTAAAAACCCTAAATTTACTTTCACACAAGTACTAAAAAAATTTTGCTTTTACACAACTTAAAAGCCTAAATGGTCACTAAACTTTGCCTATGGTCTCCAAAAGGTCACCGAACTACTAATGGTCACTGAACTTTTCCTAATGGTCTCCCAAAGGTCACCGAACTTCTAATGGTCTCCAAAAGGTCACTGAACTTTTCTATTTGGTCTCCCATCCATCACTGACCGTCAACTTTAACTAACAGAATCAAGTCAGTGATGGATGGGAGACCAAATAGCAAAGTTCAATGACCTTTTGGAGACCATTAGAAGTTCGGTGACCTTTTAGAGACCATAGGCAAAGTTCAGTGACCATTAGTAGTTCGGTGACCTTTTGGAGACCATAGGCAAAGTTTAGTGACCATTTAGGGTTTTAAGTTGTGTAAAAGCAAAATTTTTTTAGTACTTGTGTAAAAGTAATTTTTTTTTTGGTCAACTAATTTCTATTAGTACTTGTGTGAAAGCAATTTTTTCCCGAAAATGTGTAATTAAAAATGTGTTGACAGAGAAGTTTCAAATAAGGATTTAGTCTTATCTCTTCTTCTTTTTCTTCGTCTTTTTAATCATTTTTAAAAAGAAAAATTAAAATACTAACAAATTATTTGGATCCGATTTCACAATGCTTATTGAATAAAGTATATTCTTGAATTGCTTAAACACCATGGATGATTTTGAATTTGGTTGAACAACAACAAAGTTGAGGTCGATATCCGGTTCAAGTCTTGCAAGTACCTAAACAATCGTACTTCCCATCTCTAAACAGGGTAAATTTACTTTTATTATATATTTATCTTAACTGTTTGCAAAGAAAAACAATCATATTAACAAATTTACTTATAAGTAATTTTTGTGTGTAGTATGAATCAAATCTTCAGTGGATCAAGAATATATCATTAATGTGACTATTTTAATAATTTGTCATTCAAAATTGCACCCATGCTGATGACTTGTATTGAATTGCGATTAATGTAAAAATTAAACAAATGAAATTGTTGCGTGTCATAAGTTATTCAGTCAACCCGACCGTGTGTTTTTACATTAATAATAGAAATTAGTTGACAAAAAAAAATTAGTTGACCAAAAACAATTTGCTTCCATACAAGTACTAAATTTTTTTTTTTTTGCTTTCACACAACTTAAAACCCTAAATGATCACTGAACTTTGTCTATGGTCTCCAAAAGGTCACCGAACTACTAATGGTCACTGAACTTTGCCTATGGTCTCTAAAAGGACACCAAACTTCTAATGGTCTCCGAAAGGTCACTGAACTTTGCTATTTGGTTTCCCATCCATCACCGACTTGATTCTATTAGTTAAAGTTGACGGTCAGTGATGGATGAGAGACCAAATAGCAAAGTTCAGTGACCTTTTGGAGACCATTAGAGGTTCGGTGACCTTTGGAAGACCATTAGGCAAAGTTCAGTGACCATTTAGGGTTTTAACCTTCAAATAACATCCATTCGTGGGCGAGATTTTGAGAATTTTGCAATGAGGGCAAATTGCAGAGGAGCTTCAGATCTCTGTAATTCCAGAGGGGAAAATACCATAGCGTGCTTCCCTTCTTTCCATTGTGGCTGCTTTATTGAAACAACAACATCCATCACAGGTATAGAGGAGAGATCGTGGCGGATCAACGAAGAAGATACGGCTGTTGCATAAGAAATTGGGACCGTAAGAGAGGAGGTGTTAATCTTCGGATTGGGTGGTGTAGGATCTTTATTATGGCGGCTGTAGATCTAGGGTTGTGGCCGGAAAAGGGTGAGGAAGACGGTGGTGGTTATTTTAGGAAAGGAGTTTAGAGAGCATTCTGTATGGGATATGTAACGTTAGTTCATATAATATTGCACATTAGATGAACATGAATGAATCAACTAAAATAAATGAGTTTCGACGCCTTGGATAAATCGATAACATATCAACTTAATAACTGGGTAATTAGCCTCGGAATGAAATCAGAGTAACGGACTTACTTTGTTTCGAATAAAATAGAATTACCCAATTTTATAGACTTCAAATGATTTCAACACGAAAGTGGATTTTGAAATTATGATGTAGCTCACTAAACTGAGTCAACTAGGTCGACTTGATACATCTTAAGTGAGGTGATGGAATTGTGGTACAAGCATCGCCTTCATCAAACTTGATTCCTATAAAATAACAATATGATACTATTGGTTGTGAAGGAAAGTGTCCACTAAGGTTTCTTGCGTCCCAGTAGAGGTCACCTTGTGAACACATTTTTCTCGTTAAAGAGGTAGCTAAGTCTTTTCTAGTAGAAAATTACATTAATTTTTGTTTGTAAACAATTTTAAAATAACTTCCTATTCCGGAAGCATTTTTAGAAAAAAGCCACATTTGACAAACTTCCTCTAAAAGTTCTTCTAACTAGAAGAAACACTATCATAAAATTAGCCATAAGGGTTCAAAAGCTCTTTTTTACTTTTCAAAGGTCAGGCCAAATGGGACCTAAGTCTTTGCTACATATAGAGTTGGCTCGGGCTTGTTAAAAGAGACAAGTCCCACTTGAAAAAAAAAAAAACTTATCTTCCACATCAAGGCACGCATGGAGAGATATCTCCAGAAGGTAGGAATAAATATAGTATTTTGCGCATGTTAAAGAAGGCAAGTCCCACTTGGAAAAGTTGCTTGGTTCCTCTACTGGTGGTTATAGAATCATCTCTCACATGGCATCTCACGAAGGGAGAAATAGATAGAGTTGGCTCGCACATGTTAAAGGAGGCAAGTTCCACTTGAAAAAAATAGCTTGGCTTCCCTACGTAGTCTTACAAAACATCTTGCATGGTGAGAGATCTCTTACAAAAGGAGGAATAAATAGAGTTGCCTTGTGCAAGTCAAAGAAGTTATGTCCCACATAGGATATTAACTTGCGGAATCACACTACTTAGGCAATTTAAACACCACAAGTTGCGCCAAACTAGTCCAGTAACATTTATCTAGCATTTGGGAAATTGAACTTCCAACTAAGGATTTATCTAGCATTTGGGAAACCTAACTTCCAACTAAGGACAGACATCATTCCACTGTTCCAACTATGTATTATGATTTTATGGGAAGGCACATTAGAATCCACACACTCATGTTTTGTGATATTTTGGACATATACCGAAACTATAATTTTGATGATGTGCTTGACAAAACAATCAAATTAAGACTTCTTTTCACAACTCTTTGAGATGGATAAAGAAAATGGTTAGATTCTGGGGAAAAAGCTTTCGGATCTATGGTGATCTCATAAAAAGTTCGTCACAAAGTACTTTCCTCCAACCGAGTTGAGGCATGAGATTTCAACATCGCAGCAGTTGAATCAGAGTTTTTTTTATGAAGCATGGGAGAGATTTAAAGACAAGATCAAAAAATGTCTAAACAATTTTTTTAAGAAGGCTTTGCAAGTCCAATACTTCTATAAGAGCTAAACCCTTCATGTAGTACATTTATTGATTTAGTTGCCAATGGATCTGTCACATTGAAATCACCAAATGAACTTGTTGAACTGTTGAAACTATGAGAGCAAATATGCTTTGTGGCCTTATGAAAGAACTACTTACAAAAATCCATCAGGTATACATGAGATAGATACCTTCTTTGTATTGTAAGCATAGATTTCCTCTTTAGAAAAGAATGTGAAAGATCGATAGAAAATAAAAAGTTTAGCAAATGCAGTAAAACAAAATTCTTGGTTTGTGATAATTGAGGGGCAGCTGACAACATTGGAGATTCTAGATTGAATCACAAGCAACAAAAAAGTTAACTGACATGACCCGTCCCCAGTCAATCAAACTGACCCGACACGTGTCATGCGCCGATGGTAGATTCCAACTAAACTACGGACCCACCACCAAGGCAACTTGACTTCCTTTGACAGTGACATATTTTTAAAAGAATTTTGGCAGAGTTCCCTCTAAAATATGGACTAAAACAACCTGAACAAAATTAATTTCCTCAAACATGCACCTTCAATTTTAAAATAGGGTATAACAACCCCCACCAACACAACCAATTCAACAAATCATACACTGGAATGAAATCTTCACTATTATACACCTCGAATACTATAATTACACTACTTTCAAAAGATACAAAAAGTGCACTAACCCCTGATATAGTTACATCTTTACCCAAAATGCATATTACCAAAATATGAACCCCATAAACTCATAATAAGATTCATACAATCAAAAACTTGGTGGCTCAACTTGAAAGATCGTCAGGCTCAGAATGGTTCAACTCAGTTATTATCTGATAAGAAAATTTTAACAAAAATTTGAGCTTGTAACTCAGTGAGTGGATAAGTTCGTAATTAGATATAACTTTCCATTTATGATAACTTATGAAAAACTCCAACATCTTGACTACTTTAAAAATATTCTGGAAGCTGATAATACTTTTAAAACTAACATCATGAAATCATAAAAACATTTATTCTGTATACTGTATAAACTAAATTCTGCATTCTGCAATCTGATAAGCAACACTGAAAAATCACACCAAAAAGGTACCTCGTAACAGCCTTACTCATGTATAGGTTAGTACCGGTATACATGGCAAAACTACTAAATTCTGTAATTCTCAAATTCTTAAATTCAGTCATACGCGTGCAGAGCTATAATCTGTCATACACTATGGAAACACATTCACAATAGTGCAGAGCGGGTAAATCACCATACAATCACACACTGTGGAAACACGTTCACACCAATGCAGACTAGGGTAGAATCACAATAACAGCCATACACTGTGGAAATACATTCACACCAGTGCAGACTAGGGTAAAATCACCTGGGTATTTTCTGGTGGTTTTAAAAATAACTTGAAACATGCTGAAATATGTCATACTCATATAACATGCCAATGAAATCATTTAACAGAGTGAAATCTATCTTTAAAAAGAACTTGCTATAAAATTCACTCTATCCTGAAAATCATGCTTTCTAAATCTATCATCTGAAATAAATAACTTTTGCAGCTTATATGATTTACCATAAGAAATCTAGTAAACAGTTATTTTATATAAACTTGAGAACTATTAGAATTTAAATAAATGCTTATTTTTGAAAAGTAGATATCCACTCACATAATACAAGCATAGCCTAAGATGGTCGGTAGGCTTTCCCAACTTCCTCGTCACCACCTGAAATACGATACAAGATAACCAATTTACTACTACCGTACCAAATATTCTTAACATATAATCATGAAATATTAAAACTTGACTTCTCGGCACTTGAATATATTCTTTAATTTTCTTCACAATTGGAACTAATTCTACCTTCTATTCCATTCACTAAAATCTAATTCATCAAAAAAAAATCTTCATTCCAAACATAAAAACAATTCCTTCTTCCAAACTCGTGAAACTAATAACCACAATTCAACCAAATTAAATTTTCAGTATTATACCACAATTTCATACTTTCAAATCTGTATTTCATCATCTCTATCATTCCCACAACATTCCTTACTTAATAATCTCAATTGAAAATCTAGGATTTGCCAAAACTCAAATCTCTTCCCTTAATTCAAATGGAAACTAAATAATCCACAATCTTGAGCTCTAAAATGCACCTATATTCCATAAATTCGAAACCCTAGAAATTTAACATCACAATATCATGAATAATTTATATCTTATTCTCTAAAAAAAATAGATAATTTGAACCCAAGATAATGATAGCAACACTTACCATTTTCTTCCTTCTTTTTCCCTTCTTTTTTTTTTTCCTTTCTTTTTCCTCTTTTTCCTTCCTTTTTCTCTCTTTTTTTTCCTGCGTTTTTGCCTCTGCCGCTTTTTTCCCTTCTACTATGTGTGGTGTGTGTTTTCAAATGAAAAGAATGGGTCAAAAGTACATTAAAATGGGCCCAAGTCAAAACTTGCAAAATAATCCCCTCAACTCTCATTTAAAAAAAAATTATTTGGCCCTTATAAATTCCATTATTAGAAAAGCAATTTCCCAACTTAAAATATATCTAATTAAATCCCCAAATATTGAAAATTTATAAAATAAGTCCCACCAAAAGAATTTACTTCAATTTAGTCCTTATTTGAATTGACTTTGACTAAAAAAAAAACTTTGTTGTAACTATCTTACCTCCTTAAAAGAATTTCGTCCTCGAAATTTACTCGGAACTGGCTAGGCAATGAATAAATGTGGATATTGAGCACGCATATGATCCTCGTGCTCCCATGTAGCTTCTTCTAGTGTCTGATTCTGCCAAAGACCTTTACAAATGAAATTGCCTTGTTTCGCTGCATTTGCACTTTTCTGTCTAGAATTCTCACTGGCTCTTCTACATAAGTCAAATTTTCCTTCAACTGAACTGGTTGAGACTCTAGAACATGAGAAGGGTCTGCAACATACTTGCGAAGCATGGAAACATGAAAAACATCATGAATTCTAGATAATTCATTTGGTAGCTCTAAATGATATGCAACTGGGCCAATCCACTCAATAATTTGATAAGGTCCAATATATCGTGGACTCAACTTTCCTCGTTTGCTAAATCTCAACACTCCTTTCCAAGGCAACAATTTTAGAAATACTTTATCCCCAACTGCAAATTTAAGATCTTTTCTTCGTCTATCTGCATAACTTTTCTGTCTATCTTGTGATTCTTTCAACTTTTCTCTGATCAATTTCACATTTTCTGAAGTCATTTGAATCAATTCAGGGCCAACTAACTTTCTCTTACCAACTTCATCCCAACACACTGGCGTTCTACATTTTCGACCATATAAAGTTTCAAAAGGAGCCATTTCTATACTGGAGTGGTAACGTTATTGTAAGCAAACTCTATCAAGGACAAATGAGTATCCCAGCTATCTTTAAATTCCAAAACACAAGCCCTCAACATGTCCTCAAGAGTTTGTATGATTCTCTCTTACTGGCCATCCGTCTGAGGGTGAAAGGCTGTACTAAAATGTAGCTTAGTACCCAACGCTTCCTGCAAACTAGGCCAAATTTTAGATGTAAATCGAGGATCTTTATCTGATACAATAGATAAAGGAGTACCATACGAGCTCACTATCTCATCCACATACAACTTTGCCAACTTATTTAAAGTATAAGTTGCTTTGATTGGCAAGAACCTTGCCATTTTAGTCAAACGATCTACAATAACCCAAACAACATCATGATCACTATGAGTACGAGGAAGACCAAATAAAAAGTCCATAGTAATGTGCTCCCATTTCCATTCTAGAATAGGCAATGGCTGTAAAAGTCCTGCTGTTTTCTGACGAACTGGCTTTACCTGCTGACATATAAGACATTTAGATACAAAATCTGCTATCTCTCTCTTCATACCAAGCCACCAGTAATGATCTTTCAATGTGAGATACATTTTAGTACTGCCTGGATGCATAGCATAAGCAGAACTATGTGCCTCTTCTAAAATCTCTTTCTTCAATTCTGGAATATCTGGAACACATAATCTATTACCCATCACCAATGCACCATCATCTCTTATAACATAATCTGTTCTTAACCCAGCATTAACTTCTGCTTTCAATGTTCTCAATGTCTGATCTTGAGATTGAGCTTCTCTAACCTTATCAATCAAGGTAGGCCTCACCTAGAAATAAGCTAATACTGCTCCTGTAGTAGTAGCTGACAGTTGAGTATTCAACTTTTTGAATTCACAAATCAAGGAAGCACATACTGCACTGGATGAAGAAAAAGAACCAATCTTTCTACTGAGGGTATCCGCAACTACATTAGCTTTCCCCGGATGGTAATCAATCTTGCAATCATAATCCTTTATCAACTCCAACCATCTTCTCTGTCTCAAATTCAGTTCTTTTTTATCAAAGATATACTTTAGACTTTTGTGATCGGTAAATATTTGACATTTCTCACCATAAAGGTAATGCCTCCAAATCTTTAATGCTAACACTACTGCAGCTAACTCCAAATCATGTGTTGGATAGTTTAACTCGTGCTTCTTCAATTCTCTTGAAGCATAAGCTATAACTTTTCCATTCTGCATTAGAACACATCCCATTCCTTGGCGTGAAGCATCACTATAGATCACAAACTCTTCACCTGGAGATGGAAGAGTAAGTATAGGAGCAGAAACTAATCTTTCTTTCAGCTCTTGAAAACTCTTTTCACATTCTTCACTCCATAAAACTTGGAATTCTTTCGAGTCAAACTAGTCAGAGAAAGAGCAATTTTGGAAAAAATCCTCTACAAACCGATGATAATAACCTGCTAGCCCAAGAAAACTCCTTACTTCTGTAACATTACTAGGGCGTTCCCATTTCATTATCGCCTCAATTTTCTGAGGATCTACATAATACCTTCTGCTGAGATAACATGACCCAGAAATACAACTTTATCCAGCCAAAATTCACATTTGCTGAACTTAGCGTACGACTGCTTATCTCGCAAAATCTGCAAAATAATCCTCAAATGCTCAGTATGCTCATCATGATTGCGAGAATAGACCAATTTATCATCGATAAAAAAATCACAAATTTGTCTAAATATGGGTGAAGTACCCTATTCATCAAGTCCATAAATGTAGCCGGAGCATTAGTTAATCCAAACGACATCACCAAAAATTCATAATGGCCATACCGAGACCTAAAAGCAGTCTTCGGTACATCAACATCTCTAATTTTGAGCTGATGATACCCTGAACGCAAATCAATTTTAGAAAATACTGTAGCACCTCGAAGTTGGTCAAACAAATCATCAATACGAGGCAACGGGTACTTGTTACGGATAGTCACTTTATTCAACTGTCTGTAATCAATATACAATCTCATTGTACCATCTTTCTTCTTCACAAACAAGACTAGTGCTCCCCATGGAGATACACTGGGTCTAATGAAACCCTTGTCAACCAAATCTTGTAACTGAACTTTCAACTCCTTCAACTCTGCTCGAGCCATTATGTAAGGTCTCTGTGAAATAGGGTTAGTCCCTGGAATCAAGTCAATGGTAAACTCAATTTCTCTATTTGGAGGTAACCCTGGAAGATCTTCAGGAAAGACATCGGGAAAATCTCTTACCACTGGTATATCTTCAAGTTTCAATTTAGTGATTTGGGTGTCGATCACATAGGCTAAATACGCAGAACAACCTTTCCTAAGCAATCTATCAGCATCAAGTGCGGATATGATACATGAAGGTAATATTCTTCGTTCACCACTAAAATCAATTTCAGGCTCTGACTTCCATGAGATCTGGATTTAAAACTACCAGGAGTAAAAACACCTAAACCACTTCCTCGACGATCCCCCGGCGGTCTATTCATAGAGGCTCCTACCCATGTCTGATTACTACTACCAACTCTAGGCCTCATTTGTGATTGGCCATTGTGTCATTCTGAAAGGCTTTTCTCAATCCTCAGCGCTGCTTCTACGAGTTTTTCGAAATTTTCATATCCCGACGCCGTTACCACCGATCTGATTTCTTCTTTCAAACCGCCCTCAAATCTCCTGCACTTATTAATTTCATCCGCTATAAGTACTGCAGCATATTTTGACAACTCTATAAACTTCTTTTGATACTCTGCTACGGTGGAAGTCTGTACTAGCTTCAAAAATTCATTTTGTTTATCAGTCTTGTAAGAACGAGGACAGTAATACTCGTTAAAATCATCTTTAAAATTACTCCATGTGATCACAGAAGGAGTAACATATTTACCATGCACTGATCTCCACCAGTCATACGCACCTCCTTCTAACAAGAAGGTAGCCAGGCGCACTTTTCGATCATCGGGGCAATCCATGACCTCAAACACCCTTTCAATCCGAACTAGCCAGGATTCAGCTTCTGCTGGATCAGCTGTGCTTGTGAATACTTTGGCTCCTAATTTAGTAGCTTGCTCAATGCTGTACTCTTTATCTAAGCAGCGCAAAGCCGACGCAACAGCTGAAGCAATTCTATCAGCTATAATATCAGACTGAGCCACATTCCCATGTCGTTGCTGCTCATAAGTCTGCTGAACAAACTCCTCAACTCTACTAGCATCTCTAATATCATCTTTATCAGCATCAACTCGTGGTTGAGGCGGCACATCCTTAGGCCTACGAGCTTTACCACCACGAGCCATGACTTCCAACTACAAAATATATATGATATGTTCAGACCAAAATCAAAATAAATGCGATGCAAGCTAACTCTATAACCATGCTCTGATACCAATTGACACGACCCGTCCCGAGTCAACCAAACTGACCCGACACGTGGTGTACACCGATGGTAGATTCCAACTAAACAATGGACCCACCACCAAGGCAACTTGACTTCCTTTGACAGTGACATATTTTTAAAAGAATTTTGGCAGAGTTTCCTCTAAAATATGAACTAAAACAACCTGAACAAAATTAATTTCCTCAAACATGCACCTTCAATTTTAAAATAGGGTATAACAACACCCACCAACACAACCAATTCAACAAATCATACACTGGAATGAAATCTTCACTATTATACACCTCGAATACTACAATTGCACTATACTTTCGAAAGATACAAAAAGTGCACTAACCCCTGATATAGTTACATCTTTACCCAAAATGCATATTACCAAAATATGAACCCCATAAACTCATAATAAGATTCATACAATCAAAAACTTGGTGGCTCAACTTGAAAGATCGTCAGGCTCAGAATAGCTCAACTCAACTATTATCTGATAAGAAAATTTTAACAAAAATTTGAGCTTGTAACTCAGTGAGTGGATAAGTTCGCAATTAGATATAACTTTCCATTTATGATAACTTATGAAAAACTCCAACATCTTGACTACTTTAAAAATATTCTGGAAGCTGATAATACTTTTAAAGCTAACCATCATGAAATCATAAAAACATTTATTCTGTATACTGTATAAACTAAATTCTGCATTCTGCAATCTGATAAGCAATACTGAAAAATCACACCAAAAAGGTACCCCGTAACAGCCTTACTCATGTATAGGTTAGTACCGGTATACATGGCAAAACTACTAAATTCTGTAATTCTCAAATTCTTAAATTCAGTCATACGCGTGCAGAGCGATAATCTATCATACACTATAGAAACACATTCACAATAGTGCAGAGCGGGTAAATCACCATACAATCACACATTGTGGAAACACGTTCACACCAATGCAGACTAGGGTAAAATCACAATAACAGCCATACACTGTGGAAATACATTCACACCAGTGCAGACTAGGGTAAAATCACCTGGGTATTTTCTGGTGGTTTTAAAAATAACTTAAAACATGCTGAAATATGTCATACTCATATAACATGCCAATGAAATCATTTAACAGAGTGAAATCTATCTTTAAAAAGAACTTGCTATAAAATTCACTCTATCCTGAAAATCATGCTTTCCAAATCTATCATCTGAAATAAATAACTTTTGCAGCTTATATGATTTACCATAAGAAATCTAGTAAACAGTTATTTTATATAAACTTGAGAACTATTAGAATTTAAATAAATGCTTATTTTTGAAAAGTAGATATCCACTCACATAATACAAGCTATAGCCTAAGATGGTCGGTAGGCTTTCCCAACTTCCTCGTCACCACCTGAAATACGATACAAGATAACCAATTTACTACTACCGTACCAAATATTCTTAACATATAATCATGAAATATTAAAACTTGACTTCTCGGCACTTGAATATATTCTTTAATTTTCTTCACAATTGGAACTAATTCTACCTTCTATTCCATTCACTAAAATCTAATTCATCAAAAAAAAAATCTTCATTCCAAACATAAAAACAATTCCTTCTTCCAAGCTCGTGAAACTAATAACCATAATTCAACCAAATTAAATTTTCAGTATTATACCACAATTTCATGCTTTCAAATCTGTATTTCATCATCTCTATCATTCCCACAACATTCCTTACTTAATAATCTCAATTGAAAATCTAGGATTTGCCAAAACTCAAATCTCTAACCTTAATTCAAATGGAAACTAAATAATCCACAATCTTGAGCTCTAAAATGCACCCATATTCCATAAATTCGAAACCCTAGAAATTTAACATCACAATATCATGAATAATTTATATCTTATTCTCTAAAAAAAATAGATAATTTGAACCCAAGATAATGATAGCAACACTTACCATTTTCTTCCTTCTTTTTCCCTTCTTTTTTTTTCCTCTTTTTCCTTCCTTTTTCTCTCTTTTTTTTCCTGCGTTTTTGCCTCTGCCAGTTTCTCCCCTTCTACTATGTGTGGTGTGGTGTGTGTTTTCAAATGAAAAAGAATGGGCAAAAAGTCTATTAAAATGGGCCCAAGCCAAAACTTGCAAAATAAGCCCCTCAACTCTCATTCAAAAAAACTATTTGGCCCTTATAACTTCCATTATTAGAAAAACAATTTCTCAACTTAAAATATATCCAATTAAATCCTCAAATATTGAAAATTTATTAAATAAGTCCCACCAAAAGAATTTACTTCAATTTAGTCCTTATTTGAATTGATTTTGACTAGTCAATTTCTGACTTTGACTAAAAAAAAAAACTTGGTTGTAACATTAACTATGCACGCAGGGGCGGAGCTAGAATTGACATTCAATGTGGGCAACATTTTGTCCAAAATGATAGCACTTGTCGCAATAGAACTCGAACACAAACAATAGATCCATTAAGACAAAACATATGCACTTCTTAATTGTTCTAACTGCTTGTGAAAAACTGAGTGAATTTCTATAACAATCTAATATATGTGAGAAATTTCTTTAGTCGGTTGGTATTTGTAATCGTACCCAAGCTACTTCAGAAAGCTCATCAAGAGGCTATAATATAGCACAAATCTGGGGAGCATAACAGCGATTTTAGTTCAAACTGGAAAAACCGGATTGTAAGTCACTGGAGGAAATCCCACTTCATACTCACTTTATCTTCCAAATGAGCAAGTCTCTTGAGACTTGGGAGTAGTAGTTGCAGTAGCAATTCACAAGGGAAATAAATTCAAAAAAATAAGAAAAATGACAACAATGGTGGCGTTGCAGAGCTCCTTTACATCTCTGTCTCTCTCCGTGAACTCTTTCTTGGGCCAACGCTTTTCTCCATCTGTCTACCCACCTCTGGTATGCCCTTCAAATTTCACCTTTCTTTGTTTTTTTCCTCATAGATTGTGATCTTTAAATTCTTGTTCCTGCTAAAATTCTTGAAATTCTCAAGTGGGTCTTCATTTTATTAACTTTATCGATGGTATTTGGGTTGGAGGCCAGTGGTGGCCGGAGGTGGCAGAGACAGGAGGAGAAAAATGTCACGAATCGAAATCG
The DNA here is from genome assembly GCA_019395295.1 of Osmanthus fragrans. NCBI lineage: Eukaryota > Viridiplantae > Streptophyta > Magnoliopsida > Lamiales > Oleaceae > Osmanthus > Osmanthus fragrans. Next base: position 20,070,232 of record CM033350.1, on the reverse strand, counting down.
AAGTGTCTAAGCGGAAGAAAATTTAGGTCTTGCCATCTTGGAATAATGGAATGGGTATGGGTTAATGGCAATTGTGAAAGGAAATGAATTTGGACTTCTTCAATTTTTGACCAATTTTAAGAATGGGTTCTAACTAAAAAAAAAGAAAAAAAGAGGGCTTAATTTTTTTTGGGCTAGAAGTATAGTGCCCTAAGCTGGCTCCGCCCCTGTATGTACAGATTACCAACGTCTACAAAAAACTTGTACTCCAATGCATATAACCTAGGTTGGGACTACTACGCACAATTAGTGGATAGCCTTATAAATGTTGGAAATTCAAATAGGTCAGTTGGCATGAGCTATCTCTGAAAGGCCACGAGGATCGCTACTTACCAACACATAAACTAATCCAAAGGAACATGTACAAACAATTACAACAAAATGTAGATTACAATTACCTGAAATCCTAGTCAAAAGACTAGTTGCAAATACAAAAAGGTGTCAACTATTGATGAGGAGCAAGTGGAGGAATCTGAAAAATCAACTGAGGAAAATTTGAAATAGAACCTAGACAAGCCACAGGCTAAGGTGGCCATTCCTATCAGAGCAGGGACAGATCAAGAAATTTTTGACGCACGGGCTAAAATTTAAAAGTTGATATAATAAATTCAAATATTAATTAAAGTCAAATTCATTTAATTTGAAGTTGTTCCTGACGAGGATTTGAAACATAAAATTCATCTAGACCAGAATCTATATCTATCTTTTGAGCAAGTTCTTGTTCGAGGAAGAGTGTCACATAATCAACAAGAAAGTCATCCTCCATTCTGTTACGAAGATCCATCTTCACGTGTTTCATTGCTGAAAATGTTCGCTCAGTAGTCACGGTAGATACATGTAAATTTAGTACAAGATGAATCAATCGAGTAACCATAATATAAGTCTCCGACCTGCTACTGTCAGTTAACTATCGAAATAATTCAACAAGTGTAGACACTTCAAATTGAGATTCACTCTTCATATCTAGCTCATAATGTTACAGCTTATATTCCAAAGTACGAATATCTTGATTTGAAAAATCTCTAGAATAGAATTTTTCAGCAAGTGTACAAATATCATGAATGCTAAATGATTCAAACGATTTTCTAGGATCCAAAGCTACACTGAGCGTGAGAAGTTCAACTGATGTATCATTAAATCTCGTATTTAATTCCATCAATACGAAATCTATTGCTTCATTGAAAACAATAAAGTGATAATGATGCTCCATTGTAATTTGATCACGAGAATGACAAGGACCAACCTTATACAAACTTTCTAGATCGGGTATCTCAATGTCATGTTTTAAGCAAAACTTTTTCACTTCCTAAAGAAATTTTTCACAATCATCATATCTCAATTTTTTAAGGAGTTTTGTTGTAGTAGAAACAAATCTCATAACAGCCAAGATGTCTTAAGATTTCCTTTGAAGGGTCTAACAAAGAACATCGGTTAATCTCATGATGTTATGCATTAAATGCAAACTGAATGCAAAATCAAAACTTTTCATATGTGTGTAAGTACCACGAATTTCGCCTCGAGATTTTCCATTTGGACAATGGACATTAAGATTTTCAAACACCTTGAAAATTGCATTGTATATATCTATCAAACTCTTTATAGAGTCATTATGAGAACTCCAATGAGGTGCTCCTGATCATTGTAAATTACCCATTTGATTTGCTCCTCTTCCCGACTCACATTTCCCAATAGCTAACATATGCTCAATTTCATTTCTTTGAGCAAATTGTAACTCTGCAATGTGCTTAAGGGAAGAATTGATAATGTTGATAATATTGTCCAAATGAGAAAAGAACTCTCAAATAACATCAACTTCTTTAGTTGTATAAACCAATACCAATTGTAATTGATGAGCAAAATAATGGACATAATACGCATCCGGACAATCTCTAAGAAATAACACCTGAAGTCCATTCTAAGTGTCCCGCATATTACTAGCACCATCATATCATTGGCCTCTCATTTTTGCCACCTAACGTTCATGTTGAGCAAGAACGTTTACAATCTCATTTTTTAGATTTGATAATGTAGTATCACTGACGCTTTCGATATCAAAGTAGCGTTCCAACAAAATACCTTGACGATTCACAAATCTCAAAATAATGGTCATTTGTTCTCTCTTAGATGCATCTGTGCTTCATCAACAAGAATATAAAAGTATCCATCTCAAATTTCTTCGCGAATCATCGTTCTTACTCTATTTGCCATTATGTGTAAGATTTCTTTTTGAATACTCGGAGCAATATATTGGGCATTTTTTGGAGCATTCTTCAAAACAACTTGATCAATTTTTGTATTCACTTCTACCAATTTTTTTTATCATTTTAAGAAAATTTCCACGATTCAATGAAGATGAAGATTAATCATGACCTCTGAATGAACAACTTTGAAATGCTAGCCAATATTTAAACGTAAACGATGTTTTTCAACTTCTAAATTCGATACGGTATGCATCACTTCATCAATATGTTGAGACAGTTTCATTAAATTTTTAGCTCCTCTCACACAAATTATGATCCGATGATCGCAAATGCATAAGATACGTACATTTTAATCTATCATTTACCCTTTTTCACTGGTTATATCCAGAAATTACTAGTGTCGAACAATTGGACGGATTCCCATAATTCCAAAAAAGATAATAATAAAAAAAATATGCCCCATCTCTTATAGGTGAATACTCTAGCCACGAAAGCTGGTTGAACCATTTTGCTTGAAAGCGACGAGATTGAGATTTGCCTTGTGTCTTTGGATACTCAACAAGTTTTGGTTGATAAGACCCAACCTTTAGGTATGTCACTCTAACTTCATCTCTCAGATTAAAAGATAATTCAAGTATTTGCTTTCTTTTTCCCTGTTCCCAATCAATGCTAATATTTGAGGATGAATGTAGTTCGATTTCTAGTAGAAATGAAGGTTGATTTTCAGTTAGTCCATTAGAAGTTGTGCTTTTAATAGGTTGATCTGCCCTTTAAAAGAAGGAAAATAAGTTCTTATTCTTCTTCAGATGTGGTTGACCTTCCATTTTCGATTTCATAAAATTGCAAAAAAAAGAAAAAAAAAAGTAAAAAAAAAATCAATCGTCAATGATATTACTCTAATGACAATCAAAAAATAATTTATTAAGCCGACAATGTAACAAAAATAATTCATTAGGCCGACAAGGTAATAACAACAATCATTAAGCTAACAAGGCAACTTCCATTTCTTCAATATTTTAATATAGAAGATAAATCTAGAGAAATCCAAGTTTGATTGTCTCGAAGCAGAAAACATCAACAACAGTTAATCAATAAGGCAAACGCACTAAAACTCCAACAACAATTCAGTAATTGTTGCATTAGCTATAACAAAGTATGACATGACTAAAATCCACAAATTCATTTTGTATTGAAGCTACGGACTAAATTTACTTGAAAATTTATGCTTCAGAAGACTTCTTAATCTTGAATTTCTCAAGAAAAATTAATATGGAGAAACCTGGATTCACATGAAACAAAATAGTTACTCACTCAAAGGTGAAAGTAAAAAAGTATAGTAAGGATTAAACAAGAAAAGAGTCATAATTACTCAAAAGTAATAATTAAACAAGAAAAGAGTCACAAAAGGTTACTGACTTACTGTAAACTCTAGAAATCATCAAATTGAAAACTTCAAATCCCAAAATTTTTCCAACGTTAGTAAAAAATCTCATGCCTTCTTCAATCTTTAATGGTTTTCAGAAGTCAAACTTCTTATAAATTTATAATCTTATTAGAATCTAAGAAACATTAGCAAGTAGCAACCCACCACAAAGAAAAATCCTAGATTCTGAATTTCTAAAAGCCCAAGAAAATCACCTGATTCACCTCACAAACGGTGAGTCGGTCACTGACTCACGGTGCCTCACGGATGAGGAGATTGGGGAGGAAGCTAAGGGGACGTTCTCTTCGTATTTCAGTTTTGTTTTGAGTTTTGAATTCGTTTTGTGTTTTGCATTTTGGTGTCCATTTTGAGATTATTGAAAACTCGTTCTTTTTGTCGTTTTGAAAAAATATTTTTCAACCCGTGTTTTTTGAGTTTTGGCAGATTTGTGAAGAAAACAGCCAAAATGTACAAAAGTTGTTTTCTGTTTTATTTGCAAAATTTTCGGCCGCTTTCGAAAATGAGAAAGAGAACGCGTTTTCAATGTTTTGAAAAATCGAAAATAGAAAACGGCCCGAGAACAGCAAATAGAACGCTCCCTAATGTATTAGAATTAAGAAATAGAAGTTGTTTTAGGTTTGGATTTGGCTTATAAATGGGTATACAAATTTAAATTTTGTTTGGGCCAAAAAAATGGAGTTGGATCAATTCTGGTTGGACACGGGCTGCTCACAAAATTTTAATGGGCTCAACCAAAAAAAAAAGAAAGAAAGGAAACTATCTGGATTTGGGCTTGGGCGAGCACGGGCTGTAGTCCGGGCCAGCCCATGCCTGGATCCGCCCCTGTATCAGAGAATATGTACCTTTCATCTCATTCTCTTATAGGATAGAGAAACATAAACTGGACAAGCAGTTTTCAATGTTCCTTGAGGTGTTTAAAAAGTTGTAGATCAACATTCCTTTCATAGATGTCCTAGCACAAATGTCAGCTATACGAAATTCATGAAGGAAATTCTCACAAAAAAGAGGAAGCTGGAAAAAACATGAGACTATTATGCTAACAAAAGGTTGTAGTGCAATATTGAAAACTAGATTATCCCTAAGTTCAAGGATCGATGGAGTTTTACTTTACATTGTGTCAAAGGAAACAATTATTTTTAACATGTTTTATGTGATTTAGGTACAAGTACAAATTTAATGACATTGTCTGTGTACTAAAAATTAGGATTAGGAGAGGTCAAAGTAACCACGATATCGTTGTAGTTGGTTGATCGTTTCATAAAGCATCCAAGGGGTATTATTGAATGAGTCTTGGTGAAGGTGGATACATTCATTTACCTTGCAATTTTTTTTTTTGGGATATGGAAGAAGACTGAGACATTCCACTTATATTATGTCGGCCATTCTTTGCCTCGGGATGAGCTTTGATTGATGTACATCAATGGCATTTAATTCTAAGGCTGGAAGATGAGCAAGTCAATTTCAATATCCTCAAGGCGATAGAAGTATCCATCTAAGGACAACTCTTGTTTTCAGATAGATACTGTTGATGAATTGGTATTAGAATCTTTGCATGAGTATCCAAAGAACGATTGGAAGCATGTTTAGTTCATTCTCCAAAACAATGGAGAATCCACAAATTGAGTATGTCAATTATTTGGATGCATCACTGCTAGTTGCATATACAAAGAGGCATTAATTTGAAGAACTTGGCAAATGCCCTGCTAAAATGTTACCATCTATTCAACATCTACCTACTCGTGTTAAAACCTCTACCAGCGCATTTAAAGTTTACCTATTTGAGAGAATCGTCTATATTGCAAGTCATTATTGCAAACTCCATAGCATACGTAGAGGAAGATAAGCTACTTAGAGTGCATAGACAACACGAGATTGCAATTGGATGGTCCATTGCTGATATTAAGGATATCAATCCATCGTTATGTATGTATAAGATTCTTATGAAAGATGATTTCAAACCTCCAGGTTATATCTGAAGTACTTAAATTGTTGAAAGTCGGCATCATTTATTCTATTTTGACAGTTAATGGTGAATCCAGTGCAAGTTACTACCAAAGAAAGGGGTACCAAAATTATGAAAATGGAGAGTCATGAGCATATAATGACGAGAACAATAACGTTGCGAAGGGTTTGCATCAATTATTGAAAGATAAATACTGCACTTTTCTCTTCCATTCACCGACTTGATGCTTGAAAGACTAGTAGGGCATTCTCATTACTATTTTTGAAGGCACCAATTGTTTCTGAAGATCAAGAAAAAACAATCTTCACGTCATTGTGACCCTTGTTGAACTTAACTGTGTATTGTGACACTTTAGTTGTCACCTAACCAACATTTTTGTTTATTATTTGGTTACATGTTTTTGGTTTGGTCTAGCTTATGTAATGATAGAAAATTAGGCAGTTTTTTTACCTACTTTATGTTAAGTACAATGTTAAGTATTGTCTAGTATTATAGGTGGTATGATTATGGTTAAAAGCACTTTTGTATTGTATCTAATTTTGGCTATATATACAGCCTTGTAGAACCATTGAAGTAGAATGGAATCATCCAAGTTTCTTCTCCTCTTGTTTGTTTAAATCTTTCTCTTTGATTTTTGGTGAGAACTGATCCAAACTGGTAAGTATAGAGCAAACCGATAAGTTTCAGTCAAATACGGTATTTGAACATGAGTGAAAAGCCAGTAAGGTGAAATATGGTATGCAAACCTGAGTGAAATCCAATAAGAGTGAAATAAGGTATTGAAACTAAAGTGAAATCCGGTAAGAGTGAAATTCGGTATTTATTCTAAAGTGAAATACGGTAAACCTTATCCAAATACGGTAAGTGAATGAAAACCGGTATTCTCATATCCGGTAAGCTCGATTTTTCTGTTTGTTTTTTTATCATCTTTGAATAAAAAATCCAACAGCCCTTTTGCTTTCATGAGGATGGCATTTGGCTTATGCAATGCACTTGCACATTTCAGAGATATATGGTGGCAATTTTCTCAGATATGGTGAAAACATTTATTGATGTATACATTGATAACTTCTTAGTATTTGGTTGTCATTTGATATCTGTCTTAAGAATTTAGCTACATTTCTACGAAGGTGTGAAGAAAGAAATCTTATACTTAATTGGGAGAAGTGATACTTCATGACTTAGGAAGGGAATGTAGTGGGTCATTGCATATCATAGAGTTGACAAGGCAAAATTTCAGGTGATTAAGAAATTGCCATCACCTACATCAGTAAAGGAGATTAGAAGTGTTCTAGGCCAAGCCGGATTCTACAGAAGGTTTATAAATGATTTCTCAAAGATAAATAAACCTTTATATAATTTACTTGAGAAGGATGTCTTGATTCAGTTTACTAAGGAGCGTCTAACAACATTCAATAAGCTTAAGGAAAAGCTAGAAATTGCCCCGTCATCGTGGCACGAAATTGAGATGTACCATTTGAATTCATCTGTGATGCAAGAGGCAGTAGGAAAAATATTGGGCAGAGAAGAAATATAGTACTATGTGATTTATTATGCCAATCTAACACTCAACAATGCTCAACTCAATTAAGTCACTATTGAAAAGGAGTTATTAGCAGTGGTATTTGCCTTTGACAAGTTTTGATCATATCTCATCGTTCGAAAGTTATAATTTACACTGATCATTTATTTCTCAAAAACCAGTAAACAAAAATCTAAAAAATCAAATTGAACACAAAAATTTAACCAAAAAATCAAAATATTTATAACCCCCAATAAAAAAAATCTAAACAAAGAAAAATGCAGGGGACGAGTCGTACATAAAAAAAAGAAACCCGAGAAAAAAACTTCTAAAATAAATAAATACAAAATGCATAAATTTCTTAACTCTGCATGAAAATCATCAAATTATGTAAAAATTACAGGACAACATAGCGCATTTTACGATTTTAGGATTGCTGTAAATGAACGATGATGGATTGCAATAGGAGCAAGAAGATTCCAAGCATAACAATGAAGCCAAATAAAACTAAAAACCTAAAGCAAAATTATACCCTTTTGATAGTTAAGGGACACATATTTTTTTTTTCCCAAAACGATGTAATTTCTTGAACATTTGTAAACGCGTTGTTTCAATTTTCAAGGACAAAAAATAAAAATAAATAATGAGATTGACACATGGACATGCTGACACGTGATGAGACGTACATTACATTGATTTTTTTTAAAAATAATAAATTAGGTATATTCATATTTTAAAATGACAAATAGAATAATTGATTTGAAATATATTAATGTTCATTAGATTAAAATCGGAAACCATGTCTACATTACATTGATTTTTTTTTAAAATAATAAATTAGGTATATTCATATTTTAAAATTACAAATAGAATAATTGATTTGAAATATATTAATGTTCATTAGATTAAAATCGGAAACCATGTCTACTAGTGTAAAATCGTAATGATTACAATACCATCATGTCAACTTCAATCTTAGGCCCTCTTCAGTGGAGATTAAAATTCATGTTTTTAATAAATTTTGATAAAAAATGATGAAATGTGAAATGATCCGGCATATGGTTATTTTTGGACTATTATTTTCTATTTAGAATGAAATTCTTATATTTTGGTAACTTTCCATATTTTAGGATTTTATTCCCATTTTAATTAGTTCTAGGTTTTTCATACAAATAATTTATTATTTCATTGTATTGAACAAGCTTTTGATTATGAATAAAAATTGTGAATTTTTTTTTCCAATGGCTCTTGATGAACTTTTCGAACTTATCAAATATATTGTTATATTTGTGGCGTTCAACTCTTAGAATTTATCAAAAGATTAGACATCCTTTGTGGCGGTCGAAAATCGAGGTTCGTTGATTTTATAATCAAGAGATATTTCAAGCTTCGTTCTTGTTTTGTTTCTTGGTTCAATAATTTGCGAGTTGAGATCCTATCGTTTACAACCTGAATTTGGAATTTTCCGGCGTTTTCGAAATCATTCCACAAGTTCCATGCGATTCCACCAACCGGGATCTCATCATTTGGTATCAGAGTTTAGGCTCCAAATTCAGGTTCTATCTTTTTTTTTTTTTTTTTTTGAGTCTTTTGTTATTTGTGTTCTTCGTGTTATTCAGGTTAGAAATAATTTTTGAGTTTTGATCCAAAAAAATTACAAAAAAGAGTCAAAATTGTTTTTCGGCTATTAAGAGTCCAAATCAGTTTTCATTTTTTCGCTAGGCTTGTAGTCGAATTCCCGAATAAAAAAATTGGAATTAAAAAAAAATAGAAAATCAATAATAATATATCGTTATTATTGTTATGGAAATTTCCAGCAATATCAGTTTTCAATTTTGAATTAAAAAAAAAATTCAATTCAATTCTTATATTTTTTCTTGCTTCTTGAATTCTTTAGTTTCCAATTTACATACTTTGTACTTGTTTGAGTCTTCATCTTTTTTCTTCTATCAAAATTTGTGATCAAACTCAATTGGATCCACAAAATTATATTTTGTGAGTTCACCAAGTTCTTTGAAGATACTTGAGCGAAAGCAATGAACGGTAAAAGTCAAGAATGGTGAGATTATTAGAGGGTAAAAACAAATATTTGAGTGATACACGAGTGAACATTGTGAGGTTGAAATTCTATAGAATTAGGATGTTAGACAGAGAAGGTTCAAATTCAATCAAGCAGTCGAATCAAATCAACATGGGAGAAGATGTAGTAAGGCAGTTTGCGAGGGTGCTTGGGAATATGACTGAACGACTTGGTAGGTTAGAGGCATCAATTTCAAATAGTCATAGGGGACACTCAAATGCAAGAAGACCGGGTAGGAGAGAGCCTAGGAGGGAGTTGCATGATGATTATGAGTATGATAGCAATTTGGATTAGGGTGCATCGATGGTAGGTGAAATGGGAAGGATGATGAATAGAGATGGTAGATTTGAACGAAGGGTTATGAATAACTTTGGAGATGATGTAGATGGGAATATGGGCAATATTAAGATGTCAATTCTACCATTTAAGGGAAGGAGTGATCTAGAGGCTTATTTAGAGTGAGAGAAAAATGTAGAGTTGATATTTGAGTGCCATAATTATTCGGAGGAAAATAATGTGAAAATAGTAGTTCTTGAGTTTGTTGATTATGCCATAACATGGTGAGATTAGTTGATAATATCTAAGCGGAGAAATTATGAGAGACCTATTGAAACTTGGGGTGAGTGTTATGAGAAACGATATGCACCTAATCATTATTCTGGGTATATGAATGATAGACATGGAAGAGGGTTTCAAGAGGATCCTAGAAGGTGTGGTGAATTTGAGAATTCAATTGGGGGGGGGGGAGGGGTAAAATACCTATTGTGAAGCATGTTAGTAGTATGTCAAATAAGCTAACTAGTTTGGATTATAAACTAGAATTTTCAAAGATTCACGACATGATTAATTCTCAAAATGATCATACCAAGGAGCAAGTGAGAAAAAAAAAAGAGAAGATTGTGAGGTGGCTAAATGTGATGAAAAAAATAGTAGAGTCACATGAGCGAAAGGAAATAAAGAGTGAAAATGAGAGTAGAGAGGTGACAAAGAATGAAATGGAGTCACAAGAGGGAAAAAAGAATGAGTCTTTAGAGGAAAAAGAAAATTTAGAAGAGAGTTTGCATGCAAAATAGAGTGAAGTTGAGAGGGTTGTAGTGAGAACTAATAATTCCCTCCTCAGTTTTGCTACTTCTGTTTTGTAGGATTTTAAAGATTTGGTTCATGATAACAAACTTATGGAACAACAACTCGCGGAAGGAGCTAACCATCCTTACATTAGCTTGGGAATGTCTCTATTATCGGAGGTTGACTTTGTTGACCTATGATTGATTATGACCTTATTGTTTTGATTATAACAAACAAATCACCTTTGTTTACTAACAAATTGAATTGAGTAATTAAGCCTTCAAAGCCATCGAAAATATTTTTCATACTTAAAGTGAAGGTTAAACGAGCATTCAAGGAAAATCTTTCAAGACAATAGCGAATGACATGTGACGATCAAATTGGAACTTAACAGAATCGCAAATCGATATACAAGCCAAACTGAGGCTCGAAGAGAACAAGAACATTGAAGATAGAGTTATTTATTGAACGTCATTATATATGTAAATGTATAACTTATCAATGTTTAGTAAGTACATAAAGCTCAACTTATATTTTTCATATCTCACCACTTGCATGAAATTGATTTTTCAAAAATCAACATTTTGATGTAAAAACAAAAAATCAATTTCAGCATATTTCGGTCGACTGAAACTCTTCCTTTGGTCAGCCGAAAATTCAAATGTTTAAAATCTTGTAATGGCTACGAGTTCTAGTCGACCGAAAGAGCTCAACCGAAACTCCCTGAACCTCATTCTTTCATCTATAAATAGGATACTCTTTTGGCATTCAATTCCACCAACCTACAAGAGATTTTAAGAGTGCTTATTTATTGAAAGACATTGTATTTACTTGTTTTCATCTTCTATTTCATCTATTACAAAGAATTTATTGATTGATCCAAAACTTGTTTTCATCTATTTCATCAAGAAATTTCTCTTGCAAGAAAACTTTAATCTCATCTATTTTCTATTCTTGAAAAAGATTTTTTTTTTGCCAACACTTATATTGAAGTGTTAATCTCTCTAAATACTTAACTTGTATTATTTGTTAAGAGAGATTGATTGGTTGAAAACTTTGATACAAAAGTACAAACTATTTTATTATCCATCATCTATCAAAGTTTACTTCATAAACACTTGAACTTTACCATTTGCTATCTATTGAAGTGTTATCCAAATTCTCTAAATACTTGACTTGATTTTATCAATTGTTAAGAGAGTTCCTTCTATTGTAAAATTGTCATTTACTTTGTGACGGTTTCGAGAGCCTTGTGAAAACTCGATTGCTGTTAAGGATTATGTACTCCTTGTTGTAAGTTATCTAAGGTTAAGCGCACCTTGTTGTAAGTCACCTAAGGATTTGGTACTCCTTGTTGTAAGTTACCACTTTAGTGAATTTGACATTGCTCATGACGAAGAGCTTGGTAACGGGGACGTTGATCACATTGTGTTCGAACCTCTTTAAATTGGTGGTTATCTTTACATTATTGCACTTTACTTTACATTATCATTTATTGTGTGCAATATATATATACTTGAACTAACTTAAAAAATTGCATATTTACTTGTTGTGTTACACTTAGCATTTGTTACTTGTGTTTTGAGGAGTTTTGGGACTAAGTGTCGAAAAAATTTCAAAAACCAATTCACCCCCCTCTTAGTTTGTTAATCTTGGGTTATCAGACTTTGTGATCCCTGAATAGGTAAAGAAGCCGCCATGGAAGGAATTTATATGCGGTGGGTTGAATTACTAAGGTGAAGTGAAGGGAGAGTTGAGTCCATTTGTAGTGACATTGCTACAATCACCTAAGCAAGGTAAAACATGGAGGAAACACGGTTACTCGGTCTTTGGAGCATTTCAAACTTGCAAAAAGAAGCCATTGAAACGAGCACACTTTGATCTACGTGTTGATTATTGGAAGTTATTAATAAAGAGGCGGGTCTGAATTCACAAGAGGTCCAAATTACATCCTATAGGAGATGGGTTGTTCCATGTTCTTGACATGATTGAGAATAAATGCTGTAACTTGGGTTTGGATTCGAGGTTGAATTCTTTCGAAGAGAGATGGGATAATATGATTCGGCATAAGGTTATTTTTGGACGATTATTTTCTATTTTGGCGAGAGTTTTATTTAACCTAGAATTCTTATATTTTGGTAACTTTCCATATTTTAGGACTTTATTCCGTTTTTAATTAGTTTCTAGGTTTTCCATATAAATAGTTTATTTTTTCATTGTATTGAACAAACTTTTGATTATGAATAAAAATTGAGAATTTTCTCTCCAATAGTTCTTGATGAAATTTTCGAACTTATCAAATATATTGTTATATTTGTGTCGTTCAACCCTTAAAATTTATCAAAGGATTACACGCCCTTTGTGGCATTCGCAAATCGAGGTTCGTTGATTTTCTAATTAAGAGTTATTTCAAACTTCGTTCTTGTTTTGTTTCTTGGTTCAATAATTTGCGGGTCAAGATCCTATCGTTTACAACCTAAATTTGGGCTTTCCCGACGTTTTCGAATGCGAGTTTCATGCGATTTCACGAACCGGGATCTCATCAAAATGTGTCTTTAAAAAAATTGTGGGTCCAATAAAATGTGTGGTTTAAATTAATTATTGACTTTGACTTAAATTAAAGGCTGAATTTTAATTTCTACAAAACATGGGCTAATAATCAAAATTTAAATTGACATCCTGTTTGGACTCCATTTGTTTCAAAATGTATTTTTATTTCTTTTCTTTTAAAATACACATACTATAATAAAATAATATTACATGTAAATCTAAAACTTATTTTTCTTTTTTAACCACATATTATTCAAAAAATCACTATTCTAAAATAACCCCCCCGCCCCCCAAAAAAAATTTGATTTTAGTGAAGTCCAAACAAGGGCTAACTTTTCGTCCATCATTGACACATTAGGTTAGAATCCATTATATCGATTCTGGATGGGTTGCATCGCATGGACTGTAAAAGAAAATTTTTATTTGCTTGTTGAAGAAGACTGGTTCAAGGTTTTGACATTTTAGCCTATCACTTTATTTGTTGAAATTCTCTCGTTGTTTTAATGAAGCCAAAGTTGCAAAGTAGATATGTATGTTAACGGAAGTCAACGACAAACTGAGGTTTATCCATATTGGCAGTGGCCATGGGGATATATGATTGATTTGGTTGCTCTTAGAATTGGAATATTTTGATAGAATAAAAAGAGGGAAACATATGAAAGTTGATGTATAAACGGAATATGATGTCCATCATCTACTTCCTTTATATATCCTTTATGTATTATAATGTAATCAATTTAGACGATTTTCAATAGAATAATATTATTTACAGTCGCTCACTATCGCAGTCGCCCTACATGACATACATGTAGCTATTAGTGATTTGTTGTATAATGTAATAAAAAAACTACCACATTAAAAAATCAAATCACTAACCGCCACATGTATGTCGCGTAGGACGACTATGACAGTGAGCGACTGCAAATAGCATTACTCTTTTCAATATTATCCGAATAGGGTCCCCGCTAGTTTAGCTAAGAACGTTATTTTAGAGTGGGAGGGAGAGGTCGGACCCTATAGGAGGAGACTGATCTTAAGTTAATTGGCATTTGAATCTTGCACGTGCTATAAGAAAAAGAATTTATCCATTATTCGAGGCCTCTAAAAGGTGTTTCTTAATTTAGTCTTAAATCTCAAAATCAAGAACTCAACTTAATGATCCGAGAGCTCATTAAATGAAGGCTCCAAACCTTAAGAATTTGTGTAAGGAATTAAAAGAAGAGAGAATGGCTCAAGTAGGATTTCAATTAAGTTTCCAAAATAAGTTCTCTTGGTTTTTCGTTTGTTTTTCATGTTCGGACAATTCTCGCCAGCGTATGGAATCATTGACAAGTAATTGATGCGATGAAAAGAGTTATTGTCCTACATGGAACAAATTCTAATTCAAGTGTACTAGCATTGTATCGAATTCGAATAATGTAAAGCAAAAGAAAATATTTTGATTATTCTAAGAATTATGTAAAAAGTGTTTTTGTTTGTATAAATGAATAAATGATAGTATTAGATTTAGAATCCGCGTATTGTTATCTATTTCAATTATTAACTATGTAGTTTGGTTTCATTCTTGCATTTTTTATAATCGATAATCCTATCATATTCAAATTTCTTTTCCAACATAAGTTACTTCTATTCTAGACACGACCTGATCCTATCCCTAGTTTGAATTTTTATGAATAAAACACATTCAATTACACGATTATATAGGTAATAACGCATTCAATAACATGATTATCAACATGATTGCATAAGTGATATATATTATTCCTAACATCTATTGCCCCTGAATTAATTATGCAGTGTTCTATTTAATTGTGAGCTTCTCAATACTACATCAAATAACTAATTTATCTAATTGATGATTAAGCAATTAAATAATGCAACAAGAATGCAAGACTGATAAAAAAAAAAAAAAAAAAAGGCAAGAAATAACCAAACTACTTGTCCTGAATTAAAATAAATAAGTAAATTGGTTCATTTTCATCCAATACATGTAAAGATCTAGCCTAGCATAATTATATATAAATTATACAAAGAATTATGGAAGGACATCACCAGGATCATAAAACAATATAATCTTGATGGAAAACCAATATCTTGGTCTTGATCTTGAATCCGTGCCTTGAATCTTCAAATTTATATAAAAATTATCTTGAATTTCTTGTTAACCTTGATCTTCTCTCTCAAAATTGTTTGATTTGGCCCATTCTTCTCGATGAATTTTGTGATATGATGTGTGTTAAGAGGCTAGAGAGAGATCCCTTGAATGTTAGCCCAAGTTTTGTATTTATAGAAGTAAAAAATCAGGTCAAAATTGCATTCAATTGGATGGTCAATTGTCGATATCGGGGATATCAGTCCATTGTTATATATACATAAGATTCACATAGAGGATGATTTGAAACCTCCAGTAGAATATCATTGAAGATTAAATCCAAATATGAATGAGATGGTTTGGTCTGAAGTACTTAAATTGTTGGATGCCGACATCATTTATCCTATTTTGGACAGTGAATGGTGAGTTTAGTGCCCAAGAAAGGGAGAACTATAGTTGTGAAAAAAAAAATGAGAGTAACGAGCTCATACTGACCAGAACAATAACTTGATGGAGGGCTTGCATCGATTACAGAAAGCTAAATACTGCATTTTTCTCTTCCATTCATCGACTAGATGCTTGAAAGATTAGTAGGACATTCTCATTATTGTTTTGTGGATGAGTATGTAGGGTATAATCAATCGCTCCTGAAGATCAAGAAAAAACAACCTTCACATGTCCTTATAGCACTTTCACTCTCAAGAGGATGTCATTTGGATTATGCAATACTCCTACTACATTTCAGAGGTAAATGGTGGAAATTTTCCCGGACATCGTGGGAAAATTTATTACGGTATTTATGGATAACTTCTCAATATTTGGCTTTCATTTGATACTTGTATTAAGAATCTGTATAGTTTACAAATTCTATCTTGTACTTTTTTCCTTTAGTCATGTATTAATTTTTATTTAACTTTCTTTGTCGATCCAACGTACTAAACTTGCACTAAAATTAATTAATCTTCAATTATGCCATTCACATTGCCTTCAAGTACTTTTTATTGCCTTTTAGAAAGTTAAACAAAATGTGTCAGGGTTAAATTCATCAATGGTCATCCAACCTTATACTTAGTATCATCATGACCACCCAATTTGATTTTGTTTCACCATGGTCACTCAACTTTATACTTAGTGTCGTCATTGTCATTCAATTTGATTTTATTTCACACCATGACTATCCAATTTCATATAATGTTTCACCATGTTCACCGAATTTCATATAACATTTAACCATAACCATCCAATTTCTTTTCACTGTTTTCATTAAATTTAAAAGGGGTATATAGTTCAACAAATGTGTGAATGAAACAATCTTGTATTTAATTGGGAGAAGTGACACTTCGCGATTTAGGAAGGGTTTGTATTGGGTCGTCGCATATTAGAAAAGATAATTGAGGTTGACATGGCAAAATTTCGAGTGATTGAGAAATTGCCACCACTTACATTAGTAAAGGGGATTAGAAGTATTCTAGGCCAAGCGGGATTCTACAGAAGGTTTATAAAGAATTTCTCAAAGATTGATAAACTTTTATATAATCTTCTTGAGAAGGATGTTTTGATTTAGTTTACTTTGGAGCAGGGGTGGAGGGAGGAGGTCCCCGAGGGACCCGGATCCCCCAATTTTTTGACTTATTATTATTATTATTTTTTTTTTGGTTTTTTTTTTAATTGAGAGATGAATTAAAAAAGAAATTGAGATAAACTTATCGACATAAACAAAAGACTTGAGATTTTCAGCCATTAGTGGAAAAATATATTTCTGATTCTCGAGACTTCAATTTGATAATTTTGCAAGTGTTCTATATGGTATTTATAGTGTTTACTTTTTTCTAAGATCGAAAATTGGAAAGTTTATAATCACCACCGACTTTGACTTTAATTGACTGTCTAAGAAAAGTAGGTTTAGAAATAAGCGTGATTTTGTCGAGAGTAATTGATGATGTTAATGATTCTATTTAATAAAGTATGAAAACTCGAAAGGAACGTTTGTAATAAGTATGATTGTACTAAATTAAAGATTGGTACTCGAGAAATACTTTCCTTTATACGTTTATTGATTTTTTAGTTAATAAGGTATCCAAAATAAAATAAAATATTGGGGGTGCTGCCCAGAACCCCCATGCCCTCCACTCTTTTACCTCTATATTTTCAATTCTGGGACCTCCAACTCCACAAACTTGGCTCCGTCCTTGCTTAAGAGTGTTTAAAAACATTCAATAAGCTTAAGGAAATGCTAGTAAATGTTATGTCATCGTGGTACCGGATTGGCATTTACCATTTGAACCCATGTGCGATGCAAGTGACTTTTCTGAAGGGATATAATACTCTATGTGAGTTATTATGCCACCCGAACCCTCAACGATGCTCAAATCAATTACGTCATTACTAAAAAAGAGTTATTAGTAGTGGTGTTTGCCTTTGAAATTTTACACCGATCACAAATCTCTAAAAAACCGGCAAACAAAAACCTAAAAATATCAAATCAAACACAAAAAATTAGCCGTAAAATCAAAGTATGTATAAACCCTATAAAAAAATCTAAACGAAGCAAAATGCAGGGGATGAGTCGCACATAAAATAGAAACGCAATAAAATAATTCTAATTAAAAAGAATACAAAATGTATAAATTGCTTACCTTAGCATGAAAAAACATCCGTTTTTTGCAAAAAACTGCTGGACTGCAAAGTGCAATTCACGAGTTTAAGATTACTGTAAACAATCTCGAGATAATTAGAGGACAAATGACGGATTGAAATAGGAGCGAGAAGATTCTGGAGAGTAATTGCTAGGGTTCACTTCAAGCAAGCACAGAAATTATGAAGCCAAACAAAACTAAAAACCCTAAGCAAAACGATGTCGTTTTGATAATCAAGGTACACATCTTTTTGATTTGAAATGATGTCATTTTTTAACATTTGTAAAACATAGGTCTGGGCGTTGAGTGAGTCAATTCGAGTATTTCAATACCCGAAGCCACCCATTATACTTGAGAGTATTTCGTAAATTGAGCCATACGGGTACTTGTAATTATTGGAACCAAACCCAAGCTCGAATCATTGGTTCTGGTTCGGGTCAGTTATACCCGTAACTTATTTTGGTATATATTTATTAAATATTTTCATATAAGCCCTTTTAGTACATATGTCCAACACGCTACTACCTGACAATTTTTGGAAGAAACATCTTCAAGAACAAAATAGTGGAGATTAAAAATCATGAAAAGGGGATAAAATTAAAACATCAAAAAATTATATTACAATTTTAGTAGAAGCATGCTAGAGCCTCTAATTTAATTATGAACAATACTTAAATTCTTCTACTCTTAAAATGAACTTGCATAAAAAATATTAATTAGGTATATAACTATATAGTATAGAGAAATTGCAGTCCACAAATTGAACTTGCTCTATTTGAATAAAAAAATTATATTTCAAAAGAGAACTACGAACTCAAGATAACGAAAAAGGTACACTACAACCAAGGGCTATAAGTAAAAATTGTCAAATCGGAAAATCAAATCGAAACCGCAATTTAGAAACCGTCGGTTTGGTACCACATAGACCAGTTAACGAAATAATTTTGAACCAAACCAAAACCGATTTTGTAGAGGCCCAAATCTTTTCTATAAAGTTAGGCCCATAATTGTGTGATTAATTTCACATTAGACCCAATAAAGGAAATATGAGCCCAAAAGATAGTCCAATACATGTTTAAAGGTAAAATAATGTTTATAAAGTATTTCTTAAAAACGATTTGATGAAAATTGGACGGAATGCAAAGTATTTCATTTTATGGCTAAAAGTATACTTCAAATATTTTTAGTCTCCTTTGAGACCCATTTTCGACATAGAAAAAATTCAAATTTGACAATGATATATGAATAACAGTTGTAGCTCTATGAGTTAGCTTTCCAACGCACTTTGAATCACCTCAATCGAATATCAGAAGAAAAAGTTATGATAAAAATACTGTAAACTGTGCAGTGTCGACCGAAAAACCCGAAAACCCGAAATCCGCGAATTTTTGAGAATTAATGGCCACTACTTGCACAACTTAATTACCCTATTTAATATAACTTTTCACCCACCCCAAACCTCACCTATAAATATCCTCTTCACTCATTTGATTTTTCACACCAAAAGCACTTTCAATTTGCTTTCAACATTGAGAAAAAAATAGAGAGTTTGGGAGAGAAAATGAAGGTGGTTTTTAAAGTGTTTTCCAGAAGTTTAAGTGTGGGCAAAAATATTTTTTAAGAAGGTTTTTGTAATTTCAAAAGGTATTTTCAAATAACAAAGGAAGGTCCAAACGTCCAAATTTCGTCAAAATTTTTGAAGTTCATCAAAGTTTTTCAAAGTTCTTTTCAAAGTTCATCAAGCATCAAATCGAGGTAAGTAGATATGCATAACGTTGTTATATGTGTTTAAGTTATAATTTCTAGCAAGTAATGTTCTATGTTAAAGGCTAATGTTGTGTGTCAAATGGTATCGTCGGTTCGGCATGTGCCTTTCTTGTCAAATGGTTCCGTCGGTGTAGCATACATTTAAAGGTTAATGTTGTGTGTCAAATGGTATCTTCGGTTCGACATGCACCTTTCATGTCAAATGGTTCCGTTGGTACGGCATACATTTTCATGTCAAATGGTACTTTCAAGTACGGCATGTTTTATGGAAATTTTAATGTTAATTGTTATGAAATGCTTAGCTTAATCACGATTGCACCTATGATGCCTATTGAGTTTTCAATTCACGGGTTTCTACCCTATATCTACAGATTAAATGTTGATGCACCGAGTTGGATGATGGAAGAGATGGAAGGAGGTGCAATAAGCCTATGGGAACCGGTGAACAAGTGATTTACATTTAAAGTCTTTAACGTTTCAAATATTATTTTCGACGTTATTTCTTTTGAGTATCTTGAACAAGTCATGATTTCATCAAATAAATTATATTTCGTTATTTTGGAAAGTTATAAAGTGTTTTAATTCAATATCCTTAAAAAAAATGTTTGTTAAGATTTAAGCTTCCGCTAAGATATGTACACTTGTTACTAAACCACCGGTTAAGTTAAGTAAAGTAAGTAGCGTCCCGGTCCACTAGGGGTTGGGACGTTACATCGTGGTATCAGAGCAATGATTTTTTAAATCGGTTCTGTAGACCAAGTATGTTTTCAAAACAAAAAGAAAATTTGAAAGTTTAAGGTATTCCATGGCATATTGCATTCATCCATCGAATCTCATCCTACAGCCCAGGTATGTGCAAAGTTTAAAGTTATAGAAGTTATGTTTATGGAAGTTATGATTTGATGCTTTGATAAATTATGGCACATTTTCAAGTATATGTTTATGTTAAAGTTAAATGTGTTGTTTCAAAGATATGTATTGGACTTGGGCTAAAACTTGAAGTTATGGGCATAAAGGAAATGTATGTTATGATGTTATGTGATAAAAGGCATAATTGGGCATTTATGTGATAGAATGGTTAGATATTTACAAACGGCAAGGAAGACTACGGCTAGGGCTTATAGGGCAGATTTAAACCGTAGAATTGTTATCTATGCTTATGAGAACTATGTAACGGATCCTAACCGACCGCTTAGCGATCATGTGCATGACATTTACGAGAGATGCATGACGGCGGTTAATGCCGGTATGGAGATCACGTATATTGAAGCCATAAAATACCTCATACACTCCCTCCCACCTCAATGGGGAGATATGAGAGTCACAGTTAGAGATGAAATGTTAGAAGGCAATCCAAACATGTTCGAGTTTGAGAGATATTGTCGTGCCCTGATAGATTTATGGGATGATGTAATCCAAGAGGGGCCTGAGGAAGAACCTATGGCTGAGGAAGAAGATCCTGAAGAGGAACCCGAGGAGGAGCAGGAGCCTGAACCAGAACCACAAGTGGTGATAGATATAGAGTCCGGGCCTGAGGCGAAAGATTTTTCCGAAGATGAAACTCCACCAAGGAAGCTTCGTAAAACTCATAGGGATTAGAGATCTAGCTATTCCAATTTCCTTATGATGTCTTCTTTCATGCTAAGTTTATCAAACTATTATGTATCCTGATTTCAAAAAGTATGAGAAATAAAGATCTTATCTTTCTTCCTTACAAAAAAACAAGTTAATAAGAAACCTTACATCTTATCCGTAGGAAAATGTCACGAGCCAACCAGAACAACCTGATAAGAGATCTCCTCCAAGCAGTCCAAGACCTAGGCAGACAGAACCCGAACCAAGCTCAACCCCTAGCACCAGCTCCTAATGCTCTTCAAACCCATGCTTCAGTGGTCGAGCAATTTCGAAGGCACAAGCCCCCTACTTTCAATGGAGCAACTGATCCACTTGCAGCCGAGGAGTGGCTTCGCAAGTTGGAGAGAATATTCCGATTGATAGGATGCACGGATACTCAGAATGTCCAGTGCGCTGAGTTCATGTTCTCCGGTGACGCAAGTCACTGGTGGGAATCAATGTCTTGAATTAGGACTCCGGAGCAACAATTGGCGCTAACATGGGAACAGTTCAAGGAGGAAGTGATGGATAAGTACTTTCCTCAATCTCTAAGGGATTTCAAGGAGGGCGAATTTCTTCAACTCAAACAGGGAACCATGACCTTGACGGAGTATGAACGGAAGTTTGACCAACTCTCAAGGTATGCTACATATTTGGTAGACACGGAGGCCAAGAAAATACGAAGGTTCGAGCAAGGGCTGAACTCGGACATGAGTATGATCCTTATGTCCCACGATTTCACATCTTACCGTGGAATGTTGGAACGAGCTCATGCAATATGGTATCAGAAGGCCAATGCGGAGAAATTGGTTCAATTGGACAACCGATAAGATAAAGGGCAATTTAGAAAACGAAGGTAGAACGACCAAGATAAAGGAAAAAGCAAGTGACAGAACAAGAGGGCTAATGGCGGAGCTAATACCAATAAGAGCATAGTGTCGGTCATTGCGCCATGTGCTAAGTGTGGAAGGACGCATCGTGATGAATGTCTGCAGGGGAAGAATGTTTGTTATCGATGCGGGAAGCCAGGACATATCATCAGGGATTGTCCCATGTCTGCACCGAAAAAGGATGACAGCAAGGATCAAGATCAGAAGGGGAAAGCATGAGTTTTTGCACTAACTCAGAAAGAGGCAGAGGAGAACTCGAACATCATAGCAGGTACTCTATTGATAGCCAATATGCCTGCTTATGTACTATTTGATTCAGGAGCTACGCACTCCTTTGCATTGATGATTTTTATGGATAAGTCTAGTATTACTTGTGATAAATCGGAAGGTATATTAGAAGTTAGTATCCCTACAGGTAACCCTTTGAGTACTGATAAGATAGCCAAATCTGTTAGTATTGAAGTTGAGGGAAAACCTACGGAAGCGGACTTATACATGATAGAGATGAATGACTTCGATGTAATACTAGGCATGGGTTGGTTGGGTAGTAATTATGCTACCATCTGATGTAAGGAAAGAGAAGTATTATTTCAAAAACCAGGAGAGGAACCATTTTCCTTCTTTGGAATCAAGACGAAACCTTTTATTCGACTAGTATCGGCTTTACAGGCTGAGAAGATGTTGAGAAAAGAAGCTTGTCAAGGATATTTGGTAAATATCCTAGGAGAGAAATAGGAGACAGTAAAGATTGAGGACGTACCAATAGTACGGGAGTTCGGAGATGTGTTTCCAGAAGAGCAATCTGGTATTCCACCAGATAGGCAAGTGAAATTCACCATAGAGCTAATTCCTGGAGCGGCACCAGCATCGAAAGCCCCATATAGAATGACTCCGAAGGAACTACAAGAGTTAAGGAAGCAAATACAGGAACTCCTTGATATGGGATTCGTACGACCAAGCATATCTCCATGGGGTGCGCCAGTGTTGTTCGTGAAGAAGAAAGATGGAAGCATGAGGATGTGTATCGATTACATGGAGTTGAATCGATTAACCATCAAGAATAAGTACCCACTCTCAAGAATCGAGGATCTGTTAGATCAACTGAAAGGAGCCAAGGTATTTTCCAAGATCGATTTACGATCTGGGTACCATCAATTAAAAGTGAAGACAGAGGATATACCTAAGACAGCTTTCAGGACTCGTTATGGACACTACGAGTTTACGGTGATGCCATTTGGATTAACCAATGCACCAGCAGTATTCATGGATCTGATGAATCGAGTATTTCATCAGTATTTAGATCAATTTGTCATAGTCTTTATTGACGACATTTTGATATACTCCAAGAGTAAGAAGCAACATGAAAAGCATCTAAGAGTAGCTCTGGAGGTGCTACGCAAGGAGAAACTTTATGCCAAATTCAAGAAGTGTGAATTCTGGCTTGAACGATTTGGATTTCTTGGACATGTAGTCACTGCCCAAGGGATTGAAGTAGATCCAGTAAAAGTGGAAGCAGTAACTAGCTGGAAGGCGCCGACTAATGCTGGTGATGTACGGAGCTTTCTAGGATTGGTCGGATATTATCGAAGGTTTATTGAAGGATTTTCCAAGATAGCTGGCCCAATGACGCAGCTTACAAGAAAGGGAGTCAAATTTCAATGGACGGATATCTATGATAAGAGTTTTCAAGCACTTAAGCAGAGGCTGATATCTGTGCCTGTGTTAACAATACCTGAGGGCACAGAAGGGTTTGTTATATACAGTGATGCGTCCAAGCAAGGGCTAGGATGTGTGCTGATGCAGAATGGAAAGGTAGTAGCCTACGCTTCAAGGCAATTGAAGAACCATGAGAAGAACTACCCGACGCATAATTTAGAGCTTGCAGCGGTAGTACACGCATTGAAAATATGGCGACACTATTTGTACGGAAGTAGGTGTGAAATTTATACGGATCATAAGAGCTTAAAATATTTCTTCACACAGAAGGAACTAAACATGAGATAGAGACGATGGTTACAGTTAGTGAATGATTACGACTGTACCATTCACTACCATCTAGGTAAGGCAAATGTGGTGGTCGATGCCTTGAGTAGGAAATTGACGGGACAATTGACGTCACTACTCACTTGTCAAATGGAGTTAGACAAGGACTTGGAAAGATTGAAGATTGAGGTGGTTACTACACCAAAACAAGTCACAGAGAGATTAGCAGCTTTGACAATTCGACCTACTCTTCGAGAGCGAATTATAGAAGCATAAGGTAAGGACATGTTCTTGATGAAGATTAAGGAAGAAGTTGGAACAGATAAGAGGAAAGATTTTGGAATAGCCGCAGACCAAGCACTGATGTTTAAAGGAAGAATCTGCGTGCCTAAGAATGAGGATTTGAGGAACGAGATATTAAAAGAAGCTCATTCCACCCCGTACACCGCACATCCCGGTGGTACGAAAATGTATCGAGACCTTCGAGATACATTCTGGTGGAGAAACATGAAAATGAGTATCGGACTGTGCGTGCATAAATGCATAGTATGTCAGCAGGTTAAGGCGGAACACCAAAGACCAGCGGGATTGCTGAATCCTTTAGAGATACTTGAATGGAAATGGGAAAACATCACAATGAATTTTGTGGTTGGATTTCCAAAGTCAGCAAAAGGACACAATGATATATGGGTTATAGTAGACTGATTGATGAAGGCAGCTTATTTTCTTCCAATGAAAATGACTTTCAGTATGGACCAGTTGGCACAATTGTACATAAAAGAAATAGTAAGGATACACGGTGTACCTGTGTCTATTGTGTCTGATAGAGACCCAAGGTTTACATCTAAATTCTGGAAAAGTCTACAAGTAGCTATGGGAACGAAACTGAATTTCAGTACAGCATATCACCCACAGTCTGACGAACAGTCTGAAAGGACCATCCAGACTTTAGAGGACATGTTGAGAGCATGTGTTTTGGATCTAGGTGGTAGTTGGGAGTCGTACTTACCCCTAGTAGAATTTGCGTATAACAATAGTTTCCAAGCAACTATTGGAATGGCACCGTATGAAGCTCTCTATGGAAGAAGATGTAGATCTCCTGTTCATTGGGACGAAGTCGGGGAGAAGAGAATTTTGGGACCAAAAATAGTTGAAAGGACAATTGAAGCGATCGATTAGATCCGAGCAAGGATAAAGGCAGCACTGGAACGGCAGAAGAGCTATGATGACACGAGAAGAAAGGATTTAGAGTTTCAAGTGGGAGACAAAGTCTTTCTAAAGGTAGCACAAGTGAAAGGTGTACTTAGATTTGGAAAGAAGAGCAAGCTACGACCCCGGTATATTGGACCTTTCGAGATAATTGATAAGGTTGGGAACGTGGCTTATCGATTAGCTTTGTCACCTGAATTGTCAGCGGTACACAATGTGTTCCACATATCAATGATAAAGAAATACGTGCACGATCCTAATCATGTGATAAGTTAGCAAACCCTAGAAGTACAAAAGGATTTATCTTATGAGGAATCACCAATTAAGATACTGGATCGAAAAGTGCATAAGCTAAGGAATAAAGAGATTCAACTGGTTAAGATACAGTGAAATAATCACGAAACGGAAGAAACTACGTGGGAAAAGGAAGAAGTTAAATTCAAGTATCCTGCACTCCTTGCCCAATTGTAAAGTAAATTTTGAGGACGAAATTTATATAAGGGAGGATAGATGTAGAGGCCCAAATCTTTTCTATAAAGCTTGGCCCATAATTATGTGATTAACTTCACATTAGGCCCAATAAAATAAATATAAGCCCAAAAGATAGTCCAATACATGTTTAAAGGTAAAATGATGTTTATAAAGTATTTTCTTAAAAACGATTTGATGAAGATTGGACGGAATGCAAAGTATTTCATTTTATGGCTAAAAATATACTTCAAATATTTTTAGTCTCATTTGAGACACATTTTCGACATATAAAATATTCAAATTTGAAAATGATATATGAATAACAGTTGTAGCTCTTTGAATTAGCTTTCCAACGCACTTTGATTCACCTCAATTGGATATCAGAAGAAAACGTTATGATAAAAATACTGTAGACTGTGCAGTGTCGACCGGAAAATCGGAAAACCCGAAACCTCACCTATAAATTACCCTATTAAATATAACCTTTCACCCATCCCAAACCTCACCTATAAATATCCTCTTCACTCATTTGATTTTTCACACCAAAAGCACTTTCAATTTGCTTTCAACGTTGAGAGAAAAAAATAGAGAATTTGGGAGAGAAAAAGAAGGTGGTTTTCAAAGTTTTTTCCAGAAATTTAAGTGTGGGCAAAAATATCCTGCAAGAAGGTTTTTGTGATTTCAAAAGATGTTTTCAAACAAGAAAAGAAGGTCCAAACGTCCAAACTTCGTCAAAGTTTTTTAAGTTCATCAAACTTTTTCAAAGTTCTTTTCAAAATTCATCAAGCATCAAATCGAGGTAGGTGGAGGTGCATAAAGTTGTTATACGTGTTTAAGTTATAATTTCTAGCAAGTAATGTTCTATGTTAAAGGCTAATGTTGTGTGTCAAATGGTATCGTCGGTTCGGCATGTGCCTTTCATGTCAAATGGTTCCGTCGGTGCGGCATACATTTAAAGGTTAATGTTGTGTGTCAAATGGTATCTTCGGTTCGACATGCACCTTGCATGTCAAATGATGCCGTTGGTACGGCATACATTTTCATGTCAAATGGTACCTCCGAGTACGGCATGTTTTATGGAAATTTTAATGTTAATTGTTATGAAATGCTTAGCTTAATCACGATTGCACCTATGACGCCTATTGAGTTTTCAATTCACGGGTTTCTACCCTATATCTACAGATTAAATGTTGATGCACCGGGTTGGATGATGGAAGAGATGGAAGGAGGTGCAATAAGCCTATGGGAACCAGTGAACAAGTGATTTAGATTTAAAATTTTTAACGTTTCAAATGTTATTTCCAACGTTATTTCTTTTGAGTATCTTGAACAAGTCATGATTTCATCAAATAAATTATATTTCGTTATTTTGGAAAGTTATAAAGTGTTTTAATTCAATATCCTTAAAAAAGAATGTTTGTTAAGATTTAAAATTCCGCTAAGATATGTACACTTGTTACTAAACCACCGGTTACGTTAAATAAAGTAAGTAGCGTCCCGGTTCACTAGGGGTTGGGGCATTACATGTTTGGTTTGGGTTTGAGAATTTTAATGGCGGTTTAATATCAAACCGAACCGGTGAAAAAAATAAAAAAATGAATTTTTTTGAAAATTCATCCAAAATTCTAAATTATTATTATTACTCAATAATCCTACTTTGTATTTTATATATAAATTATAATAATTTCAATTTTATGTTTTTCAGCCAATAGGAATAGGTAATTATCTAGCCCAACTGCCTAAGCCTGACGGTGAATGACCCCAACCTGTAAGTCCATAACGACATAAGCAGAAAGTCAAAAACCCACAACTCATACATGTCTCATTTCAATTGATTTAAACCCAAAACCTAACTATTCTCTTCCCATTTCCACGCAATGCGACCTCGCCTCCGCCCACCCAGGTTGGAGAAAAATGATTTGGTGGATTACTTATCCGATCGATGTAAAGATTTGACTGAGGAGCCATTCGACATTTTATTATGGTGAAAATAAACGCTCCTAAGTATAAGATTGTCTCCCAAATTATCAAAGATGTATTAGCGATTTAAATTTCTACAGTTTCTTTTGAGTCTGCATTCTCAACTGGAGGTCGGATACTTGATTGCTTTAGGAGTTCATTTAGTGGAAGGATGGTTGAGGCTTGTATATGCGGAAAGAATTGGTTGAAACTAAGAAGGAACCTATAGTGTTGCGCCAATATTTAGATGAAATGGAGGTATTGGATGATTCAATGAAAGTTGTGGCAGGTAATTTATATTTTATATTATCATATTTTTGAAGATTATCTTATCTATCTAGTATCTAATACTATGATGATGTAATGAATGCATTTATCTGACTATGCAGACGATAAATCATGTACGACACTATTTTTCGATTTAAATGCTTAGGCCTAGTAAAACAACATCGTTTTAAGGACAAAAAATTGAGGTCAACGCAAGGACATCTTGACACGTGACAAGACGTACATTTTCTAGATGGGTTGCATCGGATGGAATTTATGATAGAATTTCTATTTCCTTGTTGAAGAAGCGTGGTTCAAGGTTTTGACATCTTAGCCTCTTACTTTATATATTGAAATTCGCTCATTGCTTTAATGAAGCCAAAGTTGCAATGCAGATATGTATGGTCAACCAAAAATTGTGGTTTATCCATGTTGCCAGTGGGCCATGTGGATATATGATTGATTTGGTTGCTCTTAAAATTAGAATATTTGGAGACAATAAAAAGTGGGAAACATATCAAAATAATATACATGGACTATGATTTCCGTTTACTATATCCTCTATGTATTAAAATGTTATCAAATGAGTGATTTTCAGTATTATCCAAATAGGGTCCCCGCTAGGCTTGCTAGTGAACGTTCTTTTAGAGTGGGAGGGAGAGGTCGAACCCTATACGAGAAGATTGATCCTAAGTTAAGTGGCGTTCGAATCTTGAATGTTCTTTTAAGAAAATGATTTTATTAGTTAATCGAGAGCTCTCAAAGGTTCCCCTTAATTTAGTCTTTAATCTCAAGATCAAGAACTCAACTTAATGACCAGAGAGCTCATTAATTAACGAAGGCTCCAAACCTTGAGAATTTGTGTAAGGAATACGAGAGAATGGCTCAACTAGGAATTCAGTTAAGT
Organism: Osmanthus fragrans; assembly: GCA_019395295.1. NCBI lineage: Eukaryota > Viridiplantae > Streptophyta > Magnoliopsida > Lamiales > Oleaceae > Osmanthus > Osmanthus fragrans. The sequence continues at coordinate 20,041,573 of CM033350.1, read as the reverse complement.
TTCCGAAGTAAGTTTGCTTGGTTTTCCGTTTGTGTTACACACTCAAATGATGTACTTGATTACCTTTTTGACTTCAAAAAGAAGAATAAATGCAGTAAAAAATGTCATTGAAATGGAAGAAATAAGTGAGACCTCCGTTGGATACAAATTTATCAATAGTTTATACTAATCACACATTTTATAACTGCAACTTATTATTATCCATATATTTCGTGATATTGTCTTATTATTCCTTTTTTTAAACGAGTTATAAATTCATCAAGCTAAGCTCAAAATTTATAGCTAGAGTCAAAATCATGATATTCTTTGTTGATATTATTATTCTCCACATTAATTACTAAAGTCAAAATGCCTTTAATTCTTCATTATCCAGTAGATTTAGCCTCAGGTTGAAATTTTTTTAAATGATTTATAAATAAGAATAAGAATGGATTATACAAAATATATGTGGATAATAATGAGTTGTAATTATATATGTCTTAACTTAATGTTTGATTTTGACTAAGCTCCTGTTTGGTGAAAATTAAAATTAGATTTTTATAAAAGTTCCTGAAATGTGTAGTTGAAAAGTTATGTATACCATAAAATATATGGTTAAAATTAATTATTAATTTTGAATTTGATAAAAATCTAAACTATAATTTCTATCAAAGATGGCCCAAATTTATAAACCATCAAGAGGACTTTCTATCAAGATGAACAAATTCTTGGTTAATGACTGGACAACGAGAATATGTCCATTGGCCATTGACAGTGACACAATTTTACAAGGTGATCCAAAACCGGTGAAGAGTTAATCTTCATTGGCCAAGTCCTCTATAAATAGATGCCTAGAAGGTTGCATTTGGCATCAGTGAGACATTCAAGAAGAAGAAGAAGAAGAGGAAGAAGGGAGGTCTTACATGAAGATAAAGAGTCCTTATTTGCTAGCCAAGGATGGCTTGCCTACATCCTTAGGAGAAGATCCTAAGGATTAGAATGCTTGGATTCTTGTTTTTAGGTTTGTATGCAAGTCACCTTGGCTAGTTAATCGGCTCTTATCTCTCATGTTGGATCTTCCCTTCTTGGATTCACCTTCTCAAAGTGCTGCCCATGTAGTAGTATATCAACATATGCATGCATACAAAATCGTCTCATTACTCTACGTTTCATAGAATTAAAAGCATTTTATTCAATGAATATATTTATGTTCATACTTCTTATATGTTCCAAGTATAATGGGGATGACTTTCTTACAAAATCTAAAATACTTCTATATTCAGTTTTTCAGAGGTAAAACTGCCCAAGAATTCATGAGGAAGTCAATCGATCAGAGTAATTCCTGAATATCCAGTTATTTCAAGATATTTGTAGATGCTCATAAACTCATGCACTACCCAAGTCTGTGTTGTATTTTTCTTCAGTTTCATTTTCTACTCAATTTGATGTCTTGTTAATTTCTTATTTAGGGTTTTTTTTTTTAAATTTTATTATTATTATTATTATTATTATTATTATTATTATTATCATCGTGTAAATGTTTCTATTTTTGACGGTCATTATTTTTTTCTGCAGAATATCTGACTGAAATTTTTTGCAGATAACATGAACATTGCTGGGTTTGATAGTGTAAACTTTATTGTTTATATATGATATATATATTTTGGTCATATGATTAGTGATCACTACAACAAAAATGTGATTTTGTGATAAGATTTTTTGTAACATACGAAAAGTTGTCGCAATAAGTGATTTAGCGCGACATATTTTTTGAGTTTGTCGCTAAGATTGATACAGAAAAAATAAGTAACAAAAAATATAAGACAACATTCAATGTTGTCGTGAAATGTGAGAATTCGCGACAAATAATAAAGATTGTCGCTAAAAAGATGAGAGAAACAAAGTGCCAAAATATTTTTGGTGGAAAACTTATGGCGACAAACTTTTATTTTTTGTAACAAAGTATTTGTGATGCAATATGTTTCACTTTGTGCGACAAGGAATATTTGTTGCTAAAAATTCTATAAATAGGATTTTTTTTTTTATTGAAATCAATTAAAATTTTCAATTTTCCTTTGAAATATTTAATTTCCCTATCTAAAAATTCCTATTCTCATTTTTTCTTTAAAACACATATTTCTCACCCATCCATACGTTTCCCTTTCTATGAAATTTTCAAATCCCTAACCTCATCCCCCGCCTCCTCTCCTTCTCTATATTCAAGCCCCTTTTCTCCTACAAATCTTCTGTCTTGTTCTGCACTGCTGGACGAGGTGGTTGTGCCCATTGTTCTCTCCGGTCCCTGCCCATTTATGTCTTCTCCACAATTACCGACCAGTATTTAGTTTAGTTGTTTACGGCTAGGAGTTCGGGATAGAGTAGAAGAATGGCGGTGGAGTATGAATGTTGCCAAACGGGGTTTTTCATTCACATTCTTGCAATTGTATTACTCATGGCTTTTGCCGGAAAATGTCGGGACTCACTTTGGGACTCATGTCTCTCAGCTTTGTTGATCTCGAAGTTCTTGCCAAATCAGGCACTCCCAAGGACAAAAAATTTGCCGGTGTAGTTTTCTTCTTGTTTTATTTTCGTTTTGGATTGAATAAGTAAAAAAAACATTTGTTGCTAGTTGATTTTTAGACAATTAGTATTTCACCTCACTATTATGGTTTTTTTTTAGAATTATGGTTATTTTACCTTAGTATACTGGTTTTTGTTAGAAAATTGGTTCAATAGAATTGCTGTTAAGGATTTTATTGTTTATTAAACTATAAGTGCTGTGAGGTCATCAAAAATAGTTGCTTTGAGTAGAGAATTTATCAGATGCCACCTGAGAATTATTGCTGGTTTGAATGTATTTTCTAGTTTGAGATTTCGTTGGGAATTCTGCAATTTGATATTGATAAACAATGATAGATTTTGATGGCAATACTACTGGAATTGTGCTGGCAGCCTTGAGTGTATCATATGTTATTTAGTTATATACTTACTGTCAGTGTCTACTGTGATCTGCTTCGTGTTTGTGCTACATTGATAGTTGAAATTGAAGTGGGAGGTTGATTGGTAATGTTAGTGAGCATAATAATGAATTGGCTCTGGATTATATATATATACTGATTTCAAATTTTTTTAGTTGAGAATTGTATTGATTGGGCATTTTTCCATATGCATATTTACTTTTATTGCAGCAAAGATATTGCCAGTGGTCAAGAATTAGCATTTATTGCTTTGCACCCTGCTCATCTGCAATGGAGGTAACACACTCAAGATATTATGCTTAAACAAGTTTTTGAAATCAGATAAGATATGATATAATATTCGACATTTTTTACTTTCAGGCGCTTCATATTTTTCTTGATAGTCTAATTACAGCTTGACGTGCTATGCTGATATCTGTGACATTAATTCTGCTGTTTGGTAAGGTAAGAAATTTATATAATAACTAGCTGTGGAGCCTTTGGTTGCACTGGACATTCCCGTACCATCACATGTGCACCGCCAACTCTTTCGATTCACATAGATTTGTAACTAAGAAAGCTGATAGAAAGTTGTTTAATCATTTTTGTTGTTGTTTATACTGTGACTGTTTCACAATTCTTATCCTCATGAAAATCAAGTGTTTTAGATGGACTGGAAAACAAATGGATAACTTTCACTAACATGCAATTTTTGTAGGGCAAGTTCGATTCCAAGCAAGCTAAGAACCAACAGCATTTAACCTTCTTTTCCTATTGTGATGAATTGGTAAGATACTTCGATTAGCTGTTTTTAGATATGCTGAATATTGGCCTTTTTGTAATTCAATGTTGTGAGCATTTTGTGGAAGATATAAAGTATTCTTCTTCCCTTTTGTATGTTGCTTTAATTATTTCACCTTATTTTTCTTGTCGTAATAAGAAAATCAAGTGCTTCACTCAACCATGATAATGAAATCCATGATTGGTCAATCCAATTTTATGTTCACCGTGTCCACGGAGGAAATCTCTATATAGTCATTTGACAACAATTTCATGTCCCTCTTTCGGTAGGCCCTACACCAGAACTTATGCATGTAAGGTATTTATTTTGCACAGTGGCATTTTACAAACAATCTTTCCTTTACTTTTTACGTAGTGTCTTTTTAATAGCTAGTTATATTTTACCTTGAATGAAATTTCAGTGAAGATGATAAATCTCTAAAAGATAAAGATGATACGGTGATAGCGGCATTGGTACGTAAAGCATATTTTATATGTATTTGTTTGTCTATTTTATTTTTTAATGACTATATATATTTTTTCCTTTCCTATGTAGATTTCAATACAGATAATGTATCTATAGAAGGTTGATGAGAGATTTCATATGATACTTTGGTCCATATCTATTTGGTTGACAATAATATGAATCTTTTTTTTTTAAAATCATTTGTAGACTTTAGTAATTGTAAAATGAAGCATTCTTTTTGTAAAGTCATGGGTTTTTTTTTTAAATAAAGTATGTTACATTGTTGTACAAATGATAGCTCGACAAACTTTCAATGTTGTGAATAAATTTAATTACAAACTCTACTTGTTACATAATAAATTGCACTACAAATGTTGAATATATTATGCAAAATATCAAACGCATTGTAAATCATATTTCGCGACAAGCATGACTTGTTATTAAAGATATAACACTATGAGCATGTGCTATTACAAAATAGAATAGATAACAAAATTTATACCTTTAAAACAATATTTGCAACAAATATTTTTCTCGTCAAAAAATTATTGCAATAATTGTCGTGAAAAAATGATTTTTCGCCTTTTTAATTTTTCGCGACAAATATGAGTTGCGACGACATTATGACGACAAATATGTTGTTGCTATTTCTTACTTTCCGCGTCAAACAAATAATGTTGCGAATTTATTAATGCGATGAACGAATGAAAATTGTTGCAAAATACATTCCGTGACTTATATAGCGCGACAACCCACGCAACAAACGTCATGTTGTCGCTAAATTACTTTTGCAACAAAATCTCAATTTTTGCGACAATATTTTTTTGTCGTGAAATCATAGTTTTGTTGTAGTGGATAGTGATAGTGAGTAACATACAAAGGCATTAAAAATTGGTCATATGTGGAGGAAATCAATTCAACTTGTTTATCATGCTACCGAAACAAATTAAGGATACCAATTACTTATTGAAGCCATTGACGAAGTATCTGAGCAGATTTATGGCATAAATATCCAAACAAAGACTCATATTGATTCTTTCTGAAAGGAATTAAATATTTGTAATGAGGAGAGTTCTCAATTTGTACTATTGGATCCCAATGTTTAAATAAAAAGAGGACCGAAGAATGATAAGAAATATAAAGAAAAAGATGACGTTGGCTCAAGAAGGTTTAGATCAAATATTGAGTTGGCACAAAAAATAAAAAACGCCAATCTGCATTATGCAAAGGATTAGGTTATGACAAGAGGATATGTCATAAGAACCTAAGAAAAATGGGAATGAGCTAATCATTTCCAAACAATCATAACATGTAAATCAATTTTCATTAATAAGATTTTTTATGCTTACTACTTTTTTCATGTAGGATGCAAATTTGGACTTACCTGCTACTCTCAATTTGGCCAATCTTGTTTTTAGTAGTTCGTGGTATAAATTTACATTAGCTGTCTTCAATTCTCAGCACAATTTATTTGCTTGATTTGTCTATGTAAATCAAGAAAGAAATGTTTATTTTTTCTCTCTTTATTTTAATCTTTCATAGCTGTGGGTTGGATAGTAAACCTTGTTGGTTTAATTGTAGCAACGACCATATTATTATATGTGAATTCTGTCGATCGTTTTCTATGTTCACTTTTTGCTCTATGGTACCTTATGTGGCCAATGTTGCTCTTTTATATTCACTTATTCGAATATAGAATATGTTAGAATAGATTAATTTAATTGTCTTAACAATTGCTTATACCAGAATGGGTCATCCAACGGTCAACAATGAGAAATATGAATGTATAATTCCAAATGAACAGGTATTTTATACATGATTGCTTCTTATGCTGTTTTCTTTTCAAATTTTCAACCGTTAACAATCGACTTGTAGTCAAAGACCAACATTTGTTGAAAAATAGACATTTAAAATTTTTTTTGCAAACAATTATAGCCTAATTTATTGTACATTTCGTTTATTGGGTGAAACTAGATAAAATAAAGTGGAATTGAAAGAAAGAAGCAAAATTTGGCAAAAAAGAGAGCAAGATTTAAAGTTTAGGGACTAAAATGTAAATACTCAAAAGTTATGTCAAAAATCACAACGAAAATTCGAGAAAGCTAGGGGTCAATTAGAAGTAAAAAAGGGAGTGAAATATGATCAAAATATTTTCACAAATCAAATTTCAACTACACAAGTATGTTTCAGATTTTTAGTCGAAAATTGAAATCCATTTTTGACATAGTTTACGTTCAAATTGGAAAAAGCTGTCTCAATCAAAGTAGTATCCATTTGAGTTATTTTTCCAATGCACTTTGAATCGCCTTAATTAGATATCAGAAGAAAATGTTATGACTATAACACTTAAAAAGATACAGAGTGGGAGCAGCAGGCAGAGGAGGCCACTATCGAGAAAAGAAAATCAGATTCACAGCACCTAGGCGCCTCCCGTCGCCAAATATAACTCTTCAAAGACACGACGAAGACATAAATACAATTCTAGAGAATACAATTTGGGAGTGGGAGTGGGAGTGGGAGTGGGAGTGGGAGTGGGGGTGGGGTGAGTGGGGGAAAAAATACAAAATCGTCAAGTTCAGAGAGCAAAAGTTACGATTTGAAGAATTTTGAGGTTGAAAATGATTCTTGGCACAAGATCCAATTTTTTCCATGATCAAGATTTCAAAACCCGATTACGAACTCTATGCTTTTTGTTTTCTTTCATTATTATAAGTACTTAAATTCATAGTTAGGGCGAATAATGTAATCTATGTGTAGCCCTTTATTTCCTTTATTCAAGATTCTAGTTCTTTACATGCATATGTGTTTATTTTATTCATGAATTTAACGCTTTAAATTACTTGATCACTAATTCAATGATTTTGTGAATTTCTTACGAATCGAGAGGTGAGTATTGCATTTAGACCACATATTGAAATTCGATAATTTAGTGTAACGTGTATAGATACCTACACTAATTATTGCGGTCATTAGATCTATTATTAGAACAAATATTTTATTTAATTAAAATTGATTCACATGAAGTTATAGAATTGAATTAGTTAAATATTTCCAATGAGAACTCAAGATGGGAATACTGTAGAATAATTTGACTGAACACTACAATAGTAATGAATCTTGATTGGCGAATTAAAATGGATACATAGGTAAAATTGTAAGTCATATCATCCACATTCATACTTTTAAAACTCAAATTCGATAAATTGTGTAAGTTAGATAATTTAATTTAATTATAATAATATAGACACCAATCACAAATCCTATTATTTGTTTTCAATCAAATTAAAGGTATGAATAATTTAACCAATTGTTAAATAGTAATACTCGTTGGAACAATATCCAGACTCATTGGTCTACTATATTACTTATTACGATCTGTACACTTGCGAGATATACAAATCGACAACAAATTTTTGGCACCGTTGCCGAAGACTATTTTATTTCATATTAGTTTAATTATTTCTTGTTTTCTTTTTACTTTTTTTCGTTTTTTTTTTTTTCCAATTGATCTACCATTTTTTTGTGCTCCATTGACGGGGAATGAAAAAGAAGCAAAAAGTCAAAAATCACAATGATTGATCTTGACTTAATTGAAGGTGAGATGCTCTTTGGAAAATTCATCTTCAGACAAAAGCTTAAAAAGTGGTGGATACAATCAACTTTTTATTATTATTATTATTTTTTTTTTATAAGGATGGCTTTTCCAAAAGGATTAAATATCAAATATATTATTTTTGGGGAGATTAGACCGACTTATGAATATTGTGGTGCATTGCATTATACTAGAAATTGCTTGCTATTGGCAACTCCAAAGGAAGTAAGAAAACCTATCTGAGGGTCCATATGAAGAACAAGATGATGACGGTGAAATAGTTATCGGAGACATCATCAAGTAAAAACATAAAAGGATTGTAGATCAAGTAATTTCAAATAAGCCAAATAAGATGTCAATGGAGGATCTCTTCATTATTCAACTCGAAGAACTAACTAAAGAAGAAGAAGATGTAGAAATGGAGAAATTTATCATGAAGGATCCAAAAGTATTAGAGGCATTTAAAGAAGATAAGATTAGCATACAAACCTCCAACTTCATTGATTTTGTGATTAAAGTCGATGAGAAAATTGAAGTACTCTTAGTTGAGATTAAATTGAGAAATTTTGGCAAGTCAATATGTATTCAAAAGGCAAAGTATGAGCTAAGCAAGACATCCAAAACCCTATTCCAAGTGCCACTTGTGCAAAAGTCTAGCAAAAAACTTTTAATTAAGTGCTTATTGGGAGGCAGCTCAATTTCTTACCCTTTTTTTTATTATGCTTTCTGTAGTTGCATTGCATATAATCTATTAAAATACATGTTGCATATTTTTCAAAGCTCCAGGGACGTAAAAAAGAAGAAAAAAAAAAAGCGGTCATCATACATGCCACATTATTACTTTTAAATTGCTTGTTTACTCTCATATTTGTCTTCTTTTATTATTCAAAAGTACATTGACATCAAGTAAGAGGCGGCTTACCAAATAATGGAATGAATTGATCCAATAAGCCACCTCAAATATCAGACTAAAAATCAAGGGAGTACATTTTTCCTTCTTTCCCGTCCCTTTATGTGCTAAATTATACTTTAGAACACTGAGAACAATAACGACTTTAAGTATGAGAGTAAAAAAAATATATTGAGTTTTTAGTTTTATTATTCTTATGTGATTGTGTATTTCTACTTCTTTATATATATAAAGAAAATAATTTTTTTTAAAAAGGTTAAAATTTTCAAATATGATTTTCTTTGTTTATTGTGGCTTGTGTGATTTAGGTAGCGTTGTCGGCGACTATATTTGGAATTATGTATTAATTTATGAACTCTGGATATGTTACATACTTAGATGAGACTAGGTGTTTGAAAATATTGCTTTGTCATGGTGCTCATGAATCCAAAAATTCAAGAAGGAAAAAAAAAAAAAGGTCAAAAGTGAGCTATAATATTACAAATGAACAGAAAAAAAAAATCTTTCTACGATTGTTCACAAATAATGACTGTCGCAAAAAAATTAAAATCCAAAAATGAATAATTAACAGAACAAAATATGATTGATTTGGTTACTCTGAGATTATAATATTTTGCGAGAGTGAAAAGAGGGAAATATATCAAAATAGATGCATATATAGATTATAATATCAATTTATTGTATCAACATATCATTCATTTACTATAAATCAGAATGCATGCTATGTTATGAAATAAAAGTAACAGAACAAAAGGAGAAGAAAATTTAATAGCCAAAACTTAATTGTGTATTTTATTGAGAATCAAGACTCGTATTTATAGGATTCAAAATGCGAATTACAATTGAAATGAATTAGACTCTCTAAACTAGATAAAACATATCTATGCATGATAATAAGATTGCATAATCATCAATATTTATCTTATAGTTTTACAACACTTCCCATTTGATGATTATGTGAACAATAACTAGCTCATTAAATACTTTGTTTGATAAAAACCTAGTGGCAAAAAAAAAAATCAAACAATGGAAAAAGAGTACACATAATTGTTAACATTTTGAAGTATAGATAAAATTATTTCTCATCAAAACATTGTCCGGAAAACTTAGTGGGACAAAATCTAGACTAAGGAAAAAGAGTACAACAACTTCCCTTGATGAAAATCACTGAAAATCTTTGAGTCGACTTATTCTAATCTTGTGTACCAATTTCTTGAATGTAGATGTCGATAGTGATTTTGTAAATAAATCAACCACATTGTCAATTGAATGAATTTGTTGAACACCGATATGCCATTCTTCTGAAGCTCTTGTGTGTGGAAGAATTATGAAGAAATATGCTTCATCCTATCACTTGTTATATAGTCTCCTTTGAGTTTTGCAGTACCAGTTGCATTGTCTTCATATAAAATTGTTGGACTATCTTCTATTGAATTTTTATATGCATGATATTTGGATATGATGGGTCATGTTTTTCAACCATACGCATTCTCGATTTTCTTCATGGATTTCAATAATTTCAGAATGATTTAAAGATGTTGTCAAGATTTGCTTCACGGATCTTCATGATATAGTTGTTTGTCCATGTGTAAACACATATCATATTTGTGATTTAACTTTACGTGGATTAGAGAGATAACATGCATCTCCATATCATACTAAAGCAGATCTAGACTTTTGAATCACAAATTAATAGTACTTTTTAGGTAACAAAAAATGTGTTTGATACCATTTTAATATTTTTGAGTTGGTGTAGAGCTATATCTTGCAATGATATTTATATAAAAAGCTAGGTCACGTCAAGTGCAATTTGCAAGATAGGTTTGTGCTCAAATTGTACTAAGATATGAAATTTCAGGACTAAGAATTTTTTCTCAATCTTCAAGTTGACGAAATTGATATTTTTTTTTTGTTACATCAAGTTATCGAACAATCATAGGTGATGCTAATAGATGTATATTATCCATATAAAAATATTTTATGACTTTTTCTGTATATGAAGATTGAAAAATAAATAAACCTTCTTCAAAATGTTCAATCTGCAATTTAAGACAATTTTTTTTTTAATATTTCATCTCAAATTGATTTTTCAAATAATTTGCAATTTTGTTGAGCTTCTCAAAAGTTCCAATTAAATTTAAATCATCAACATAAACGTCTACAATTGTAAATTCAATATTTATTTTCTTTATAAAAACACATGGGTATACATCTTTATTGTCATTGTGAGAAACCTTAAGTTACAGTAGGGCTTTATATGTTGTAATTTCATTATTTTCATTTTTTTTCCACCTAAAAACCATTTGTATTCTTAGGTTCAAACACGTTTGGTTTCTCTAAAGATTTCAATTCCGCATGTATGACTTCCTTTTATTTTAGCCAATCATTTTTATTTTGAAAGTCTAACAAAACGTGGTTCTTGATCCTCATTTTGTATAATATCAAGAGTTATATTAAATGAGAAAATATTATATATAACAACATTTTTTCATTCCCATAATTTATGAGATAATACATTATTTATTGAAATCTCATTATTTTCGGACACTTGTGATTATTCAGGACTACATTTTTTATATTTGATTCATCAATATTTTCTAATGTTGCTTCTTCTGAAGTTTTTGCCTGGTTTTTTCTTCTACTTTCTTTTTCGATGTATTACTTTTTTGAACCAATTGGTCGATCATGCTTCTGACGTATTTGAGATTCATTTGTTACAACATATTATCTTACAGGGACGTCAATTTTTGCTGAAATATTTTCTGTTAGTATATATGACTTTGTTACTTTTTTTGCGTTGATAAATACATTAGGTAATTGATTTGAAACTATTTGCAAGTGAATGTTTTTTTAACTTCTTGCTCACATTGATTGTTGCATAGATCAAAGTGAAATAAAGTTGTATCATTCCAAGAAATTTTACCTTATTTTTCAGGATGTACTTTTATCTTTCGCAAAGTAAGGAATCAAAGCCAACAATCTGCAAAATGTGCTGTAAATAGATAATTCATTTAATGTTCAATATACACAATAACAAATGGTGAATCAAAGTCAACATAAATGTTCGATAAAAATTCCAATTGACATATAGTAATTATAAAATGTTTGTGATATAAATTTACCAGCATTATCAAGACGAATTGTCTGATTGAGTAATCGCAAAATTATCAAGATATGAGTATTGAGTACTTTTTGAAATCACGCTCATAATATTGCTGTCGTAAGAGCACATTCGATGCATGAAAGGTGGAAAAAGTTTTTTCCAACGTATCTTCATTAGTAATTTTTTCACCACAGAAGGTTAATTTTGAACAATTTAGAATTGTACCCACCAACAGTTTTAAAGTCTTGCAAGAGAAGGTCCATCCACTCATATTGGGCTTTTGGGATTATAGTCGTCCGGTGATTAAATCTTTCAGTCAATTTTTTTCCAAAGATTCTATGGATCCTTCATAGTGAGGTATTAAATTTTCAATCCATCATGAAGATGATGATTAATGAAGATAAGTGCCTTTACACAGTCTTGTAGGGATTCTTTGTTTCCTAAATTCTTTGAGACAAGATGAATCTCAGTATCGAGGACCTAGGACAGATATGCCGAGTGCAATAGACTCAAGTTTTGTGATATTTACTATTTGATTAAATACACATAAAGCAAAAGAAACTATAAATAATTTTAGAAAAATATGATTAAACATTTGCATAATCATATGATAAATATTCAAATATTCAAACTAATCAAACAAGACACTGAGTTATATGTTTTCTTTCAATGATAAACAATAATTTAAAATGATATATTTTTTGAAACACGTGCTACTTCGAGAACACGTTATATTTTTCTATTACTTCTTCAAGAGTAATATGTCAATATTCTTTTAAAATATTGAAAATTACAATTTTTGCTCTTTAAGATCAAAAGTATTATTCGAAAATATTAGCTATTATAATGTTGCGCTAATTTAGGAAAAACCACGAACTATAGAGAGCAAAAACTATATATATATATATATATATATATATTATAATATATTAAATGTGGTATTGATGACATATTTATTACAATTTAACTTAATCTAATCTCCTTTTAAGTATAGAGTTCATTTTTCATATTAGAATACTCATAATTATATATTAATTAAATTAAGTTTAATCACTTAAAATCAAAGTTCGTTTACATAAATAGTTATATTAAAACTATAATAACAATTATTTTATATATCTACTATTAGTATTCTTCTATAATATTAATTATAATATTGTGTTACTTTTGGAGCAACAACGTGATAAATTATCAATATAAACTTTTTAAAAGAATATCTAAAGTTATTTAATCTGGTTAAAGACACAAAAAGTATTCAATAATTATCATAATTGTATATATATTGCAAACATAGAGAAGAAGAAAAACTAAAACAAACATGAATTGACCCTATGCAGACGTGAAAACGTAAAAACATGTCAAACCTAATTTATTGTCATACACAAACTCTCTTGAATTGACCTAAGCAATTTTAACATATGATTGTGCGGTTCAAAAATCAATTCACGTGTATATTTATAAAAATAGTTGAATTAATGCAAATTGCAGTAGAACTTACAATCTGCAAACTGTGGAGGAAACCAATTCACAAACTCTCATGTTGCATATGTTGAAAGAATTTATGAAATGTAAAAAATTCACACATGCAGATACAATGGAATTTGGTTGCAGCAATTGCGAAAGGAAATCATGCATGCTAATAATTGCAAAAATAATTTTAGTGAATTCTTTATAATGCATATGTATATAAAAAAAATTCACATATCATCAAATTAACTTTGGTACCTGTGATAGAAGATTATACTTAAAAAAATTATTACCTTTTAATTAATTCACTTCAATTTTTTAGCGAATCGGGCTTATATTGTATTATGAAACAAAAACAAAACTAATCGAACAAAAAGAAGAAAATTTAAGAGTTAAAACTTATTAAATATTATTGTAAGAATTCAGACCACCACTTGTTGGGAACGAGGAGGTTAATATGACCTAATATGAAGTATCGACTACACAAGTAAGAACAAGATTAAAAGCAAGAAAGAAGATTGGCAAATGAACCGAGTAATTTTATTGAAAACCAATGAAGGGAATATTACAACCCAACAATAATGCTTCAAGTGCTTAACCTAAACTGAATGAAAGAGACACATATTTATAGAGGACTTCCCAAAACCTAGAAATAATACAAAATATGGAAACTAGGTTAAAATTGCGTAAAACCGAAAAAATCGACAGCGCTTCTACTTAAGTGAAGCGATAGATGCCCTGTCGCTCAAGCGATAACTTGACAACAGTCGAGCAGATAGGCAAGCAACAAGCTTACTGCTCGAATTTTGCTTCCCTCGCTCGAGTGTGAGGCTAGTGACCATCCATCACTGTAAACTACAACTTTTCCTTCTTGGATCATATTTTGACATCTTTAAGCTCAATAGTAAAAAACGTGAAACCGTAGACCTAATTTGGGTCACCAAACCAAACAATTTCCACCTTGACCTAAATTTTGGTGCAACGAATGAAACTCCAAAATTTCTCCACCTGAAAAATATGTCTGAATTGTTCATCTAAAATCAAACCTCTTCACTTCATGAAAAATACACTTCTTTTTCCACAGAATCCACAAATGATGCTCGAACCAAAACATCGGGTTCCAAAATTCCACAAGGAATTTAAAATTTACCAAACAGGGTCAAAGTACACCCTGTAGCAGAATCAACTCCAAATACTTTATCTAAAGGCCCCTTGCTAGTTTCGACACCTTCAAAACCATAGAAATCATACTCAACTAGATTAGCATCCCTGTACCTATCCTCAATTGGTCCTTCTCTAGCAGTTGAACACGATGGCATTGCAGACATTGGAGGTAAACCAGAATTAACTATATCCTCTAAACTCCCTCGAGTAGTGTTCTTCAACAATGACTCAGAGCCAAATCTCAAATGTACTGTACTAAACTGTATATCTACTACGGTATTAAACCTGTGCTGATGATTCTTCACTGATTCTATACGACCTTGCAAGATTTATAACCGGGACCTCTTCCGCCCCTCCAATACAACACAAACACCCTTTCGGACCTTTAAGACTCCACCTCCTCTAGAGAACTCGTAACCTTTCGAATCAAGGGTACTTAGCGAGATGAGATTCTTCTTCAAATTTGAAACTTATCAAACCTAGCCAAGTGTTCTAATTGTCTCATCCATCAACTTCAATCTGACCCTACCAATATCAGCTACCCAACAAGATCCGTTGTTACCCATAACAACGACACCTTACGTCACCGTTTCATATATTTTAAATAAATCCCGATTGGGACGCATATGGAATGCACAACTATATAGTTTCGAGAAATTGCAGTCCACAAATTGAACTTGCTCTATTTGGAAAAACAAATTATATTTCAAAGAGAACTACGAACACAAGATAACCAAAAAGGTACACACAACCCAAGTTATGAATATATCAAGTTCAATTGTCAGTTTGTAGAAAAAAGAAAAGAAAAACTAAAAAGGCGCTTAAATTTATAAACAATGCAAGAAAGTAAAAAGCTCGAACGGTAAAAAATGAACATTTTGATTAATCAATTTACACCACAACCTAACTTGTCTTTTCTGATTCATAAAAAGCTGAAATTACAAAAAATAACATCTACTAACATTTGAAATGTAATAATTTGATGCCAGGCAAGAGGAAAAAACGTAGTAGCAGTCTTAATTTCTTTGGATTAGAGTTTAAAATTTTAGACTAATTACTACCAAATAAGGGATTTTAGATTTTATATTTTTTCACCCAACTTATAAATTATATATAAAAAAGTATAAAAATGATTGGTTTTGGTTCAAGAACCAAGAATCGGACCAAACTGAGTCAGTTATTGATTCTCGATTTCAGTTTTGAATTTTTTTTATTTTATTATTATTATTATTATTTTTTTGAGAACCAGACCGTTTCCGATTCGAGAGGTTTAGTTTCGATTTAAATGCTTAGGCCTAGTAAAACGACATCATTTCAAGGACAAAAAATATAGGTCGACGCAAGGACATGTTGAAACGTGACGAGACGTACAATACATTGCTTTTTTATTTATTTATTAATAATTAAGCATGTTCTCGTATTTTATATGCTATATTTAAAAATGACAAATAAAGTCGTTGATTCGAAATATATTATTGTTCATCAGATTAGGTATAAATTAAATGGGAAACAATGTCTAATATTGTAAAATCAAAATGATTAAATTGACATTTACTTATCGTCCATCATTGACACAATAGGATAGAATCCAATATATCGATTATAGATGGGTTGCATCTGATGGAATTTATGATAGAATTTCTATTTCCTTGTTGAAGAAGCGTGGTTCAAGATTTTGACATCTTAGCCTCTTACTTTATTTGTTGAAATTCGTTCATTGCTTCAATAAAGCCAAAGTTGCAAAGCAGATATGTATGGTCAACGTAAGTCAACGACAAAGTGTGGTTTATCCATGTTGCCAGTGGGCCATGTGGATATATGATTGATTTGGTTGCTCTTAAAATTAGAATATTTGGAGACAATAAAAAGAGGGAAACATATCAAAATAATATACATGGACTATGATTTCCGTTTACTATATCCTCGATGTATTAAAATGTTATCAAATGAGTCGAACTTTCGCAATGTTTATTGCACGTTGCTAAAAGTGGAACTTTTCTTTTCGCAACGTGCAATGAACGTTGCAAAAAGTAGCGTTTGCAACGTTGCAAAAAGGAAATTTTTCGCAACGTTTTACGAACGTTGCAAAAAGTGGAACTTTTCGTATCGTGCAATGAACGTTGTAAAAAGTAGCATTGACAACATTTTTTTGAAAAATATTACTAAAGCTCAATAAAGTTAACCAATTGCAACATTCATTTATTATAATGTTGTCATAGACTTCTTTAGAAACATGCATTGATTGAATATTGTATTTTGAGTGTTGCAAAAGATTATTTTTTTTGTTGTAGTGGTATTATCCAAATAGGGTCCCCACTAGCCTTGCTAGTGAACGTTCTTTTAGAATGGGAAGGAGAGGTTGAACCCTATACGAGAAGATTGATCCTAAGTTAAGTGGCGTTCGAATCTTGAATGTCCTTTTAAGAAAATGATTTTATTAGTTAATCGAGACCTCTCAAAGGTTCCCCTTAATTTAGTCGTTAATCTCAAGATCAAGAACTCAACTTAATGATTAGAGAGCTCATTAATTAACGAAGGCTCTAAACCTTGAGAATTTGTGTAAGGAATTAAAACACGAGAGAATGGCTCAACTAGGAATTCAGTTAAGTTTCCGAAGTAAGTTCGCTTGGTTTTCCGTTTATGTTACACACTCAAATGATGTACTTGATTATCTTTTTGACTTCAAAAAGAAGAATAAATGAAGTAAAAAATGTCATTGAAATGGAAGAAATAAGTGAGACCTCCGTTGGATACAAATTTATAAATAGTTTATATTAATCACACATTTTATAACTGCAACTTATTATTATCCATATATTTTGTGGTATTGTATTATTATTCATTTTTTAAAAAGATTTATAAATTTATCAAACTGAGCTCAAAATTTATAGCTAGAGTCAAAATCACGATATTCTTTGTTGATATTATTATTCTCCACATTAATTACTAAAGTCAAAAGGCCTTTAATTCTTCAGTATCCAGTAGATTTAGCCTCAGTTTGAATTTTTTTAAAATGATTTATAATTAAGAATAAGAATGGATTATACAAAATATGTGGATAATAATGAGTTGTAATTATGTATATGTCTTAACTTAATGTTTGATTTTGACTAAGCTCCTGTTTGGTGAAAATTAAAATTAGATTTTTATAAAAGTTCCTGAAATGTGTAGTTGAAAAGTTATGTATACCATAAAATATATGGTTAAAATTAATTATTAATTTTGAATTTGATAAAAATCTAAACTATAATTTCTATCAAAGATGGACAAAATTTATAAACCATCAAGAGGACTTTCTATCAAGATGAACAAATTCTTGGTTAATGACTTGGTAACGAGAATATGCCCATTGGCCATTGACAGTGACACAATTTTACAAGGTGATCTAAAACTGGTGAAGAGTTAATCTTCATTGGCCAAGTACTCTATAAATAGATGCCTAGAAGGTTGCATTTGGCATCTGTGAGACATTCAAGAAGAAGAAGAAGAAGAAGGGAGGTCTCACATGAAGATAAAGAGTCCTTATTTGCTAGCCAAGGATGGCTTGCCTACATCCTTAAGAAAAGATCTTAGGTTAATCGGCTCTTATCTCTCATGTTGGATCTTCCCTTCTTGGACTCACATTCTCAAAGTGCTGCCCATGTAGTAGTATATCAACATATGCATGCATAAAAAATCGTCTCATTACTCTAAGTTTCGTAGAATTAAAAGCATTTTATTCAATGAATATATTTATGTTCATACTTCTTATATGTTCCAAGTATAATGGTGATGACTTTCTTACAAAATCTAAATACTTCTATATTCAGTTTTTCAGAGGTAAAACTGCCCAAGAATTCATGAGGAAGTCAATCAATCAGAGTAATTCCTGAATATCCAGTTATTTCAAGATATTTGTAGATACTCATAAACTTACGCACTACCCAAGTCTGTGTTGTATTTTTCTTCAATTTCATTTTCTAATCAATTTGATGTCTTGTTAATTTCTTATTTAGGGATTTTATTATTATTATTATTATTATTATTATTATTATTATTATTATTATTGTGTTAATGTTTCTATTTTTGACGGTCATTTTTTCTGCAGCATATCTGACTGAATTTTTTTGCAGATAACAAGAACATTGCTGGGTTTGATAGTGTAAACTTTATATATATATATATTTTTTTTTTCAATTTTTATAGAATTGTGTACTGAGTATTCTTTTGTTTTTAGTATCAAATGCATTCTTAACTTGCATTGGTAATTAAAATCTGCTAAGATATTGTATTTGTCAAAATAAAATATTAAGAAAGTATTGTAATTCATAAAAAGAAAAACTGGATCACAGGGTCAAAAAAATAGCATAATTTTTTGGCGAAAAGAAAATAATGGATCAAGTTTTTCAAGAAAAAGGAAATCTTTGATCAAGGTCTTTGTGAATATGTTGACGAACTTCCTTCTCACTTCATAAAAAAGAGGTGAATGCAAGGAACAAATAAATTTAAGAGTACAAATTCAGAAAAAGATTGAAATTAGAAATAGTGAGTAACATACAAAGGCATTAAAAATTGGTCATATGTGGAGGAAATCAATTCAACTAGCTTATCATGCTACCGAAACAAATTAAGGATACCAATTACTTATCGAAGCCATTGAAGAAGTATTTGAGCAGATTTATGGCATATATATCCAAACAAAGACTCATATTGATTCTTTCTGAAAGGAATTAAATATTTGTAATGAGGGGAGTTCTCAATTTGTACTATTGGATCCCAATGTTTCAATAAAAAAAGGAAGGAAGAATGATAAGAAATATAAAGAAAAAGATCACGTTGGCTCAAGAAGGTTTAAATCAAATATTGAATTGGCTCGTATAATTAAAGATGTCAATCTGCATTATGCAAACGATTAGGTTATGACAAGAGGATATGTCATAAGAACCTAAGAAAAATGGAAATGACCTAATCATTTCCAAACAATCATATCATTTAAGCATTTTTTGTTTTTCTTATTTCACTTGTAAATCAAATTTCATTAATAAAATTTTTTATGCTTACTATCAATTAACATTCTTTTTTCATGTAGGATTCAAATTTGGACTTACCTGCCCCTCTCAATTTGGCCAACCTTCATGTATTTAGTAGTTTGTGGTATAAATTTACATTAGCAGTCCTCATCTCTCAGCACAATTTATTTGCTTGATTTGTCTATGTAAATCAAGAAAGAAATGTTTATTTTTTCTCTCTTTATTTTAATCTTTCTTAGCTGTGGGTTGGATAGTAAACCTTGTTGGTTTCATTGTACCAACGACCATATTATTATATGTGAATCCTGTCGATTGTTTTCTATGTTCACTTTTTTCTCTATGGTACCTTATGTGGCCAATGTTGCTCTTTTATATTCACTTATTCGAATATAGAATACGTTAGAATAGATTAATTTAATTGTCTTAACAATTGCTTATACCAGAATGGATCATCCAACAGTCAACAATGAGAAATATGAACGTACAATTCCAAATGAACAGGTATTTTATACAGGATTGCTTCTTGTGCTGTTTTCTTTTCTGAATTTTCAACCTTTAACAATCGACTTGTAGTCAAAGACCAGCATTTGTTACACAACTAGAGTAATCCATTAATGCTTGTAGTTCCAATCACTTGAATTATGTCATATTTAGTCATGAACAATGATAAGTGTATTTTATTCACTTATTTGGACTTTAAAAAATAGACATTTATAGTTTTTTTTTTTAACAATTATAGCCTAATTTATTGTACATTTCGTTTATTAGGTGAAACTGGATAAAAGGAAGTGGAATTGAATGAAAGAAGCAAAAATTGGCAAAAAAAAGAGAGCAAAATTTAAAGTTTGGGGCCTAAAATGTAAATACTGAAAAGTTATGTCGAACCTCACAATAAAAATTCAAGAATGCTTGGTGCCAATCAGATGTAAAAAAGGAGTGAATATGATCAAAATATTTTCACAAATCGATTTTCAACTACACAAGTATGTTTTAGATTTTTAGTCGGAGATCGAAATCCGTTTTTGACATAGTAAACATTCAAATTAAAAAAAAGAAGAAGCTATATCTATCAAAGTAGTATCCCTTTGAGTTATTTTTTCAATGTACTTTGAATCGCCTTAATCAGATGTCAAAAGAAAACATTATGACTATAATACTTAAAAATATATGGAGTGGGAGCAGCAGGTGGCGCCGAGGCTGCCACTCGCGAGAAAAAAAAAATCAGATTCACGGAACCTAGGCGCCGCCCATCGCCAAATATAACTCTTCAAAGACTCGACAGGACATAAATACAACTCTAGAGAATACAATTTGAGTGTGGGGGTGGGGGTGGGGGTGGGGGAGAAAAATACAAAGTCGTCAAGATCAGAGAGCAAAAGTTATGGTTTGAAGACTTTTGAGGTTGAAAAAAATTCTTGGTGCAAGATCCAATTGTTTCCATGGTCAATATTTCAAAACCCGGTTATGAAATCTATACTTATTGTTTTCTTTCATTATTATGACTAAATTCATAGTTAGGACGAATAATGCAATCTAGGTGTGGCCCTTTATTTCCTTTATTCAAGATTCTAGTTCTTTACATGCATATGTGTTGATTTTATTCATGAATTTAATGCGTCAAATTACTTGATGACTAATTCAATGATTTTGTGAATTTATTACGAATCGAGAGGTGAGTATTACATTTAGACCACATATTAAAATTTGATAATGTAGTATAACGTGTATAGATACCTACACTAATTATTGCGGTCATTAGATCTATTATTATTAGAACTAATATTTCGTTTAATTAAAATTGACTCACATGAAGATATAGAATTGAATTACTAAATATTTTCAACGAGAACTCGAGCTGGGAATACTGTAGAATAATTTGACTGAACACTACAATAGTAATGAATCTTGACTGACGAATTAAAATGGATCCATAGGTAAAATTGTAAGTCCTATCATCCACATTCATACTTTTAAAACTCAAATTCGATAAATTGTGTGCGTTAGATAATTAATTTAATTATATTAATATAGACAGCGATCACAAACCATATTATTGGTCTTCAATCAAATTAAAGTATGAATAATTTAACCAATTGTTAAATATTAATCCTTGTGGGAATGATATCCGGACTCATTGGTCTACTATATTACTTGTTACGATCCGTACACCTGCCAGATATAAAAATCGACAACAATTTTTTGGCGCCATTGCCGAAGACTATTTTATTTCATATTAGTTTAATTATTTCTTATTTTTGTTTGACTTTCGTTTTCTTTTTTCAATTGATCTACCATTTTTTTGTGCTCCATTGACGGGAAATGAAAAAGAAGCAAATGGTCAAAAATCACAATGATTGATCTTGACTTAATTGACCGTGACAGACTCTTTGGGGAATTCCTCTTCAGACAAGAACTTAAAAAGTGGTGGATAAAATCAATTTTTTTTTTTTTTTGATAAGGATGGCTTTTCCGAAAGGATTGAATATAAAATATATTGTTTTGGGGGAGATTAGACTGACTTGTGAATATTGTGGTGCATTGCATTATACTAGAAATTGCTTTCTATTGGCAACTCCAGAGAAAGTAAGAAAACCTATCGTTTAGGGTCCATATGGAGAACAAGACGATGACGGTGAAATAGTTATCGGAGACATCATCATGCAAAAATATAAAAGAATTGTAAATCAAGTAATTTCAAATAAGCAAAATAACATGTCAATGGAGGATCTCTTCATTATTCAACTCGAGGAACTAACTAAAGAAGAAGAACATGTAGAAACGAATAAATTTATCACGAAGGATCCAAATGAATTAGAGGCATTTAAAGAAGATGAGATTAGCATACAAACCTCCAACTTCATTGATCTTGTGATTAAAGTCGATGAGAAAATTGAAGTACTCTTAGTTGAGTTTGAATTGGGTAATTTTGGCAAGTGAAATGTATTCAAAAGGCAAAGTACGAGCTAAACAAGACATCCAAAACCGTATTCAAAGTGCCACTTGTGCAAAAGTCTAGCCAAAAACTTTTAATTATGCACTTATTGGGAGACAGTCCAATTACTTACCCTTTTTTATTATGCTTTCTGTATTTGCATTGCATATAATCTGTTAAAATGCATTATTAGTTTTAGGCATGTTTATTGAAACAATAAGAGAGTTATCATATCTATATTAAGCCAATTAAAAGAAAATCATATATTTTACGGCCTGTTTGATGGTCATTTAATTCCATGGAAGTGAGAAACCATTTTCCATTTTGGCAAAATAAGCTTGTTTGATGGCCAACAAATTCTTGGGAATTATAATTCCCCCCAGCCCCCCACGCGCCCTTTTTCCAAATTTTCCTTGAATTGAAAATGGTGGGAAAAGCAATTCTAGGTAACTTTTTTTTTTTTTTTTGGCAATTGGAACAAATGTTAGACCCAATGGTAAAAAATTTATCCCTTTAGTTGACAATTTGTATGAAAAACAAAGCCAAACGAATGGTATTTGGTATACTTTTTTTTTTTTTGTGCAACTAGAACAAATTCTATATCCAATGGTAAAAAAAAAATTATCTCTTTAATGGACAATTCCCATAAGAAAAAAGTCAAATGCATACCAAAATATTCAAAATTTCAAAATTTTCTGGGTAGAAAATTATACCAATCAAACATAATTAATCAATAATTCCCGGTAATTTATTTTCTTTCCATCCAAATTCTACATTTGCAATCAAATGGATCCTAAGTGAAAAATAGTTGAAAATAAATGTAGCACATTTTTCAAAGCTCCAGGGACGTAAAAATATAGAAAAAATTTGGTTATCATACACGCCACATTATTACTTTTAAATTGCATCTTGACTCTCATATTTGCCTTCTTTTATCTTTCAAAAGTACATTGACATCAAGTAAGAGGTAGCTTAGCAAATAATGGAATGAATTGATCCAACAAGCCACCTCAAATATCAAACTAAAAATCTAGGGAGTACATTTTCCCTTCTTTCCTGTTCCTTTATGTACTAAATTATACTTTAAGACATTGAGGACAATGTCGACTTTAAGTTCGAGGGTAAAAAAATATGTTGAGTTTTTATTTTTATTAATCTTATGTGATTGTGTATTTCTACTTCTTTATTATATATAAAAATAATAATTTTTTTTAAAAAAGTTTAAAATATTCAAATATGATTTTCTTGTTTATTGTGTGCTTGTGTGATTTAGGTAGCATTGTCGATGAATATATTTGGAATTATGTATTAATTTATGAACTTTTTATATGTTACATACTTAGATTAATTGATTATTATCCATGAAAAACTTGATACTATTTGCGCACATGAATTAAGTTTAGCATCATAAATTAATGAGTTGATTCATATGCTTGATAAGTTGAAATAGTAGAACATAGATGCTAAACCCAAAAATTACTTCAATATACATCATTCGACCAAATTAAAATAGTTTAGGGATGATTTACTGTGACACGGA
The DNA here is from genome assembly GCA_019395295.1 of Osmanthus fragrans. Lineage (NCBI taxonomy): Eukaryota > Viridiplantae > Streptophyta > Magnoliopsida > Lamiales > Oleaceae > Osmanthus > Osmanthus fragrans. The sequence continues at coordinate 20,017,674 of CM033350.1, read as the reverse complement.
GATATGATATAAACGGGGATTTCATGTGTGTAAATTGTCCAGTGCCAATATGATAAAAATTAGGTGAAAATCTTAACTTATGGGTCGATTTTCGAGAATGAGAATTTAATGAGGGGCTAATCATTTAAAAAAAAATAGACAAAAAATTTATCTCATTGTGAAACATCTATTCATATCCTTTTTTTTACTTGAGTGATTAAGCCTGCAAGAGTGCCTAAAAATTTGGTGCACTATGATCATCGAATTTGGGAGTCATCGCCCTAAAACTCGCTACAAGGGTCATTTAGAAAGTTTAATGGAGAGAAGTCTGCATATAAGATAAGAAAAAATATAATAATTATATATTTACGTACTACATGTCTTGATTAAGTCACAAACACTTATTTGAAAAAGTTAGATCTTTGACAGGTGAATGTTAGCCTAGTTGAAATTTGGAGGTTGAAGTAATCAAAATTTGGAAAACCCTTATTGGTTGAAGTATCGACTTTCAATTTGTGAGATCCATCTAAACTAAGGAGGGTGAGGTGTATGTATAAAGATTCGGCCTTAGATCACACACAGGAAAAAAAGTAAAAAATAATAAATTTGAGGGTGTGTGTTTTTTAATTGCGATGAAAGTAAAAATTTGACCATGGAGGGTTGAGAATTGAAACAACTCGTGAATTTATAGTATTTTATTTAATTCTTCACACACACATCAGTTTTGCATTGAAAAATTAGATATTGATTTTGGTAATGCAACCTTGAAGCTGTTTATAGATTTAATACAATGATTACAATCCCAAGACAAAATGGTAGGTTATCTAACCAAAACCTTTTGCATGTTTGTCTGTTTATTAGGTTACGTTATGGTTTTGTTTTTGGACAAACAAACATTTTAATTTTTGGGTGTTTGAAAAGTATATTTTATACACTTATTTAGACTTAAAAACATGGACATTTATAGTTCTTTTGAACAATTATAGCTTAATTTATTGTATATTTCATTTATTAGGAGAAGCTCGATGAAATGAAGTGGAATTGAAAGAAAGAAGAGAAGATTGGCAAAAAAGAGCAAGATTCAAAGTTGACTTAAGTATAATTACTCAAAAGTGTGTCGAACCTCACGATGAAGATTCATGAATGCTAGGAGTCAGTTAGAAGTAAAAAACGGAGTGAAATATGATCAAAATATTTTTACAAATCAATTTTCAACCACATAAGTATGTTCCAAATTTTTAACATAGTAAATGTTCGAATTATACAAAAAAATCTTTAGTATAGTTGGAGCCCTTTGAGTTATTTTTTCAATTCACTTTGAATCTCCTTAATCGAATATCGAAAGAAAATGTTACAACAAAAAAATTGAAGAAGGTGCAGAGTGAGAGCAGCAGGTGGCCACTCTCGGGAAAAAAGATTAGATTCGTGGCGGCGCCCATTTCCATATAGGGTTTTCAAGTTCAATTAATCTTTTTAGAAGCCAATTAAACTAAAACTCTTCAAAGACTCGAAGAAAACATAAATATAACTCTAGAGAACACAATTTTGGAGAGGGGAGAGAGAGAAGGATCAAAGAGCAAAAGCTAGAGTTTAAAGACTTTTGATGTTGAAGAGGATTCTTGGAGCAAGATCCAATTCTTTCCATGATCAAGATTTCAAAACCCGCTTATGAATAAGATTAAAAGCAAGAAAGAAGACTGGCAGATGGACCGAGTAATTTTATTGATAACCAATGGAGGGAATATTACAACCCAGCAATAATGCTTCAAGTGCTTAACCTAAACTGAATGAAAGAGCCACATATTTATAGGGGGCGTCCCGTAACCTAGAAATAGTACAAGATATGGAAACTAGGTTAAAAATTGCGTAATATCGAAAAGATCAGCGGCGCTTCTGCTCAAGCGACGCCCTATTGCTTGAGCGACAACTTCACAACAGTCGAGCAGATAGGCGAGCAACATGCTCACTGCTCAAATTTTGCTTCCCTTGCTCAAGAGTGAGGCCAACGACCGTCCATCACTGTAAACTCCGACTTTTCCTTCTTGGATCCTATTTTGACATATTTAAGCCCAACAATCCAAAACGCGAAACCTTAAACCTAATTTTGTTAACCAAACTAAACAATCTCCACCTTAACCTAAATTTTGGTGCAACGAACGAAACTCCAAAATTTCTCTACCTGAAAAATTAGTCTGACTGCAAGGAAATAGACTGAATTCTTCATATAGAACCAAACCTCTCTACTTCACGAAAAACACTCTTCTTTTTCCATAGTATCAACAAATGATACTCGAACCCAAAATCGGGTTCCAAAATTCCACAAGGAATTTTAAATTTACAAAATAGGGTCAAAGGACACCCTGTAGCAGAATCAACTCCAAATGCTTTAACTAAAGGCCCTTGCTAGTTTTGACACCTTCAAAACCACATAAATCATACTCAACCAAATTAGCATCCATGTACTTGTCCTCAATGGGTCCTTCTCTAGTAGTTGAACACGATGACATCGCAGACAATGTTGGTAAAGCAAAATTAACCATATCCTTTAAATTCCAACGAGTCGTGTTTTTCAATAACGACCCAGAGACAAATCCTAAAAGTATTGTACCAAACTATATATCCACGATGGTACTAAACTTGTGCCAATGATTCGTCACTAATTCTACATGATCTTTTAAGATTTATACACGAGATCTCTTCTGCCTCTCCAATATAACACGAACACCCTTCCGAACCTTTAAGACTCCACCTCCACTAGAGAACACATAACCTTTCGAATCAATAGTACTCAACGAGATGAGATTCTTCTTCAAATTTGGAACTTGTCGAACCTAGCCAAGTGTTCTAATTATCCCACCCATCAACTTCAATCTGACCTTACCAATACCAACTACCTGACAAGATTTGTTGTTACCCATAACAATGACACATTGCATCACCGTTTCATATGTTTCAAATAAATCCCGATTGGGACACATATGGAATGCATAAACTGTATCCAAAATCCATTCTTCGTCAGGTTTGGATTATACGTCAGAAATCGCCAAGAGATCTCCATCATTTAAATAGTACTCAGCTATGTTGGCCTCGTTTGTAGTATTTGATTGCTTCCATAATTCGCAGTCAAATTACCTTTGCTATGCAACTTCTCGCAATCTCTCCTGATGTATCCCTTTTTTGCAATAAAAATAAATTAGATTGTTGTAATTCATCCTCGACTTACCTCTTCGTCAATCACCATGAACCACAATACCTTCTTCGTCTCTAGACTCAAATCCAAATAGACGCTTCATCTTCTCCTTTGAGAACAATGCATCATACACGTCTTCAATGGTGAGTGTGTAAGACCTTACAAAATTGTGTCCCTAAACGACGAAAACGAAGCAGACAGCTAACACAACAGGATTAAGGCCAAGCTCTCTTCATCATATTTTACTTCTAACATTTCCAAATCAACGACGATTGCTTTGAATACAGCCAGATGGTCTTCCAAAGATCCTCATTCTACCATGTGATGAGAATATAGCCTATGCGTAAAAACCGTTTGTTTGTCAGACTTTTGGTCATGCACAGTTACTCCAACTTCAACCATAATGCAGGAACTATCTCCTCTTTTAAAATATCCTGAAGAATTTTGTTAGATAGATGAAGATGAATCTATGAAAATGCCTTCCGATACTTCCGTTGCTTCTCCTTTATTGAAAACCAATGGAGAGAATATTACAATCCAACAATAATGCATCAAGTGTTTAACCTAAATTGAACGAAAGACCCACATATTTATAGGGCATGTCTCAAACCCTAGAAATAATACAAGATATGGAAACTAGGTTAAAAATATTGTAAAACTGAAAAAAATGGTGGCGTTGTCGCTCGAGCAACAGTTCGGCGATAGGCGAACGACAGGCTCGCTGCTCCAATTTTGCTCCCACTACCAGCAGTCGTCCAGCACCATAAACTTTGATTTTTCCTTTTTGGATCCTATTTTGACATCTTCAAGCCCAATAGTCCAAAATGCGAAACCCTACACCTAATTTGGGTCACCAAACCCAACAATCTCTACCTTGACCCAAATTCTGGTACAACGAAAGAAGCTCCAAAATTTCTTCACTGAAAAATAAGTCTGATTGCAGGGATATAGACTGAACTCTTCATCTAGAACCAAGCCTCTCCACTTTACGAAAAACACTCTTCATTTTTCATAGTATCTACAAATGATACTGACAAGATCCCAAAGGGACGTCAAAATAATTCCTTACTTGGCCAAAATATATGTCGTTCAAGTAGTAATGTGCAAGTAAGGGTCATTTCCGCAGAGAATTGTTTTCAATCACATCAATTGCAAGGAAATAAAGTAAAATACGCAAATAAGTAAATGGGGGGGGGAGTTGGTTGGATTAAACTAAGGAAAACATAAAATGAAAAAGAAAAAAGACGAGAATAAAAAGGAAACAAAAGAGGGAATATGTGATCGAGGGGTACTCCTTCACCGCTAGAATGAATTTCTTTCGATCTCAAAATTAACAACAATTCGAGAATAATTACAAGTGCAATTACCTCAATTTCTTCTTACATATTAGTTGAATAAGATAAACTCGTTGCCCAACTATTTTCATCAAACAACCTAGGATAAGCTCGCTAGATTTAATTCAACAAAAGCATTACGACGAAAGAGACGAATTGAATTAAGCGCAAACTCAAAAGCTCAGTTTACTAACTTAAATGTTAATCCACATACATAGAATCGAATAACGATTACGTACTACGATCAATTGAAATGTATTTGCTACTAGGTTTTAGAATAAATAGCGATTACGTACTATAAATCCTAAAATAGCATATATTGCAACAACTCAATCATCTAGTGTACATCTAAATAATCAAGAATAACAATATCGACATTTAACATAATGGATTAAACACATCAATCAAGAGAACACATATTCATTTAGCTAGAACATTTACAAAAACCCAACAAAATAATACAATACATGAAAGAAGATCTTATTGATAAAGAGAGGAATGGGTAAACTCTTCAATGCCAATGGAATCTTCATCTTCTTCTTCCTCAAATCCTCAATGTTGTAGAAGGAGAGCACCCATATTTTCTCTTGTGTATGGTCAGCTCCCCTATTGATTTCTTGCCCTAGAAATAAGTCCCAAGACTTGTATTTATGTTGTGGAGAAGAATAGGAGTCGGGTTGGAGTGAAATGGGCCGAGAAATAAATCAAAAATCAGGTTTTCGCGTGACCTAGGAAACCCTCCAGAATTGTCCCATGCGTACGCATGGCTTTGACCGTGTGTACGCATGGTACAAGCCATTTAGCCTTAGAAGCCACATCACACAAGCGTGCGTATGCACGCCCTGTAGGCTATGCGTACGCATAGCTTAAGCCTCAGTTGGTTTTGCTATTTTTCTACTGTTTTGCAAGGTTTTTCCGCCCCTCTTCTAACCACCATTCAACCATCCTTTTTTCATGGTTTAGATTGCCGAATCAATTCTTTTGGCTCAATTCATGCTTGAAATCCTTCCAAATCATCCAACAACCCGGGTATTAACCTACATAACAAAAGTAACAAAATAAGGAATAAACTAACATGTGAAAACTAACAACTAAATAAGTTTAACGGTCTAAATAAGTGTGAAATCCACACTTATTAGATACATGAACCCAAACATCGGGTTCCCAAAATTCCACAAGGAATTTAAAAATTACCAAATAGGGTTGAAGCACACTCTATAGTAGAATCAACTCCAAATGCTTTAACTGAAGGCCCATTGCTAGTCTTGACACCTTTGAAACCATAGAAATCATGCTCACCCTGATTAGCATCCCCGAAGTTGTCCTCAATGGGTCCTTTCCTAGCAGTAGAACACGATGGCACCGCAGACAGTGGTGGCAAAGCGGAATTAGCCATATCCTCTAAACTCCCTCGAGTAGTTTTTTCTAATAATGACCCATAGCCAAATCCCAAATGTACCGTACCAAACTATATATCCATCATGGTACTAAACTTGTACTGATGATTCTTTACCGATTCTGCACGACCTTGCAAGGTTTATAATTGAGACCTCTTCCACCCTTCCGGACCTTTAAGACTCCACATCCTCTAGAGAACTCATAACCTTTTGAATCAAGGGTACTCAGCAAGATGAGATTCTTCTTCAAATTTGGAACTTGTCGAACCTGGCCAAGTGTTCTAATTGTCATATTCATCAACTTCAATCTAACCCTACCAATACCAACTACCTGACAAGATCTGTTATTACCCATAACTACGATACCTTATGTCACTATTTTATATGTTTTAAATAAATCCCGATTGGGACGCATATGGAATACATAAGTTGTATCCAAAATCTATTTCTCGTTAGGTTTGGATTCCACGTAAAAAATTGTCAACAGATCTGTATCATTCAAATAGTACTCAGCTATGTTGGCCTCGTCTGAAGTATTTGATTGCTTCTATAATTTGTAGTTGAATTATCTTCGCTCTACAACTTCTCGCAATCTCTCTTGATGTGTCCATTTTTCTTATAATAAAAACAAACCAGATTGTTGTAATTCACCATCAACTTATCCCTTCGTCGATCCCCATGAACCACAAGACCTTCTCCATCTCTGGATTTTGATCCAACCAGATGCTTCAACTTCTCCTTTGAGAACAATGCGTCATACACGTCTTCAATGGTGAGTGTGTCAAGACTGTACAAAATTGTGTCTCCGAGCGACAAAAAAGAAGCAGTCAATGAACAAAAATGAATTAAGGCCAAGTCCTATTCATCATATTTTACTTCTAACGTTTCTAAATCAGCGACAATCTCCTTGAACACAGCCAAACGGTCTTCCAGAGATCCTCATTTTACCATGCAACGAGTATATAGCTTTTACTTCAGATGCAACTTGCTTGTCAGATTTTTGGTCTTGCACAGTTGCTCTAATTTCAACCATAATGTAGTAACTATCTTCTCATTCAAAACATCCTGAAGAATGTTGTTAGATAGATGGAGATGAATTTGTGAAAGTCCCTTCCCATCTTTCTATTGCTTCTCCTTTGTTGTCCAAGTTGTGGGCATCTTGTTAAATCCCAACAACGCATCATCCAAATCCATCTACGTCAATATTGTTCGCATCTTTATGTGCAATAATGAAAATCCAGTATTTCGATCGAAAAGCAGAATTTCATGCTTCATGGTTGCCATTGATAATATAAACCTCAAACAAAATCACAACCTTGCTCTGATACCACTTGTGATTAAATTAGACCACCACTTGTTGGGAACAGAGAGGTTAATTTGACACAATATGAAGTATTGATCGTACAAGCAAGAACAATATTTAAAGCAAGAAAGAAGATTGACAGAGAAATTGAGTAAGTTTATTGACAGCCAATGGAAAGAATGTTACAACCTGGCAATAATGCTTCAAGTGCTTAACCTGAACTGAATGAAAGAGCCACATATTTATAAAGGATGTCCCAAACTCTAGAAATAATACAAGATATGAAAACTAGGTTAAAGGCCATTGACAGTGACACAATTTTACAAGGTGATCCAAAACTGGTGAAGAGTTAATCTTCATTGGCCAAGTACTCTATAAATAGATGCCTAGAAGGTTGCATTTGGCATCGGTGAGACATTCAAGAAGAAGAAGGGAGGTCTTACATGAAGTTAAAGAGTCCTTATTAGCTAGCCAAGGATGTTGCCTACATCCTTAGGAGAAGATCCTAAGGATTAGAATGCTTGAATTCTGGTTTTTAGGTTTGTATGCAAGTCACCTTGGCTAGTTAATCGGCTCTTATCGCTCATGTTGGATCTTCCCTTCTTGGATTCACCTTCTCAAAGTGCTGCCCATGTAGTAGTATATCAACATATGCATGCATAAAAAATCGTCTCATTACTCTAAGTTTCATAGAATTAAAAGCATTTTATTCAATGAATATATTTATGTTCATACTTCTTATATGTTCCAAGTATAATGGGGATGACTTTCTTACAAAATCTAAAAACTTCTGTATTCAGTTTTTCAGAGGTAAAACTGCCCAAGAATTTATAAGGATGTCAAACGATCAGAGTAATTCCTGACTATCCAGTTATTTCAAGTTATTTGTCGATACTCATAAACTCATGCACTACCCAAGTCTGTGTTAATTTCTTATTTACGGTTTTTTTTTTTTTTGGGTTAATGTTTATATTTTTTACGGTCATTATTTTTTCTGCAGAATATCTGACTGAAATTTTTTGCAGAACATTGCTGGGTTTGATAGTGTCAACTTTATTGTTCATATATGATATTTTACTTGCTGGGTTTGATAGAATTGCATACTGAGTATTCTTTTGTTTTTAGTATCAAATGCATTCTTAACTTGCATTGGTAATTAAAATTTGCTAAGATATTGTATTTGTCAAAATAAAATATTAAGAAAGTATTGTAATTCATAAAAAGAAAAACTGGATCAAGTTTTTCACAAAAAAGGAAATCGTTGATCAAGTTCTTTGTGAATATGTTGACGAACTTCATTCTCATCTCATAAAAAAGAGGTGGATGCAAGGAACAAATAAATTTAAGAGTACAAATTCAGAAAAGATTGAGATTTGAGATTAGTGATAGTGAGTAACATATAAAGGCATTAAAATTTGGTCATATGTGGAGGAAATCAATTCAACTAGCTTATCATGACCGAAACAAATTAAGGATACCAATTACTTATTGAAGCCATTGAAGAAGTATCTGAGCAGATTTATGGCATAAATATCCAAACAAAGACTCATATTGATTCTTTCCGAAAGGAATTAAATATTTGTAATGAGGAGAGTTCTCAATTTGTACTATTGGATCCCAATGTTTCAATAAAAAAAGGACGGAAGAAAGATCAGAAATATAAAGAAAAAAATTAAATATTGAGTTGGCACAAAAAATTAAAGACGTCAATCTGCATTATGGAAAGGATTAGGTTATGACAAGGGGATATGTCATAAGAACCTAAGAAAAATGGAAATGAGCTAATCATTTTCAAACAATCATAACATGTAAGCATTTTTTGTTTGTTCTTATTTCACTTGTAAATCAATTTTCATTTATAAGATTTTTTGTGCTTACTACTTTTTTCATGTAGGTTTTAAATTTGGACTTACCTGCCACTCTCAATTTGGCCAATCTTGTTTTTAGTAGTTCGTGGTATAAATTTACATTGGCAGTCTTCAACTCTCAGCACAATTTATTTGCTTGATTTGTCTACGTAAATCAAGAAAGAAATGCTTATTTTTTCTCTCTCTATTTTAATCTTTCTTAGCTGTGGGTTGGATAGTAAACCTTGTTGGTTTAATTGTAGCAACGACCATATTATTATATGTGAATTCTGTCGATTGTTTTCTATGTTCACTTTTTGCTCTATGGTACCTTATGTGGCCAATGTTGCTCTTTTATATTCACTTATTCGAATATATAATACGTTAGAATAGATTAATTTAATTGTCTTAACAAACGCTTATACCAGAATGGGTCATCCAACAGTCAACAATGAGAAATATGAATGTATAATTCCAAATGAACAGGTATTTTATACACGATTGCTTCTTGTGCTGTTTTCTTTTCTAAATTTTCAACCTTTAACAATCGACTTGTAGTCAAAGACCAGCATTTGTTACACAACTAGAGTAATCCATTAATTCTTGTAGCTCCAATCACTTGAATTATGTCATTTTTAGTCATGAACAATGACAAGTGTATTATATCCACTTATTTGGACTTTTAAAAATAGACATTTATAGTTTTTTTTATTAGGTGAAACTAGATAAAAGGAAGTGGAATTGAAAGAAAGAATCAAAAATTGGCAAAAACAAAAGAGCAAGATTTAAAGTTTGGGGCCTAAAATGTAAATACTCAAAAGTTATGTCGAAAATCACAACGAAAATCCGAGAATGCTAGGGTTCAATTAGAAGTAAAAAAGGGAGTGAAATATGATCAAAACATTTTCACAAATCAAATTTCAACCACACAAGTATATTTCAATTTTTTAGTCGGAAATTGAAATCCATTTTTGACATAGTAAACGTTCAAATTGGAAAAAGCTATCTCTATCAAAATAGTATCCCATTGAGTTATTTTTCCAATGTACTTTGAATAGCCTTAATCTCATATCAGAAGAAATTGTTATGACTATAATACTTAAAAAGATACATAGTGGGAGCAGCAGATGGCGTCGAGGCGGCCACTCTAGAGAAAAAAAATCAGATTCACGGCACCTAGGCGCCATCTATCACCAAATATAACTCTTCAAAGACTTGACGAAGACATAAATACAACTCTAGAGAATACAATTTGGGGGTGGGGGTGGGGGTGGGGGTGGGGGGAGAGAAAAATACAAAATCGTCAAGATTAAAGAGCAAAAGTTACGGTTTGAAGACTTTTGAGGCTGAAAATCATAAGTGTATTTTATTTACTTATTTGGACTTTAAAAAATAGATATGATGAGATCCCGGGTGGAGAATATCATGGAACTCGCGGAATGAATTGAAAACGTCGGGAAAGTCCAAATTCAAGTTGTAGACGATAGGATATTGACCCACAAATTATTGAACCAAGCAACCAAACAAGAACGAAGCTTGAAAGACCTCTTGATTACAAAACTAACGAACCTCGATTTGCGAATGCCACAAAGAGTGTCTAATCCTTTGATAAGTTCTAAGAGTTGAACGCCACAAATATAACAATATATTTGATAAGTTCGAAAAGTTCATCAAGAACCATTGGAGAGAAAATTCTCAATTTTTATTCATAGTCAAAAGCTTGTTCAATACAATGAAATAATAAACTATTTATATTGAAAACCTAGAAAATAATTAAAAACGAAATTTAAAGAGTCCTAAAATAACCAAAGTTGCCAAAATTAAGAATTATAGTGAAATATGAAAACTCCCTCAAATAGAAAATAATTGTTCAAAAATAACCCTATTTCGGATCATATCATCCCCTCTCTATTCGAAATGATTCAACCTCGAATCTGAACGCAAGTTGTAGCCTTTACTCCCAATCATGTCAAGAACATGGAACGACCCATCTCCTCTAGGATGCAATTTGGAGCTCCTCTGAATTCGGACTCGCCTCTTTCGTAAGAACTTCCAATAACCAACATGTAGATTAAAGTGTGCTCGTCCCAATGACTTCCTTTTGCAAGTTTGAGATGCTCCAAAGACTGAGTAACCGTGATTCCTCCATGTCTTACCCCGCCTAGGTGTTTGAAACAATGACATTGCAAATGGACTCATGTCTCCCATCATGTTACCTTGGTACTTCAACCTACTGCCAATTAATTTCGTGAATGACAACTCCTTTACCTATTCAGGGATCACAAAGTCAATCTTCAATAATAAAGTCAAACTGGGATAGACAATATATTTGCCTTTATGGTTCAAGTCTCCAAAACCCTGCAAAGCAGAAATAGCCAAACTAGGTATGAATTGTCAGTTCTCACTAAAGCACTCTCAACGTCACTCTCATTTTTATGCACGCTCTCTTCTGACTTTTCTTTTTCCTCTTATGACTCACTTTTTTTCCTCTTGTGGTTCCACTTCATTCTTTGCCACCTCTCCACTCTCATTTTCATTCTCTCATGTGGCTCTACTTTTTTTTCTTCACATTTAGTCACCTCACAATCTTCTATCATTTTTCTCACTTGCTCTTTGGTATGATCATTTTGATAATTAATCATGTCGCAAATCTTTGAAAATTCTAGTTTATAATCCAAACTAGTTACCTTATTTGACATACTACTAACATGCTTCACAATAGGTATTTTACCCCCCATTGAATTCTCAACTTCACCACACCTTCTAGGATCCTCTCAAAACCCTCTTCCACGCATATCACTCCTATACCCAAAATAATGATTAGATTCATATCGTTTTCTCATAACATTCCTCAACTCACCCTAAGATTCAATAGATCTCTCATAATTTCTCCGCCTAGATGTTGTCAACTGATCCCGCCAAATTATAGCATAATCTACAAATTGAGTTACAGCTAACTTTACCTTTCTTTCCTCAAAGTAGTTATGATCATCAAATATGAGCTCCACCTTTTCTTCCCATGCCAAGTATGCCTCTGGATCACTCCTTCCTTTGAATGAAGGAATTGTTGTCTTGCTATTGTACATACTCCTATCTACATCATCTCCAAAGTTATTCCTACCTCCTCTTTCAAACCTACCACCTCTATTCCTCATCCAACCCATTTCACCTACCATTGATGCATCCTCATCAAAATCACTATCATACTCATAATCATCACACTACTCCCTCCTAGGGGCTCTCCTACCCGATCTCCTTACATTTGAGTGTCCCCTACTATTTGACCTCGATGTCTCTAATCTACCAAGTCTTTTAGTCACATCCCTAAGCTATCTTTGAAACCGTCGGATCACCTCATTCGACATCCTAACTTCTAAAAAATTTCTGCCCCACTTTTATCCTCTCATGTATCACTCAATTTCTTATGGTATTCAAACCGGTTGTGATTGAGTTTTGTAATCAAGAAGACTCAAGAAAGAAGAAAAAAGATTTGATGAAATTTTGAATGGGAATTATTTTAATTCAAGAAAGTGGTTCTTGAATTTTTGGATTGGAATAAACACAACACATTTTTGGATTTAGACAAGATAGTATGACATTGGGCAATTTCCAGAATTAACAATTTTTTTTACTCAAAAACTGCTGGAAATCCCGGAAATAATAATAACTTTTTTTTAAAATACGGATTTTTTTTATATAATTCGGGAATTCGACTAGAAAACCAGCAAAACAAACGAAACTTAATTTGAACTTTTAGATAGTCCAAAAAAAACTTTTGATTTTTTTTTAAATTTTTGGATCAAAAACTCAAAAATATTATTGGATATAAGAACACGAAGAATACAATAAAAAAAACTCAAAAGAATAAAAAAAATTGCGATCTTTGTTTTCTTTATCTTCTTGTGTTCCCGTGTTCTTGTATCCAATAATTTTTCTGAGTCTTTGATTCAAAAAAATTCCAAAAAAATAGTCAAAAATTATTTTTGGGCTAATCTAGCATCCAAATCAACTTCCGTTTGTTTTGTTGTTCTCTTAGTCAATTTTTGAGTTTTCCAAAAAAAATCCGTGTTAATGTTCACTCGAGAATAAATAAATAAATAAATTATTTATTTTATTGTTCTTGTTTAGCGTCACTATTTCCTATAATTGTGATTGTTTAATTGCCTCAAATTCTTTGTTTAGTTTGTTTATTGAATTCAATCAAAAAAAAAAAAAAAAGAGGAAAAAAAAGTCTCTATATTTCTTGAACGTTTAGAGGCAACAAAATAAAAAGATAGGAATTTGAGTCATTTGTTTTGCTTTTCTTCTTTTGAATTGAGTCCATTACCTCAGTCCGTGTAATTTGTTGATTATTCGAGACTTGTGCTTGTGGTGGTGGTTGCTGCGGGAATTGTATTCCATTTGATTGAGATCGGTTATTTCTCGAGCCATTGAGAAAGGAGGATAAGCGGTAAAAGGCAAGAGTGGTAAGCTTATTATTGGGTAAAAGCCAACTTCGAGTGATACATGAGTGCAAACACGTGAGGTAAATTATCTTGCTTTTCTTGTTCTTCCTTTTTATTAATTCCTAGATTTTGCTTTGTGGTTGCAACATATTTATATATATGGATAAAAATATGAATAGAGGTGAGGAAGAGGCGGTACTTAAGGGATTTTATGTTGAGCTTATGGATAGTATGCGAGCTATAAATCTTAGGTTTGATCAATTGGATGTGGCAATTGAACGTATTAGTGGTGATATAGTTAGACATGAAACTTTGATTGATAGTTAGCAGCGAGGGACGTCCTGAAGGGTTCTTCGAAGGGGTAGAGGAGATAGGCGAGGACGGAACCTTATGGCTGAACTTGATGAGGAATATGAAGCGATGAGTGCAAGGAGTGATGATTATTATCTGGAAGGTGATATGGGTCGAATAAGGAATAGGGGAGATAGGTTTGATCGAAGGGTTGATAGAAATCTAGGAAGTATTAAACCGAATATTCCAGTTTTTCAAGGTAGGAGTGATCCTGAGACTTATTTGGATTCGGAAAAGAAGGTGGAATTAGTGTTTGATTACTATAATTATTCAGAGGAGAAGAAGTTGAAGTTAGTTGTAGTGGAGTTCACTGATTACGCTATTATTTGGTGGGATCAGTTGATAACTAGTCGTAGGAGGAACTTGGAAAGGCCGCTTGAGACGTGGGGAGAGTTGAAGGCTTATATGAGAAAGCGGTTTGTACCGGGACATTATTATCGGGACCTTCATAAAAAATTACAAACTCTTTCTCAGGGGTCTAGGAGTGTGGAGGATTACTATGAGGAAATTGAGATGCCAATGATTAGAGCTAACATAGAGGAGGATCGAGTGGTTACCATGGCTAGGTTTCTAAGTGGGTTGAATAGGGACATCGCCAACGTAGTAGAGTTGCAACACTATGTTGAATTGGATGACTTAGTACATGAGCTATGAAGGTGGAGAGGGAACTTAGGAGAAAAGGGGTAGCTAGACTTACTACAGAACCCAAGTGGAATGGTGGTGATAGGAATGATCGGGTGATGACTAGGAAAAAGGTTGAGGTGTCTAAAGTTAAGGAGGAGGTGAATAAAAATAAAACAAACACTGAGTCTCAAACGAGTAGGTCGAGGGATATTAGATGTTTTAAGTGTTTGGATGCGGGGCATATTGCTTCACAATATCCAAATCGACGGGTAATGACCTTTAGGGATAATGGAGAGATTGAGTCGAATGATGGGAGTGATAGTGACAGCTATGATCATCGAATTTGGAAGTCATCGCCCTAAAACTCGCTACAAGGGTCATTTAGAAAGTTTAATGGAGAGAAATCTGCATATAAGATAAGAAGAAATAAAATAATGATATATTTACGTACTACATGTCTTGATTAAGTCTCAAACACTTATTCGAAAAAGTTAGATCTTTGAGAGGTAAATGTTAGCCCTAGTTGAAATTTGGAGGTTGAAGTAATCAAAATTTGGAAAACCCTTATTGATTGAAGTATCCACTTTCAATTAGTGAGATCCATCTAAACTAAAAAGGGTGAGGTGTGTGTATAAAGATTCAACATTAGATTACACACTGGAAAAAAAATAATAAATTTGAGGGTGTGTGTTTCTTAATTGTGATGGAAGTAAAAAATTGACCATCGAGGGTCGAGAATTGAAACAACTTGTGAATTTATAGTATTTTATTTAATTCTTCACACACACATCAATTTTGCATTGAAAAATTAGATATTGATTTTGGTAATGCAATCTTCAAGCTGTTTATAGATTTAATACAATGATTCCAATCTCAAGACAAAATGGCAGGTTATCTAACCAAAACCTTTTGCATGTTTGTGTGTTTATTAGGTTACGTTATGGTCTTGTTTGAGGACAAACAAACATTTTAATTTTTGGGTGTTTGAAAAGTGTATTTTATACACTTATTTAGACTTAAAAGCATAGACAGTTATAGTTCTTTTGAACAATTATAGCTTAATTTATTGTATATTTCGTTTATTTTGATAAACTCGATGAAAGGAAATGGAATTGAAAGGAAAAAGAGAAAATTGGCGAAAAAGAGCAAGATTCAAACTTTGGAGACTAAACTATAAATGCTCAAAAGTGTGTCTAACCTCGCGATGAAGATTCGTGAATGCTAGGACTCAATTAGAACTGAAAAAAAAAGGAGTGAAATATGATCAAAATATTTTCACAAATCAATTTTCAACTGCACAAGTATGTTCCAAATTTTTAGTCGGAGATTGAAATCCAATTTTAACATAGTAAATGTTTTAATTATAAAAAAAAAAAAAAAAAAATCTTTAGCAAAGTTGTAGCCCTTTGAATTATTTTTTCAATTCACTTTGAATCTCCTTAATTGAATATCGGAAGAAAATGTTATGACAAAAAAATTGAAGATGTAGAGTGAGAGCAGTAAGTGGCGCCGAGGTGGCCACTCTCGGGAAAAAAGATCAGATTCGTGGCGGCGCCCATTTTCACATAGGGTTTTCAAGTTCAATTCATCTTTTTAGAAGCCAATTCAACTAAAACTTTTCAAAGACTTGAAGAAAACAGAGAGAGAGAGAGAGAGAGAGATTTTCACATAGGGTTTTCAAGTTCAATTCATCTTTTTAGAAGCCAATTCAACTAAAACTTTTCAAAGACTTGAAGAAAACAGAGAGAGAGAGAGAGAGAGAGAGAGAGTTTAAAGACTTTTGATATTGAAGAAGATTCTTGGAGCAAGATCCAATTCTTTCCATGATCAAGATTTCAAAACCCGATTATGAATCCTGTACTTTTGTTTTTCTTTTATTATTATGAGTACCTAAATTCTTAGCTGGGGTGAACAATATAATTTATGTGTGGCCATTTATTTCTTTTATTCACGACTCTAGTTCTTTAAATACATATGTGTTGATTTTATTTACGAATTTAATATTTTGAATTACTTGATCCCTAATTCAATGATATTGTAAATTTATTTCGAATCACATATCATAATTCGGTAATTTAGTTTAACGTGTAGAGATACCTACACTAATTATTGTGGTCATTAGATGAATTCTTAGAACTAATATTTCGTTTAACTAAGATTGATTCACTTAGAGATATGAAATTGAATTAGTTTTTTTTAATGAGAACCCGACAAGCGTAAATTGAGTACTTTATAATACTTTAACTAAACACTACAATAGTAATGAATCTTGATTAGCGAATTAAAAGGGATGCATCAGTAAAATGGTAAGTCCAAACATCCTCATTTAGCTGTGACATGGGCTTAGCAGAGCTCGCCCGGCCCCTCTACCCATGAGATCAGCTCATCAAAGTGATGAGTCGAGCTCAAGCTTGTTCAAGGCTGGCTTGTCCACGAATCGAGCCCGAGTCGTCCATGGGCCAAGCTCACCCCTAATCACAAACCTTATTATTTGTTTTCGATTAAATTAAAGTTAGGAATAATTTAACCAACTGTTAAATAATAGTCATCGTAGAAATGATTTTTGGATTCATTGTTCCACTATATTACTTCTTACGATACATACACTTGTGAGATATAAAAATCAACAATAAACAACGATTAGTTAATCCCGACTAATATTTGTAAGCAAAAATAAAATCATGTAGAGTAGGGATTCAATATCAAAATTGTCTTGTTGATTACACTCATGGGTCCCGAAGGTGGAATGCTGAAATGTTCACATTTCGATCGAGTAAAATACATTAGTCGTCCAAAAAGAACGGAGTCGATGTAAAGTTATGGGTGGTGGTAAATGTACAAAAACTAAGGGAATAAAAAGGCAAGAGAAAACATGTTCTAGTCCAAAATAGATCTTGTATTCATTAATTTCATGCATCTTAATTTGCCCTTGCAAACTGCAATAGCTGGGACTAGGTGTTCGGAAATATTTCTTTGTCATGGTGCTCATGAATCCAAGAATTCAAGAAGGAAAAAAAATGTCAAACGTCAGCTATAATATTACAAATGAACAGCAAAAAAAAATTCTATGATTGTTCACAAATAATGACTGCCACAAAAAACAATTAAAATCCAAAAATGAAAAATTAACAAAACAAAACATGATTGATTTGGTCACTCCTAGATTATAATGTTTTGAGAGAGTGAAAAGAGGGAAACATATCAAAATAGACGTACATGTGGATTATAATATCAATTTATTGTATCAACATGTCATTCATTTACTACAAATCAAAATGCATGCTATGTTATGAAATAAAAGTAACAGAACAAAAGGAGAAGAAAATTTAAGAGTCAAAACTCAATTATGTATTTTATTGAGAATCAAGACTTGTATTTATAGGATTCAAAATGAGAGTTATAATTGAAATGAATTAGACTCTCTAAACTAGATAAAACATATCTATGCATGATAATAAGATTGCATAATCATCAGTATTTATTTTATAGTTTTACAACACTCCCCATTTGATGATTATTTGAACAATAACTAGCTCATTAAATACTTTGTTTGATAAAAACCCAGTGGGAAAAAAAAAATCAAACAATGGAAAAGGAGTACACTTAATTGTTAACATTTTGTAGTATAGATAAAATGCTTTCTCTACAAAACATTGTCCCAAAAACTCAGTGGGACAAAATCTAGACTAAAGAAAAAGAGTACAGCTACTTTCTTAGATGAAAATCACTGAAAATCTTTGAGTCGACTCATTCTAATCTTGTGTACCAATTTCTTTAATGTAGATGTCGGTAGTACTTTTGTAAATAAATCAACTACATTGTCAATTCAGTGAATTTGTTGAATGAGAAAATGTTATCTATAACAACAATTTTTTCCTTCCCATAAATACACATAAAGCAAAAGAAAATATAAATAATTTTAGAAAAATATGATTAAACAATTGTATAATCATATAATAATTAATCAAGTATTCAAACTAATCAAACATGACATGAGTCATATGTCTTCTTTCAATGATAAACAATAATTTAAAATGATATATTTTTTGAAACGTGCTACTTTGAGAGCACGCTATATTTTACTATTACTTCTTTAAGAGTAATATGTCAATACTCTTTTAAAATATTGAAAATTATAGTTTTTGCTCTTTAAGATCAAAAGCATTATTCTGAAATATTAGATATTATAATGTTGTGCTAATTCAGGAAAAACAACAAAGTACTATTTGTAATAGATATATCTACTATTAGTATTCTTCTATAATATTAATTATAATATTGTGTTACTTCTGAAGCAACAACACGATAAATTATCAATTTAAAATTTATAAAAGAATATCTAAACAACGATTAGATAATCCCGACTAATCTTGGTAAGCAAAAAATAAAATCATGCAGAGTAAGGATACAATATAAATATTGTCTTGTTGTGTACACTCATGGGTCCCCGAAGGGTGTGAAGGGTGGAATGCTGAAATGTTCAAATTTCGATTGAGCAAAATACATTAGTCGTGCAAAAAGAACGGAGTTGATGTAAAGTTATGAAAACTAAGGGAATAAAAGGCAAGAGAAAACATGTTCTAGTCCAAAATAGATCTTGTATTCATTAATTTCATGCATCTTAATTTGCCCTTGCAAACTCCAATAGCTGGGACTAGGTGTTCAGAAATATTGTTTTGTCATGGTGCTCATGAATCCAAAAATTCAAGAAGGAAAAAATTGTCAAAAGTGAGCTATAATATTACAAATGAACAGAAAAAAAAATATCTTTCTATGATTGTTCACAAATAATGACTGCCACAAAAAAATTAAAATTCAAAAATGAAAAATTAACAGAACAAAATGTGATTGATTTGGTTACACTTAGATTATAATGTTCAGAGAGAGTGGAAAGAGGGAAACATATCAAAATAGATGTACTTATGGTTTATAATATCAATTTATTGTATCAACATATCATTCATTTACTATAAATCAAAATGCATGCTATGTTATGAAATAAAAGTAACAGAACAAAAGGAGAAGAAAATTTGAGAGTCAAAAAGCTCAATTGTGTATTTTATTCAGAATCAAGACTCGTATTTATAGGATTCAAAATGAGAGGTATAATTGAAAAGAATTAGACTCTCTAAACTAGATAAAACATATCTATGCATGATAATAAGATTGCATAATCATCAATATTTATATTATAGTTTTACAACACTCCCCATTTAAGGATTATTTGAACAAAATATGTACAGCTACTTCCTTTGACAAAAATCACTGAAAATCTTTGAGTCGACACATTCTAATCTTGGGTACCAATTTCTTGAATATAGATATCGGTAGTACTTTTGTAAATAAATCAGCCACATTGTCAATTGAGTGAATTTGTTGAACACCCATATGCCATTCTTCTGAAGCTCATGTGTGTGGAAGAATTATGGAGAAATATTCTTCGTCCTATCACATGTTACGTACATAGCTTCCTTTGAGTTATGGAATATAAGCTGCATTGTTTTTTCATATAAATTGTTGGACTATCTTCTATTGAATTTTTATCTGCATGATATTTGGATATGATGGGTCATGTTTCACTAATAAAAAAGATAGCTTTAGGAACGGATATTTCGTTCCTAAAACCATGATATTCATTGCTATTACTCTTTATCAACGGAATATTAGCAACCACAAATTCGTTGCTATTTTGAGGGTCGCTGATAGTTACAACGGATTGCGCCGTAAGTAAAGAGTAAACCTTTTACCAACGAATTTTCCGTGGGTAAATTGTGAATCTTTTACCAATCGACTTTCCGTTGGTAAATGTCTACATTTACAATTGGTAAAAATCAGTGTTGTAAATAGTCTCATATGTGTGAGGCGTTGTAAATATATATATATATATTATTGTTATTATTATTTATTTAATAATTATAATTTTTTAACTTTTAGCCAACTGAATTGAAAGGCCCAAAAAATTGTTTAATAACTTACTGGATAACAAATTTATTGAGGACAACTCCAAAGACTTTGTTGTGAACTTCCGATGTGGGATAAGAATTCTTTTGAAATTAATTAATATTAGCAACGGCAATTCCGTTGGTAATATGAAATAATTAAACAATAACATTAGGCACAGAATATCCATTAGAGAAAAGCTACCACTTTTACCAACGGAATTGGTACGTCACCTACGAATATTCCGTTGGTAAAGAGATATCATCATTACAAACGGACATTTCGTTGTTAATTATCGTAGTTGAAATGAATTACTTTTACCAACGGATAATTGGTTTTTAATTACCAACGGATTGCATCCATTGGTAATATTTGGTACGTCACTTACAGAATATTCGTAGGTGAAAGATCCAAATGTTAAACATTTATATGAGGCACAGAATATCTGTTCGTAAAAAAATATTGTCGTTACCAACGGAAAATTCGTTGCTAATTATCGTAGTTGAAAGTGAATTACTTGTACCAATGAATAATTCGTTTCTAATTACCAACGGACGCAATCCGTTGGTAATTTTCCGTAGGTGAAAAGCTGTTTTTTAGTAGTGTTTCTCAACCATATGCATTCTCGATTTTCTTCATGGATTTCAATAATTTCACAATGATTTAAAGATATTGTTGTCAAAGTTTGCTTCACAAATCTCTATGATATAACTATTTATCCACGTATAAACATATATCGTGTTTGTGATTTAGCTTTACATAGATTACAGAAATAACATGCATCTCCATATCATACTAAAGCAGATCTAGACTTTTGAGAATAAAATAATCACAAATTAATAGTACTTTTTAGGTAATGAAAAATGTGTTTGATACAATAATGTTTTTGAGTGGGTGTAGAGTTATATCTTGCAGGGAGATTTATATAAAAAAACTATGTCCCATCAAGTGCAATTTGCAACATAGGTTTGTGCTCAAATTGCTAGTAGATATGAAATTTCAAGACTTTTTCTCAATCTTCAAATGGACGAAATTGATTGTTTAATTTTTTTTTACATCAAGTAATCGAACAACCATAGGTGATGCCAATGGATGTACATTATCCATATAAAAATACTTTAAGACTTTTTCTGTATGGGAAGATTGATGAATAAATAAACATCTGGAAAATGTTCAATCTGTAATCTAAGACAAAAAATTGTTTTTTCTAATATTTCATCTCAAATTGATTTTTCAAATAATTTGCAATTTTGTTGAACTTTTCAGTAGTTCCAATTAAATTTAAATCATCAACAAAAACTGTCACAATTGTAGGTTCAATATTTATTTTCTTTATATATACACATGGGCATACATCTTTATTTTTATAACTCACTTTCAACAAACATTTGCTTAAGCGATGATACCACATACGTTCAAATTATTTTGATTCATATAATAATCTTTGCAATTTAATTGATAACGTGATACTCGGGCATATATAATTTTTTTCTAGCACTTTAATTCACTTGAGGACTTTCATATATATATTTTCCCATAATTAATTTCTAGTCTTTGTGAGAAACCTTAAGTTACAGTCGGGCTTTGTATGTTGTAATTAATTTCATTATTTTCATTTCTTTTCCACACAAAAACCATTTGTATTCTCAGGTCCAAATACTTTTGATTTCTCTAAAGATTTCAATTTTGCATGTATGACTTCTTTTTATTTTGGCCAATCATTTCTATTTTGAAAGTCTTTAACAAATTGTGGTTCATGATCCTCATTTTGTATAATATCAAAAGTCATATTAAATGAGAAAATATTATCTATAACAACATTATTTCATTCCCATAATTTATAAGAAAATACATAATTTATTGAAATCTCATTACTTTTGGACACTTGTGATTCTTCAAGACTATATTTTTTTATATTTGATTCATCAATATTTTCTAATGTTACTTTTTTCGAAGTTTTTACTTGGTTTTTTCTTATACTTACTTTTTTGAGGTACGACGTTTTTTTGAACCAACTGGTCGACCATGCTACTAGCGTATTTGAAATTCATTTGTTACAACAAATTATCTTACAAGGACATCAATTTTTGCTGAAATATTTCTTGTTAGTATATAAGACATTGTTACTTTTCTTGTGTTAATAAATACATCAGGCAATCGATTTGAAACTATTTGCAAGTGAATGTTTTTTTTTTCAAGGTTTTGCTCACATTGATTGTTGCGGAGATCAAAGTGAAATAGAGTTGTTTAGTTCCAAGAAAATTTACCTTATTTTTAGGATGTAGTTTTATCTTTCGCAAAGTTAGGAATCAAAGCCAACAATCTGCAAAACGTGTTGTAAAGAGATCACTCTTTAAATGTTCAATATACATAATAATAGATGGTAAATCAAAGCCAACATAAATGTTCGATAAAAATTCCAATTGACATACAGTAATTATCAAATGTTTATGATATAAATTTACCAGTATTATCCAGACGAATTGTCTTGATTGAGTAATCGAAAAATTATCAAGATATGAGTATTGAGTATTTTTTCAAATTACGCTCACAATAATGCTGTTGTAGGAGCACATTCGAGACATGAAAGATGGAAAAAGTTTTTTTCAACATATCTTCATTAGTAATTTTGAACTTATTTTGAACAGTTTAGAATTGTACCCACAGTTTAAAAGTCTTGCAAGGGAAGGTCCATCCACTCATATTGGGCTTTGGGGATTATAGTCATCTGGTCATCAAAACTTTCAGTCAAATTTTTCCAAAAAATCGATGGATCCTTCATAGTGAGGTATTAAATTTTCAATGTGTCATGGATATGATGATTAATGAAGATAAGTTCATTTACACAATCTTACAGGGATTCTTTGTTTCCTTCTTTTATTGTCTTTCATAAATTCTTTGAGACAAGATGAATCTCAGCATCGAGGACCTATGACAAATAATTTTTCCAGATATGTCGAGTGCAACAAACTTAAGTTTTGTGATATTTACTATTTGATTAAATACACATAAAGTAAAAGAAAATATAAATAATTTTAGAAAAATATGATTGAACATTTGTATAATCATATAATAATTAATAAAGTATTCAAACAAATTAAACATGACATGAGTTATATGTTTTCTTTCTATGATAAACAATAATTTAAAATGATATATTTTTTTGAAACTTGTGCTACACCGAGAGCACGTTCTATTTTACTATTACTTTTTCAAGAGTTATATGTCAATATTCTTTTAAAATATTGAAAATTATAATTTTTGCTCTTTAAGATCAAAAGTATTATTCTAAAATATTAACTATTACAATGTTGTGCTAATTTAGGAAAAACAACAAACTATTGGTAATAGATATATCTGCTACTAGTATTCGTCTATAATATTAATTATAATATTGTACTACTTCTGGAGCAACAACATGACATCACTGTAAACTCCGACTTTTCCTTGGATCCTATTTCGACATCTTTAAGCTCAATAGTCTAAAACACGAAACTCTAGACCTAATTTGGGTCACCAAACTAAACAATCACCACCTTGACCCAAATTTTGGTGCAACGAACGAAGCTCCAAAATTTCTCTACCTGAAAAATATGTCTAACTACAGGAAAATAGGTTGAATTGTTCATCTAGAACCAAACCTCTCCACTTTACGAAAAATACTCTTCTTTTTCCACAGTATCCACAAATTATACCCGAACCAAAACACCGGGTTCCAAAATTCCACAAGGAATTTAAAACTTACCAAACAGAGTAGAAGCATACCCTGCAGCAGAATTAACTCCAAATGCTTTAACTGAAGGCCCCTTGCTAGTTTCGACACCTTCAAAACCACAGAAATCATACTCAACTAGATCAACATCCGTGTACCTGTCCTCAATGGGTCATTCTCTAGCAGTTGAACACGTTGGCATTGCAGACAATGGTGGTAAAGCATAATTAACCATATCCTCTAAATTCCCTCGGGTAGTGCTCTTAAATAACGACTCAAAGCTAAATCTCAAATGTACTGTATCAAACTGTATATCTACCAAGGTACTAAACTTGTGCTGATAATTCTTCACCGATTCTGTACAACTTTGCAAGATTTATAATTGGGACCTCTTCCGCCCACCAATACAACACGGACACCCTTCTGGACCTTTAAGACTCCACCTCCTCTAGAGAACTCATAACCTTTCGAATCAAGGGTACTCAGCGAGACGAGATTCTTCTTCAAATTTGGAACATGTTGAACCTGGCCAAGTGTTCTAATTGTCCCATCCATCAACTTCAATCTGACCCTACCAATATCAGCTATTCAACAAGATCCGTTGTTACCCATAACAGCGACACCTTACGTCACCTTTTCGTTTGTTTTAAATAAATCCCGATTGGGACTCATATGGAATGCACAACTATATAGTATTGAGAAATTTAAGTCCACAAATTGAACTTGCTCTATTTGAATAAAAAAAAATTACATTTCAAAACAGAACTACGAACTCAAGATAACCAAAAACGTACACCACAACCCAAGTTATGAATATATCAAGTTCAATTGTCACTTTGTGTGTGTATATATATCGCTTAAATTTTCAAACAATGCAAGAAAGTAAAATGCTCGAATGGTGAAAAATGAACACTTTGATTCATCAATTTGTAAGTGTTATGCCCTAAGTCCAATCAACTTTGGGCATAAGTACTTTTGATATATGTTTAATGCATTTATTTTGGAAAGATATATTATGATATTAAATAATAGAATCTGTAGATTCAATTCTCGGTAACCTGTTAATCACAAGGAGTTGTGATTGTGAGATACAAATTACATATGATTGAATCTTAAATCATCCATGGTCGTAAGTAATAATGAGTTACGGATATCATTGTTATGGATAGACCATCACGTGTATCATTCCTTACTTGTGAAGTAAGTAACTGATCTCACAAGCTAAAGTGTGGTGACACTTAAATAAACACGTGAATGCTTTGTTATAGAACAAAATATTGGAGACCCGCTGGAAGATTCCATATGGATAACTATCTGAGTGTCAGTGGTTAATCTCTAACGTTCGATAGTGAAATTGGTCCTTCGACTTGAGATCATCATAGTACCTTATGTGGGGACAGTCATACTTTGGTGATGCTAGAAGTTGCTTTGTCAAGGGCCGCTAATACGACATCGTTCGGGTATGTCAAGAATCATATGAAGGTTGTGAATGATGAATAGAGGATTCGTCATTCTTAAATAGTAAGAGTTTATGATCTGCATTTCATCCAGTTAAGTTGATAATGAAATCCTTGGCCAAGGTGTACGCATAAGTCAAAAATGAGTTTTCGACATACATTGACTTAATGGTGGAATGAAAGATATGATCGATAATTAAGATTGACACTTATCCATATATCGTGATTGATCGGATCATACTGACGAAGAGATTATAGTTTCACGATAAACGAACGAGTTTGATTTTGTCATACCACATGATATTTTCCGTCATATGTATTGCCCTGACACATTGCTAGATGTCAATCTGGGACAATGGATGTGAATTAGTGATAAATTAAAAGGGTGTTTTGATTTATCGATTTTGATTAGATCAAATAATAATTCACGTCGTTAGGCATCGTGATTGGGAACCTAATGAGTCACACACAAAAGGAGAACTAGAAGATTGAGATCTGTCAATTAATTAATTGACAAGTGTTGTATAATTAATTAATTAGATTGCTTATTAATAGGCCCGAATTAATTAATTGGATTAATTAATTTATGGACCGAATTTAATTAATTGGATTAATTAAATATTGGACCGGGTTAAGTTTAAGAGACTGGCCAAGCCCTTTTGGGCTTATATAAATAAGCTGCTAGAGTTTGTAAACAGTTGATGGATTTTCATTATTCTTACTAGCACAAGAAAAGAAACCCTGATTTTCTTTCTCAATTTGTTCTCCGTGTGAACACCGTTGGAGGCTGGACAATTGGACAGTTGTGGAAGGCAGATCACGATTGCTGGAACTACAGGGATAGCAAAGGTGTTTGCGGATCTAAAGAAATGTATAGTTCCTATCACAGTTTCTATCTAAACACAAAGCAGATCCTCGAGTGGGAATTGAAATTGAAGTTATTTTCCACTGTGCATGTTAAGTAAATTCCCAACAGAATTTACATCACAACCTCACTTGACTTTTTTGATTCATAAAAAGCTGAAATTACAAAACATAACATGTGGTAACATTTGAAAATGTAATAATTTGATGTCGGGCAACAGGAAAAAACATAGTAGCCGGTCTTAATTTCTCAGGATTAGATTTCATATATTTTTTCTCCCAACTTATAAATTATATATAAAAAAGTATAAAAATGATTGGTTTTGGTTCAAGAACCAAGAATCGAACCCAACCGAACTCAGTTAGTTATTGATTCTCAATTTTGGTTCTTAATTTGTTTTTTTTTTTACAACCAGATTGGTACTAGTTCGGGAGGTTCGGTTTCAATTTAAATGCTTAGACCTAGTAAAACGACATTGTTTCAAGGACAAAAAATTGAGGTCAATGCAAGGACATGTTGAGACGTGACGAGACTTACAATACATTTTATTTTTAATTAATAATTAAGACATGTTCTCGTGAAATATATTATTGTTCATCAGATTAGGTATAAATTAAATGGGAAACCATGTCTAATATTGTAAAATCATAATGATTAAATTGACATTTACTTATCGTCCATCATTGACACAATAGGTTAGAATCCAATATATCGATTATAGATGGGTTGCATCTGATGGAATTTATGATAGAATTTCTATTTCCTTGTTGAAGAAGCGTGGTTCAAGGTTTTGACATCTTAACCTCTTACTTTATTTGTTGAAATTCGCTCATTGCTTTAATGAAGCCAAAGTTGCAAAGCAGATATGTATGGTCCACGTAAGTCAACGACAAAGTGTGGTTTATCCATGTTGCCAGTGGGCCATGTGGATATATGATTGATTTGGTTGCTCTTAAAATTACAATATTTGGAGACAATAAAAAGAGGGAAACATATCAAAATAATATACATGGACTATGATTTCCGTTTACTATATCCTCTATGTATTAAAATGTTATCAAATGAGTGATTTTCAGTATTATCCAAATAGGGTCCCCACTAGCCTTGCTAGTGAACATTCTTTTAGAGTGGGAGGGAGAGGTCGCACCCTATACGAGAAGATTGATCCTAAGTTAAGTGGCGTTCGAATCTTGAATGTCCTTGTAAGAAAATGATTTTATTAGTTAATCGAGTCCTCTCAAAGGTTCCCTTAATTTAGTCTTTAATCTCAAGATCAAGAACTCAACTTAATGACTAGAGAGCTCATTAATTAACGAAGGCTCCAAACCTTGAGAATTTGTGGAAGGAATTAAAACACGAGAGAATGGCTCAATTAGGAATTCAGTTAAGTTTCCGAAGTAAGTTCACTTGGATTTCTGTTTGTGTTACACACTCAAATGATGTACTTGATTATCTTTTTAACTTCAAAAAGAAGAATAAATGCAGTCCGTTGGATACAAATTTATAAATAGTTTATATTAATCACACATTAATAACTGCAACTTATTATCATCCATATATTTCGTGATGTTCTATTATTATTCCTTTTTTTAAACGATTCATAAATTAATCAAACCGAGCTCAAAATTTATAGCTAGAGTCAAAATCACGATATTCTTTGTTGATATTATTATTCTCCACATTAATTACTAAAGTCAAAAGGCCTTTAATTCTTCAATATCCAGTAGATTTAGCCTCAGTTTGATTTTTTTTTTAAATGATTTATAAATAAGGATAAGAATGGATTATACAAAATATGTCGATATTAATGAGTTGTAATTATGTATATGTCTTAAATTAATGTTTGATTTTGATTAAGCCCCTGTTCGGTGAAAATTAAAATTAGATTTTTATAAAAGTTGCTGAAATGCGCGGTTGAAAGGTTATGTATCCCATAAAATATGTGGTTAAAATTAATTATTAATTTTGACTTTGATAAAAATCTAAATTATGATTTCTATCAAAGATGGCCCAAATTTATAAACCATCAAGAGGACTTTCTATCAAGATGAACAAATTCTTTGTTAATGATTGGATAACGAGAATATGCCCATTGGCCATCGACAGTGACACAATTTTACAAGGTGATCCAAAACTGGTGAAGAGTTAATCTTCATTGGCCAAGTACTCTATAAATAGATGCCTAGAAGGTTGCATTTGGCATCTGTGAGACATTCAAGAAGAAGAAGAAGAAGAAGAAGGGAGGTCTCACATGAAGGTAAAGAGTCCTTATTTGCTAGCCAAGGATGGCTTGCCTACATCCTTAGGAAAAGATCTTAAGGATTAGAATGCTTGGATTCTGGTTTTTAGGTTTGTATGCAAGTCACCTTGGCTAGTTAATCGGCTCTTATCTCTCATGTTGGATCTTCCCTTCTTGGATTCACCTTCTCATATGCATGCATAAAAAATCGTCTCATTACTCTAAGTTTCATAGAATTAAAAGCATTTTATTCAATGAATATATTTATGTTCATACTTCTTATATGTTCCAAGTATAATGGGGATGACTTTCTTACAAAATCTAAAATACTTCTATATTCACTTTTTCTGAGGTAAAACTGCCCAAGAATTCATGAGGAAGTCAATCGATCAGAGTAATTCCTGAATATCCAGTTATTTCAAGATATTTGTAGATACTCATAAACTCATGCACTACCCAAGTCTGTGTTGTATTTTCCTTCTATTTCATTTTCTACTCAATTTGATGTCTTGTTAACTTCTTATTTAGGGTTTTTTTTTTTCAAAAAATTATTATTATTATTATTATGGTGTTAATGTTTCTATTTTTTACGGACATTATTTTTTCTGCAGAATATCTGACTGAAATTTTTTTGGAGATAACAAGAACATTGCTGGGTTTAATAGTGTAAACTTTATTGTTTATATATGATACATACATATATATATATATATATATATATATATATATTTCTTAATATATATATATATATATTTTTTTTTTTCCAATTTTTATAGAATTGAATACTGAGTATTCTTTTGTTTTTAGTATCAAATGCATTCTTAACTTGCATTGGTAATTAAATTTTGTTAAGAGATTGTATTTGTCAAAATAAAATATTAAGAAAGTATTGCAATTCATAAAAAGAAAAACTGGATCACAGGGTCAAAAAAATTGCATAATTTTTTTGCGAAAAGGAAATAATGGATCAAGTTTTTCAAGAAAAAAGAAATCTTTGATCAAGTTCTTTGTGAATATGTTGATGAACTTCCTTCTCACTTCATAAAAAATAGGTGGACGCAAGGAACAAATAAATTTAAGAGTACAAATTCAGAAAAGATTGAGATTAGTGATAATGAGTAACATACAAAGGCATTAAAATTTGGTCATATGTGGAGGAAATCAATTCAAATAGCTTATCATGCTATCGAAACAAATTAAGGATACCAATTACTTATTGAAGCATTGAAGAAGTATCTGAGCAGATTTATGGCATAAATATCCAAACAAAGACTCATATTTGTGAGAATATTGTTTCTCTTAACCCCATATTTAATGTGAGCCCTTGATTAAGATGGATGGTTGAGATTAATTGTGAGATATTTATCTAGCTTGTTGGAGAAACTTTCCACACCTACCTATTTTGAATATACTCTCTCTCTCTCTCTCTCTCTCTCTCTCTCTCTCACACACACACACACGTGTGGGTGCAAGAACAGAGGCCCATACTTTCCACCCAAGAGACTCTCTCTCTCTCTCATTTTCTACCTTCCTCAGTGAGTGAAGTGGTGGGCTAGAGGTAAGCTTGGTTTGGAGGATATCTTGATAACTTAGACATGAAATAGGGCTAAGTGGTGATGGTGATTTTTGAGAGTTTAGGGTCATTTTTGGAGGGATTCTTTGCCGATTTTTCTACCTCTCTCTTGGAAGGTGATTTGCATGACTTGGAAGGTGTTCCTGAGCCTACAAATCAGCCATAAACAAAGAGAATGAAGCTCCCGATTTTCGGCCATTGTTGTGTTCCAGTTTTCGGTTTATGGTTCTACCTTTTGTGCATTGAATATAGATGTAAGAATGTGTATTGTGGTTGATTAAACACCTACGATCCCAACAAAGTGGCATCAGAGCAAGGTCGGGGTGTTTTTGAGGCCAAAACCTGACCAGAAAACTAGTAGAAATCGCAGCTGAAATCGGAGGTGAAGCTGTCCAGATTTTTAGATTTTTGCCCGGAGCTTCAAACTCGTTTTTCGGCCAACCGACAGATCTAGTAGAAAATCTAAGACTACCAGTGTGCTCTGCAGACTGAGGAGAACCAAGGTGGGTGGCACGTCTGTCCGACAGTGGCGCGTGAAATTTCGACGGCGGTTCTGGCAAAGGTCCCTTCAGGCAGTTTGATTATTTTGATGTCCTTAACGTACTGATGTGTTTAGTTTTGTGGTTCAGGTTATACAGAAAAAGTTGGACGATTTTACCCCTAGATTGGCGTCTATAGTAGTTCGGTTGCAAAACTTGGTGGTATATTTACTGTTTTCTAACAGTAGTTTGGTAAGATTATTCCAAACTCTCCGTTAGGTTAGGTTTGGTATTCTTATCGGTTTATGCATGATTGCTTGGTTGCTTATTTGTGAATTCCGTTGATTGAATTCTTTGCATTATACCTGTTTCATCATTGTACTTCATTCCTGAACATTGGCTTTTTTAACTCTGCATTCATATTTCATTTGATCATCTAGAAAATATTTTTTTCAAAACTTTTTTTGTTATGTTTACGAGTACAAGCCACTCTTTTACAGAATCTATAATGGGTTCGAGGGTCGAATTATCACAATTCGATGGAAATGGGGATTACTCGATTTGGAAATAGAAAGTGAGGGTCATTTTGGTCCAACAAAGAGTTGCTAAAGCTCTCGATGATCCTGCTACATTTTCTCATGAGTTAAAAGCTAAATCAACTGAAATTGAAGACATGAATGAAATTGCTTACAGTTTTATAATTTTACATCTATCTGATAACATTGTAAGATAAGTTGATAGTGCTAAAATTGTTAGAACTTTGTGGACTGCTTTAGATGCCATGTTCTTGACTAAAACTTTGCTTAATAAGATATACATATTAAAAAACTGTTTAGTTTTAAGATGGACCCGAGGAACGATGTCGAGGGAAATTTGAGTGACTTTAGCATAATTGTTAAGAGTCTGGCTCATAATGAGAAAAAATTTGACGATGAGGATTTAGTTGTTATATTGCTAAACTCTTTACCCGAATCTTACAGATAAATGAAAAATGCCATAAAATATGGTAGGGACACTCCCACTCAATCTATTGTCACAGATGCTTTAAAATCAAGAGAACTTGAATTAAAAAGAGGCAACATAACTCATTCTTGAGAATAGAGTCTATTTGTTAGAGAAAGATCTAAAAAGAAAGAATTTAACTTCCATAACAAGAATGGGAGAGGAAAAATCCAAAATGAGGTCAAAATCTAAAGATAAAAGCGGTAAGAAATATTATCACTGGGGAAAGTTAGGACATTTCAAGAAAGATTGCTTTGAATGAAATAGAAAACAAAGAGACCCGAACAATACTGATCAAGATAATGCTGTCATTATTTCTGAATTTGATAGTTTACATGTCCTAAATGTGTCTGAAGAAGAATTTGACAAAAATTGGATCCTAAACATAGGGTGCACCTTTCATATGTGCCTTGAAAGGTCTTGGTTTTATAATTATAGAGAGATTGAACCTAGGAATATCTACATGGGAGACAATAATTCTCAAAATGTGGTTGGAGTTGGTGACATAGCCATCAGAATGTACGATGGGGCCGTCATGCAATTCAGAAATGTTAGATATGTCCCTACTTTAAAAAGGAACCTCATTTCCTTAGGTTCTCTTGAAGATGATGGATATACCTTCAAGTCTGGAAATAAAATTCTGAAAATTATGAGGGGTTCTCTAGTAGTTATGAAAGGGTTTAAGATGAATGGACTGTACTATCTTGAGGGTAGAACTGAAATACCATTTGATTCTAGTCTTCTTACTGTGCGTAAAGACAAAACTGAATTTTGGCATAACAGAATGGGTCACATTGGGTTTAAAGGGCTAAAAGCTTTAAATAATCAGAAATTGCTTGGAAAGGATGATATTGAAGCTATGGACTTCTGTGAAACATGTGTTTTGGGTAAGTCCTATAAGGTGAGCTTTGAAGCTAGCTCTCATAGGACCAGCAGACCATTGGACTATGTCCATGCTGATCTATGGGGCCTAGAGAAGCACTCCATATTTGGTGGAAGCAAGTACTTCCTGTCCTTAGTGGATGATTACTCAAGAAAAGTTTGGATTTACCCTTTGAAGGCTGAGTCGGAAACTTTTGAAAAATTTAGAATTTAGTTGAAGTTTGTTGAGAATAAGCTAGATAAGAAGCTTAAAATATTGAGAACTGATAATGGGCTTGAATTCTGTAATTTCGAATTTGACAACTTCTGCAAGCAGAAAAGCATAACAAGACACAGAACAATTAAATACACTCCTGAACAAAATAAGATCGCTGAGAGAATGAACAGGACCATAATGAACAAAGTTAAGTGTATGTTGATTAGCTCTGGCCTTGCGAAAGGCTTTTGGGCTGAAGCTGCAAGTATTGTAGCTTATCTGATTAATAGGTCTTCGTACAACAGTATAGGGTTTAATACCCCACAGGAGTTGTGGACGAGAAAGCCTCCAAATCTAGAACACTTAAGGGTGTTTGGATGTGCTGCATACGCACACCAATCTGAAGGAAAACTTGAGCCGAGGGCGGTCAAGTGTGTGATGTTAGGGTATCCGGAGGGTGTCAAGGACTATAGGTTGTGGATTTTAGGGGTTTAAGGCATTAAGATTATTAACAGCAGGAATGTAGTCTTTAATGAATCTGAGATGCCATGTCTAAAATAGAAAACTAATGAAGCTAACAAATCTGAAACTGAGAAGAGTGTTCAGACTGAGGTGAAGCTGACAAAGCTCAATTCACATACACCTGGGAATGAAGTTAATGACCCTATACATCAAGAACCTGAAAATGAAATAAAAAAGGTGACTGAACTTCAAGATAACATTGAACCAGTTGAAGTTGAACATTTTAATGATCAGCCACCTAATCAAGATTATTAGCTTACTAGGGATAGGGAGAGGAGACAGATCAGGCCAAATCCTAGATATGAATCCCTAAACATGATTGATTTTGCCTTAATTTTAGGTGAAGCCCTTGAACAGATAGAACGTGATAGTTTTGAAGAAGCTGTGAATGAAAAATATTCTGAAAATTGGTTAAACGTTATGTAGGAAGAAATGAAATATTTGAGTGATAACAAAACCTGGAAACTCATTAAAAAACTTAGAGATTAGAAATTGGTTCAATGTAAATGGATTTACAAGTTAAAGGAAGGTTTGAGCCCTACTGATCCTGTGAGGTTTAAGGCGAGATTAGTGGCTAAGGATTATACTCAAAAGGAGGGTGTGGATTATAATGAAATATTTTCACCCGTGATTAAGTATAAGACAATCAGATTGATATTGGCTCTTGTGGTTCAATTCAATTGGGAATTTGAACAACTCGATGCAAAAAATACTTTTCTACATGGAGAGCTGAAAGAGGATATCTTCATGAGCCAACCACAAGATTTTGTAGCTAAAGGAAAATTTGATTATGTGTGCAAGTTAGAGAAATCTTTGTACAGGTTGAAACAAAGCCCAAGACAATGGTACAAGAGATTTAATGTTTATGTGCTGAAGATAGGGTTTAAAAGAAATAAATTTGATGCTTGCTTGTATTTTAATGACGTAAAGAGTGGTTGTGAAGTTTACTTGCTGCTTTTTGTCAATGATATGCTGTTAGCTGGACCTAACAAGTCTCAAATTAATAAATTGAAAGATCTTTTAAAATCTGAATTTGATATGAAAGATTTAGAGAATGTTAGAAAAATTCTCGTAATGGTTATAACAAAGGATGTGGCTAAGAATAGGTTAACTATTTCACAAAAAGCTTACTTGAATAAAGTTGTGACAAATTTTGGTATGAAAGACACTAAAATTGTGAATGTGCCTCTTGCTAGTCATATGAATTTATCACATGTTCATTCGCCTAAATCTGAGTCTAAATTGAAAGAGATGGAAAATGTATTGTATGCTAATGCTATAGGTTCTATCATGTTTTCTATGATTACTACCAGACCTGATCTTGCTTTTTCCATTAGTCTCCTAAGTAGATTTATGTACAATCTTGGTAAGCCGCATTAGGCTGGTTTGAAATGGCTGTTAAGGTATTTCGTTGGGACTTTAAATCCGGGCTTAGTGTATGAGAAAAGATCTGAGGAGTTGACTCTTAAAGGCTATGTTAATGCTGACTTTGCTGGTGATAAAGACAGTAGGAAATCAACTACAACATACTTCTTTATCCTAGGTGATAATTGCATAACATGGAAATCACATCTACAGCCTTTAGTTACTTTGTCTAGTACTGAAGCAGAATATGTTGCCATAACTGAAGCAGTTAAGGAATGTATTTAGTTAAAAGGAATCTTAAAAGAATTGAACTTCATGCATGATACACCTATTATGTTTACTGATAGTCAAAGTGCTTTATTACTTTGTAAAAATCCTGTTTATCATGAAAGATTAAAACATATTGAGGTGAAGTATCATTTTATTCATGAGAAACTGTCTCAAGATGAAGTTAAACTTGTTAAGATTCATACTGACAGGAATTCCTCTGATGTGGGAATAAAAATTCTACCTGCAGATAAATTTAAATTATGTTTATCTTTATTACATATTGATACGAGTTAATTTTTCTTACAGGTAGTGGGCGATGATGATGAACAGTCTTCCATGTGCAAATTCGCAACCAAGAGAGTGTGTTATGAGAACCAAGGTGAAGAGTGTGAGAATATTGGTTCTCTTAACCCCATATTTAATGTGAGCCCTTGATTGAGATGGATGGTTGAGATTAATTGTGAGATATTTATCTAGCTTGTTGGAGAAGTTTTCCGTACCTACCTATTTTGAATATATACTCTCTCTCTCTCTCTCTCTCACGTGTGGGTGCAAGAACAGAGGCCCATACTTTCCACCCAAGACACTCTCTCCTCTCCAACTCTCTCTCTCTCATTTTCTACCTTCCTCAGTGAGTGAAGTGGTGGGCTAGAGGTAAGCTTGGTTTGGAGGATACCTTGATAACTTAGACATGAAATAGGGCTAAGTGGTTGTGGTGATTTTTGAGATTTAGGGTCATTTTTAGAGGGGTTCTTTGCCGATTTTTCTAGCTCTCTCTTGAAAGGTGATTTTCATGACATGGAAGCTGTTCCTGGGCCTACAAATCAGCCATAAACAAAGAGAATGAAGCTCCAGATTTTTGGCCATTGTTGTGCTCCAGTTTTTGGTTTATGGTTCTACTTTTTGTGCATTGAATATAGATATAAGAATGTGTATTGTGGTTGATTAAACACCTAAGATCCCAACAATATTGATTCTTTCCGAAAGGAATTAAATATTTGTAATGAGGAGAGTTCTCAATTTGTACTATTGGATCCCAATGTTTCAATCAAAAAAGGATCGAAGAATGATAAGAAATATAAAGAAAAAGATCACGTTGACGCATGAAGGTTTAAATCAATTATTGAGTTGGCACAAACAATTAAAGACGTCAATCTGCATTATGCAATGGATTAGGTTATGACAAGAGGATATGTCATAAGAACCTAAGAAAAATGGAAATGAGCTAATCATTTCCAAACAAACATGACATGTAAGCATTTTTTGTTTTTCTTATTTCACTTGTAAATCAATTTTCATTAATAAGATTTTTTATGCTTACTATCAATTAACATTCTTTTTTCATGTAGGATTCAAATTTGGACTTACTTGCCACTCTCAATTTGGTCCATCTTACTTTTAGTAGTTCGTGGTATAAATTTACATTAGCAGTCTTCAACTCTCAGCACAATTTATTTTCTTGATTTGTCTATGTAAATCAAGAAAGAAATGTTTTATTTTTCTCTCTTTATTTTAATCTTTCTTAGCTGTAGGTTGGATAGTAAACCATGTTGGTTTAATTGTAGCAACGACCATATTATTATATGTGAATTCTGTCGATTGTTTTCTATGTTCACTTTTTGCTCTATGGTACCTTATGTGGCCAATGTTGCTCTTTTATATTCACTTATTCGAATATAGAATATGTTAGAACAGATTAATTTAATTGTCTTGACAATTGCTTATACCAGAATGGGTCATCCAACAGTCAACAATGAGAAATATGAATGTATAATTCCAAATGAACAGGTATTTTATACACGATTGCTTCTTGTGCTGTTTTCTTTTCTAAATTTTCAACCTTTAACAATCGACATGTAGTGAAAGACTAGCATTTGTTAAACAACTAGCGTAATCCATTAATGCTTGTAGCTCCAATCACTTGAATTATGTCATTTTTAGTCATGAACATTGATAAGTGTATTTTATTCACTTATTTGGACTTTAAAAAATAGATATTTAGAGTTTTTCTGAACAATCATAGCTAATTTATTGTACATTCCATTTATTAGGTGAAACTAGATAAAAGGAAGTGGAATTGAAAGAAAAAAAAGAAAAAATTGGCAAAAAGAGAGCAAGATTTAAAGTTTGGGGGACTAAAATGTAAATACTCAAAAGTTATGTCGAACCTCACAATGAAAATTCAAGAATGCTAGGGGTCAATTAGAAGTAAAAAATGAGTGAAATATGATCAATATTTTCACAAATCAATTTTCAACTATACAAGTATGTTTCAGATTTTTACTCGGAGATTGAAATCCATTTTTGACATAGTAAACGTTCAAATTGGAAAAAACTATCTATATCAAAGTAGTATCCCTTTGAGTTATTTTTCTGATGTACTTTGATTCGCCTTAATAAGATATTGGAAGAAAATGTTATGACTACAATACTTAAAAAGATATAGAGTGGGAGCAGTAGGTGGCGCCGAGACGGCCACTCGAGAGAAGAAAAAAAATTAGTTCACGGCACATAGGCGCTGCCCATCGCCAAATATGACTCTTCAAAGACTCGACGAAGACATAAATACAACTCTAGAGAATACAATTTGGGGGTGGGGAAGAAAAATACAAAATCGTCAAGATCATTGAGCAAAAGTTACGGTTTGAAGATTTTTGAGGTTGAAAAAGATTCTTGGCGCAAGATCGAATTTTTTCCATGATCAAGATTTCAAAACCCGCTTTCAAACTCTATACTTTTTTTTCTTGCATTATTATGAGTAATTAAATTCATAGTTAGGGCGAATAATGTAATCTATGTGTGGCCCTTTATTTCCTTTATTCAAGATTCTAGTTCTTTACACGAATGTGTTGATTTTATTCATGAATTTAATGCTTTAAATTACTTGATTACTAATTCAATGATTTTGTTAATTTATTACAAATCGAGAGGTGAGTATTACATTTAAACCACATATTAAAATTCGAAAATTTAGTATAATGTGTATAGATACCTACACTAAATATTGCGGTCATTAGATCTATTATTAGAACTAATATTTCATTTAATTAAAATTGATTCACATGAAGTTATAGAATTGAATTTGTTAAATATTTTTAATGAGAACTCGAGATGGGAATACTGTAGAATAATTTGACTGAACACTACAATAGTAATGAATCTTGATTATTGAATTAAAATGGATCCATAGGTGAAAGTGTAAGTCCTATCACCCACATTCATACTTTTAAAACTCAAATCCGATAAATTGTGTACGTTACATAATTTAATTTAATAATAATAATATAGACACCAATCACAAACCCTATTATTTGTTTTCAATCAAATTAAAGGTATGAATAATTTAACCAATTGTTAAATAGTAATCCTCGTGAAAATGATATCAAACTCATTGGTCTACTATATTACTTGTTACGATCCGTACACTAGCGAAATAAAAATCGATAACAACTTTTTGGCGCCGTTGCCGAAGATTATTTTATTTCATATTAGTTTAATTATTTCTTGTTTTTGTTTGACTTTTTTTCGTTTTCTTTTTTCAATTGATCTACCATTTTTTTTTGCTCCATTGACGGGGAATGAAAAAGAAGCAAAAGGTCAAAAATCACAATGATTGATCTTGACTTAATTGAAGGTAACATGTTCTTTGGCGAATTCCTCTTTAGACAAGAACTTAAAAAGTGGTGGATACAATTAACGTTTTTGTTTTTTTGTTTTTTTTTGATAAGGATGGCATTTCCGAAAGGATTGAATATCAAATATATTGTTTTGGGTGAGATTAGACCAACTTGTGAATATTGTGGTGCATTGCATTATACTAGAAATTGCTTGCTATTGGCAACTCTGGAGGAAGTAAGAAAACCTATATTAGAGGGTCCATATGAAGAACAAGATGATGACTGTGAAATAGTTACCGGAGACATCATCATGTAAATATATAAAAGAATTGTAAATCAAGTAATTTCAAATAAGCCAAATAACATGTCAATGGAGGATCTCTTCATTATTCATCTTGAGGAACTAACTAAAGAAGAAGAACATGTAGAAATAAACAAATTTATCACGAAGGATCCAAATGAATTAGAGGCATTTAAAGAAGATGAGATTAGCATACAAACCTCCAACTTCATTGATTTTGTGATTAAAGTCGATAACAAAATTGAAGTACTCTTAGTTGAGTTTGAATTGGGTAATTTTGGCAAGTTGATATGTATTCAAAAGACAATGTACAAGCTAAACAAGACATTCAAAACAGTATTCAAAGTGCCACTTGTGCAAAAGTCTAGTAAAAAACTTTTAATTAAGCGCTTATTGGGAGACAACCCAATTTGTTACCCCTTTGTTATTATTATTATGCTTTCTGTATTTGCATTGCACATAATCTATTAAAATGCATTAGTTTTAGGCATGTTTATGTTTCGATAAGAGGGTCATCATATCTATATTAAGCCAATTAAAAGAAAATCATATATTTTAGGGCTTGTTTGATGGCCATTTAATTCCATGGAAGTAAGACACCATTTTCCATTTTGGAAAATTTTGCTTGTTTGATGGCCAACAAATTCTTGGGGATTGAAATCCCCCCAGCCCCCCACACGCCCATTTTCCACATTTTCCTTGAATTGAAAATGGTGGGAAAATCAATTCCAGGTAACTTTTTTTTTTCGGCAATTGGAACAAATGTTAGACCCAATGGTAAAAAAAATAAAATATTATCCCTTTCATTAACAATTTGCATGAAAAACAAAGCCAAACAAATAGTATTCGATATTTTTTTGGGCAATTGGAACAAATTCTAGACCCAATGGTAAAAAAAGTTATCACTTTAATGGACATTTTCCATATAAAAAAAAAAGGTCAAAAGCGTACCAAAAGATTCAAAATTTCAAAATTTATCGGGTAGAAAATTATACCAATCAAACACAATTAGTCAACAACTTCCGATAAAATAATTTCTAAGCAATTTAATTTCCTGTAATTCATTTTCTTTCCATCCAAATTCCACATTTGCAATCAAACGGACCCCTAGTGAAAAACAGTTGAAAATATATGTAGCACATTTTTCAAAGCTCCAGGGACGTAAAAATATAGAAAAAAAAATTGGTTATCATACACGCTACATTATTACTTTTAAATTGCTTCTTGACTCTTATATTTGTCTTCTTTTATCTTTCAAAAGTACATTGACATCAAGTAAGAGGCAGCTTAGCAAATAATGGAATGAATTGATCCAACAAGCCATATTAGACTAAAAATCTAGGGAATACATATTTTCTTCTTTCCTGTCCCTTTATGTGCCTTTATGTGCTAAATTATACTTTACGACATTGAGAACAATGTCGACTTGAAGTTCGAGGGTAAAAAAAATATTGAGTTTTTAGTTTTATTATTCTTATGTGATTGTGTATTTCTACTTCTTTATTATATATAAAAAATAATTTTTTTTAAAAAGTTTAAAATTTTCAAATATGATTTTCTTGTTTATTGTGTGCTTGTGTGATTTAGGTAGCATTGTCGGCGAATATATTTGGAATTATGTATTAATTTATGAACTTTGGATATGTTACATAGACTAATTGATTATTATCCATGAAATTCTTGATACTATTTGCGCACATGAATTAAGTTTAGCATCATAAAGTAATGAGTTGATTCATATGCTTGATAGGTTGAAATAGTAGAACATAGATGCTAAACCCAAAAATTACTTCAATATGCATCATTCGACCAAATTTAAATTAGTTTAGGGATGATTTTACTGTTATAGGGAGATATGATATAAATGGGGATTTCATGTGTGTAAATTCTTGTGTAAATTGTCCAGTGCCAATATGATAAAAATTAGGTGAAAACCTAAAGTTATGGGTCGATTTTCGAGAATGAGTATTTAATGAGGGCTAATCATTTAAAAAAAAAGAGAAAAAAAGAAAATAGAGAAATTTTTTTTATCTCATTGTGAAACATCTCTTTGTATCCTTTTTTACTTGAGTGATTAAGCCTGCAAGAGTGTCTAAAAAATTTGGTGCCCTATGATCATCGGATTTGGGAGTCATGCCCTAAAACTAGGTACAAGAGTCATTTAAAAAGTTTAATGGAGAGAAGTCTGCATATAAGATAAGAAAAAATATAATAATTATATATTTATGCACTACATGTCTTGATTAAGTCTCAAACACTTATTTGAAGAAGTTAGATCTTTGATAGGTGAATGTTAGCCTAGTTGAAATTTGGAGGTTGAAGTAATCAAAATTTGGAAAATCCTTATTGGTTGAAGTATCGATTTGCAATTAGTGAGATCCATCTAAACTAAAGTGGGTGAGGTGTATGTATAATGATCCAGCCTTAGATCGCACACTGGAAAAAAAAAGTAAAAAATAATAAATTTGAAGGTGTGTTTCTTAATTGTGATGAAAGTAAAAATTTGACCGTGGAGGGTCGAGATTTGAAACAACTCGTTAATTTATAGTATTTTATTTAATTCTTCACACACATCAGTTTTGCACTGAAAAAGTAGATATTGATTTTGGTAATGCAACCTTGAAGAAGTTTATAGATTTAACACAATGATTCCAATCCCAAGACAAAATGGCAGGTTATCTAACCAAAACCTTTTGCATGTTTGTGTGTTTATTAGGTTACGTTATGATTTTGTTTGAGGACAAACAAACATTTTAATTTTTGGGTGTTTGAAAAGTATATTTTATACACTTATTTAGACTTAAATGCATAGACATTTATAGTTCTTTTGAACAATTATAGCTTAATTTATTGTATATTTCGTTTATTAGGAGAAACTCGATGAAAGGAAGTGGAATTGAAAGAAAGAAGAGAAAATTGGCGAAAAAGAGCAAGATTCAAAGTTTGGAGACTAAAGTATAAATACTCAAAAGTGTGTCGAACCTTACGATGAAGATTCGAGAATGCTAGGAATCAATTAGAAGTAAAAAAAGGAGTGAAATATGATCAAAATATTTTTCACAAATCAATTTTCAACCGCACAAGTATGTTCCAAATTTTTAGTCGGAGATTGAAACCCATTTTTAACATAGTAAATGTTCGAATTATAAAAAAAAAAAAATCTTTAGCAAAGTTTTTAGCCCTTTGAGTTATTTTTTCAATTCACTTTGAATCTCCTTAATCCAATATCGGAAGAAAATGTTATGACAAAAAAATTGAAGAAGGTGCAGTGTGAGAGCAGCAGGTGGCGCCGAGGTGGTCACTCTCGGGAAAAAAGATCAAATTCGTGGCGGTGCCCATTTCCATATAGGGTTTTCATGTTCAATTAATCTTTTTAGAAGCCAATTCAACTAAAACTCTTCGAAGACTCGAAGAAAACATAAATACAACTCTAGAGAACACAATTTTGGGGAGAGAGAGAGAGAGTTTAAAGACTTTTTATGTTGAAGAAGATTCTTGGAGCAAGATCAAATTCTTTCCATGATTAAGATTTCAAAACCCGATTATGAATTCTGTACTTTTGTTTTTCTTTTATTATTATGAGTAACTAAATTCTTAGCTATGGTGAACAATAAAATTTATGTGTGGCCCTTTATTTCTTTTATTCAAGACACTAGTTCTTTAAATGCATATGTGTTAATTTTATTTACGAATTTAATGTTTTGAATTACTTGATCACTAATTCAATGACATTGTAAATTTATTTCTAATCAAGATGGGAGTAATAGATTTAGACCACATATTAAAATTCGGTAATTTACCTTAACGTGTGGAGATACCTACACTAATTATTGCGGTCATCAGATGAATTCTTGGAACTAATATTTCATTTAACTAAGATTGATTCACTTAAAGATACGAAATTGAATTAGTTTTTTTAATGAGAACTCGGAAAGGGTAAATTGAGTACTTTATAATAATTTAACTAAACACTACAATAGTAATGAATCTTGATTAGCGAATTAAAAGGGATCCATCATTAAAATTGTAAGTCCTAACATCCACATTTAGCTGTGACATGGGCTGAGCAGAGCTGGCCTGACCCCTCTACCCATGAGCTCAGCTCGTCAAAGTGATGAGCCGAGCTCAAACTCGTTCAAGTCTGGCTCGTCCACGAATCGAGCCTGAGTTGTCCATGGGCCGAGCTTTGATGAGCCGATCCGATGAGCCAATGAACTACTCTGCCCTTTTGCCATCCCTATCCACATTCATACTCGTAGAAATGATATCTGGATTCATTGTTCCACTATATTACTTCTTACGATGCATACACTTGCAGGATATAAAAATCGACAATAAACAACGATTAGATAATCCCGACTAATCTTGGTAAGCAAAAATAAAATCATGTAGAGTAGGGATTCAATATCAAGATTGTCTTGTTGTGTACACTCATGGGTCCCGAAGGGTGGAATGCTGAAATGTTCACATTTTGATTGAGCAAAATAAATTAGTCGTGCAAAAAGAACGGAGTTGTTGTAAAGTTATGGGTGGTGGTAAATGTAGAAAAATTAAGGGAATAAAAGGCAAGAGAAAACATGTTCTAGTCCAAAACAGATTTTGTATTCATTAATTTCATGCATCTTAATTTGCCCTTGCAAACTCCAATAGCTGGGACTAGGTGTTCAAAAATATTGCTTTGTCATGGTGCTCATGAATCCAAAAATTCAAGAAGGAAATAAAAAAAAAAATCAAAAGTCAGCTATAATATTACAAATGAACAGAAAAAAAAAAAAATCTTTCGATGATTGTTCACAAATAATGACTGCCACAAAAAAAAAAATTAAAATCCAAAAATGAAAAATTAACAGAATAAAATATGATTGATTTGGTTACTCTTAGATTATAATATTTTGAGAGAGGGAAAAGAGGGAAACATATCAAAATAGATGTACATATGGATTATAATATCAATTTATTGTAATTTAGGAAAAACAATAAACTATTTGTAATTTAGGAAAAACAATAAACTAATAATTATAATATTGTGCTACTTCTGGATCTGTAACAACACGATAAATTATCAATTTATAATTTATAAAAGAATATCTAAATTTATTTAATCTGGTTAAAGACACAAAAAATATTCAATAATTATCATAAGTGTATATATATTGCAACCATAGAGAAGAAAATCTAAAACAAACATGAATTGACCCTATGCAGACGTGCAAATGTAAAAACGTGTCAAACCTATTTTATTGTCATACACAAACTCTCTTGAATTGACCCAAGCAATTTTAACATTATATTTACATGTATATTTATAAAAACAGGGGAATCAATGCAAATTGTAGCAGAACTTACAATATGCAAAATATGGAGGAAACCAATTCACAAACTCTCATGTTGCATTAGTCAACAGAATTACTGAAATGTAAAAAATTCACACATGCACATACAATGGAATTTCGTTGCAGCAATTGCGAAAAGAAATAATTCAAACTAATAATTGCAAAAATAATTGTAGTCAATTCTTTATAATG
Organism: Osmanthus fragrans; assembly: GCA_019395295.1. Classification (NCBI taxonomy): domain Eukaryota; kingdom Viridiplantae; phylum Streptophyta; class Magnoliopsida; order Lamiales; family Oleaceae; genus Osmanthus; species Osmanthus fragrans. Next base: position 19,973,259 of record CM033350.1, on the reverse strand, counting down.
CATATGTATATAAAAAAAATTTCACATATCATCAGATTTATTTTGGTACCTGTGATAGATGATTATATTTTAAAAAATTATTACCTTTTAATTAATTCACTTTGATTTTTGAGAGAATCGGGCTGATATTGTGTTATGAAACCAAACTAATAGAACAAAAAGAAGAAAATATAAGAGTCAAAACTTATTTTATATTTTTGTAAGAATCCGGACCACCCCTTGTTGGGAACGAGGAGGTTAATATGACCCAATATGAAATATTGATCGCACAAGCAAGAATAAGATTAAAAGCAAGAAAGAAGATTGACAGATGGACCGAGTAATTTTATTGACAACCAATGGAAGGAATATTACAACCCAGTAATAATGCTTCAAGTGCTTAACCTAAACTGAATGAAAGAGCCACATATTTATAGGAGACGTCCCAAAACCTAGAAATAATATAAGATATGGAAAGTAGATTAAAAATTGCGTAAAACTGAAAAACATCGGCGACGGTTCCACTCAAGCAAAGCGAAAGACGCCCTGTTGCTCAGCTCGAGCGACAACTTGACAACAGTCAAGCAGACTGGTGAGCAACAGGCTCACTGCTCAAATTTTGCTCCCTCGCTCGAGCATTAGGCCGACGATCATCCATCACCGTAAACTCCGACTTTTCCTTCTTGGATCCTATTTTGACATCTTTAAGCCCAATAATCCAGAACGTGAAACCCTAAACCTAATTTGGGTCACCAAACCAAACAATCTCCACCTTGACCTAAATTTTAGTGTAACGAACGATGCTCCAAAATTGCTCCAGCTGAAAAATAAGTCTGGCTGCAGGGAAATAAACTGAACTCTTCATCTAGAACCAAGCCTCTCGACTTCACGAAAAACACTCTTCTTTTTCCACAGTATCCACAAATGATACTCGAACCCAAACATTGGGATTCAAAATTCCAGCAAGAGTTTAAAATTCACCAAACAGGGTTGAAGCACACCCGTAGCAGAATCAATTCCAAATGTTTTAACTAAAGGACCCTTGCTAGTTTCGACACCTTCAAAACTACATAAATCATACTCAACCAGATTAGCATCCATATACTTGTCCTCAATGGGTCCTTCTCTAGCAGTTGAACACGATGACATTGCAGACAATGGTGGCAAAACGGAATTAACCATATCGTCTAAACCCCCTCGAGTCGTGTTCTTCAATAATGACCCAAAGCCAAATACTACAGGTATTGTACCAAACTATATATCCACCATGGTACTAAACCTATGTTGATGATTCATCACTAATTCTGCATGATCTTTCAAGATTTATAACCGGGACTTCTTACGCCTCTCCAACACAACACGGACACCCTTCCGAACGTTTGAGACTCTACCTCTTCTAGAGAACACATAACCTTTCGAATCAAGGATACTCAGGGAGATGAGATTATTCTTCAAATTTGGAACTTGTTGAACCTGGCCAAGTGTTCTAATTGTCCCATCCATCAACTTCAATCTGACCTTACCAATACTAGCTACCCGACAAGATCCGTTGTAACCCATAGAAATGACACATTACGTCACCGTTTCATATGTTTCAAATAAATCTTGATTGGGACACATATGGAATGCACAAGCTCTATCCAAAGACCATTCCTCGTCAGGTTTGGATTCCACATCAGAAATCACCATGAGATCTCCATCATTCAAATAGTCATTAGCTATGTTGGCCTTGTTCAAAGTATTTGATTGCTTCCATAATTCGCAGTCGAATTACCTTTGCTATGTAACTTCTTGCAATCTCTCCTGATGTGTCCTTTTTTCTTGCAATAAAAACATACCAGATTGTTGTAATTCATCCTCGACTTACCTCTTCGTCAATCACCATGAACCACAAGACCCTCTCCGTCTCTAGACTCAGATCCAATTAGATGCTTCATCTTCTCCTTTGAGAACAATGCATCATACACGTCTTCAATGGTGAGTGTGTAAGACTTTACAAAATTTTGTCCCTAAACGATGAAAATAAAGCAGGCAGCTAACACAATAGGATTAAGGCCAAGTCCCCTTCATCATATTTTACTTCTAACAGTTCCAAATCAGCAACGATCGCTTTGAACACATCCAGATGGTATTCCAAAGATCCTCATTCTACCATACGATGAGAATATAGCCTATGCTTCAGAGCCACTTGCTTGTCAGACTTTTTATCATGCACAGTTTCTCTAACTTCAATCATAATGCGGAAACTGTCTTCTTTGCGAATGTTGTTAGATAGATGAAGATGAATCTTTAAAAGTGCCTTCCAATACTTTTGTTGCTTCTCCTCCATTGTCCAAGTTGTGGGTATGTTGTCAAATCCCAACAATACATCATCGAAATCCATCTGCTCGCATCTTTACTTTTCACAATGAAAATCTTGTATTATGATCCAAAAGCGGAATTTCATATTTCATGGTTTTCATCGATAACAAAAACCTACAAAATCACAACCTTGCTCTGATACCACTTGTGATGAACTTGGACCACCACTTTTGGGAACATGGAGGTTAATATGACATAATATGAAGTATTGATCGTACAAGGAAGAATAAGATTAAAAGCAAGAAAGAATGACAGAGAAACTGAGTAATTTTATTGACAACCAATGGAAAAAATATACAACCTGGCAATAATGCTTCAAGTGCTTAACCTGAACTGAATGAAAGAGCCACATATTTATAGGGGACGTCCCAAACCCTAGAAATAATGCAAGATATGGAAACCAGGTTAAAATCGTGTAAAACTAAAAAGATCGGCGGCGCTGTCTCTCGAGCTGCTCGAAGCTCGAGAGACAGCGAGTGACAGGTGAACGACAGGCTCACTGCTCCAATTTTTCTCCCCCTCGCCAGCGACCGTCTAGCACCATAAACTCCGACTTTCCGTATCTATAAAGTTCAAAAGGAGAGTTATATTTGGAATGAAATAGACTCTATAAACTAGACAATACTTATGTATGCATGATGATAAGACTGCATAATCATCAACATTTATCTTATAGTTGTACAACATGCTATTGTTATATCTAATACATTAAAGATAGCTTATTAAAATTGAAAAAACTTTACAACAGTATTATCAAAATGTGGTCCTACTAGTCCAGATAGCTAGTGAACAGTATGGTCCTTGCAGGCAAATATTGATCACAAGTTTAAGTGGCATTTGAACAATGCTTAAATTCTTCTACTCTTAAAACGAACTTGCATAAAAAAAACTAATTAGGTATATAACTATGTATTGAAAAATTGCAGTCCACAAATTGAACTTGCTCTATTTGAATAAAAAATTATATTTCAAAAGAGAACTACGAACTCAAGATAACCAAAAAGGTACACCACAACCCAAGTTATGAATATATCAAGTTCAATTGTCACTTTGTAAAAAAAAAAAAAAATCGCTTAAATTTATAAACAATGCAAGAAAGCAAAAAGCTCGAATGGTAAAAAATAAACATTTTAATTCATCAATTTACACCAGAACCCAACTTGACTTTTTACATTCATAAAAAGCTGAAATTACAAAAAATAACATGTACTAACATTTGAAATGTAATAATTAAATGTCAAGCAAGAGGAAAGACACGTAGTAGCCAGTCTTAATTTCTTAGGATTAGAGTTTAAAATTTTAGACTAATTACTACCATATAAAGGATTTTAAATTTTTTTCACCCAACTTATAAATTATATATAAAAAGGTATAAAAATGATTGGATTTGGTTCAAAAACCAAGAATCGAACCGAACTTATTGGTTCTCGATTTCGGTTCTTAATTTGTTTTTTTTTTTTTTTTTGAGAACGAAACCGGTTCCGGTTCGGGAGGTTCGGTTTCAATTTAAATGCTTAGGCCTAGTAAAACGACATCGTTTCAAGGACAGAAAATTGAGGTCGACGCAAGGATATTCTGAGAAAGAAAATGTTTATTTGCTTGATTTGTCTATGTAAATCAAGAAAGAAATGTTTATTTTTTTCTCTGTTTATTTTAATCTTTCTTAGCTGTGGGTTGGATAGTAAACCTTGTTGGTTTAATTGTGGCAACAACCATATTATTATATGTGAATTCCGTCGATCGTTTTCTATGTTCATGTTTTGCTCTATGGTACTTATGTGGCCAATGTTGCTCTTTTATATTCACTTATTCGAATATAGAATATGTTAGAATAGATTAATTTAATTGTCTTAACAATTGCTTATACCAGAATGTGTTATCCAATGGTCAACAATGAGAAATATGAATGTATAATTCCAAATGAACAGGTATTTTATACACGATTGCTTCTTATGCTGTTTTCTTTTCCAAATTTTCAACCGTTAACAATCGACTTGTAGTCAAAGACCAACATTTGTTACAAAATAGGCATTCGTAGTTTTTTTTTTTTTTTTTTTAAACAATTGTAGCCAAATTTATTGTACATTTCGTTTATTGGGTGAAGCTAGATAAAATGAAGTGGAATTGAAAGAAAGAAACAAAAATTGGCAAAAAAAAGAGAGCAAGATTTAAAGTTAGTGGACTAAAATGTAAATACTCAAAAGTTATGTCGAAAATCACAACGAAAATTTGAGAATGCTAGGGGACAATTAGAAGTAAAAAAGGGAGTGAAATATGATCAAAATATTTTCACAAATCAAATATCAACTACACAAGTATGTTTCAGATTTTTAGTGGAAATTGAAATCCATTTTTGACATAGTAAACGTTCAAATTGGCAAAAGCAAGTAAACATTCAAATTGGAAAAGCTATCTCTATCAAAGTGGTATCCCTTTGAGTTATTTTTCCAACGTACTTTGAATCGCCATAATAAGATATCAGAAGAAATTGTTATGACTATAAAACTTAAAAAGATAGAGACTAGGAGCAGTAGGCGGCGCCGAGGTAGCCACTCTCGAGAAAAAAAACCAGTATCACGTCACCTAGGCGCCGCCCGTCGCCAAATATGACTCTTCAAAGACTCGATGAAGACATAAATACAATTCTAGAGAATACAATTTGGGATAGGGTGGGGTGGGGTGGGTGGGGGAGAAAAATACAAAATCATCAAGATCAGAGAGCAAAAGTTACGGTTTGAAGACTTTTGAGGTTGAAAATGATTCTTGGCGCAGGATCCAATTCTTTTCATGATCAAGATTTCAAACTCGGTTACGAACTCTATAATTTTTGTTTTCTTTCATTATTATGAATAATTAAATTCATAGTTAGGGCGAATAATGTAATCTATGTGTGGCCCTTTATTTCCTTTATTCAAGATTCTCGTTCTTTACATGCATGTGTTGATTTTATTCATGAATTTAACGCTTTAAATTATTTGATCACTAATTCAATGATTTTGTGAATTTATTATGAATCGAGAGGTGAGTATTACATTTAGATCACATATTAAAATTCGATAATTTAGTATAACGTGTATAGGTATCTACATTAATTATTGCGGTCATTAGATCTATTATTAGAACTAATATTTCGTTTAATTAACATTAATTCACATGAAGTTATAGAATTGAATTTGTTAAATATTTTCAATGAGAACTCGAGATGGGAATACTGTAGAATAATTTGACTGAACACTACAATAGTAATGAATCTTGATTGGCAAATTAAAATGGATCCATAGGTAAAATTGTAAGTCCTATCATCCACATTCATATTTTTAAAACTCAAATTCGATAAATTGTGTAAGTTAGATAATTTAATTTAATTATAATAATATAGACACCGATCACAAACCCTGTTATTTGTTTTCAATCAAATTAAAGGTATGAATAATTTAACCAGTTGTTAAATAGTAATACTCGTGGGAACGATATCCAGACTCATTGGTCTACTATATTACTTTTATGATCTGTACACTTCTGAGAAAAAAAAATCGACAGCAAATTGTTGGCACCGTTGCCGAAGACTATTTTATTTCATATTAGTTTAATTATTTCTTGTTTTTGTTTGACTTTTTTTCGTTTTCGTTTTTTTCAATTTATCTACCATTTTTTGTGCTCCATTGACGGGGAATGAAAAAGAAGCAAAAGGTCAAAAATCACAATGATTGATCTTGACTTAATTGAAGGTGACATGCTCTTTGGAAAATTCATCTTCAGATAAAAGCTTCAAAACTGGTGGATACAATCAACTTTTTTTTTTTTATAAGGATGGCTTTTCTGAAAGGATTAAATATCAAATATATTATTTTTGGGGAGATTAGACCGACTTGTGAATAATGTGGTGCATTGCATTATACCAGAAATTGCTTGCTATTGGCAACTCCAGAGGAAGTAAGAAAACCTATCTTTGAGGGTCCATATGAAGAACAAGATGATGACGGTGAAATAGTTATCGGAGACATCATCATGTAAAAACATAAAAGGATTGTAGATCAAGTAATTTCAAATAAGCCAAATAACATGTCAATGGAGGATATCTTCATTATTCAACTCGAAGAACTAATTAAAGAAGAAGAACATGTAGAAACGGAGAAATTTATCACGAAGGATCCAAATGAATTAGAGGCATTTAAAGAAGATGAGATTAGCATACAAACCTCCAACTTCATTGATTTTGTGATTAAAGTCGATGAGAAAATTGAAGTACTCTTAGTTGAGTTTAAATTGAGAAATTTTGGTAATTTGATATGTATTCAAAAGGCAAAGTATGAGCTGAGCAAGACATCCAAAACCGTATTCAAAGTGCCACTTGTGCAAAAGTCTAGCAAAAAACTTTTAATTAAGCGCTTATTGGGAGACAACCAAATTTTTTACCCTTTTTTTATTATGCTTTCTGTATTTGCATTACATATAATCTATTAAAATACATGTTGCACATTTTTCAAAGCTCCAGGGACGTAAAAAAAAAACAAACAAATTGGTCATCATACACGCCACACTATTACTTTAAATTGCGTATTTACTCTCATATTTGTCTTCTTTTATTATTCAAAAGTACATTGACATCAATTAAGAGGCAACTTAGCAAATAATGGAATGAATTGATCCAATATGCCACCTCAAATATCAGACTAAAAATCTAGAGAGTACATTTTTCCTTCTTTCCCTTCCCTTTATGTGCTAAATTATACTTTAGGACATTGAGGACAATGGCGACTTTAAGTACAAGAGTAAAAAAAAAATATTGAGTTTTTAGTTTTATTATTCTTATGTGATTGTGTATTTCTACTTCTTTATTATATATAAAAAAATTAATTTTTTTAAAAAAGTTAAAATTTTCAAATATGATTTTCTTGTTTATTGTGTGCTTGTGTGATTTAGGTAGCATTTTCGGCGAATATATTTGGAATTATGTATTAATTTATGAACTGTGGATATGTTACGTACTTAGATGGGACTAGGTGTTCGAAGATATTGCTTTGTCATGGTGCTTATGAATCCAAAAATTCAAGAAGGGAAAAAAAAAAGGTCAAAAGTGAGCTATAATATTACAAATGGACAGAAAAAAAAATCTTTATATGATTATTCAAAAATAATGACTGTCGTAAAAAAATTAAAATCCAAAAATGAATAATTAAGATTTGGTTACTCTAAGATTATAATATTTTGAGAGAGTGAAAAGAGGGAAACATATCAAAATAGATGCATATAAGGATTATAATATCAATTTATTGTATCAACATATCATTCATTTACTATAAATCCAAATGCATGCTATGTTATGAAATAAAAGTAACAGAACAAAAGGAGAAGAAAATTTAAGAGTCAAAACTTAATTGTGTATTTTATTGAGAATCAAGACTCGCATTTATAGGATTCAAAATTAGAGTTACAATTGAAATGAATTAGACTCTCTAAACTAGATAAAACATATCTATGCATGATAATAAGATTGCATAATCATCAATATTTATCTTATAGTTTTACAACACTTCCCATTTGATGATTATGTGAACAATAACTGGCCCATTAAATACTTTGTTTGATAAAAACCCAGTGGCATGGAAAAAATATCAAACAATGGAAAAAGAGTACACTTAATTGTTAACATTTTGAAGTATAGATAAAATGCTTTCTTATCAAAACATTGTCCAGAAAACTTAGTAGGACAAAATCTAGACTAAGGAAAAAGAGCACAACAACTTTCCTCGATGAAAATCACTGAAAATCTTTGAGTCGACTCATTCTAATCTTGTGTACCAATTTCTTGAATGTAGACGTCGATAGTGATTTTGTAAATAAATCAACCACATTGTCAATTGAGTGAATTTGTTGAACACCGATATGCCATTCTTCTAAAGCTCTTGTGTGTGGAAGGATTATGGAGAAATATGCTTCGTCCTATCACTTGTTATATAACCTCATTTGAGCTATGCAATACAAGTTACATTGTCTTCATATAAAATTATTGGACTATCTTCTATTGAATTTTTATCTGCATGATATTTGGATATGATGAGTCATATTTCTCAACCATATGCATTCTCGATTTTCTTCATGGATTTTAATAATTTTAGAATGATTTAAAGATGTTGTCAAGATTTGCTTTACAGATCTTGATGATATAGCTGTTTATCCACATGTAAACACATATCATGTTTGTGATTTAGTTTTACATGGATTAGGGAGATAACATGCATCTCCATATCATACTAAAGCAGATCTGGACTTTTGAGAATCACAAATTAATAATACTTTTTAGGTAACAAAAAATGTGTTTGATACCATTTTAGTGTTTTTGAGTTGGTGTAGAGCTATATCTTATAAGGATATTTATATAAAAAGCTATGTTGCATCAAGTGCAATTTGCAAGATAGGTTTGTGCTCAAATTTCACTAAGATATGCAATTTCAGAAGTAAGAACTTTTTCTCAATCTTCAAGTTGACGAAATTGATTTTCTTTTTTTTTTTACATCAAGTGACCGAACAACCATAGGTGATGCCAATAGATGTACATTAACCATATAAAAATATTTTATGACTTTTTATGTATATGAAGATTGATGAATAAATAATCCTTCTGAAAGATGTTCAATCTGTAATTTAAGACAAAAATTAGTTTTTTGGAATATTTCATTTCAAATTGATTTTTCAAATAATTTGCATTTTTGTTGAGCTCTTCAAAAGTTCCAATTAAATTTAAATCATCAACATAAAATGCCACAATTGTAAATTCAATATTTATTTTCTTTATAAAAACACATGGGTATACATCTTTATTTTTATAACCCACTTTGAACAAATATTGGCTAAGGCAATGATACCACATACGTTCGAATTATTTCGATTTATATAATAATCTTTGCAATTTAATTGAGAACGTGATTCTCAGGCATATATCATTTATTTCTGGCACCTTAATTCACTCGAGGACTTTCATATATATATATATATATATATATATATATATATATATATATATATATATATTAATTTCTGGTCATTGTGAGAAACCTTAAGTTACGGTCGGGCTTTATATGTTGTAATTTCATTATTTTCATTTCGTTTCCACACAAAAATCATTTGTATTCTCAGGTCAAAACACTTTTGGTTTCTCTAAAGATTTCAATTCCGCATGTATGACTTCTTTTTATTTTGGCCAATCATTTTTATTTTGAAAGTCTTTAACAAACCGTGGTTTATGATCCTCATTTTGTATAATATCAAAAGTTATATTAAATGAGAAAATATTATCTATAGCAACATTATTTCACTCCCATAATTTATGAGATAATACATTATTTATTGAAATCTCATTATTTTTGGACACTTGTGATTCTTCACGACTACATTTTTTATATTTGATTCATCAATATTTTCTAATGTTACTTCTTCTGAAGTTTTTGCTTGGTTTTTTCTTATACTTTCTTTTTCGAGGTATTACTTTTTTGAACCAACTGGTCGACCATGATTCTGGCGTATTTGAGATTCATTTGTTACAACAAATTATCCTACAAGGACGTCATTTTTTGCTGAAATATTTCATGTTAGTATATATGACTTTGTTACTTTTCTTGCGTTAACAAATACACTAGGTAATTGATTTGAAACTATTTGCAAGTGAATGTTTTTTTTTTCAACTACTTGCTCACATTGATTGTTGTGTAGATTTAAGTGAAATAAAGTTGTTTCATTCCAAGAAATTTTACCTTATTTTTCAGGATGTAGTTTTATCTTTCGCAAAGTAAGGAATCAAAGCCAACAATCTGCAAAAAGTGTTGTAAATAGATAATTCGTTAAATGTTCAATATACACGATAACATATGGTGAATCAAAGCCAACATAAATGTTCGATAAAAATTCCAATTGACATACAGTAATTATCAAATGTTTGTGATATAAATTTACCAGCATTATCAAAACGAATTGTCTTGATTAAGTAATCGCAAAATTATCAAGATATGAGTATTGAGTACTTTTTGAAATCACGCTCACAATATAGTTGTTGTAGGAGCACATTCGAGGCATGAAAGGTGGAATAAGTTTTTTCCAACACATCTTCATTAGTAATTTTTTCACCACAGAAGGTTAATTTTGAATAGTTTAGAATTGTACCCACCAACAGTTTTAAAGTCATGCAGGGGAAGGTCCATTCACTCATATTGGGCTTTGGGGATTATAGTCTTATGGTGATCAAATCTTTCAATCATTTTTTTCCAAAGAATCAATGGATCCTTCATAGTGAGGTATTAAATTTTCAATCCATCATGGAGATGATGATTAATGAAGATGAGTGATTTTACACAATCTTGCAGGGATTCTTTGTTTCTTTCTTTTATCGTCTTTCCTAAATTCTTTGAGACAAGATGAATCTCCGTATTGAGGACTATGACACATAATTTTTTTCAGATATGTCGAGTGCAACAAACTCAAGTTTTGTGATATTTACTATTTGATTAAATACACATAAAGAAAAAGAAAATATAAATAATTTTAGAAAAAATATGATTAAACATTTGTATAATCATATAATAAATATTCAAATATTCAAACTAATCAAACAAGACATGAGTTATATGTTTTCTTTCAATGATAAACAATAATTTAAAATGATATATTTTTTGAAACATGTGCTACTTCGAGAGCACGTTATATTTTACTATTACTTCTTCAAGAGTAATATGTCAATATTCTTTTAAAATATTGAAAATTATAATTTTTGCTCTTTAAGATCAAAAGTATTATTCAGAAATATTAGCTATTATAATGTTGCGCTAATTTAGGAAAAAACAACAAACTATTTGTAATATATATACTATTAGTATTCTTCTATAATATTAATTATAATATTGTGTTACTTTTGGAGTAATAGCATGATAAATTATCAATTTAAACTTTTTAAAAGAATATCTAAAGTTATTTAATCTGGTTAAAGACATCAAAATAATTATCATAATTGTATATATATTGCAAACATAGAGAAGAAGAAAAACTAAAACAAACATGAATTGACCCTGTACAGGCGTGCAAACGTAAAAACATGTCAAACCAAATTTATTGTCATACACAAACTCTCTTGAATTGTCCTAAGCAATTTTAACATTATGATTGCGCGGTTCAAAAACCAATTCATGTGTGTGTATATATATATATATATATATATATATATATATATATATATATATATATATAAATAGTGGAATTAATGCAAATTGCAGTAGAACTTACAATCTGCAAACTATGGAGGAAACCAATTCACAAACTCTCATGTTGCATTTGTTGAAAGAATTAATGAAATGTATTCACACAGGCAGATACAATGGAATTTGGTTGCGGCAATTGCGAAAAGAAATCATGCATACTAATAATTGCAAAAATAATTTTAGTGAATTCTTTATAATGCATATGTATATAAAAAAAATTCACATATCATCAAATTAACTTTGGTACCTGTGATAGATGATTATACTTTAAAAAATTTATTACCTTTTAATTAATTCACTTCAATTTTTGAGAGAATCGGGCTTATATTGTGTTATGAAACAAAACTAGTAGAACAAAAAGAAGAAAATTTAAGAGTCAAAACTTATTATATATTATTGTAAGAATTTGGACCACCACTTGTTGGGAACGAGGAGGTTAATATGACCCAATACGAAGTATCGATTGCACAAGTAAGAAAAAGATTAAAAGCAAGAAAGAAGATTGGCAAATGAACCGAGTAATTTATTGAAAACCAATGGAGGGAATATTACAACCCAGCAATAATGCAACAAGTGCTTAACCTAAACTGAATGAAAGAGGCACATATTTATAGGAGACATCGCAAAACCTAGAAATAATACAAGATATGAAAACTAGGTTAAAATTGCGTAAAATCGAAAAAATCGACAGCGCTTCCGCTCAAGCGAAGCGATAGACACCCTATCGCTCAAGCGACAACTTGACAACAGTCGAGCAAATAGGCAAGCAACAAGCTCACTGTTCAAATTTTGCTTCCCTCGCTTGAGCCCATCACTATAAAATACTACTTTTCCTTCTTGGATCCTATTTTGACATCTTTAAGCTCAATAGTCTAAAACGCGAAACCGTAGACCTAATTTGGGTCACCAAACCAAACAATCTCCATCTAGACCCAAATTTTGATTCAACGAACGAAGTTCCACAATTTCTCCACCTGAAAAATATGTCTGACTGCAGGAAAATAGACTGAACTGTTCATCTAAAACCAAACCTCTTCACTTCACGAAAAATACACTTCTTTCTCCATAGTATTCACAAATGATACATGAACCAAAACTCCGGGTTCCAAAATTCCACAAGGAATTTAAATTTTACCAAACAGGGTCGAAGTACACCCTATAGCAGAATCAACTCTAAATGCTTTAACTGAAGGCCCCTTGCTAATTTCGATACCTTCAAAACCACAGAAATCATACTCAATTAGATCAGCATCTCCGTACTTGTCCTCAATGGGTCCTTCTCTAGCAGTTGAACACGATGGCATCACAGACAATGGTGGTAAAGCGGAATTAACCATATCCTCTAAACTCCCTCGAATAGTGTTCTTCAATAATGACTCAGAGCTAAATCCCAAATGTTCTGTACCAAACTGTATATCTACCACGGTATTAAACCTGCGCTGATGATTCTTCACCGATTCTACATGATCATACAAGATTTATAACCGGGACCTCTTCCGTCCCTCTAATACAATATGGACACCCTTCCAGACCTTTAAGACTCCACCTCCTCTAGAGAACTCATAACTTTTCGAATCAATCGTACTTAGCGAGACGAGATTTTTCTTCAAATTTGGAACTTGTCGAACTTGGCCAAGTGTTCTAATTGTCACATACATCAACTTCAATCTGACCCTAACAATATCAGCTATCTGACAAGATCCGTTTTTACCCGTAACAACGACACCTTACGTCACCGTTTCATATGTTTTAAATAAATCCCGATTGGGACGCATATGGAATGCACAACTATATAGTATTGTGAAATTGCAGTCCACAAATTGAACTTGCTCTATTTGAATAAAAAAATATATTTCAAAAGAGAACTACGAACACAAGATAACCAAAAAAGGTACACACAACCCAAGTTATGAATATATCAAGTTCAATTGTCACTTTGTAGAAAAGAAAAGAAAAGAAAAACTAAAAAATCATTTAAATTTATAAACAATGCAAGAAAGTGAAAAACTCGAATGGTAAAAAATGAACATTTTGATTCATCAATTTACACCACAACCTAACTTGACTTTTCTGATTCATAAAATGCTGAAATTACAAAAAAATAGCATGCACTAACATTTGAAATGTAATCATTTGATGCCAGGCAAGAGGAAAAAACGTAGTATCCAGTCTTAATTTATTTGTATTAGAGTTTAAAATTTTAGACTAATTACTACCAAATAAGGATTTTAGATTTATATTTTTTCACCCAACTTATAAATTATATATAAAAAAATATAAAAATGATTGGTTTTGGTTCAAGAACCAAGAATCTGACCAAACTGAGTCAGTTATTGATTCTTGATTTCTGTTCTGAATTTTTTTTTGAGAACCAGACTGGTTCCAATTCGGGAGGTTCGGTTTCGATTTAAATGCTTAGGCCTAGTAAAACGGCATCGTTTAAAGGACAAAAAATTGAGGTCGACGCAAGGACATGTTGACACGTGACGAGATGTACAATACATTGCTTTTTTTATTTATTAATAATTAAGCATGTTCTCGTATTTTATATGCTATATTTAAAAATGACAAATAAAGTCGTTGATTCGAAATAGGTTAGAATCCAATATATCGATTATAGATGGGTTGCATCTGATGGAATTTATGATAGAATTTCTATTTCCTTGTTGAAGAAGCGTGGTTCAAGTTTTTGACATCTTAGCCTCTTACTTTATTTGTTGAAATTCACTCATTGCTTTAACGAAGCCAAAGTTGCAAAGCAGATATGTATGGTAAACGTAAGTCAACGACAAAGTGTGCTTTATCCATGTTGCCAGTGGGCCATGTGGAAATTAGAATATTTGGAGACAATAAAAAGAGGGAAACATATCAAAATAATATACATGGACTGTGATTTCCGTTTACTATATCCTCTATGTATTAAAATGTTATCAGATGAGTGATTTTCAGTATTATCCAAATAGGGTCCCCGCTAGCCTTGCTAGTGAATGTTCTTTCAGAGTGGGAGGGAGAGGTGGCACCCTATACGAGAAGATTGATCCTAAGTTAAGTGGCATTCGAATCTTGAATGTCCTTTTAAGAAAATGATTTTGTTTATTAGTTAATCGAGACTTCTCAAAGGTTCCCCTTAATTTAGTCTTTAATCTCAAGATCAAGAACTCAACTTAATGACTAGAGAGTTCATTAATTAACGAAGGCTCCAAACCTTGAGAATTTGTGTAAGGAATTAAAACATGAGAGAATGGCTCAACTAGGAATTCAGTTAAGTTTCCGAAGTAAGTTCGCTTGGTTTTCCGTTTGTGTTACACACTCAAATGATGTACTTGATTATCATTTTGACTTCAAAAAGAAGAATAAATGCAGTCCGTTGGATACAAATATATAAATAGTTTATATTAATCACACATTTATAACTGCAACTTATTATTATCCATATATTTCATGATATTGTATTATTATTCCTTTTTTTAAACGATTCACAAATTTATCAAACCGAGCTCAAAATTTATAGCTAGAGTCAAAATCACGATATTCTTTGTTGATATTATTATTCTCCACATTAATTACTACAGTCAAAAGGCCTTTAATTCTTCAATATCCAGTAGATTTAGCCTCAGTTTGAATTTTTTTTAAATGATTTATAAATAAGGATAAGAATGGATTATACAAAATATGTCGATATTAATGAGTTGTAATTATGTATATATCTTAAATTAATGTTTGATTTTGACTAAGCTCCTGTTCAGTGAAAATTAAAATTAGATTTTTATAAAAGTTGCTGGGATGCGTGGTTGAAAGGTTATGTATCCCATAAAATATGTGGTTAAAATTAATTATTAATTTTGACTTTGATAAAAATCTAAATTATGATTTCTATCAAAGATGGCCCAAATTTATAAACCATCAAGAGGACTTTCTATCAAGATGAACAAATTCCTTGTTAATGATTGCATAACGAGAATATGCCCATTGGCCATCGACAGTGACACAATTTTACAGGGTGATCCAAAACTGGTGAAGAGTTAATCTTCATTGGCCAAGAACTCTATAAATAGATGACTAGAAGGTTGCATTTGGCATCTGTGAGACATTCAAGAAGAAGAAGAAGAAGGGAGGTCTTACATGAAGATAAAGAGTCCTTATTTGCTAGCCAAGGATGGCTTGCCTACGTCCTTAGGAGAAGATCCTAAGGATTAGAATGCTTCTGTTCTGGTTATCAGGTTTGTATGCAATTCACCTTGGCTAGTTAATCGGCTCTTATCGCTCATGTTGGATCTTCCCTTCTTGGAATCACCTTCTCAAAGTGCTGCCCATGTAGTAGTATATCAACATACGCATGCATAAAAAATCATCTCATTAAGTTCCATAGAACTAAAAGCATTTTATTCAATGAATATATTTATGTTCGTACTTCTTATATGTTCCAAGTATAATGGGGATGACTTTCTTACAAAATCTAAAATACTTCAATATTAACTTTTTCAGAGGTAAAACTGCCCAAGAATTCATGAGGAAGTCAATCGATCAGAGTAATTCCTGAATACCCAGTCATTTCAAAATATTTGTAGATTCGCATAAACTCATGCACTACCCAAGTCTGTGTTGTATTTTGCTTCAATTTCATTTTCTACTCAAATTTGATGTCTTGTTAACTTCTTGTTTAGAGTTTTTTTTTTTTTTTTTTTTTCAAAAAATTATTATTATTATTATTGTTTAATGTTTCTATTTTTGACGGACATTATTTTTTCTGCAGAATATCTGACTGAATTTTTTTTGCAGATAACAAGAACATTGCTGGGTTTGATAGTGTAAACTTTATTGTTTATATATGATATATATATATATTTTTTCCAATTTTTATAGAATTGAATACTGAGTATTCTTTTGTTTTTAGTATCAAATGCATTCTAAACTTGCATTGGTAATTAAATTTTGCTAAGATATTGAATTTGTCAAAATAAAATATTAAGAAAGTATTGTAATTCATAAAAAGAAAAACTAGATCACAGGATCAAAAAAATTGCATAATTGTTTTGCGAAAAGGAAATAATGGATCAAGTTTTCCAAGAAAAAGGAAATCTTTGATCAAGTTCTTTGTGAATATGTTGATGAACTTCCTTCCCACTTCATAAAAAAGAGGTGGATGCAAGGAACAAATAAATTTAAGAGTACAAATTCAGAAAAGATTGAGATTAGTGATAGTGAGTAACATACAAAGGCATTAAAATTTGGTCATATGTGGAGGAAATCAATTCAAATAGCTTATCATGCTACGGAAACAAATTAAGGATACCAATTACTTATTGAAGCATTGAAGAAGTATCTGAGCAGATTTATGGCATAAATATGCAAACAAAGACTCATATTGATTCTTTCCGAAAGGAATTAAATATTTGTAATGAGGAGAGTTCTCAATTTGTACTATTGGATCCCTATGTTTCAATCAAAAATGGATCGAAGAATGATAAGAAATATAAAGAAAAATATCACGTTGGCTCAAGAAGGTTTAAATCAAATATTGAGTTGGCACAAACAATTAAAGACGTCAATCTGCATTATGCAATGGATTAGGTTATGACAAGAGGATATGTCATAAGAACCTAAGAAAAATGGAAATGAGCTAATCATTTCCAAACAAACATGACATGTAAGCATTTTTTGTTTTTCTTATTTCACTTGTAAATCAATTTTCATTAATAAGATTTTTTATGCTTACTATCAATTAACATTCATTTTTTCATGTAGGATTCAAATTTGGACTTACCTGCCACTCTCAATTTGGTCCATCTTATTTTTAGTAGTTCGTGGTATAAATTTACATTAGCAGTCTTCAACTCTCAGCACAATTTATTTTCTTGATTTGTCTATGCAAATCAAGAAAGAAATGTTTATTTTCTCTCTCTTTATTTTCATCTTGCTTAGCTGTGGGTTGGATAGTAAACCTTTATTTTCATCTTGCTTTTCTATGTTCACTTTTTGCTCTATTGTACCTTATGTGGCCAATGTTGCTCTTTTATATTCACTTATTCGAATATAGAATATGTTAGAACAGATTAATTTAATTGTCTTAACAATTGCTTATACCAGAATGGGTCATCCAACAGCCAACAATGAGAAATATGAATGTATAATTCCAAATGAACAGGTATTTTATACACGATTGCTTCTTATGCTGTTTTCTTTTCTGAATTTTCAACCTTTAACAATCGACATGTAGTGAAAGACCAGCATTTGTTACACAACTAGCGTAATCCATTAATGCTTGTAGCTCCAATCACTTGAATTGTGTCATTTTTAGTCATGAACATTGATAAGTGTATTTTATTCACTTATTTGGACTTTAAAAAATATATATTTATAGTTTTTTTGAACAATCATAGCTAATTTATTGTACATTACATTTATTAGGTGAAACTAGATAAAAGGAAGTGGAATTGAAAGAAAGAACCAAAAATTGGCAAAAAGAGAGCAAGATTTAAAGTTTGGAGGACTAAAATGTAAATACTCAAAAGTTATGTCGAACCTCACAATGAAAATTCAAGATTGCTAGGGGTCAAGTAGAAGTAAAAAATGAGTGAAATATGATCAAAATATTTTCACAAATCATTTTTCAACTACACAAGTATGTTTCAGATTTTTACTCGGAGATTGAAATCCATTTTTGACATAGTAAACGTTCAAAGTGGAAAAAGCTATCTATATCAAAGTAGTATCCCTTTGAGTTATTTTTCCGATGTACTTTGAATCGCCTTAATCAGATATTGGAAGAAAATGTTATGACTATAATACTTAAAAAGATATAGATTGGGAGTAGTCTGTGGCGCCGAGGCGGCCACTCGAGAGAAAAAAAAATCAGATTCACGGCACATAGGCGCTACCCATTGCCAAATATGATTCTTCAAAGACTTGACGAAGACATAAATACAACTCTAGAGAATACAATTTGGGGCTGGGGAAGAAAAAAACAAAATTGTCAAGATCATAGAGCAAAAGTTACGGTTTGATGATTTTTGAGGTTGAAAAAGATTATTGGCGCAAGATCCAATTTTTTCCATGATCAAGATTTCAAAACCCGGTTACAAACTCTATACTTTTTTATTTTCTTTCGTTATTATGAGTAATTAAATTCATAGTTAGGGCAAATAATGTAATCTATGTGTGGCCCTTTATTTCCTTTATTCAAGATTCTAGTTCTTTACACACATATGTGTTGATTTTATTCATGAATTTAATGCTTTAAATTACTTGATTACTAATTCAATGATTTTGTTAATTTATTATGAATCAAGAGGTGACTATTACATTTAAACCACATATTAAAATTCGAAAATTTAGTATAATGTGTATAGATACCTACACTAAATATTGCGGTCATTAGATCTATTATTAGATCTAATCTTTCTTTTAACTAAAATTGATTCACATGAAGTTATAGAATTGAATTTGTTAAATATTTTTAATGAGAACTCGAGATGGGAATACTGTAGAATAATTTGACTGAACACTACAATAGTAATGAATCTTGATTGTCGAATTAAAATGGATCCATATGTGAAATTGTAAGTCCTATCAACCACATTCATACTTTTAAAACTCAAATTCGATAAATTGTGTACGTTAGATAATTTAATTTAATAATAATAATATAGACACCAATCGCAAACCCTATTATTTGTTTTTAATCAAATTAAAGGTATGAATAATTTAACCAATTGTTAAATAGTAATCCTCGTGAAAATGATATTCAGACTCATTGGTCTACTATATTACTTGTTACGATCCGTACACTAGCGAGATAAAAATCGATAACAATTTTTTGGCGCCGTTGTCGAAGATTATTTTATTTCATATTAGTTTAATTATTTCATGTTTTTGTTCGACTTTTTTTCGTTCTCTTTTTCCAATTGATCTACCATTTTTTTATGCTCCATTGACGGGGAATGAAAAAGAAGCAAAAGGTCAAAAATCACAATGATTCATCTTGACTTAATTGAAGGTAACATGTTCTTTGGGGAATTCCTCTTTAGACAAGAACTTAAAAAGTGGTGGATACAATCAACGTTTCTGTTTTTTGTTTTTTGATAAGGATGGCATTTCCGAAAGGATTGAATATCAAATATATTGTTTTGGGTGAGATTAGACCAACTTGTGAATATTGTGGTGCATTGCATTATACTAGAAATTGCTTGCTATTGGCAACTCCGGAGGAAGTAAGAAAACCTATCTTTGAGGGTCCATATGAAGAACAAGATGATGACTGTGAAATAGTTACTAGAGACATCATCATGCAAAAATATAAAAGAATTGTAAATCAAGTAATTTCAAATAAGCCAAATAACATGTCAATGGAGGATCTCTTCATTATTCAACTCGAGGAACTAACTAAAAAAGAAGAACATGTAGAAACAAACAAATTTATCACGAAGGATCCAAATGAATTAGAGGCATTCAAAGAAGATGAGATTAGCATACAAACCTCCAACTTCATTGATTTTGTGATTAAAGTCGATGAGAAAATTGAAGTACTCTTAGTTGAGTTTGAATTGGGTACTTTTGGCAAGTTGATATGTATTCAAAAGACAAAGTACGAGCTAAACAAGACATTCAAAACCGTATTCAAAGTGCCACTTGTGCAAAAGTCTAGTAAAAAACTTTTAATTAAGCGCTTATTGGAAGACAACCCAATTTCTTACCCTTTTTTTAATTATGCTTTCTATATTTACATTGCATATAATCTATTAAAATGCATTAGTTTTAGGCATGTTTCTATTTCGATATGAGGGTCATCATATCTATATTAAGCCAATTAAAAGAAAATCATATATTTTAGGACTTGTTTGATGGCCATTTAATTCCATGGAAGTAAGAAACCATTTTCCATTTTGGAAAAATTTGCTTGTTTGATGGCCAACAAATTCTTGGGGATCGAAATCCCCCCAACCCCCCACATGCCCATTTTCCACATTTTCGTTGAATTGAAAATTGTGGGAAAATCAATTCCAAGTAACTTTGTATTTTTTGGCAATTAGAACAAATGTTAGACCCAATGGTAAAAATAAAAAATATTATCCCTTTAATTGACAATTTGCATGAAAAACAAAGCCAAACAAATGGTATTCGGTATTTTTTTTTTTGGCCAATTGGAACAAATTTTAGACCCAATGGTAAAAAGTTATCACTTTAATGGACAATTTCCATAAAAAATAAAATAAAAAAGGAAGTCAAAAGCGTACCAAAAGATTCAAAATTTCAAAAAAATTCTGGTGGAAAATTATACCAATCAAACACAATTAGTCAACAATTTCCGATAAAACAAGTTCTAGACAATTTAATTTCCTGTAATTCATTTTCTTTCCACCCAAATTCCATATTTGCAATCAAACAGACCCCTAGTGAAAAACAGTTGAAAATACACGTAGCACATTTTTCAAAGCTCCAGGGACATAAAAATATAGAAAAAAAAATTTTTGTCATACACGCTACATTATTACTTTTGAATTGCTTATTGACTCTTATATTTGTCTTCTTTTATCTTTCAAAAGTACATTGACATCAAGTAAGAGGCCCGAATCTTTTCTATAAAGTTAGGCCCATAATTGTATGATTAACTTCACATTAGACCCAATAAAGGAAATATAAGCCCAAAAGATAGTCCAATACATGTTTAAAGGTTAAATGATGTTTATAGAGTATTTTCTTAAAAACGATTCGATGAAGATTGGACGGAATGCAAAGTATTTCATTTTATGGCTACAGTATACTTCAAATATTTTTAGTCTCCTTTGAAACCCATTTTCGACATAGAAAACATTCGAATTGGAAAATAAAATCTGAAGAAAAGTTGTATCTCTTTGAGTTATCTTTCCAACGCACCTTGAATCACCTCAATCGGATATCGGGAGAAAATATTATGATAGAAATACTGAAAGTTGTGCAGCATTGACCGAAGTGTCAGTTCGGTTGACCGAACTTGGTTGCAATGCACGATTTTTTAGAATTAATGGCCACTACTTGCACAAATTAATTACCCTATTTAATATAACCTTTTACCTACCCCAAACCTCACCTATAAATACCCTCTTCACTCATTTGATTTTTCACACTAAAAGTACTTTCAATTTGCTTTCATAGTTGAGAGAAAAATAGAGAGTTTGGAAGAGAAAAGGAAGGTGGTTTTCAAAGTGTTTTCCAGAAGCTTTAAATGTGGGCAAAAATATTCTGTGAGAATGTTTTTGTGATTTCAAAATGTGTTTTCAAACAACAAAGGAAAGTCCAAACGTCCAACCTTCGTCAAAGTTTTTGAAGTTCATCAAGCATCAAATCGAGGTAGGTAGAGGTGCATAAAGTTGTTATACGTATTTAAGTTATAATTTCTAGCAAGTAATGTTCTATGTTAAAGGCTAATATTGTGTGTCAAATGGTATCGTCGGTTCGGCATGCACCTTTCATGTCAAATGGTTCCGTTGGTACGGCATACATTTTCATGTCAAATGGTACCTCCGGGTACGGCATGTTTTATGGAAGTTCTAATGTTAATTGTTATGAAAAGAATAGCTTAATCACGATTGCACCTATGACGCCTATTGAGTTTTCAACTCATGGGTTTCTACCCTATATCTACAGATTAAATGTTGATGCACCGGGTTGGATGATGGAAGAGATGGAAGGAGATGCAATAAGTCTATGGGAACCCGGTGAACAAGTGATTTAGATTTAAAGTCTTTAACGTTTCAAATGTTATTTCCAACGTTATTTCTTTTGAGTATCTTGAACAAGTCATGATTTCATCAAATAAATTATATTTCGTTATTTTGGAAAGTTATAAAGTGTTTTAATTCAATATCCTTCAAAAGAATATTTGTTAAGATTTAAGCTTTCGCTAAGATATGTACATTTGTTACTAAATCATCAGTTAAGTTAAGTAAAGCAAGTAGCGTTCCGGTCCACTAGGGGTCGGGGTGTTACAGCGTGGTATCATAGCAATGGTTTTTAAACCGGTTCTGTAGACCAAATATGTTTTCAAAACAAAAAGAAAATTTGAAAGTTTAAGGTATTCCATGGCATATTGCATTCATCCATCGAATCTCATCCTACAGCGCAGATATGTGCAAATTTTAAAGTTATTGAAGTTATGTTTATGGAAGTTATGATTTGATGCTTTGGTAAGTTATGACACATTTTCAAGTATATGTTTATGTTAAAGTTAAATGTGTTGTTTCAAAGATATGTATTGGACTTGGGCTAAAACTTAAAGTTATGGGCATAAAGGAAATGTATGTTATGATGTTATGTGATAAAAGGCATAATTGGGCATCTATGTGACAGAATGGTTAGAAAATTACAAACGGCAAGGAAGACTACGGCTAGGGCTTATAGGGCAGATTTAAATCGTAGAATTGCTATCCATGCTTACGAGAACTATGTAACGGATCCTAACCGACAGCTTAGCAATTATGTGCATGAGATCTATGAGAGATGCATGACGGCGGTTGATGCCGGTATGGAGATCATGTATATTGAAGCCATAAATAACCTCATACATTCCTTCCCACCTCAATGGGGAGATATGAGAGTCACGGTTAGAGATGAAATGTTAGAAGGCAATCCAAACATGTTCGAGTTTGAGAGATATTGCCATGCCCTGATGGATGGGATGATGTAATCCATGAGGAGCCTGAGGAAGAACCTATGGCTGAGGAAGAAGACCCTGAAGAGGAACCACAAGTGGTGATAGATATAGAGTCCGGGCTTGAGGCGGAAGATTCTTCCGAAGATGAAACTCCACCAAGGAAGCTTCGTAAAACTCATAGGGATTAGAGATCTAGATATTCCCATTTCCTTATGATATCTTCTTTCATGCTAAGTTGATCAAACTATTATGTATTCTGATTTCAAGAAGTATGAGAAATAAAGATCTTATCTTTCTTCCTTACAAAAAAAGAAGTTAATAAGAAACCTTACTTCTTATCCGTAGGAAAATGTCGCGAGCCAACCAGAACAACCTGATAAGAGAACTCCTCCAAGCAGTTCAAGACCTAGGCAGACAGAACCCGAACCAAGCTCAACCCCTAGCACCAGCTCCTAATGCTCTTCCAACTCATGCTTCGATAGTTGAGCAATTTCGAAGGCACAAGCCCCCTACTTTCGATGGAGCAACTGATCCACTTGCAGCCGAAGAATGGATTCGCAAGTTGGAGAGGATTTTCAGATTAATAGGGTGCAGGACGCTCAGAAGGTCCAGTGCGCTGAGTTCATATTTTTCGGTGATGCAAGCCACTGGTGGGACTCGAAGTCAAGGACAAGGACCCCAGAGCAACAGGCGGCATTGACTTGGGAACAATTCAAGGAAGAAATAATGGATAAGTACTTCCCACAGTCTTTAAAGGATCACAAGGAAAGCGAGTTTCTCCAGCTTAAACAAGGAAGTATGACATTGACGGACTATGAGCTAAGTTCGACCAGCTTTCGAGGTAAGCTCCAAACCTGGTGGACACGGAGGTGAAGAAAGTCCGACGGCTCGAGCAAGGGCTGAACTCGGATATGAGTATGATCCTTATGTCCTACGATTTCATGTCTTACCGTGGAATGTTGGAACGAGCTCATGTAATCTGGTATCAGAAGGCCAATGCGGAGAAATCGGTTCAATTAGATAACCGATAGGATAAAGGGCGGTTTGGAAAACGAAGGTGGAACGATCAATATAAAGGAAAAAACAAGTGACAGAACAAAAGGGCTAATGGCGGAGCCAATGCCAATAAAAGCATAGTACCGGTCATTGCGCCATGTGCTAAGTGTGGAAGGACGCATCGCAGCGAATGTCTGCAAGGGAAAAATGTTTGTTACCGATACGGGAAGCCAGGACATATCATCAGGGATTGTCCCATGTCTGCATCGAAAAAGGATGACAGCAAGGATCAAGATCAGAAGGGGAAAGCACGAGTTTTTGCACTGACTCAGAAGGGGGCAGAGGAGAACTCGAACGTCATAGCAGGTACTCTATTGATAGCCAATATGCCTGCTCATGTACTGTTTGATTCAGGAGCTACGCACTCCTTTGCATTGACGATTTTTATGGCTAAGTCGAGTATTATCTGTGATAAATCCGAAGGTATATTAGAAGTTAGTATCCCTACAGGTAACCATTTGAGTACTGATAAGATAGCCAAATCTGTTAGTATTGAAGTTGAGGGAAAACCTATGGAAGTAGACTTATACATGATAGAGATGAATGACTTTGATGTAATACTAGGCATGGATTGGTTGGGTAGTAATTATGCACCATCCGATGTAAGGAAATGGAAGTATTATTTCAGAAACCAGGAGATGAACTATTTTCCTTCTTTGGAATCAAGACGAAACCTTTTATTCAACTAGTATTGGCTTTACAAAGTGAAAAGATGTTGAGAAAAGGAGCTTGTCAAGGATATTTGATAAATATCCTAGGAGGGAAACAGGAGATGGTAAAGATTGAGGACGTACCAGTAGTACGGGAGTTCGGAGATGTGTTTCTAGAAGAGCTGTCTAGTATTCCACCAGATAGGCAAGTGGAATTCACCATAGAGCTAATTCCTGGAGCGGCACCAGTGTCGAAAGCCCCATATAGAATGGCTTCAAAGGAACTACAAGAGTTAAGGAAGCAAATACAAGAACTCCTTGATATGGGATTTGTACGACCAAGCGTATCTCCATGGGGTGCGCCAGTGTTGTTCGTGAAGAAAAAAGATGGAAGCATGAGGATGTATATCGATTACAGGGAGTTGAATCGATTAACCATCAAGAATAAGTACACACACCTAAGAATCGAGGATCTGTTAGATCAACTGAAAGGAGCCAAGGTATTTTTCAAGATCGATTTACGATCTGGGTACCGTCAATTAAAAGTGAAGACACAGGATATACCTAAGACAGCTTTCAGGACTCGTTATGGACACTACGAGTTTATGGTGATGCCATTTTGATTAACCAATGCCCAGCAGCATTCATGGATCTGATGAATCGAGTATTTCATCAGTATTTAGATCAATTTGTCAGTCTTTATTGATGACATTTTGATATGCTGCAAGAGTAAGGAGCAACATGAAGAGCATCTAAGAATAGCCCTAGAGGTGCTACGCAAGGAGAAACTTTATGCCAAATTCAAGAAGCGTGAATTCTGGCTTGAACGAGTTGGATTTCTTGGACATGTAGCCGCTGCCCAAGGGATTGAAGTAGATCCAGCAAAAGTAGAAGCAGTAACTAACTGGAAGGTGCCGACTAATGCTGGTAAAGTACGGAGCTTTCTAGGATTGGCTGGATATTATCGAAGATTTATTGAAGGATTTTCCAAGATAGCTGGCCTAATGACGCAGCTTACAAGAAAGGGAGTCAAATTTCAATGGACGGATATCTGTGAGAAGAGTTTTCAAGAACTTAAGCAGAGGCTGATATCTACGCCTGTGTTAACAATACCTGAGGGAATAGAAGGGTTTATTATATACAGTGATGCGTCCAAGCAAGGGCTAGGATGTGTACTAATGCAGAATAGAAAGTTAGTAGCCTATGCTTCAAGGTAATTGAAGAAGCATGAGCAGAACTACCCGACGCATGATTTAGAGCTTGCGGCGGTAGTACACATATTGAAAATATGGCGACACTACTTGTACGGAAGTAAGTGCGAAATTGATACGGATCATAAGAGCTTAAAATATTTCTTCACACAGAAGGAACTAAACATGAGACAGAGACGATGGTTAGAGTTAGTGAATGATTACGACTGTACCATTCACTACCATCCAGGTAAGGCAAATGTAGTAGCCGACCCCTTGAGTAAGAAATCGACTGGACAGTTGACGTCACTACTGACTTGTCAAATGGAGTTAGACAAGGATTTGGAAAGATTGAAGATTGAGGTGGTTACCACACCAAGACAAGTCATAAGGAGATTAGCAGCTTTGACAATTCGACCTACTCTTCGAGAGTGAATTATAGAAGCACAAGGTAAGGACCTGTTCTTGATGAAGATCAAGGAAGAAGTTGGAACAGATAAGAGGAAAGATTTTGGAATAGCCGCAGACCAAGCACTGATGTTTAAAGGAAGAATCCGCGTGCCTAAGAATGAGGATTTGAGGAACGAGATATTAAAAGAAACTCATTCCACCCCGTACACAGCACATTCCGGTGGTACGAAAATGTATCGAGACCTTCGAGATACAATCTGGTGGAGAAACATGAAAAGGAGTATCAGACTGTACGTGCAGAAATGCATAATATGTCAGTAGGTTAAGGCAGAACACCAAAGACCAGCAGGATTGCTGAATCCTTTAGAGATACCTGAATGGAAATGGGAAAACATCACAATGGATTTTGTGGTTGGATTTCTAAAGTCAACAAAAGGACACAATGCTATATGGGTTATAGTAGACCGATTGACGAAGGCAGCTCATTTTCTTCCAATGAAAATTACTTTCAGTATGGACCAGTTGACACAATTGTACATAAAAGAAATAGTAAGGATACACGGTGTACCTATGTCTATTGTGTCTGATAGAGACCCAAGGTTTACATCTAAATTCTGGAAAAGCCTACAAGCAGCTATGAGAACGAAGCTGAATTTCAGTATAGCATATCATCCGCAGTCTGACGGACAGTCTGAAAGGACCATCCAGACTTTAGAGGACATGTTGAGAGCATGTGTTTTGGATCTGGGTGGTAGTTGGGAGTCATACTTACTCCTAGTAGAATTTGCGTATAACAATAGTTTTCAAGCAACTATTGGAATGGCACCATATGAAGCTCTCTATGGAAGAAGATGTAGATTCCCTGTTCATTGGGACGAAGCTGGGGAGAAGAGAATTTTGGGACCAGAAATAGTTGAAAGGACAATTGAAGCGATCGATCAAATCCGAGCAAGGATAAAGGCAGCACAGGATCGGCAGAAGAGCTATGCTGACACGAGAAGAAAGGATTTAGAGTTTCAAGTGGGAGACAAAGTCTTTCTAAAGGTAGCACCAATGAAAGGTGTACATAGATTTGGAAAGAAAAGCAAGCTACGACCCCGGTATATTGGACCTTTCGAGATACTTGATAAGGTTGGGAACGTGGCTTACTGATTAGCATTGCCACCTGAATTGTCAGCGGTACACAATTTATTCCAGGTATCAATGATAAAGAAATACGTGCAAGATCCTAATCATGTTATAAGTTATCAGACTCTAGAAGTACAAAAGGATTTATCTTATGAGGAATCACCAATTAAGATACTGGATTGAAAAATGCATAAGCTAAGGAATAAAGAGATTCAACTGGTTAAGATACAGTGGAATAATCACGGAATGGAAGAAGCTACGTGGAAAAAGGAAGAAGAAGTTAAAGTGAAGTATCCCGCACTCCTTGTCCAATTGTAAGGTAAATTTCGAAGACGAAAATTATATAAGGGAGGAGGGATGTAGAGGCCCGAATCTTTTCTATAAAGCTAGGCCCATAATTGTGTGATTAACTTCACATTAGGCCCAATAAAGGAAATATAAGCCCAAAAGATAATCCAATAGATGTTTAAAGGTAAAATGATGTTTATAGAGTATTTTCTTAAAAACGATTTGAAGAATATTGGACGGAATGCAAAGTATTTCATTTTATAGCTAAAGTATACTTCAAATATTTTTAGTCTCATTTGAGACCCATTTTCGACATATAAAACATTCGAATTGGAATATTATATTTGAAGAAAAGTTGTAGTTCTTTGTGTTATCTTTCCAACGCATTTTGAATTACCTCAATCGGATATCGGGAGAAAATGTTATGATAGAAATATTGAAAGCTATGCAGCATTGACCGAAGTGACAGTTCGGTCGACCGAACTTGGCTGCAATGCACGATTTTTGAGAATTAATGGCCACTACTTACACAACTTAATTACCCTATTTAATATGACATTTCACCCACCCCAAACCTCACCTATAAATACTCTCTTCACACCAAAAGCACTTTCAATTTGCTTTCATAGTTGAGAGAAATATAGAGAGTTTGGGAGAGAAAAGGAAGGTGGTTTTTAAAGTGTTTTCTAGAAGTTTTACGTGTGGGAAAAAATATTCTGTAAGAAGGTTTTTGTGATTTCAAAAGGTGTTTTCAAACAACAAATGAAGGTCCAAACGTCCAAACTTCGTCAAAGTTTTTCAAAGTTCATCAAGCATCAAATCAAGGTAGGTAGAGGTACATAAAGTTGTTATACGTGTTTAAGTTATAATTTCTAGCAAGTAATGTTCTATGTTAAAGGCTAATGTTGTGTGTCAAATGGTATCGTCGGTTCGGCATGCACCATTCATGTCAAATGGATCCGTTGGTACGACATACATTTTCATGTCAAATGGTACCTCCGAATACGGCATGTTTTATGGAAGTTCTAATGTTAATTGTTATAAAATTCTTAGCTTAATCACGTTGTACCTATGACGCCTATTGAATTTTCAACTCATGGGTTTCTACCCTATATCTACAGATTAAATATTGATGCACCGGGTTGGATGATGGAGGAGATGGAAGGAGATGCAATAAGCCTATGGGAATCTGGTGAACAAGTGATTTAGATTTAAAGTCTTTAACGTTTCAAATGTTATTTCCAACGTTATTTCTTTTGAGTATCTTGAACAAGTCATGATTTCATCAAATAAATTATATTTTATTATTTTGGAAAGTTATAAAGTGTTTTAATTCAATATCGTTCAAAAAGAATATTTGTTAAGATTTAAGATTCCGCTAAGATATGTACACTTGTTACTAAACCACCGGTTAAGTTAAGTAAAGTAAGTAGCGTTTCGGTCCACTAGGGGTCGGGGCGTTACAAAGAGGCAGCTTAGCAAATAATGGAATGAATTGATCCAACAAACCACCTCAAATATCATACTAAAAATCTAGGGAGTACATTTTTTCTTCTTTCCCGTCCCTTTATGTGCTAATTTATACTTCAGGACATTGAGAACAATGTCGACTTGAAGTTTGAGGGTAAAACAAATATTGAGTTTTTAGTTTTATTATTCTTATGTGATTGTGTCTTTCTACTTCTTTATTATATATAAAAATAAATAATTTTTTTTTTAAAAAGTTTAAAATTTTCAAATATGATTTTCTTGTTTATTGTGTGCTTGTGTGATTTAGGTACTATTGTCGGCGAATATATTTGGAATTATGTATTAATTTATGAACTTTGGATATGTTACATAGATTAATTGATTATTATCCTTGAAAATCTTGATACTCTTTGCGCACATGAATTAAGTTTAGCATAATAAAGTAATGAGTTGATTCATATGCTTGATAGGTTGAAATAGTAGAACATAGATGCTTAACCCAAATATTACTTCAATATACATCATTCGACCAAATTTAAATTAGTTTAGGGATGATTTTACTGTTATAGGGAGATATGATATAAATGGGGATTTCATGTGTGTAAATTCTTGTGTAGATTGTCCAGTGCCAATATGACAAAAATTAGGTGAAAATCTTAAGTTATGGGTCAATTTTCGAGAATGAGCATTTAATGAGGGCTATTCGTTTAAAAAAATAGAGAAAAAAATGATCTCATTGTGAAACATCTCTTTGTATCCTTTTTTACTTGAGTGATTAAGCCTGCAAGAGTGTCTAAAAAATTTGGTGCCCTATGATCATCGGATTTGGGAGTCATGCCCTAAAACTAGGTACAAGAGTCATTTAAAAAGTTTAATGGATAGAAGTCTGCATATAAGATAAGAAAAAATATAATAATTATATATTTATGCACTACATGTCTTGATTAAGTCTCAAACACTTATTTGAAGAAGTTAGATCTTTGATAGGTGAATGTTAGCCTAGTTGAAATTTGGAGGTTGAAGTAATCAAAATTTGGAAAATCCTTATTGGTTGAAGTATCGATTTGCAATTAGTGAGATCCATCTAAACTAAAGTGGGTGAGGTGTATGTATAATGATCCAGCCTTAGATCGCCACTGGAAAAAAAAAAGTAAAAAATAATAAATTTGAGGGTGTGTTTCTTAATTGTGATGAAAGTAAAAATTTGACCGTCGAGGGTCGAGATTTGAAACAACTCGTGAATTTATAGTATTTTATTTGATTCTTCACACACATCAGTTTTGCACTGAAAAAGTAGATATTGATTTTGGTAATGCAACCTTGAAGCAGTTTATAGATTTAATACAATGATTCCAATCCCAAGATAAAATGGCAGGTTATCTAACCAAAACCTTTTGCATGTTTGTGTGTTTATTAGGTTACATTATGATTTTGTTTGAGGACAAACAAACATTTTAATTTTTGGGTGTTTGAAAAGTATATTTTCAAAATGGCAGGTTATCTAACCAAAACCTTTTGCATGTTTGTGTGTTTATTAGGTTACGTTATGATTTTGTTTGAGGACAAACAAACATTTTAATTTTTGGGTGTTTGAAAAGTATATTTTATACACTCATTTAGACTTAAATGCATAGACATTTATAGTTCTTTTGAACAATTATAGCTTAATTTATTGTATATTTCGTTTATTAGGAGAAACTCGATGAAAGGAAGTGGAATTGAAAGAAAGAAGAGAAAATTGGTGAAAAAGAGCAAGATTCAAAGTTTGGAGACTAAAGTATAAATACTCAAAAGTGTGTCGAACCTTATTATGAAGATTCGTGAATGCTAGGAATCAATTAGAAGTTAAAAATGAGTGAAATATGATCAAAATATTTTCACAAATCAATTTTCAACCGCACAAGTATGTTCCAAATTTTTAGTCGGAGATTGAAACCCATTTTTAACATAGTAAATGTTCTAATTATAAAAAAAAAAAAAAAAAAAAAAAAAAAAAATCTTTAGCAAAGTTTTTAGCCCTTTTGAGTTATTTTTTCAATTCACTTTGAATCTCCTCAATCCAATATCGGAAGAAAATGTTATGACAAAAAAAATTGAAGAAGGTGCAGTGTGAGAGCAGAAGGTGGCGCCGAGGTGGCCACTCTCAGGGGAAAAAAGATCAGATTCGTGGCGGTGCCCATTTCCATATAGGGTTTTCAAGTTCAATTAATCTTTTTAGAAGCCAATTCAACTAAAATTCTTCGAAGACTCGAAGAAAACATAAATACAACTCTAGAGAACACAATTTTGGGGAGAGAGAGAGAGAGAGTTTAAAAACTTTTTATGTTGAAGAAGATTCTTGGAGCAAGATCCAATTCTTTCCATGATCAAGATTTCAAAACCCGATTATGAATTCTGTACTTTTGTTTTTCTTTTATTATTATGAGTAACTAAATTCTTAGCTATGGTGCACAATATAATTTATGTGTGGCCCTTTATTTCTTTTATTCACGACTCTAGTTCTTTAAATGCATGTGTTGATTTTATTTACGAATTTAATGTTTCGAATTACTTGATCACTAATTCAATGACATTGTAAATTTATTTCTAATCAAGATGGGAGTAATAGATTTAGACCACATATTAAAATTCGGTAATTTAGCTTAACGTGTGGAGATACCTACACTATTTATTACGGTCATTAGATGAATTCTTAGATCTAATATTTCATTTAACTAAGATTGATTCACTTAAAGATTCGAAATTGAATTAGTTTTTTTAATGAGAAATCAGAAAGGGTAAATTGAGTACTTTATAATTATTTAACTAAACACTACAATGGTAATGAATCTTGATTAGAGAATTAAAAGTGATCCATCTTTAAAATTGTAAGTCCTAACATCCACATTTAGCTGTGACATAGGCTGAGAAGAGCTGGCCCGGCCCCTCTACCCATGAGCTCAGCTCGTCAAAGTGATGAGCCGAGCTCAAACTCGTTCAAGTCTGGCTCGTCCACGAATCGAGCCCGAGTTGTCCATAGGCCGAGCTTTGATGAGCCGAGCCGACGAGCCAATGAACTACTCTGCCCTTTTGCCATCCTTATCCACATTCGTACTTTTAAAACCCAAATTCAATAAATTGTGTACATTAGATAATATAGTTTAGTTAGAATAATTTAGACACTAATCACAAACCTTATTATTTGTTTTTGATTAAATTAAAGTTAGGAATAATTTAACCAATTGTTAAATAATAGTCCTCGTAGAAATGATATCTACATTCATTGTTCCAATATATTACTTCTTACAATCCATACACTTGCGGGATATAAAAATCGACAATAAACAACGATTAGATAATCCCGACTAATCTTGGTAAGCAAAAATAAAATCATGTAGAGTAGGGATTCAATATCAAGATTGTCTTGTTGTGTACACTCATGGGTCCCGAAGGGTGTGAAGGGTGGAATGCTGAAATGTCCACATTTCGACTGAGCAAAATACATTAGTCATGCAAAAAGCCAAAAAGAACGGAGTTGTTGTAAAGTTATGGGTGGTGGTAAATGTAGAAAAACTAAGGGAATAAAAGGTAAGAGAAAACATGTTCTAGTCCAAAACAGATTTTGTATTCATTAATTTCATGCATCTTAATTTGCCCTTGCAAACTCCAATAGCTGGGACTAGGTGTTCGAAAATGTTGCTTTGTCATGGTGCTCATGAATCCAAAAATTCAAGAAGGAATAAAAACTATCAAAAGTCAGCTATAATATTACAAATGAACAGAAAAAAAAAATCTTTCGATGATTGTTCACAAATAATGACTGCCACAAAAAATAATACGGACACCCTTCCAGACCGTTAAGACTCCGCCTCCTCTAGAGAACTCATAACTTTTGGAATCAATGGTACTCAGCGAGACGAGATTCTTCTTCAAATTTGGAACTTGTCGAACCTGGCCGAGTGTTCTGATTTTCACATCCATCAACTTCAATTTGACCCTACCAATATCAGTTACCCGACAAGATCCGTTGTTACCTATAAGAACGACACCTTACGTCACCGTTTCATGTGTTTTAAATAAAGCGGAATTAACCATATCCTCTAAACTCCCTCGAGTAGTGTTCTTCAATAATGACTCAGAGCCAAATCTCAAATGTACTGTATCAAACTTTATATCTACCATGGTACTAAACATTTGCTGATGATTCTTCATCGATTCTGCACGACCTTGCAAGATTTATAACCGGGACCTCTTTCGCTCCTCCAATACAACACAGACACCTTTCCGGACCTTTAAGATTCTACCTCCTCTAGAGAACTCATAACCTTTCGAATCAGTGGTACTCAGCGAGACGAGATTCTTCTTCAAATTTGGAACTTGTCGAACCTGGCCAAGTGTTCTAATTGTCACATCCATCAACTTCAATTTGACCCTACCAATATCAGTTACCCGACAAGATCCGTTGTTATCCATAAGAACGACACCTTACATCACCGTTCCATATGTTTTAAATAAAGCGGAATTAACCATATCCTCTAAACTCCCTCGAGTAGTGTTCTTCAATAATGACTAGAGCCAAATCTCAAATGTACTGTATCAAACTTTATATCTACCATGGTACTAAACATTTGCTAATGATTCTTCATCGATTCTGCACGACCTTGCAAGATTTATAACCGGGACCTCTTTCGCCCCTCCAATACAACACAGACACCCTTCCGGACCTTTAAGATTCCACCTCCTCTAGAGAACTCATAACCTTTCGAATCAGTGGTACTCAGCGAGACGAGATTCTTCTTCAAATTTGGAACTTGTCGAACCTGGCCAAGTGTTCTAATTGTCACATCCATCAACTTCAATTTGACCCTACCAATATCAGTTACCCGACAAGATCCGTTGTTACCCATAAGAACGACACCTTACGTCACCGTTTCATATGTTTTAAATAAAGCGGAATTAACCATATCCTCTAAACTCCCTCGAGTAGTGTTCTTCAATAATGACTAGAGCCAAATCTCAAATGTACTGTATCAAACTTTATATCTACCATGGTACTAAACATTTGCTGATGATTCTTCATCGATTCTGCACGACCTTGCAAGATTTAAAACCGGGACCTCTTTCGCCCCTCCAATACAACACAGACACCCTTCCGGACCTTTAAGATTCCACCTCTTCTAGAGAACTCATAACCTTTTGAATCAATGGTACTCAGCGAGACGAGATTCTTCTTCAAATTTGGAACTTGTCGAACCTGGCCAAGTGTTCTAATTGTCCTATTCATCAACTTCAATCTGACTCTACCAATATCAGCTATCCGACAAGATCTGTTATTACTCATAACAACGACACCTTACGTCACTGTTTTATATGTTTTAAATAAATCCCGATTGGGACACATATTGAATGCACAACTATATAGTATTGTGAAATTCCAGTCCACAAATTGAATTTGCTCTATTTGAATAAAAAAAATTATATTTGAAAAGAGAACTACGAACTCAAGATAACCAAAAAAGGTACACACAACCCAAGTTATGAATATATCAAGTTCTATTGTCACTTTGTTAAAAAAAAAAACTAAAAAATCATTAAATTTATAAACAATGCAAGAAAGTGAAAAGCTCGAATGGTAAAAAATGAACATTTTGATTAATCAATTTACAACACAACCTAACTTGACTTTTCTGATTCATAAAAAGCTGAAATTACAAAAAATAGCATGTACTAACATTTGAAATGTAATCATTTGATGCCAGGCAAGAGGAAAAAACGTAGTAGCCAGTCTTAATTTCTTTGTATTAGAGTTTAAAATTTTAGACTAATTACTACCAAATAAGGGATTTTAGATTTTATATTTTTTCACCCAACTTATAAATTATATATAAAAAAGTATAAAAATGATTGGTTTTGGTTCAAGAGCCAAGAATCAAACCGATCTCAGTCAGTTATTGATTCTTGATTTCGGTTCTGAATTTTTTTTTTTTTTTTTGAGAACCAGACCGGTTCCAATTCGGGAGGTTCAGTTTCGATTTATATGCTTAGGCCTAGTAAAACGACATCGTTTCAAGGACAAAAAATTGAGGTCGACGTAAGGACATGTTGAAACGTGATGAGACGTACAATACATTGCTTATTTTTTTATTAATAATTAAGCATGTTCTCGTATTTTATATGCTATATTTAAAAATGACAAATAAAGTCGTTGATTTGAAATATATTATTGTTCATCAGATTAGGTATAAATTAAATGGGAAACAATGTCTAATATTGTAAAATCATAATGATTAAATTGACATTTACTTATCGTCCATCATTGACACAATAGGCTAGAATCCAGTATATCGATTATAGATGGGTTGCATCTGATGGAATTTATGATAGAATTTCTATTTCCTTGTTGAAGAAGCGTGTTTCAAGGTTTTGACATCTTAGCCTCTTACTTTATTTGTTGAAATTCGCTCATTGCTTTAAAGAAGCCAAAGTTGCAAAGCAGATATGTATGGTCAACGTAAGTCAACGACAAAGTGTGGTTTATCCATGTTGCCAGTGGGCCATGTGGATATATGATTGATTTGGTTGCTCTTAAAACTAGAATATTTGGAGACAATAAAAAGAGGAAAACATATCAAAATAATATACATGGACTATGATTTCCGTTTATTATATCTTCTATGTATTAAAATGTTATCAGATGAGTGATTTTCAGTATTATCCAAATAGGGTCCCCGCTAGCCTTGCTAGTGAATGTTCTTTTAGAGTGGGAGGGAGAGGTCGAACCCTATACGAGAAGATTGATCCTAAGTTTAGTGGCATTCGAATCTTGAATGTCCTTTTAAGAAAATGATTTTATTAGTTAATCGAGACCTCTCAAAGGTTCCCCTTAATTTAGTCTTTAATTTGAAGATCAAGAACTCAACTTAATGACTAGAGAGCTCATTAATTAACGAAGGCTCCAAACCTTGAGAATTTGTGTAAGGAATTAAAACACGAGAGATTGGCTCAACTAGGAATTCAGTTAAGTTTCTGAAGTAAGTTCACTTGGTTTTCCGTTTGTGTTACACACTCAAATGATGTACTTGATTATCTTTTTGACTTCAAAGAGAAGAATAAATTAAGTAAAAAATGTCATTGAAATGGAAGAAATAAGTGAGACCTCCGTTGGATACAAATTTATAAATAGTTTATATTAATCACACATTTTATAACTGCAACTTATTATTATCCATATATTTTGTGGTATTGTATTATTATTCATTTTTTAAAAAGATTTATAAATTTATCAAACTGAGCTCAAAATTTATAGCTAGAGTCAAAATCACGATATTCTTTGTTGATATTATTATTCTCCACATTAATTACTAAAGTCAAAAGGCCTTTAATTCTCCATTATCTAGTAGATTTAGCCTCAGGTTGAATTTTTTTTTTAAATGATTTATAAATAAGAATAAGAATGGATTATACAAAATATTTGGATAATAATGAGTTGTAATTATGTATATGTCTTAAATTAATGTTTGATTTTGACTAAGCTTCTGTTTGGTGAAAATTAAAACTAGATTTTGTTGGAATTTTGGTTCAAAGAGGAGTAGATATTTTGAGTTTAACGGATTCGTTTTACACTTACTGAATTTCAATAAATTGAACTTACCGGTTTTGGATAGAAATTACCGTATTTTGTGTTGCTTACCGAATATTCCTTGCACTTACCGGATTTCACTTAAGCTTCTTATCGGTTTAGTTTGGTTCTTACCGTA
Source organism: Osmanthus fragrans (assembly GCA_019395295.1). NCBI lineage: Eukaryota > Viridiplantae > Streptophyta > Magnoliopsida > Lamiales > Oleaceae > Osmanthus > Osmanthus fragrans. Next base: position 19,936,116 of record CM033350.1, on the reverse strand, counting down.
TTTCACTCTAAGTCACCGAAATATGGTATTTTGGCTTATATTTCCGATAAGGATCAGAAACAAGAAATTCTCACAGAGTTTTGAACAAACAAGAAAGGAAGAAACTTGGATAATTTCATTCAACTTTAATAGACTTACAAGGCTATATAAATAGCCAAGAAATGCATACAAAACGTGCTTAAAAATAACCTAATCATATTACCTAATAAACTAGACAATACTTGACCCAAGTACTTTAATATAAAGTAGATGAAAAAGCTGCCTAACTTTCTATCATAGCATAAGCTAGGCTAACCAAAAACATATAACCAAATGAAGAAACAAAATATTGGTTAGATGACAACAAAAGTGTTACAACTTCAACACTCTTCCTTGACACTTTTGTTGGAAACACAAAGACATATTCTTAATGTTTCAAATCTTTCCTTTGGCAATGATTTTGTCAATATATCAGCATATTGATCAGCAGAACAACAATGTATCAACTTCACTTCAGAGTGTTCTTGAGCTTCCGTGATTGCATGATACCAGATTTTTATGTGTTTTGTTTTGCCATGAAACACCGGATTTTTAACCATAGCAACTGATGACTGATTATCACAATAAATCACAGTTGTATCAGCTTGCTTATAGTTAAGATCTTCCAAAAAATTTGTTAATCAGATGGCCTGATTTGTTGCTTCTGAGGCTATAATATACTCTGCCTCAGCAGTTGATTGAGCAACCATTTTTTGTTTCATTGAATTCCAGTAGATAATATTTGGTCCCAAATAGAAAGCATAACCAGAAGTTCTCTTCATATCATTCTAAGAACCAGCCCAATCACTAGTAGTATAGCCAACCAATTTCTGATTTTCTGACTTTCTATACCAAATTCTCATTTATGCATTTCCTTTGATGTATCTAAGAAATCTCTTAGTAGCTTGAAAATGCAATTCACTTGGTTCTTGCCTGAATCTGGAAAGAAAATTTGTAACATAGGTGATATCAGGTCTAGTGATGGTTAAATACAAAAGTCTTCCCACCAAACTTCTATAAATCTTTTCATTAGTCTTCTTGCTTCCATCATCCTTCATTAGCTTCAAGTTTTAAACTAAGGGTGTGCTTACTTCCTTGCAATTTTTCATGCTAAATTTCTTTAGTATCTCCTTAGCATATCTTCTTTGGCACACAAAGATTCCTTCATCTGTTTGTCTTATTTCCATGTTGAGAAAATACTGCATTTTTTCAAGATCAGTCATCTCAAAAGCCAGCTTCATTTCACCCTTCACTTGCTCAATTAGAGCTTCATTGCTACCGATTATCAGTAGATCATCAACAAACAAAGAAATGACAATCACTTTTTCCTCAAGACGTTTGATGTAAAGTGTTTGTTCATTAACACTTTTGCTGAAACCCAGACTGCTCAGATGATCATCAATTCTACTGTACCAGGCCTTTGGAACCTGTTTCAAACCATACAAAGTCTTCTTCAACTAATAGACTTTATCCTCTGCTCCAGACACTATAAAACCACAGGCTATTCAACATATATTTCCTCATTTAAGTAGCCATTCAAAAGCTGACTTAACATCCAACTGATGAATTTTTCAATTTCTTTGAGCAGCAATAGCATACAATAATCTGATTGTTTCATACCTTGTTACTGGTGCGAAAGTGTATGTGAAATCAATGCCAAATTGTTGTGCATATCCCTTCACAACAAGCCTTGCTTTAAACTTGTTGATTAAACCATTAGGATTCAATTTAGTTTTGTACACCCATTTGACACCTATCATATTTCGATTCTTTGGCCTGTCAACCAGCACCCATGTTTTGTTATTCTCAATCATGCTTAGCTCCTCCTTCATAGTATCCTTCCATTCTTCAGATTTTTCTACCTCAACAAAGTTTGAAGGTTCTAGTTGAGCTGAATTGCATCTGGCATATCAGCCAGTGATCTGGTCTTTTGCACTTCATTTTCAGAATCAGAATCAATATCAGATCTTTATTCTTCTACTTCATTGACGTCAACTTCATCTGCTGAAGGAATGGCATTTGAAGCATCAGGTTGACTGTTTGCTGATGAATCTCAGTTCTAGGAACCTTCTTCATCAACTTTGATGTCCCTGCTAGCAATCACTTTCTTGCTAATAGGATTGAGTACCTTATATCCCTTGGCATTATTGCAATAACCAATTAGGACTCCAACTTCAACTTTTTGACTCAATTTATCCCTCTTCACATCAGGTATGTGAGTATAACAAAGGCTTCCAAATACCTTCAGATGTGAGATATCTAGTTTTATCCCATACCAGACCTCAAATGGTGTCTTTTTGTCTAAGAATTTAGTAGGTAACCTATTGAGTAAATAGACTGAAGTATCAATTTCTTCAGCCCAAAACTCTTTAGGTACCTTTTTTTTCCAACATAAGACACCTAGCCATCTTCATAATGGTTCTATTTTTCATCTCACAAACACCATTCTGCTGAGGAGAATATGGAACTGTCAGTTGGTGTTAAATTCCCATGTCTTCACAGAACTTATCAAACTGGCTGCAGCAATAATCTGTTCCATTGTCTAATCTTATGACCTTAATTTTGCAATTGCTTTCATTTTCAACAAGGTTTTTAAACCTTTGAAATACACCAGGAACATCGGACTTAAACTTCAGAAAATACACCCAACACATCATTGTCAAATCATCAATAAATAGCACAAAATATTTGCTCCCATTTAAAGTAGAAGTTCTCATTGGACCACACACATCAGAGTGAATAAGCTGGAGTTTGTTTGAAGCTCTTGTAGACTGATTTTTAGGAAACGGTAACCTAGCTTACTTTCCTAATTGACAGATATCACATACACATTCATTAACAACACTATTTCAAGCATGCTTTCTACTAGTTCAAGTTCATGCATTTGTTTGAGAGACTTGTAGTTAGCATGTCCAAACCGTTTATGCCATAAAGAAGATTCAATTTCCACTCTAAAGGAAAAATTCTATACCTCATTCCTATAGTCATTACTTCCTAATTTTGTGAATCAAATATAGTGCATCATGTATCCTTAAAAATTAGTGTATAGTCATTCTCAATCAATTGACCAAAACTAATCGGATTTTGATCAATATTAGGCACATAAAGAACATCAGAAATATACTTAACACCTGATGAAGTCTGCACTGAAATTTCAAGAACTTTCTTCACTTCAACAAACTCTCCACTTCCAACTTTGACTCTTAATCTGTAATCTTCATTCAGATTAACAAAGATACTAGGATTGGATGTCATATGATGAGTGCATCCACTGTCTAGTAACCAGGTCTCATCACTGTTGTAAGTCATTGTATTTATGGCTAAGAACAAATACTATTCCTGTTGATTTTCTGCCATTTGAGCCAACTGTGTGTTTGGTTTTTCCTTCTGATTTTTGCATACTTTTTGAATGTGTCCAAATTGTTTACAAGCTTTAAATTGGACTCCTGGTCCGTACCAACACCACTTTGGTGAATGTCCGATTTTCTTGCAATGAGGACATGGTGGAAAACCTTCTTTGTTGCTTGCATTCTTGCTCCCTTCACCCTTCTTCTTCTCATTCCATGGCTTCTTCCCTCCAAAGCTTGTTTGAGTTTTATACTTTCTCTTGGTAAATAGGGCTCCTTCAACTTGTTCTTCCTATCTAAATAACCTTCTTTGCTCAGTGGCTTGCAAGGCGTTTATGAGCTCAAATAGAGTTATTGTGGACAAATTTCTGGAATCCTCAAGTGAAGAGATTTTAGCTTCAAATTTCTCAGGCAAACTGATAAAGACTTTTTCTACCACACACTTATCAAGTAGTTCATCTCCCAACAACCTTTTTTGTTTACCACTTTCATTAATCTATCTGAATACTCCTTGACAGGTTCATCCTCCTTCATCTTCAATGCTTTATACTCCATTCTGAGGTTAAGAACTTGTATTTGCCTTGTCCTTGCATTTCCTCTAAACTCCTCCCACAATCTATCCCAAGCCTTATTCGCTGTTTCACATGTGATAATCCTGGTAAAGATTCCATTAGAGATGGCTGATTGAATACAAGATAAGGCATTGAACTTTTTTGCAACATCCTCATTGTGCTGTTTGATTTGAGCAACAGTAGGATTTGCTCTCAATGGTGGAGGTTCAACCCCTATTTCTGTAGTTTTCCACAGGTCATAGGCTTTGAGATAAGCTTTCATCTTTGTAACCCAAAAATCATAGTTCTCACCATTGAACACTGAAGGAAGGGGTGTTGAAAAACTGGTTGATGCCATGTTTAAGAAAGATTTTTTATGAAAGGTTTCTTACTGGTTTTCTCTCAGAAATTTCTGTTTCTCTCAATGTTTTCTTCTACCTCAAAGATAGTTTTTAAAACTCTGATACTATATTGGAATTTTGGTTCGAAGAGGAGTAGATATTTTGAGTCTTAACGGATTCGTTTTACACTTACCGAATTTCAATAAATTGAACTTACCGATTTTGGACAGAAATTACCGTATTTTGTGGTGCTTACCGAATATTCCTTGCACTTACCGGATTTCACTTAAGCTTCTTACCAGTTTTGTTTGGTTCTTACCATATTTCACTCTAAGTCACTGAAATACGGTATTTTGGCTTATATTTCCACTATGTATCAGAAACAAAAAATTCTCACAGAGTTTTTGAACAAACAAGAAAGGAAGAAACTTGGATAATTTCATTCAACTTTAATGGACTTACAGGGCTGTATAAATAGCCAAGAAATACATACAAAACGTGCTTAAAAATAACTTAATCACATTACCTACTAAATTAGACAATACTTGACATAAGTACTTTAACATAAAGTAGATGAAAAAACTACCTAACTTTCTATCATAGCTTAAGCTAGGCTAACCAAAAACATGTAACCAAATGAAGAAACAAAACTTTGGTTAGATGACAACAAAAGTGTCACAACTTCAACAGATTTTATAAAAGTTCCTAAAATGCGTGATTGAAAAGTTATGTATCCCATAAAATATATGGTTTAATTTAATTATTAATTTTGACTTAGACTTTGATAAAAATCTAAATTGTAATTTCTATCAAAGATGGCCCAAATTTATAAACCGTCAAGAGGTCTTTCTATCAAGATGAACAAATTCTTGGTTAATGACTGGATACCAAGAATATGCCCATTGGCCATTGACAGTGACACAATTTTACAACGTGATCCAAAATCGGTGAAGAGTTAATCTTCAGTGGCCAAGTACTCTATAAATAGATGCCTAGAAGGTTGCATTTGGCTTTGGTGAGACATTCAAGAAGAAGAAGAAGAAGGGAGGTCTTACATGAAGATAAATAGTCCTTATTTGCTAGCTAAGGATGGCTTGCCTACATCCTTAGGAGAAGATCCTACTGATTAGAATGCTTGGATTCTTGTTTTTAGGTTTGTATGCAAGTCACCTTGGCTAGTTAATCGGCTCTTATCGCTCATGTTGGATCTTCCCTTCTTGGATTCACCTTCTTAAAGTGCTGCCCATGTAGTAGTATATCGACATGTACATGCATAAAAAATCGTCTCATTACTCTAAGTTTCATAGAATTAAACGCATTTTATTCAATGAATATATTTATGTTCATACTTCTTATATGTTCCAAGTATAATGGGGATGACTTTCTTACAAAATCTAAAATACTTCTATATTCAGTTTTTCAGAGGTAAAACTACCCAAGAATTCATGAGGAAGTCAATCGATCAGAATAATTCCTGAATATCCAGTTATTTCAAGATATTTGTAGATGCTCATAAACTCATGCACTACCCAAGTCTGTGTTGTATTTTTCTTCAATTTCATTTTCTACTCAATTTGATGTCTTGTTAATTTCTTATTTAGGGGTTTTTTAAATTTATTATTATTATTATTATTATTATTATTATTATTATTATTGTGTTAATGTTTCTATTTTTGACGGTCATTATTTTTTCTGCAGAATATCTGACTGATTTTTTTTGCCGATAACATGAACATTGCTGGGTTTGATAGTGTAAACTTTATTGTTTATATATGATATATATATATTTTCAATTTTTATAGAATTGTATACTGGGTATTCTTTTGATTTTAGTATCAAATGCATTCTTAACTTGCATTGGTAATTAAAATTTACTAAGATATTGTATTTGTCAAAATAAAACATTAAGAAAGTATTGTAATTCATAAAAAGAAAAATTGGATCACAGGGTCAAAAAAATTGCCTAATGTATTTGCGAAAAGGAAATAATGGATCAAGTTTTTCAAGAAAAAAGAAATCGTTGATCAAGTTCTTTGTGAATATGTTGATGAATTTCCTTCTTACTTCATAAAAAAGAGTACAAATTCAGAAAAGATTGAGATTAGTGATAGTGAGTAACATACAAAGGCATTAAAATTTGGTCATATGTGGAGGAAATCAATTCAACTAGCTTATCATGCTACCTAAACAAATTAAGGATACCAATTACTTATTGAAGCCATTGAAGAAGTATCTGAGCAGATTTATGGCATAAATATCCAAACAAAGACTCATATTGATTCTTTCCGAAAGGAATTAAATATTTGTAATGAAGAGAGTTCTCAATTTGTACTATTGGATCCCAATGTGTCAATCAAAAAAGGATCGAAGAATGATAAGAAATATAAAGAAAAATATCATGTTGGCTCAAGAAGGTTTAAATCAAATATTTAGTTGGCACAAACAATTAAAGACGTCAATCTGCATTATGCAATGGATTAGGTTATGACAAGAGGATATGTCATAAGAACCTAAGAAAAATGGAAATGAGCAAATCATTTCCAAACAATCGTAACATGTAAGCCATTTTTGTTTTTCTTATTTCACTTGTAAATCAATTTTCATTAATAAGATTTTTTATGCTTACTATCAATTAACATTCATTTTCCATGTAGGATTTAAAATTTGGACTTACCTGCCACTCTCAATTTGGTCAATCTTGTTTTTAGTAGTTCGTGGTATAAATTTACAATAGCAGTCTTCAACTCTCAGCACAATTTATTTGCTTGATTTGTCTATGTAAATCAAGAATGAAATGTTTATTTTTTCTCTCTTTATTTTAATCTTTCTTAGCTGTGGGTTGGATAGTAAACCTTGTTGGTTTAATTGTAGCAACGACCATATTATTATATGTGAATTCTGTTGATTGTTTTCTATGTTCACTTTTTGCTCTATGGTACCTTATGTGGCCAATGTTGCTCTTTTATATTCACTTATTCAAATATAGAATATGTTAGAACAGATTAATTTAATTGTCTTAACAATTGCTTATACCAGAATGGGTCATCCAACAATCAACAATGAGAAATATGAATGTATAATTCCAAATGAACAGGTATTTTATACACGATTGCTTCTTGTGCTGTTTTCTATTCTGAATTTTCAACCTTTAACAATCGACACGTAGTGAAAGACCAGCATTTATTACACAACTAGCGTAATCCATTAATGGTTGTAGCTCCAATCACTTGAATTATGTCATTTTTAGTCATGAACATTGATAAGTGTATTTTATTCACTTATTTGGACTTTAAAAATAAATATTTATAGTTTTTTTGAACAATTATAGCCTAAATTATTGTACATTCCGTTTATTGGGTGAAACTAGATAAAAGGAAGTGGAATTGAAAGAAAGAAGCAAAAATTGGCAAAAAAAGAGAGCAAGATTTAAAGTTTGGGAGACTAAAATTTAAATACTCAAAAGTTATGTCGAACCTCACAATGGAAATTCGAGAATGCTAGGGATCAATTAGAAGTAAAAAAAGGAGTTAAATTAGATCAAAATATTTTCACAAATCAATTTTCAACTATGCAAGTATGCTTCAGAAGTCGGAGATTGAAATTCATTTTTGACATAGTAAACGTTCAAATTGGAAAAAGCTATCTATATCAAAGTAGTATCCCTTTGAGTTATTTTTCCAATGTACTTTGAATCGTCTTATTCAGATATTGGAAGAAAATGTCATGACTATAATACTTAAAAAAGATATAGAGTGGGAGCAGTAGGTAGAGCCGAGGCAGCCACTCGAGAGAAAAAAAATTCAGAATCACGGCACATAGGCGCCGCCCGTCGCCAAATATAACTCTTCAAAGACTCGACGAAGACATAAATACAACTCTAGAGAATACAATTTGGGGGTGGGGGTGGGGGTGACGGCGGGGTAGAAAAATACAAAATCGTCAAGATCATAGAGCAAAAGTTACGGTTTGATGATTTTTGAGGTTGAAAAAGATTTTTGGCGCAAGATCCAATTCTTTCCATGATCAAGATTTCAAAACCCAGTTGCAAACTCTATAATTTTTATTTTCTTTCATTATTATGAGTAATTAATTTCATAGTTAGGGCGAATAATGTAATCTATGTGTGGCCATTTATTTCCTTTATTTAAGATTCTAGTTCTTTACATGCATGTGTTGATTTTATTAATGAATTTAATGCTTTAAATTACTTGATTACTAATTCAATGATTTTGTTAATTTATTACGAATCAAGAGGTGAGTATTACATTTAGACCACATATTAAAATTCGAAAATTTAGTATAACGTGTATAGATACCTACACTAAATATTGCGGTCATTAGATCTATTATTAGAACTAATATTTTGTTTAATTAAAATTGATTCACATGACGTTATAGAATTGAATTTATTAAATATTTTGAATGAGAACTCGAGATGGGAATACTGTAGAATAATTTGATTGAACACTACAATAGTAATGAATCTTGATTGGCGAATTAAAATGGATCCATAGGTAAAATTGTAAGTCCTATCATCCACATTCATACTTTTAAAACTCAAATTCGATAAATTGTGTACGTTAGATAATTTAATTTAATTATAATAATATAGACACCAATCACAAACCCTATTATTTGTTTTCAATGAAATTAAAGGTATGAATAATTTAACCAATTGTTAAATAGTAATCCTCATGGGAATGATATCCGGACTCATTGGTCTACTATATTACTTGTTATGATCCGTACACTCGCGAGATATAAAAATCGACAACAAATTTTTGGTACCGTTGCCGAAGACTATTTTATTTCATATTTGTTTAATTATTTCTTCTTTTTGTTTGACTTTTTTTCATTTTCTTTTTTCAATTGATCTACCGCTTTTTTGTACTCCATTGACGGGGAATGAAAAAGAAGCAAAAGGTCAAAAATCACAATGATAGATCTTCACTTAATTGAAGGTGACATGCTCTTTGAAGAATTCATCTTCAGACAAGAACTTAAAACGTGGATTGGCAACTCCAGAGCAAGTAAGAAAACCTATCTTTGAGGGTCCATATGAAGAACAAGATGATGATGGTGAAATACTTATTGGAGACATCATTATGCAAAAACATAACAGGATTGTAGATCAAGTAATTTCCAATAAGCCAAATAACATGTCAATGGAGGATCTCTTCATTATTCAACTCAAGGAACTAACTAAAGAAGAAGAACATGTAGAAACAAATAAATTTATCACGAAGGATACAAATGAATTAGAGGCATTTAAAGAAGATGAGATTAGCATACAAACCTCCAACTTCATTGATTTTGTGATTAAAGTCGATGAGAAAATTAAAGTACTCTTAGTTGAGTTCGAATTGGGAAATTTTGGCAAGTCGGTATGTATTCAAAATGCAAAGTACGAGCTAAGCAAGACATCCGAAACCGTATTCAAAGTGCCACTTGTGCAAAAGTCTAGCCAAAAACTTTTAATTAAGCACTTATTGGGAGACAACCCAATTTCTTACGTTTTTTTATTATGCTTTCTTTATTTGCATTGCATATAATCTATTCAAATGCATTAGTTTTAGACATGTTTCTGTTTTGATAAGAGAGTCATCATATCTATATTAAGCCAATTAAAAGAAGATCATATTTTAGTGAAAAACAGTTGAAAATACATGTTGCACATTTTTCAAAGCTCCAGGGACATAAAAAACAAGAAAAAAAAGGTTATCATACACGCCACATTATTACTTTTAAATTTCTTCTTGACTCTCATATTTGTCTTCTTTTATCTTTTAAAAGTACATTGACATCAAGTAAGAGGCAACTTAGCAAATAATGGAATGAATTGATCCAACAGGCCATCTCAAATATCAGATTAAAAATCTAGGGAGTACATTTTTCCTTCTTTCATGTCCCTTTATGTGCTATATTATACTTTAGGACATTGAGGACAATGTCGACTTTAAGTTCGAGGGTAAAAAAAAGTATTGATTTTTTAGTTTTATTAATCTTATATGATTGTGTATTTCTACTTCTTTATTATATATAAAATAAATAATTTTTTTTAAAAAGTTTAAAATTTTCAAATTTGATTTTCTTTTTATTGTGTGCTTGTGTGATTTAGGTAGCACTGTCGACAAATATATTTGGAATTATGTATTAATTTATAAACTATGGATATGTTACATAGATTAATTGATTATTATCCATGAAAAACTTGATACTATTTGCACACATGAATTAAGTTTAGCATCATAAAGTAATGAGTTGATTCATATGCTTGATAGGTTGAAAGAGTAGAACATAGATGCTAAAACCAAAAATTACTTCAATATACATCGTTCGACCAATTTTAAAATAGTTTAGGGATAATTTTACTGTTATAAGAAAGTTCCATTATTTATTTATAATAAATAACTCTTATTTTGCTTAAACAATTTGTACCTTGGAACACATAGAAAATCTTTCTTGAACATCTTCTTATATACCATATTTCCTGTCATTGTAGTCTAATATAACCGGTTATGTCCCATGCTAAGTGGTAGCTAATTTTGGGCACGAAAGTTAAGTGATTCTTGGAATAAAAGTTTCTGGTGATTTAGTAGTAAAATATCCAATCTAATCTCATCAGCTGGAAAAAAAAATAAGAACGTAGGCTAAATATTTTGGATAAGTGGGAAAATGTTCATATCTCATCTTGCATTAATTTTAAAATATCCTTTTTAGATTATTTTGATTTAGAAGTTTAGTTATTAAGAAATTTTAGGGAAAAATAATGTTTAAAACCCTAAATGGTTACTGAACTTTGCTTAATGGTCTCCAAAAGGTCACTAAACTTCATAATGGTCTCCAAAAGGCCACTGAACTTTGCTATTTGGTATCCCATCCATCACTTTAACTAACAGAATCAAGTCAATGATGGATGGAAGACCAAATAGCAAAGTTCAGTGACTGTCTAGGGGATTTTCGAAATTCAGTGACCTTTTGGAGACTATTAGGCAAAGTTCAATGACCATTTAGGGTTTTAACCCTATCATTCATTTACTATAAATCAAAATGCATGCTATGTTATGAAATAAAAGTAACAGAACAAAAGGAGAAGAAAATTTAAGTGTCAAAACTTAATTGTGTATTTTATTGAGAATCAAGACTCGCATTTATAGGATTCAAAATGAGAGTTACAATTGAAATGAATTAGACTCTCTAAACTAGATCAAACATATCTATGCATGATAATAAGATTGCATAATCATCAATATTTATCTTATAGTTCTACAACACTCCCCATTTGATGATTATTTGAACAATAACTGGTTCATAAAATACTTTGTTTGATAAAAACTCATTGGGAAAAAAAATCAAACAATGGAAAAATAGTACACTTAATTGTTAACATTTTGAAGTATAGATAAAATGCTTTCTCATCAAAAAAATGTCCAAAAAACTCAATGGGACAAAATCTAGACAAAGGACAAAGAGTACAGCTACTTCCCTTGATGAAAATCACTGAAAATATTTGAGTCGACACATTATAATCTTGTGTACCAATTTCTTGAAAATAGATGTCGGTAGTGCTTTTGCAAATAAATCAACCACATTGTCAATTGAGTGACTTTGTTGAACACTGATATGTCATTCTTCAGAAGCTTATAGAGAAATATGTTTTGTCCTCTCACCTAATACATAGCTTCCTTTGAGTTATACAATACAAGCTGCATTATTTTCATATAAAATTGTTGGACTATCTTCTATTGAGTTTTTATCTGCATGATTTTTGGATATGATGGGTCATGTTTCTCAACCATATGCATTCTCGATTTTCTTCATGGATTTCAATAATTCCAGAATGATTTAAAGATGTTTTCAAGGTTTGCTTCACAGATCTCCATGATATAGTTGTTTATCTACATGTAAACACATCATGTTTGTGATTTAGCTTTACGTGGATCACAGAAACAACATGCATCTCCATATCATACTAAAGCACATCTAGATTTTTGAGAATAAACTAATAATCACAAATTAATAGTACTTTTTAGGTAATGAAAATGTGTTTGATACCATTTTAATGTTTTTTAGTTGGTAGATCTATATCTTGGAAAGATATTTATATAAAAAAAAACTATGTCATGTCAAGTACAATTTGCAAGATAGGTTTGTGCTCAAATTGCACTAAGATATGAAATTTGAGGACTAAGAACTTTTTCTCAATCTTCAAGTGGACGAAATTGATCTTTTTTTTTTTTTACATCAAATAATCTAACAATCATAGGTGATGTCAATAAATGTTCAGTATCCATACAAAAATATTTTAAGACTTTTTTTGTATATGAAGATTGATGAATAACTAAACATTCTGGAAAATGTTCAATCTGTAATCTGAGACAAATTTTTTTTTTTTTCGAATATTTCATCTCAAATTGTTTTTTTCAAATAATTTGCAATTTTTTTGAGCTCTTCAGGAGTTCCAATGAAATTAAAATCATCAACATAAACTGCCACAATTGTAAATTCAATATTTATTTTCTTTATAAATACACATGGGCATACATCTTTATTTTTATAATCCACTTTCAACAAATATTTGCTAAAGCGATGATACCACATACGTTCGAATTATTTCAATTCATATAATAATCTTTACAATTTAATTGAGAACGTGATTCTCGGGCATATATAATTTATTTCTGTCACTTTAATTCACTCAAGGACTTTCATATATATATATATATATATATATATATATATATATATATATTAATTTCTGGTCTTTGTGAGAAACCTTAAGTTACGGTCGAGCTTTGTATGTTGTAATTTCATCATTTTCCTTTATTTTCCACACAAAAACCATTTGTAATCTCAGGTCCAAACACTTTTGGTTTCTCTAAAGATTTCAAATCCGCATGTATGACTTCTTTTTATTTTGGCCAATCATTTTTATTTTGAAAGTCTTTAACAAACTGTGGTTCATGATCCTCATTTTGTATAATATCAAAAGTCATATTAAATGAGAAAATATTATCTATAACAACATTATTTCATTCCCATAATTTATAAGATAATACATAATTGATTGAAATCTCATTATTTTTGGACACTTGTGACTCTTCAGGACTATATTTTTTATATTTGATTCATCAATATTTTCTAATGTTACTTCTTCCGAAGTTTTTTGTTGATTTTTTTCTTATACTTTTTTTTTCGAGGTACAAAGCTTTTGGAACCAACTGGTCGACTATGCTACTAGCATATTTCAGATTCATTTGTTACAACAAATTATCCTACAGGGACATCAATTTTTGCTGAAATATTTCATGTTGATATACATGACTTTGTTACTTTTCTTGTGTTAATAAATACATCAGGTAATTGATTTGAAACTATTTGCAATTGAAAATTTACCTTATTTTTCAGGATGTAGTTTTATCTTTCGTAAAGTTAGGAATCAAAGCCAACAATCTGTAAAACGTGTTGTAAATGGATTGATAAGTGTGTTTTTACACACTTATTTTACACTTTTTATAATTTATTATTGATAAAATTGAGTTGATTTCTATGCATAATTGTGTATTTTGTACTTTTGTAGGCTAAAACCCTGAATGGAAGTGAAAACGGCCGAATAGAGAAGAAAAAGGACTAAAAATGAACAAAGTTGTGAAGCTGGGGACTTAAGTGAAAAAGTCTAAAAGATGAAGGACTTGAAGTGCAATTAAGGAAGGGCTAAAATGTAATGAAAGTCAAAGTATGAGGACTTAATTGCACTAAATCAAAGTTGAAGGACTGCATTGCACTAGACCAGAATGCTGAAGGACTTGAGCTGCAAAATAGAGTTAACACATGCGACCGCATGGGTTTTAACCATGCGGCCGCACAGGTTAATCAGAGACGTCAACTTATTATCTTCATTTGTCTATGCGACCGCATAGGATTGAACTATGCGGCCGCATAGAGTTAAATTTCATATGGCGGTTTAATTTTCTTCTCTCGAATTTTTTGGTCAATGTTTGTATTATTTTTGGCTTATTTTAATGTTGGATATTTTGTTTGTCTCACAAAATATCCTATAATATCTAAAGTATATTAGTATTCTATTATTTCCACCCTTGATATATACTACTTTGGTCTATTATTACACACACATTTGCACACACTTCTCTCTCATTTTCTCTCCCTCTCTCTCTCGAAAATCTCTCTCTCTCTTTCATTTTGACTTTGTTTTATTTTATTTTGTGTTTTGTAGGTTGTTTTGTTGAAGGAGGAGAGGAAAACAAGAGATTACACAAAGAATACTTGGAGAAATGTATTGAAGAAGTGCAAAAATCCATTTACAAGGGTTATATCTTTAGTTTTTGTGTTCTTCAATCATATTTCCATTGTTTGTAATATTTTGTAATATATAATCTCTTGTTTATTTTGTAGAATAATGAACTAACTAGTTATTGTTGGAATTTATGTATTAGTTTAACCCTATTTTCATTAATATCATGTTTTGAGTTAATAAATACATTTGTTATCAAAATATTGGTGTTTTGATTATTATGTTTAAACTTGAAATATTTATTTGATATCCATAGATATTGTGGTTAGGTGGATGTGTAGTTATTGAAAAATAATTGCACATATTAGACCGAAATAATCAATTCCCTGGGTTTGTATGGTTCCGACTATACGCGTTTAGATATATAGAAATATATACCTACCCTAGGTGACCCGTTGAGTATTTTCACAAAAATTTAATGCAATTGATTAATTTTGTATCGACATAGAAATATGTGGTATAATTTAATTGATTAGGGTTAATATCGCTCGAAAGAGGATATTAATTTAAAATTGGAAAATCGGGTCTGACTGGTCATTTTGGTAATTTGTATTAGCGCGTATTTGGCTTGATATTAATGAAATAACGGTTAAATGAAATCATAAATTCCAACATTCTTTTCAAATCAAATCTTCCTTCTTTTCCAAAATTTTAGTTAATCTTTTTAATTAAAAATTGTGTTTTTACAGTTTATCGTCTTTTTAATTCAAAATTTTAATGTGTGTGTTTGTTTCGGGAATTTGAAACAATATACTCGTAATTGAAAACAACACTCTTCGAGGGATCGATATCCGGACTTAAAAGGTCCGCTTTTACTACTTGCTCCCGACCCGTGCACTTGCGGCATCGTTTCGAAATTAGCGAACATGGATCACTCGTTAAATGTTCAATATACATAATAATAGATGATGAATCAAAGCCAACATAAATGTTCTATAAAAATTCCAATTGACATACAGTAATTATCAAATGTTTGTGATGTAAATTTACCAGCATTATCCAGATGAATTGTCTTGATTGAGTAATCAAAAAATTATCAAGATATGAGTATTGAGTACTTTTTGAAATTACGCTCATAATATTGTTGTTGTAGAAGCACATTCGAGGTATGAAAGATGGAAAAAGTTTTTTTCAACATATTTTCATTTGTGATTTTTTCACCACACGAGGTTAATTTTGAACATATTTTGAACAGTTTAGAATTGTACCCACTGACAATTTTAAAGTCTTGCAAGGGGAGGTCCATCAACTCATATTGGGCTTCGAGGATTATAGTCATCTGGTGATCAAATCTTTTAGTCAAATTTTTCAATCGATGGATCCTTCATAGTGAGGTATTACATTTTCAATCTGTCATGGATATGATGAATAATGAAGATAAGTGCATTTACACAATCTTTCAGAGATTCTTTGTTTCCTTCTTTTATTGTATTTCCTAAATTCATTGAGACAAGATGAATCTCAGCATCTAGGACCAATGACAGATAATTTTTTTCAGATATGTCGAGTGCAACAAACTTAAGTTTTGTGATATTTACTATTTGATTAAATACACATAAAGTAAAAGAAAATATAAATAATTTTAGAAAAATATGATTAAACATTTGTATAATCATATAATAATTAATCAAGTATTCAAACTAAGCAAACATGGCATGAGTTATATGTTTTCTTTCAATGATAAACAATAATTTAAAATGATATATTTTTTTGAAACATATGCTACTTCGAGAGTACGTTATATTTTACTATTGCTTCTTCAAGAGTTATATGTTAATATTCTTTTAAAATATTGAAAATTATAATTTTTGCTCTTTAAGATCAAAAGTATTATTCTGAAATATTAGCTATTACAATGTTGTGCTAATTTAGGAAAAACAACAAACTATTTGTAATATATATAGATATGCTATTAGTATTCTTCTATAATATTAATTATAATATTGTGCTGCTTCTAAAGCAACAACATGATAAATTATCAATTTAAAATTTATAAATGAATATCAAAAGTTATTTAATCTGGTTAAAGACACAAAAAGTATTCAATAATTATCATAATTGGATATATATTGCAAACATAGAGAAGAAGAAAAACTAAAATAGCATGAATTGACGTTATGCAGACGTGCAAACGTAAAAACATGTCAAACCTAATTTATTGTCATCCACACACTCTCTTGAATTGACCTAAGCAATTTTAACATTATGCTTGCGCGGTTCAGAAACCAATTCACATGTATATATATATAGGGGAATTAATGCAAATTGCAGCATAACTTATAATCTGTAAACTATGGCAGAAACAAATTCACAAATTCTCATGTTGCATTTGTCGACAGAATTAATGAAATGTAAAAAATTCACACATACAGATACAATGGAATTTGGTTGTAGCAATTGCGAAAAGATATCGGGTTGAAAAAATTATTACCTTTTAATTAATTCACTTTGATTTTTTAGAGAACCGGGCTGATACTGTGTTACGAAACAAAACTAATAGAACATAAGAAGAAAATATAAGAGTCAAAACTTATTATATATTATTGTAAGAATCCGGACCACCACTTGTTGGGAACGAGGAGGTTAATATGACACAATATGAAGTATCGATCGTACAAGCAAGATTAAAAGCAAGAAAGAAGATTGGCAGATGAATCGAGTAATTTTATTGACAACCAATGGAGGGAATATTACAACCTAGAAATAATGCTTAAAGTGCTTAATCTAAATTGAATGAAAGAGCCACATATTTATAAGAACGTCCCAAAACCTAGAAATAATACAAGATATGGAAACTAAGTTAAAAATTGCGTAAAATCGAAAGAATCTGCGGCGCTTCCACTCAAGTGAAGCGAGAGACGCCCTGTTGCTCGAGCGACAACTATACAACAGTCGAGCAGACAGCCGAGCAACAAGCTCACTACTCAAATTTTGCTCCCCTCACTTGAGTGCGAGGCCAGCGACCGTCCATTACTGTAAACTCCGAATTATTTTTCTTGGATCCTATTTTAACATCTTTAAGCCCAATAGTCCAAAATGACAAACCCTAAACTAATTTGGGTCACCAAACCAAACAATCTCCACATTGACCCAAATTTTGTTGCAACGAACGAAACTCTAAAATTCTCTACCTGAAAAATAAGTCTGACTGCAGAAAAATAGACTGAACTGTTCATCTAGAACCAAACCTCTTCACTTCACGAAAAGCACTTTTTTCACGGTATCCAAAAATGATACCCGAACCCAAACACCGGGTTCTGAAATACCACAAGGAATTTAAATTTTATCAAACAAGGTCAAAGCACACCCTGTAGTAGAATCAACTCGAAATGCTTTAACTAAAGGCCCCTTTCTAGTTTTGACACCTTCAAAACCACAAAAATCATACTGAATGAGATCAGCATCCCTATACCTGTTCTCAATGGGTCCTTCTCTAGCAGTTGAACAAGATGGCATCATAGACAATGGTGGTAAAGCGAAATTAACCATATCCTCTAAACTCCCTCGAGTAGTGTTCTTCGATAATTACTCAGAGCCAAATCCTAAAGGTATTGTACCAAACTATATATCTACCACGGTACTAAACATGTGCTCATGATTCTTCACCGATTCTACATGACCTTTCAGGAATTATAACCGACACCTCTTCCACCCCTCCAATAGAACACTGACACCATTCCGGACCTTTAAGACTCAACCTCCTCTAGAGAACTCATAATCTTTCGAATCAAGGGTGCTCAACGAGATGAGATTCTTATTCAAATTTGGAACTTGTCGAACCTGGACAAGTGTTCTAATTGTCCTATCCATCAACTTCAATATGACCTTACCAATACCAGCTACCCGACAAGATCCATTGCTATCCCTAACAACGACACATTACGTCACCATTTCATATATTTCAAATAAATCTCGATTGGGACACATGGATTGTACAAGTTGTGTCCAAAATCCATTCCTCGTCAGGTTTGGATTCCATGTCAAAAATCGCCAAGAGATCTCCTTCATTCAAATAGTCCTTAGCTATGTTGACCTCATCCGAAGTATTTGATTGTTTCCATGATTCGTAGTCGAATTACCTTTGCTCTGCAACTTCTCTCAATCTCTCTTGATATGTCCTTTTTTCTTACAATAAAAACAAATTAGATTGCAGTAATTCATCCTCGACTTACGTCTTTGTCAATTACCATGAACAACAAGACCTCTCCATCTCTGGACTCCGATCCAATGAGATGCTTCATCTTCTCCTTTGAGAACAATGTATCATACGCGTCTTCAATGGTGAGTGTGTAAGATTGTTCAAAATTGTGTCCCTGAACTACGAAAACGAAGCCGGCATTGAACACAACAGGATTAAGGCCAAGTTCTCTTCATCATATTTTACCTCTAATGTTTTCAAATCAGCGACGATAGCCTTGAATATAGCCAGATGGTCTTTCAAAGATCCTCATTCTACCATGCGATGAGAATATAACTTTTGCGTTTACTTCACATGCAACTTGCTTGTTAGATTTTTGGTCTTGCACAGTTTCTCCAATTTTAACCATAATGCAATAATTATCCTCTCGTTCAAGACGTCCCGAAGAATGTTATTAGATAGATGAAGATGAATTTACGAAAGTATCTTCCGATCCTTCCATTGCTTCTCACCTGTTGTTCAAGTTGTGGGCACTTGTTAAATCCCAACAACGCATCTTCCAAATCCGTCTACGTCAATATTGCTCACATCTTTACATGCCACAACGAAAATCTAGTATTGCGATTGAAAAGAAAATTTTCATGCTTCATGGTTCCATCGATAACAGAAACCTCAAACAAAATCACAACTTTGCTCTGATACCACTTGTGATGAAACTGGACAACCACTTGATGGGAAATAGAGACGTTAATATGATACAATATGAAGTATTGATCATACAAGCAAGAACAATATTTAAAGCAAGACAGAAGATTAACACAGAAATCGAGTATTTTTATTGACGACCAATGGAGAGAATATTACAACCCAGCAATAATTCTTCAAGTGTTTAACCTAAACTGAATGAAAGAGCCACATATTTATAGGGGACGTCACAAGCCCTAGAAATAATACAAGATATGGAAACTAGGTTAAAAATCGAGTAAAACTGAAAAGAACAATGACGTTGTTGTTCGAAGCTCGAGCGACAAGCGAGTGACAGGTGAGCTGCTCCAATTTTGCTCTCCTCACCAACGCCATAAACTTCGACTTTCCTTTTTGGATCCTATTTTGATAGCGTCCAGCTCAATAGTCCAAAACGTGAAACCCTAAACCTAGTTTGGGTCACCAAACCCAACAATTATATTGAGAATCAATACGCGTATCTATAAGGTTCAAAAAGAGTGTTATATTTGGAATGAAATAGACTCTCTAAACTAGACAAGACTTATGTATGCATGATGATAAGACTGCATAATCATCAACATTTATCTTATAGTTTTACAACATGCTATTGCTATATCTAATTCATTAAAGATAGCTTATTAAGATTGAAAAAACTTTACAACAGTATTATCAAAAAAAGGTCCTACTAGTCCAGATAGCTAATGAACAGTTCGGTCTCTGTAGGCAAATATTGATCCCAAGTTTAAGTGGTGTTTGAATCATGCATGTGCTCTAAATAAAAATAATCTATTCATTGTTCGAGGCTTAAAAGGTTCTTCTTTAATTTTATAAAGCCCTAGATCAAGAATTGAAATTATTGCTAGAGCTCGTTAAAAATGAAAGGATCTGAATCTCAAGGATTTTATATAAGCAAGGAACAGAAACGAGATAGAATTGCTTGAATAGGAATTGATTTAGTAAAGTTTTTAATGTAAGTCACCATTTTGTGTAAGGACCATACATTATTTTTGAACAAAAAATAACTATAAAACAATAAAGATGACAATTATAAATGGAAGAAATAATTCACTAGTGTCGGAGAGGAGATATATATAATACATGGCCACTAGATTTCGGCTCCACTCTCGCCAACTTCTTAAGTTCCTTAACACTTAGACAGAAGTTAGATGTACTGAGCCTCAGGGGCGAATCTAGCATTTCAGTTCAGCTAGAGCGGAGATGTTGACCATTGACCGTAGATAATCAACGATCGTAATAGCCCGAGCGTTTATTAAAATTTGATTAAATAATATTAAAAAATTATTCAATATATACACACACACACACACACAACCCAAAATTATAAAAATAAGATACGATACAAACCGTTTTGGTTGAAAAAATTAGGTATAGACTTTCGATTTGGTTGAAAAAATAGTTCCATAATTTGTAAAATGCCCCCAATTTAATTTTCAATTAGAATTTATTAAAAATTCACAATTCTCACTTTTCAGTACTAACTCCTAATTTCTTTTTTCATATGAATTAAATATAGATTCACCAATTAATAAATAATAAGTAATACTAATACCTAATAAGTAATAACACAAAATACATAAATCAGTATTTTTTTACTTCTGCTGGTTGGAAAATTTTATTGGATTTTCATATGTCATCAATTTAAATGTGTATGGCTGATTTTGGAGAGTTATGGGTCTAATTCTTTTAAACCAAAAAAAGAAAAAGAAAAGAAAGCAGTCGTCTTCTCCAGTCGTCTTCTCCATTTTGCCTTTCCGGCTTCCGGGTCCGACATTCCGTCTTTGCAACTGCAAGATGGGGAAATTGGTACTTGTAAATTGCTCGTTGCCATGGCTAATGTTTTATTCTGGCGTCTCTTCTTCTTCTTCCACCTTCTGTATCTTTGCAATCCGGCTTCTTCTTCCACCTACCTCTGCAATCCGGCGCCATAGTTCACTCCGGCGAATCCAGCTAGAGCGGCCGCTCTAGCTGGCCATACCCTGGATCCGCCCCTGCTGGGCCTTTTCTTACGATGGGAGAGGCGGTCACAAACAATTCGACACTCAAGCCAATCAATTATAAGAAAGTATTATTTAGGTGTGGGATATATAATGAACGAGAGCAAGGATATATGAATTCGGGCTGAAGAGATATTACCCAGCAACTTTATTGTTAAAGCGTAAAAATTGCATTACCTTTAGAGGATACTAATTTTGAATAAAAGGGAAGATGTGGTATTTTTTGATGTATGATACATGGTCTTATTTAAACGATTGAAAAGTCAGACGAGACAGATGTCACATCCAGCTATTCTAGGTTAAAGATGACTTTAACTGAACTGAAGAGTTGTCACCTTATATTCTAGGTCTACCATATGAAAAGTAGACTAAAAGGTTTATTGAAGGACTACTGCTAAAGAGTTGTCTAATCAATCAAGCATACGGTAGATCTCGTATTGAAGATTTTAAGGCTAAAGCGATATCGTGAAAGATACCTTGTGAGATAGGGTCATCATTTTTTAAAATGTACCACAACAAATTTTGGGACCTCGCCTCGAACATGGGGGTTCGACCTCTAAATGTTGCTTCGATTGAGATATCCAAATCTCTTCAACTTTTATGTTTAATCACCATAGTTAGGTTTAGTAAGATGGAGTGACGTGAAGTACAAGCCATACATGGCTCCTTACTATTTTCATAGCTAGCTACCATGTGGTCTGTCTCACAAGAAGAAAAATAATACATGGACGTCATATATCATTATTCATTAAAAAAATAACTCAATACATAACTATAGCCAAAAATCTAGATATTTTTGTTGTAAAATTTGGTTGGGCTAAGCTATCAACAAATTCTTTCACCTCATTGTCCACTTGTATATTACTGGTACACTTGTACTAGTTTGCAAAGGCAATTTTTTGAATAGTTGATTTGACAATCGTTTGCATTTTGACGATCAAGTCAATTGTCTTCAAATCAAAACATGATCATAAATGGTTGTGGGAGAAACAAAATGGACACAAATTTTTCTAGATTTTCATTCCTTCTTCTTCACATTGCATGGACTAGGATATTTTAAACCTTTTAGGCACAATTGACTTGTTTATTGGCGAGATTATTGTCTGTTAGGTTTCTATTGTATTGACAATTCTTTAGACAAATGAATTAATATAAAAGAGTTGTAAAATTCAAGAACTCTTTTGGAGTGGGTAGTATAGTCCTTGAAGGAGGCCAATATGTCCAAGAAGATCACATATGATCAAGAGAATGCAATTAGAAGTCTAAAGAATGTCCAAGAGCCGCATAAGTTATGTTCCAAATTCTTAGTCGTAACTTGCAATGCATTTTTCACATAGAAAATATTGGTATTTGGATAAGGTTGTTCGAGAAGAATTGTATTCATTTAGTTTTCTTTTCAATGCATTCTGAATCACTTCAATCGGATATCAGGAGAGAAAGTTATGATAAAAATACTAATAATTGTTCAGTTGTCGCTCAACTGTCATTGACTACTCGCTCGAGCAACAGGTTTACTCGAAAAACACCCTAGTTTGCATTTTTGAAGAGTTTTACAAGGCCCAAACTATCGAAACAACTTCAACTATAAATACTCAAGCCCTAGAATGAATTTTGTGTGGTTGTTCATTATGCTTCTTTTTCATAATACATTTATAACATCCTTTGAAGATCCAAGAGCTCATTTATGCATTGAATCAATCTTTTTATTCTTGAGATCCTACAACCACGTATTAGGAAAAAATCAAAGTTATTGAATTCAAAACACCGACTTCCTTAATACAACAAGGAATGAACTTTCTCAATTGAACTTCAGAGGCTACTGGAATTTGAGAGAGGTTGCACTACAAGTACATGAAGATTACAAGAATTGGAGGTTCTTTGAGTTCCACTTGGAAGAGACAATTGCAGGAGATCGGGAAGCTGGTGGAATCAGCAGATCTTGGAGAGTACATGAAGTAGATTGGGAAGTCCAGTGGAGTTTGGCTATATAGCATCTGACTGTAAATCCATATTATCTACAATGGAGGTAATTGACTTGGTCCCAAAAATTTCACCCAGTTGTGTTTCTCCGTCAACAATACTAGTATTGTTTATTGCTTTCATTATTGATTGTGTCATTCAAACATAGGACAAATTGGACTTGTATGTTTAACCATCTAGAAACTATTAAAAAGTGACTTGTTGCTTTTACTAGAGTAATTCCATACGTAGGGTCAAACTAATCTATAATCTAAAACATTCTAGTAGTATCCAGAGACTGTCAAGTGGTATCTAAAGCTTTTCATTGTCAATAACTGATTCTTGTATGATTACGTTTTGTACTTTTTAACCATTTTTGCTAACATGGTGGTTGTTCTTTTGCCACATCGTAGAGACAATATTTTATAGTCCTCTCTTTTGTAGCAGAACATATAGATGGGTCGCATGCTCTTTACCTCGCAAACACTCCTTCCTTACTTAAGCTTTGTATGATACATGGACGATTTCTCCAACACAAGTAGGTTCATCATCCTCCTTACCTCTGGGAATGGCAAGGCTAAGGTTCATCTTTCACCCAACCAGGAGATTCATTTAGATACAAACCACCCCGTTCATCCTTTCCTCATTAGCAAAGTAGGTCCGAAGCTTCGTTTAATTGAAGCAACTCAGGCAAGGCATATGGAGGTTTATAGGAACTTTAGGTTGTTCATGATAGCTTGGCCATCACGTGACATGGATTTTTGTATGCCATGATTCCTTCGTGGACTTTAGTCTACCATGATTCCTTCGTGGTACTGCATGGGAGAGAGTAATACTAATAGTAATATTGGAATTAAGACTTTGTTATTTTTAGGTGGGCTTGATTTCTGTCTGGTAGTATTGTGTTAAACCATAAGGGTACAATATGATTGACATTAATATCGATTGAGTCTAAATATTGTTCTCTCAGAAACTATGCTATTTTATTATATTCTTCTTAAAGACTAACTTTAACTGAAATAAAGAATTTTATTAAGATTTACAGTAGCAAATTACACCTACAATAATTTAAATATCAAACTTTTAAACTAAGGAGCATTACGACACTTGATTAATAGAAAGCACTAGGACTTTGAATTCGTCTATATTCCTCTTTTTTAATATCAATTTTCATTATTTTGACATTTTTTCCCAATAAAATTTGTCCCTAGGGAGGAAAGCAAGAACCTCTCGATGATGTTCACAATGATCATCAAGGTTAGAATATAAATCAAGATATCATCGAAGTAAACGATGATAAATTTACTAATAAAGGTGGTCGGAGTGCTTATTCATGACTCGCATAAAGGTGGTTGGGACATCGCACAATCCGAATGGCATAACGAACCATTCATAAAGCCCCCTTGTCTTTTAAAAGCTATCTTCCACTCATCTTTGAATCGAATATAGTAGCCACTCTTCAAATCCAAGTTACTTAATATGCATTCACTACTAAGTCGATCCAACAAGCCATTTGACCGGGTACTTGGAAAACAATAATGCACTGATATTTTGTTTATAGCACAACTATTCATACATATATGCCATGTTCCATCTTTCTCTAGCATAAGCAAAGCAGGGACAACACATAGGCTAAGACTTTCTCGAACATGTCCTTTTGCCAATAGTTCTTCAACCTGCCAACACAATTCCTCATGTTCCCTTGGGCTCATTGTGTGATGCAACATGTTTGGTAATATGGCATCAAGTCAATTTGATGATGAATATCCCACAATGGAGGCAATATATCTGGTAATTCTATTGGAAACACATCCTAAAATTCCTCAATCAAAGGCAAAATCTTTTCAGGAATTGTAGCCTCGGTATCAATAAATTTACCTACCAACACAAATACCAAACCAGAATCTTCCATCTCTCTAAATTTCCCGTGGTTAGTAGATTGGCATTGCCACACACTACACAAAAAAATGTCTTTTGCAGCATTTTAGCGTCTTTTGCGGAGGCCGGTGTTGCCGTTGAGGGAAGACTTTTTGCAGCATTTTTTACACGTTGCAAAAGGTCTTTTGCAGCTTTTTTGAACGTTGCGAAAGACGATACAAAAGACCTGTTGCAGCATTTTTTAATCATTGCGAAAGGATCTTTTGCAACGTTTTTTGAACGTTGCGAAAAGTCTTTTGCAGCGTTTTTTAAACGTTGCGAAATGATTTTTGCAGCATTTTATGAACGTCGCGAAAGGTTTTTTGCAGCATTTTTTGAACGTTGCGAAAAGACCTTTTGCAGCATCAAACATTGTGAAAGGATCTTTTCAGCGTTTTATGAACGGCGCGAAAGGTTTTTACATTGCGAAATGACCTTTTGCAGCATTTTTTAAACGTTGCGAAATGATCTTTTGCAGCGTTCTTTGAACGTTGCGAAAGGACCTTTTGTAGCATTTTTTAAACGTTGCAAAATGATCTTTTGCAGCGTTTTGTGAACGTTGCGAAAGGTTTTTTTGCAGCATTTTTTGAACATTGTGAAGGGACCAAAAAATGTTAATGGTCTTTTGCAATGTTTGCAACATGGTCTTTTGCAGCATTTTTTAAATGCTGCAAAAGACTCATCATTTGTTTTTGGCAACGTTTATTGGTCAATTTAATTTTTTTAAAAAAATTAATTCGCATTTTTAGTCATGTTCTTTGATCAAATAATTCGAATAATAAACTAACAATTCGCATAATAAAGAGATGAAAACATAAAAAAATATAAGAAATCATATAATTAAAATGGTTGCTTGCATTGAAATTAATTAAACCTCGCGAGTGCTATACATTGATTGTGCAATATTCAAAATAATTTCATTATACTTCAAGTTTAAAATATCAACCCAACGATCAAAAAAAGACTTTTTCGTCATTTCGATGAGTACAAAAGGTGCAATAATTCATACTAAATTTTTTGCTAGTGCTCAGCAAGTTTGGATTGACATTCTATAGCATCAAAAAATGTGTCGCTCGCACATGAAATTAAGCTCATGTCTCACCGCCATATGATAAAACTTATAGACAACTTTAGGGCAGTTAAGAAAAAAATGATAATACTGCTTCACAAAGGCGTTTGCCATGGACTGCATGCTAACGTCTCCTCCTAACATTTTGATCCTGATCTCTGCATGTCATAAAAGACAAATTGTTGTCTAAACAATATTTAGAAATTATTAATAGCTTCTCTAAATGATGAAAAAGTTGTTTCCTTGGGAAAGTATGTGCATTTAAATGAGCAAAATAACACAATTCAGTCTGTAACTGATCACAGTTGCTACAGCATGATAAAAATTAAGAACTGAGAATACATAATATTGATAGATACATTAATATAAGTACACAACATTGATGAAGAAGGCTTAAATTAGTACCCTTTACCTTTCGCAACTTTCGTGAAGAGCCTATTAAAAGTTTATAGAAAGGTTCAAGAATCTAGCAAATGCAGCAAGTATTGATACAATGTTGAGCAGTTGAGAACAAAAATACATCAAAATAAAAGAAGGATTTTATAAACCTCTCTTTGTGGTGCTGAGAATCATCTTGGATTTGTATGAGATAACTTTAATATTGCGAATCAACTAATTAAATTAAGTTTACTTTAAAAGTGGAAAAGAATATAAGTATAGGAGACGCACGAGAAGAGTGAATGAGCAGAAAAAATCTAACAGAAGGAATCTTAGTGGATAAACCCTCCTGCAACATAGAGATATTCATAAAAGTCTAATGATCATAAACATTGGAAAATAAATGCACATGAGACAATAAATCGATACAAAAATAACTCGAATAAAAAATAAATATATGCACATCATCTGAAATTGATTTGGTAGTTGATAGATAATAATTGATTTGGTACTCTTGTGATTGAAAATTTTCAGGGAAAAGTTGCAGATTAAGATGGTTTAACCAGTTAGATCCAAGATTAAACAAAAGGGGTTTTACTGAGGAAGAAGAGGAAAGGCTTTTAGCTGCACATAGAATGTATGATAACAAATGGGCTATGATTGCTAGGATTTTCCCTGGAAGAACTGATAATGGAGTCAAGAATCATTGGCATGTGATAAAGGTAAGAATAAATAGAGAGCAAAATAGTGTTTATGGAAGAAGAAAACTCTCATGATCAAGGGTCCAAACAAAGGGATTTTCTTTAAATAACATAGAAAATTATGCTTGCATTGAGTCAACCATGACTAATGACAATATTGTTGATCAATCTGCTGCCTCAACCTGCACTGATCTTTCCCTCACTCCCACTTTTGTCACAATATCTCAGTTTTTCAGCAGGTTTAGACCTGTCCAGCATCACAATCTATTGGAATCAAAGATAGGTATGATGACTTTTGTCTTTTTTAAGTTTGGACTGTGTAAAGTCTAATTATACTGTGGAATTCTTATGTCATCTGCGAACCAACCTAATATTCCTACTATCTGGTGGCCTATTATTATTGTTAATGCAAGTGGCATTCTATCAATTTGTCCTATTCTTTTTTGTCATAGTGGAAACAGCAAATAGAATAGGAACTTTGTCTCACATCATCCTAATTATTATTGCACACATCTGACAATTGAAAAATATCTTAAATGCCACCTTTCAAACGAAGCAAAATACAAATCCAAGCAAGAAATTATTAACTACCAAAATCTCCAGACCACTAATGTGCCACTAAAAGATCAAACATACCTTAATCAAAGAAGTCTAATACTGCTCTTTGGCTAAGCAACAGTACTTCCCATGGCATCACTAAGAGTCCAAAATTCATCTGTAGGTCTATATATGTAACACCCTAAATTCTCTAATAACTTAAGGCGCTACTTAAGTCAAAATATCCAGTAAATAAATATTTGCAATAGTCGCAAAAATGCGTAGGCATATATATATATTTTAAAACTATAGCAACTTAGCACAAAATGCGGAAACGTCATTTTAATAATTTACTCACATCCGAGTGTCACTACCAAATATAATAAGCAAGTACCAACATTTGGAAAAATACAAAAAATTTAATATTAAATTGTCAAAATGGAAACTAGCTATTAAAATACTTGTTTCAAACTTATAAAATAAATAGTCTATTATTTAATCAAGATTGCCCTGCTCATTGTCTTGCCTTGCCGAGCTCCTTAACCTAAAAGGGTGAAAAAGTATTGGGGTGAGCATAACGAATTATACTCAGTGGAGATACAACAATCAGTCCAAGTTAAGTCTAAATATGAAATCAAGTGATGAATATAATACCAATACAATATACTGTAGAAATATGTACTGTGGGCATTCCCAAGGACCCAGTTACGATCTCAGACATATTTACGATCCTTGACAACATGTTATAAGCGCTTAGCAAATTTTGCACTGTGGGACAACCCCAAGGACTCACTTTTGATCCCGGACCTATTTACGGTCCCTGACAACCTTTTCATGTATATAAACATTATATCACAATCAAAATCACACATCAAGAATTAACATGGACAAATAACCACAATTGCTTAAATGTAAACCCCACCTCAAAGTCTTGAGAATTTTCTTGAAATTGAACAGATGTGATGTTACCGCTTTAAATTTTTCCCGCGACCTCGTCTAGCAAGAACAAAATTAATATAATTTAGGATACTAAGTCTTAATTAATACTTTAAAACTTTTAGGGACTTAATTAGAAATGTATTAAAACTGAAATTTAAAAGTTTATGGGCTGAAATAAACTTTTTGGAATTTATGGGTTGATTTAATAGTTACTAAAACTTTGGGCTAAAAGGGTAATTTTCCAAAATCACAAATATATACAATATATATGTATCTAACTCTCTCTCTCTCTCTCTCTCTCAAATTCAAAACAGAGAAGTCGAGAGGAGAGGGAGGCGAGGGGAAGAGGGGCGAACTCCGGCCAAAGTCAGAGACATCATCGTCGCGAGATAGCGTCGGCGGGTGGGGGTGATTGGTGCGATTCTTAGTGCTCGGGTGAGGTCAAAATCGAGGCCAAAGGTTCGGATTTCTTGGGTGTTTCCGGTGGGAATCCGGCCAAAAACGGGTATGGAGTTGAGGTAAGTGGTTGGGTTTCATTATTTCTTGGTATTGGTGGTTGAATTTTGGGTGAAATTGGTGAAGTGGAGGGGGTCGAATTGGGCAATAGGTGGTTGCCGTCGATTTGGGTTGTTGCAGGTGGCGGTTTGAGGTGGTGGTGGCTTGTTAGTGGTTCATGTGGCTTGTTTGTGGTTCGACTGTGGGATGGTGGTTGAGTTGGGAACTCGATTGCAGCTTGTGGGCATGAAGGCAGTGATGGTGGTGATTGTGTAAAATTTTCAGTTGATTATTGAGCAAAAATGAAGGGAGATGAACGGTAAATTTCTTACCCAGTTGCTATGGTGTTGAGGAGGCCATGGAGGTGTGAGGTCGAGACAATAGTGATTATGAATAGTGATCTAGGGCACAAATACCTAGGAAGTAATTGGGCTAGTAATGGACTTAAACTTGGGCCAAAGAGAAATATTAGGCCAAGAGTAATTCAAAATAGATGTTGGGTGTAAAATTCGACCCGATAAAATATTATATTTCTAAGATTAAAAATCATTTTGAATTATATTAAATCTTTTGTTAGACAATTCGACGGACACAAGATAAATTCTAAAATTTGACGAAAATGTCGTGGCGACACAATTTAAGTTATGAAATTTGCACTTTAAAAATTCGGGTCGCTACAATATAACTTCAAATTCTCCATATACACTTCCTTAACCCAAACCTTCCAACAATCTCGATAACCAACCCAAGCCTTCCAACAATCATGCCTGATGTTCATTTCTGCCATGTCCTTACGAGAGTTAATGTCGTCTTTAGATTTTCCTTTGACATCCAAAAATGTACTAATGATGCTATCACAAATATTCTTATCTACATACATCACATCCAAATTATGACGTACAAGTAAAGTCTGCAAATCATACATCAATGAAGTCATGAAAAACTATAGGCAATTAGAAGTATTAAATAAAAATGAACAAACTATTACAAAAATTACCTTCCAATATGGTAGATCGAAAAATATTGACTTTTTCTTCCACATTACATTAGACTGAGTTGTATTCTTCTTCCTCTTTCGTTTACCACTTTTTCCCCAATCATTTGTAATTTTATCAACTTCAATGGAATCCTCTTCACCATTTTTTATCTTCGGCCCAATACCATGTTCAATGTGTCCATTAAACCAGCCTTTTTTCATGCGAAATGGATGATCGAAAGCGAGAAATCTTCTATATCCCATGTATGCAAACTTCCTACCATGCTTCAACCATAGCGAACATGTATTTTCACGACAGATAGGGCATGCAATTTTTCCTTTAACGGACCACCCAGATATATTTTCATATGCAGGAAAGTCATGAATTGTCCACATCAAAATAGTTTTTTAAGTTGAATGCAGATTTTGTAACTGCATCATACATATCAACCCCTTCACTCCACAACAACAATAAGTCGTCTACAAGTGGTGCCAAATAAACATCTATGTCATTACCTGGTTGTTTTAGACCCAGAATCAATAAACTCAACATCAAACTTTCCTTTGACATGCAAATTGAGAGAGACAAGTTATATATAGTTAAGATTATTGGCCAGCAACTGTATTTAGAGCTAAGATCTTTGAAATGATTAAATTCATCAGTAGCAAGACCTAATCTAATATTTCGAGGATCAAATGCAAAATGTGGCACCTTCTGTTAATCATTTCCCGACTCAATGAATCAACCAGATGCCTAATCTTACTGTCTAAACTTTTATTACTTGAGTGCCATCTAAGTTGTGTTGACATCTCATATATTCCAAACATCCTCTTAAGTCTTGGTATTGTAGGAAAATAACGCAAGACCTTTGCTGGGATATTTTTCTGAATTTTTTTAGTCCGTTGGTTAATTTTCCATCTCGAGCAACGACATTTTGTACATAATTCAGCATGCTTAAGCTCCTTTCTATATAGACAACAATCGTTGAGGCAAGCATGTATCTTTTCATAGCCAAGATCAAATGTATTGACAAGTTTTTTCATCTCATAAAATGAGTTTGGAAGTGTATTATTCTCTGGCAGCATGTCTTGAACAAGATTTATAAGTTCATCGAAACCATTGTTCGATAAGCCATGCGAAGCTTTATGCTTAAACATAGCAACTGAAGCTGACATCTTTGTAATTGCCTTGCAACCAGGATATAAAGGAGTTTCAGCATCATTAACCAAATTTTCAATCTCTTTGTCTCTTCCATCGGGATGGTTATCAGGATGTACATCATGTTGTGCATAGAAATCCTTAAACATCCTACTCGACTCAGGCATTTCTACGTCGACCAAATTTGATTGACTTGGTTGCTCTCCATGAAATACCCAAACAGTATATGTAGGATCCATACCTTTAATAACCAAATGTTCATAGACTGTATCATAATGATGATGCATTAGATTCCTACAATTAACGCAAGGGCATGATATCATTTCTAAATTGCAAATGTTACGAGCTCGTTCAACAAAATTATGTGCTCCATCTCTATATTGTTCTGAAAATCTACAAATTAAACTTTATGATCATTATATGTTAAATTTTTTTATTGGAGATAACTAGATTTATAAGATTAGTTTCAGATGATAACCTTGATAAGTGCAGCCACTCTTTATCCATTATAGGCAGTGACAGATCCAGGAATTTAAGTGAGTTAGGGTAGATCGTTGACCATCAACGCCTAAATAATGAGACTATTCATTAATAATTTCATTAGTTGATGATTGTGGCCACCTAGTATCTTTAAACGAAAGATATATATATATATATATATATATATATATATATATATATATATATTTTAGAATTTGATAATTGTGTGCCACTACCTCCCACATGTTCTATGTTAATAAATTTTTCTCATAAGTTATAACAATTTAAATTTCAAACAACTTGGTTGATCAATTACGAAGCTAAATACTTGCAAAATGGGACTAAAAAAATTATGACTAGTTAACATTTTTCTTTGATGCAGCTAAGGGGCATTTATAATAACATCTGCTAGTTTAAAAACCTAGGGGAAGGAAACAATTTTTTTAGTATTATAGGGGCTGGATAAAAACATATGAAATAAATGCCTATGTTTTCATACGACTAGGGAGTTGTTGTTTAGTCAATTCAAACATCAAGGCTTGGGAGACCTCCATTGATAACTCCTCTATTGATTTCTCAATTACTTCTATTCAAAATTCGGCCATTGCATTTAATCATAGGCATTATTTTAGCTGCTCAGAGTGAGCATAAATACAGAACTACTTGTTGGACCAGACTGAATATCAACTGAATCGAATTAAGGATGATAAATGTTATATGATATAAGAGTGATGTTATTTATACTCAATCAATTTTGAAAAAAAATAAAAATTTCAGTCAATAACAATAATTAATTAGGTGAATTTACGAAGCACCATAAACCTTTGTCAGAAGTAGAGGTTTGCAGGTTCAACACAATTACTATCAGAAAGCCTAAAACTGTAAAATGGAGATAATCACAACAAACAAAATTCACAAACTTAAAAGCTATCTGTTGGGGCTTAATGACTTCTTTAACTCTGATATTAATCAAGAATCTAGGGGAAGCACATGTTGCACCAGCAACTTGGCATAGAGGAAGAAAACTGATGCAAAACAGCAGGAACACAGGAATATAAACTAGCAAAAGATTAAACCAGTAGCCAGAAAATCATAGAACCCAGCAAGAACATATTGTAACCAGCAATATGGAAAAACCAGCAGTTAAGAAACATAACCAGCAACACAGAAAACAGAGATCAGATTTTTGTTTCAGGAAGAGAACTTCCTCAGTCTTTTATTCACCAAGACTTTACATGATTTTCTGACTAGATATCATCAGAAAGGATTTGTACAGTTTTACAAAGAGTTCCACTCTTTATCTCACTTTCTACTACAGAAATTCAGACTTACATCCCTCTCTCGAGCTACTCTCAAAAAGCATTTTACAGATTCCAAGAGTTTACAACTCTATCTCACTTTCTATTTCTCATTCTCGAGTTGCTCACTTTCTATAGTCCTAATACAGGCATTTATAGCCACAAAAGGGTATCAAAGTTAGCTATTAACTACCTAACTAATTAAGGCTCATTTTGGTTGAAGACTCCAAATGAAAACTCTTGATTAAAACAACAAAAAATGGCTCCAACTTGCAACTGAATTTCTGATTGTTTGAGGAATCAAGAAACTGACTCTTTAAGAATCAAATTCTTACACTAACTTTTACTGAAGCTGAACTACATCTTTTCTCTATTTCTTTGTCTAAAGCAGGTCCTTACACAATTACTTCCAAGTTTTTTTTTTAAAGGAAAAAATGAAATTGCAATTCAATAATATGCATTTCAGAATTTCAAACAATGTACTAAACCAAAATACTACAACCTTCTTCTGTAATGGGTCGGGTTATAGGCTTAGACGCAGTTGGAGCTAAAAGATGGGCTGGTCAGACAAAGCTCGAAGCTCGACTGGAAGCCTCACTTTTAGAAGCTTGAGTGAAGCCAGACTGAAAAATGAGGGACCTTCACATTCAGAAGAGTGGAAGATGGAGATGATGGAAGCTGCACTAGAAGATGGAGATGATGGCCGCCATTTACAGGAAACTGGAGCTGGTGGCTTGAGTGAAGCTAGAATAAAAGAAGATGGACCTTTAGTAGAAGATGGAAAATACCTCTCTGGAGTAGACGACAGCAGTGTATTAAGTTACATAACGTCGACCGAAAGCTGTATTTTAGGGTTTCGCCATTTGATGGCGAGAGAGGTTAAAAGGGAAAGGTCACAGTGTCGATCGATAAAGGTAGCGAAGATGGCTAGGGTTCACTGTTGGCTACGGGTGGGGAGAGGAGAATGACGATTAAAATGCCAAAGTTAATATATTTTGTAAAAGTCGGTGTTCTACGGGTCGGGTCGGGTCGGTCAATCCAAAGCCCAAACAGAAAAGGTCCACAATTTACAAAATTGGCCCAACCCACTAACCCGTCTCACCTTTTGCAACGTGTATCGAACACTGAAAAAATTTCAGCCTTTTGTAATATTTAATAAACGCTGCAAAAAGTGAGACGGGTTGTAACGTTTAATAAACGCTGCAAAAAGTCTCTTTTTGCAACTTTATTAAACGTTGCAAAAGGCTGAACTTTTTGCAGCATTCAATAAACGTTGCAAAAAGTGTATTTTGCAACATTCATTTACAAAACGTTGCTAAAGCTAAATTTTCTTAACCAATTACCCCTTTTGCAACACTTAACTACCGAATGTTGCCATTTATGTGTTGCAAAAGCTCATTTTTGGCGTAGTGACAACAACAATAGTTGTGACAGAGGCTTTGGTAAGTATTCACTTCAAGTATTGAAACTATTTGAACAAGTAATAATAGGCTTCTGAGTAATGCTATGTTATGCATAGTCAATTTAATTACCATAAAATTTTAGGTTGGTTATATCCTGGTTCTCAATGGCCAACAGTGGCGGATCCAGGTGGTGGGCGAGCTAGGCGATCGCCCTAGCTAGATCCGCTGGAAAGTTTGCCTCGGTGGGTGAATTACAGAGAGTCAGAAACCTGAGACTTGAGATTGAGAGATGCCGAGGAGGGAAGAAAAAAAAGAGAGGATCTTGGGCAGCTGGGCTAATGACTTGGGGTTAGTTGGTGGGGCCATCTAGAGTGTTCAAGAATTTCCCTCTGATCAACCCATTCTTTCACCAACATTCCTTTGTCTCTTACCTGATGTTCAAACTCGTCATCATCTTCAGCTAGGTTCTATGGCGGCACAGACAGACAAAGCAGTCCAGCACACCATGCAGTTGGACCGACTTCTCTATTCTAGACTCCAGTAATCAACGTAAACTGATTCCAGCTCGTAGAAGCTGTTAATAATTATACCATAGTTTTTTTTCCCATTACTTGAATTTGAGTGTAATTATGGTATAATTATTAATAGCTTCTACGAGCTCGAATCAGTTTACGCTGATTACTAAAGTCTGGAATAGGGAAGTCGGTCTGAGAGCATGGTGTGTTGGATCGCTTTGTCTGTCTGCGTCGCTACAAAACCAAGCTCAATATGATGACGGGTTTGAACATCAGGTAAGAGACAGAGGAATGTTGGTGAAAGAATGGGTTGATGAGAAGGAAATTCTTGAACACTCTAGACGGTCCCACCAACTAACCCCAAGTCATCAGCCCAGCTGCCCAAGATCCTCTCTTCTTTTTTCTTCCCTCTCCCTGCATCTCTCAATCTCAAGTCTCAGGTTTCTAACTCTCTGTAATTCACCCACTGAGGCAAACTTTCCAGCGGATCCAGCTAGGGCGATCACTTAGCTCTCCCACCACCTGGATCTGCCACTGCCGAAGTATAAAATACTAAAAAACATAAGCTAAAAATAATTAAATGTGATTAAATATTAAATGTTGTCTTAGATTTTTATATGCACTGCAATGAATAATTAGAAATAAATAAAGGATTTAAAAATGGGTTGTCTCCTATTAAGCATTCAATTTATAACTCAACTTTGCAGCAATGATCACACATGGTGGCTTGAATCGAGATTTATTGGCCCGTATTCTTTGTAATTATCGACTGTACACTTTCCTATCTTTCCCCTCCAAATTTTCAAGTTGCCTTTTCATCTTTGAGGGTTCCTACAAGTCCACCAATTTTACCTTTTGTTGCAACTTTCTTTATCACTCATATCTTTATCATATACTCTATGGCACTCCTCAATGTTGCTTGGTTGCCTTGTCATGCTTCACTCTAAAGATTAGCTTACATTTTCAATGTCAATTAAGGCTCAACATGTTGCTGGCAATGGTCAACCCAAAATTATTGGCATACTCTAATTTTCTTTCATATCAAGAATGATGAAATCTACCGAGATAATGACTTTGCCTACTTTGATAAGCAAGTCCTCAATCATGCCTCTTGGATTCTTGATAGATCTATTAGCTAATTGCAAGAATATCATGGTAACCTTGTCCTCCCATAAACCTAACTTCCCGTAGATAGAAAGAGACAATAAATTAATAATTGTGCTTGAATCACATAAAGAATTAAAAGTACAAGATTTGCCAATAGAGCAAGGTACTTTGAAACAACATCCAAGCTATACTGATCGAAAATGATTGACATGAAACCTGACCGAACACTTACAATAGGAGGGTCCCACATGCATTGTGAGTGTAGGTCAATGTTTCTGTCCTGCATTTTATGTCAACTTAGATTAATTCTTGAAACAATCTGGATCTTTTACTTTTGAGGCAAATTATTGGGAAAACCACATTACACTCCTTATTTAAGGTCGATGTTCGTATTCTTTAAGCTACCTATTTTAGTAATTTGACCTAGCTAGGAATTTGAATTATATCTCAATGAATAGGATGTTGATGTGGAGCTTCTTAAAAATATCCAAGAACTTTGTAAACTATTTTTCAAGCTTGTGCTTCTCCAATATTTGAGGAAGGAGAATAGGGGTTACATAAGCTTTAACAAGGTTTCGTGCCTCAGTTTGGGCTGATGTGTAGTATCTTTTTGCTCAACATTTATCGTTGGTTTACCTTATGCTCTAGCTACTTTATTTTCATTATCACATGTTCACCTCTCTTCACTAGTGTAACGCCCCAATTTTTCATACATCTTTTGAGGTGTTACCAGGAATAATTTCATTTACTTAAATACGGAATGATAACATTTTATTCTCCAAATAAACAGAACATTCGTAAATAATCATAAAATCACGTTAAATAAATAAATAAATAAAAACAACGTAAACATTCTCAACAAGACAATAAATTCAAAACGCAATAAAATCTAGAAATTTATTTGTCGAAAATCCCTTTTCTTTGAATCCATTGGCAGTCCGTTGCACCGTCCTTCCATTGTTCCAATCGACCCGAACTAACCTGTAAAATTTGTAAGAGTGAGTATTTTAAAAACACTCAGTAAGATACGTGCAGTTTCTACACACAATTATATGCAATAAAATAACATTTCATACCACTCTTCTCTTTATGGAGTACATTGGTGACCAAGTGACACACCCATCTTAGGTCCTCTTATAATCCCGTAGGATTTCATTTCTCTTTTTAAAAAAACTCGAAAGTCCATCAGCAAATCATGTATATTTAATTGAACATAAAAGCGTAAAGAAAAATATCACTTTGCACATAAGTATCTTACCTGTTATTGAAATACAAAAGAATCTGAATGCACGTTAAAAATCTTCTGTTTCGAATGATAGATCTTTGATTGCCAATAATATGTAAGCAACTTTTTGACTTTTCAACCCTTTTTCTCTTTCTTCTCTCTCTCTCTGTCTCTCTCTCTCTCCTTCTTCCCTCTCTATCTCTCCTCTTTCTCTTTCGTATGTGTATATTTGTATGAAAGAAAAATAATGCACACCACAAGCCATTATATAGTGGTTATTGGATAGGGATGACTTAATAGACTCCAAATAAAACTCTTAATTTACATTTAAATTGGACTCTTAACAAATAAAACATCTTATCAAGAAATTCGAATTTAAGAGATATCTAATTACATGAGGATAAAATTCTACTGTGGATATATACAACCTTCAAATTTCATTTTTAATTAGAAAATAAACATAATAATATATACCCAATCATAATTAACAGTTAACAATTATTCTACTTAAAATGGAATTACAATTAACTAATAATCTTTTTATCAAAATAAATATGAAATATAATTAGTACTCTACGTGTGGTGGTAAAATCAATTGGATAGAGAATATTTTGGTAAAACAAATCATGATATATCTCAACCAACCACCACATGGGACACTTGGCATGCTAGGAATATTTACACTAGAATATAATAATAACAAAATAAATCACTCTATTTATCATCCAACCCATAATGATGAAAGTTAGACCAGTTTTAACATATTACAAGTTAAGTTATTGTCAAGTATTGTCTAGTAGTAGTAGGTAGTATGATTATAATGTACTTTCTAAATTGTGTAAGTTTGGCTATATATATTAGCCATGTATCTTCATTATGTTAAGCCTGAAATATTTTTTTTTCTTCCTCTGTTTGTCTTCAAAATCCATTTTTGTGGTATCATACCGAAAATCTGGTAATTTAGATCAAAATCGGTAAGTTAAATCAAATACGATATGTTCTAAGCAAATACGGTATTGGCTGAGTAAAATCAGTAAGTTCCAAACAACATATACGGTAAGTTCAGTTTATCTGTCTAAATACGGTATGTGTCGTTGAAATCTGGTAAGTTCAAAAACACCAAATACGTTAAGCTCAATGAATATCCGGTAAGCTCATAGCAAATTCGGTAGGTGCTTCAAATATGATAAGTTCACTTTCATTAGCTCTGAGCCAATATTTCATCATATTAATAGTGTCATTCTTGATAGCCTTAAAAGCTAACACCTGCTCACGAGGAATGGTTTCGGTGTTGCTTGGTAGATTTTCCTACAGACTTTCAAAAACAACTCGAGCTAGTTGGCCTATCTGGGTTTCAACATTCTTGAGAGCTGTCGATTGATTCTGAAAGCTTATTTTGCCTTTTGCATTAAATATTCTATCTTCTA
The DNA here is from genome assembly GCA_019395295.1 of Osmanthus fragrans. NCBI lineage: Eukaryota > Viridiplantae > Streptophyta > Magnoliopsida > Lamiales > Oleaceae > Osmanthus > Osmanthus fragrans. Next base: position 19,897,083 of record CM033350.1, on the reverse strand, counting down.
CATGTACTGGTCAGTTTTTTGCATGAATTTGTGGAAGATGTCAGCCAAAGAGTTCTTGTCCAGTCATGAAAAACTAGGTAGAAGTTTATTTTGTTAAAGTTTGAACCAAATTTGGTTGGGTTTTTTGGGAAAATATTGTTACTTTTATTCTACCCATTTGTTGATGCTATGAGCTTGTTTGAGCCTTTTTTTTGTCCAAAATACATTTTAGAATAATATTTTGATGGAGGATGTCTGTTAAAAATAATAATTTATTTTTTGTTTGTGTGTAATATTATTTTATTGAAGAATGTAGGTTAAAATAAGAAAGAGAAAAATGTATTTTGAAAATAATGGGGACCAAACAATGGTTATTTCCATCTTTAAAAATATTATTAGGGTTTTGATATGTCCCTTATATATAGTTGATTCTTCTTTACAAATCAGACACGTTACACAAGTTAGATAATGTTGTAAATACAATATTCTTTGTTTTCTTTCTTCATTATTAAGAAATTTTCTATTCCCCTGCCAATTTTTTTTGTTCTTTTGTGTGCTGATCGCTCTTTTATATTTGGTCATATATTTCGCTTGCTATTAACAAGTGTTATCGTCCAATGCATACACATTTTTGTTAATTCCCCCAACAAGTGGTATCAGAGCCAAGTTCGTTGTTATTCATGAGATTTGACTTCGTTTTGGGATGACAACCTCGAAGTATAATGTTCTGCTTCTGGATCACAATACATGATTGTCGTTGTGGCAGGTAAAGATGTGAGCAATGCATGCTCAAATGGATTTGGACAACGGCTTGTTGGAATTGGACAAGATGCCTTCAAATTGGTTGTTGGATGAGAAACAACGTAAGAATAGAAAGACACTTTCCCAAATTCATCTTCATCTTTCGAATCACATTCTTCAAGATATCTCGATGGAGAAAATTACAATTGTTCTATAGTTGAAGTTGGAGTAATTGTGCATAACTAAGAGTCTAACTCACAAATTGCACTTGAAGCAGCGTTTGTATCCTCATCGCCTGACAGAAGGCGTATATTTGGAAAATCACATAGCTGTTTTTAAAACCTTGGATGTTAAGTACGGTGAAGAATATTTGACCTTTATTTTTATTTTTTTGTGTTTGTTGTCTTCTTCGTTTATGTCATTTAGAGATACGATTTTTTAGTCATAATACTCTTACCATTAAATATGTGTATGATGCCTTATTTTCAAAAGAGAAGATAAAGCATCTTGTTGTATATGAGGCTCATGGAGAAGACCTTGTTATTCGTGGTGGTTATGGAAGGGGTAAATAAAAGTCTAACTTCAGTAATTAAGTTTGTAACGATTGCAAAAAGAGGGGACACTTTAAGAAGGATTGATACAAGTTGAAGAATAAAGAAAAGTTGACTGCAAATCAAAAGGGAAAGCAATTAGATACTTCAAGTGAAGCCGATGTTACAGAGAACTATTTGAATGATGGAGATATTTCTGTTATTTCTAATGATGACTCCAAACCTGACAAAGATTGAATTCTTGATACAGCTTGCACTTTTCATATGTGTCTCAATCGAGATTTGTTTTCAACACATGAAGAAGTTTCCAAAGATATTGTGGTCATCGGTAATAGCACACCTTGTCGAATAGCTGGTATTGACATAATCAAACTTAAAATGTTGGATAGAACGGTTAGAACACTTGATATAAAGAGATACGTTTTAGATTTTAAGACAAATCTTATCTTCTTGACTTCTCTTAATTCAATAGGGTACAAGTTCATTGGTGAAAGTGGAGAACTGAAGGTTTGTAAAGGTGTTTGTGTTGTGTTGGAGAGGTAATTAAAGCCTCAATTGTATGCCTTGCAATGTTGTGCAGACTCTGTGAAGATAAATCAACAAATATTTAGTACTTTGGTGGATACTCAGTTCTGTATGGTGATATTATAGTTTGGTTTGGGACCTGTGTTGAAGAATACAGCTTAGTCGAGTACAGAAGTTATCGATAAAATTCTCTTTGCCGCCACCACCGGTGGTGTCATTGTATTCAATCGCTAGAGACAAATACAAAATAAAATTAAGCCTCCACATAGGTACGGGGAAGTTGATTCAGTTGTGTGTGCTTTAAGTGTGGTTTAAGATGTTTAGTCTAGCGAAGAACCATCTACAAAAGCATTTTTGTGGTGATGATTTTATTTTAGGGCATGGTGTTGTTCTGTTTGATAATTGTTGATTTATTTTGTAATTTTGCTGCTCGTGTCAATAATTCAAGCAAAGTTTAGGAACCCAAGGTAATTCTTTTGAGCAGTACTTGGATTCATTTATCCTAATCGGATTTTGTAGAAAAGGTGGAGAATTTTGGTTGTTGGAGAGTTTGGGTTTTTGGAAAAAAATATTGTTTCCTTTATTGTACTTTTTATACTATTTTCATTTTTAAGAATATTGTTAAGGTTTCGATATATGACCTATATATAATTGGCTCTTCTTTATAAATTAGACACGTTACACAAATTTGCTAATATTGTAAACACAATGTTCTTTGTATTTTTTTTTTCTCTATTATTAATAAATTCTCCATTCCTCTATCAATTTTCTTGTGTTCTTTTGTGTTGTGATCGCTACCTCATATTTTGTTATATATCTCACTTGCTATTAACAAGTGGTATCGTTCAATGCATACATAATTCTTGTTAATTTTCCAACAGATATGTATTATTTTGGTTACTGTTCTAGGAAAAATCCTGAGTTGTAAGTATTTGATTATGGAATATCATGCTGGATTGGAAGTTCCGAGCATAGCTAACTTCATCCATTATAGGGAACTATATCTGGCATTCTCTACTACTGTGAGCTCCTTCACTGTTTTCACGTACTAAGAACCTCACTTGCACTATCTTAGCTGAGCTTTTAATGGTTAGGTGATCCATCATCTTCCTTTTCAGAGTAGTCATCTATTGATGAAACTAATGTTATGACACTTTTGTTGTCACTCAACTTTGTAGTTATAATTTGTCACATGTTTTGATTTAGTCAAACTCTATATAATGATAAAAGTTAGACAAGCTTTCTACTCTATTACAAGTTAAGTCTTTTTAAGCATTGTCTAGTGGTAGTAGGTATAGTATGGTTCAAATTGTGACCTTTGGAAGATTACTGAAACTGGAGTCTGACCACCACCATTGAGGGCTAATCCAACTATCGCTCAGTTGAAATAGCATAGTGAAGAGATCGGCAAGAAGCTCGAAGCCCTTTTTGCATTCAATCTGCATTTCAGATGCTATTTTCACTAGGATTATAACCTGTGAAACTGTAAAAGATGCCTAGGATCGTTTAAGGGAAGAATTTCGTGGCAATGACAGAACAAGGCAGATGTGAGTGGTAAATCACAAAACGGAGTTTGAAATTTTGAAAATAAAAGACATTGAAACGGTGAAGGAATATACTAATCAATTGATGAAGGTTGTAAATTAAATAAAGCTGTTAGGAGATGATTTACCAGACAAAAGGATTGTGGAAAAAGTGTTGATAAGTCTGCCATAAAGATTTGAATCCAAGATCTCTTCTATTGACGACTCTAGAGACTTGGCTAGCATTTCTTTGGCTGAACTTGTAAATGCTCTTCAAGCTACTGAACAAAGAAGATTATTTAAGCAAGAAAAATACACTGAGGGAACTTTGTTTGCGAAAGGAAAACATAAAGCTCAAACTGATTTTGAAATGAAGAAACCACAATATGAGAAGAAGAAGGTGGAATTCAACAAAAATGTTGGCAAGAATATTGATTATCCTCCTTGCCCCATTGCAAAAAGAAAGGTGATGCTCCCAAGTGATGCTGGTTTAGACCTGGTGTGCAATGCAAGACTTGCAAACAGTTTGGTCATGTTCAAAAGGTATGCAAAAATCAGCAGGAGAAGAAGGAAACTCAGCTGGCAAAAGTAGCTGAAGACCAGGCAGAAGAACACCTGTTTTCTGCTATTAACTTCACAGCTTCCAGCTAGATTGAAACCTGGTTACTTGACGGTGGTTGTACTCATCACATGACATCAAATTCAGACATCTTCATGGAGCTGAATAATTCTTACAGATCAAGGGTGAAAGTTGGAAATGGAGAGTATATGGTGGTAAAAAGAATTGGCAAAATCTCAGTTCAAACACCATCAGGTATCAAATTTATTTATGATGTTCTATATGTGCCTAAAATTGATCAAAATCTTATTAGTGTTGGCCAATTGATTGAGAAGAATTACACCTTAATATTTAAGGAGAGTAGCTGCACTATATTGGATTCAAACAATCATGAGTTAATGACAGTAGAAATAAGGCATAGGAGTTTTCCTTTGAAGTGGAAAAATGTCATTAACTCACATGCCTTTATTAGTACTGTGAATGAGTCTACTTTATGGCATAAACGTTTTGGGTATACAAATTATACCTCACTAAAAAAATATGTTTGAATTAGAGTTAGTTGAAAGTATGCCAAAAGTGAATGATGGCGATGCTTGTGTTTGTGATGTCTGCCAACTAGGAAAACAAACTAGGCTGCCTTTCCATATAAATCAGTCTAGAGAAGCACAAAACAAACTTTAGTTGGTTCACTATGATGTTTGTGGTCCTATGAGAACTTCAACCTTGAATGGCAGTAGGTATTTTATCCTCTTTATTGATGATTTGACTAGAATGTATTAGGTTTACTTTCTCAAAATGAAGTCAGAAGTGCCTACAATATTTCAGAGGTTTAAAAACCTTGTGGAGAATGAAAGTGATTGTAAGATAAAGGCTATAAAAATGGATAATGGGACTGAGTATACCAACAATCAGTTTGACAAATTCTATGAGGAAGTAGGGATTAAACATCAGCTGGCAATCCCTTACTCACCTCAACAGAATGGAGTTTGTGAGAGGAAAAACACAACAACTATGGAGATGGTCAGATGCTTGATGTTGGAGAAAAATGTTCCAAAGGAATTCTAGGCTGAGGTAGTAAAAACATCTATGTATCTTCTCAACAGGTTACCAACAAAAGCCTTAGACAAATTAACTCCTTATGAAGCTTGGTATGGAGTTAAGCCAAATGTGCCACACTTGAAGGTGTTTGGCAGCCTGTGTTATTCCCATATCCCTGATGCAAAAAAAGAGATAAGCTAAGTCAAAAGGCAGAACTTCGTGTTTTGGTTGGATGCTGTGGTAATGCAAAAGGATAGAGAATCTATATTCCTCATGCTGAAAAGATAATCTCTAGCAGAGATGTCAAAGTTGATGAAAACTCTTCATGGAATTGGGAGTCAAGTTCTGTGAATAAAACTGAGGTTCCAAAGATGACTCTACAAGATGAGGATGCTGATGTTAATGAAAAGGAAGCTGAGGCTGAACATAATGATGGATCAGATTCAGAAAATGAGGTGATCAGAACTAGATCACTCGAAGACATCTATGCTACTTGCAATACAGCAGTTCTGGAGCCTTCAACATACACTGAAGCCAGCTAATTCTCAAGATTGGCTAGATGTAATGAAAGAGGAAATTAAGGTGATTGAAAGGAATGGAACTTGGATGCTGACTGATATACCAGAAAATAAGAATGTCATTGGAGTAAAATGGGTGTTTAGGACCAAAATAAATGCAGATGGCTCAGTAAACAAGCTTAAAGTTAGGCTAGTTGTAAAAGGCTATGCTCAGCAATATAGTGTCGATTTTACTGGTACATTTTCTCATGTGGCCAGATTTGAAACAATAAGATTGTTGTTTGCAATTGCTGCTCAATCAGAATGGAAAATATACCAGCTTGATATGACGTCTGCTTTCTTAAATGGGCATCTAAATAAAGAAATTTTCATTAAACAACCTGAAGGTTTCATCAAAAATGAAAATGAGGATAAGGTGTATCTATTGAAGAAAGCCCTGTATGGTTTAAAACAGGCGCTAAGAAGTTGGTACAGTAGGATTGACACACATTTATCCAGTCTTGGTTTCAATAAAAGCATCAATGAACAAACTTTATAGATCAAACAAGTGGAGGAGGAGTTGATCATCATTTTTCTATATGTTGATGATCTTCTAATCACAAGAAGCAATGCAGCCTTAATTGAGGTGGTAAAGAATGAAATGATGAAGGTATTTGAGATGACAGATTTGGGTGAAATGAAGTACTTCCTTGGAATGGAGATTGATCAATCAAAGGATGGAATTTTTGTGCGCAAAAAGAAATATGCTAAAGAGGTGTTAAGGAAATTCAACATAGAGAATTGCAAATCAGTTAAAACTCCTTTAATTCAGAATTCAAAACTTATGAAAGAAGATGGAGAAAAGAAGATTGATGAGAAGGTTTATAGAAGCTTAGTTGGTTGTTTGCTCTACTTAACTTCTACCAGATCTGATCTCATGTTTGCTGTGAATATGTTGTCAAGATTCAGGCAGGAACCTAGTGAAATTCACTTTCAAGCTGAAAAAAGAGTGCTCAGATATATCAAAGGAACAGAGGAGTTTGGGATCAGTTTTAAGAAATCAAAAACTCTGTTCTTGACTAGTTTTACTGATAGTGATTGGCCAGGATCTGTTGATGACATAAAAAAACACTTCAAGCTATGCTTTCTATGCTGGTTCAAGTCTTGTGTGTTGGAATTCAATCAAACAAAAAACGGTGGCACACTGAAGCTAAATACATTGCAACAACTGAGGCAACAAATCAGGCTATCTGGTTGAGAAAAATGTTGAAGGATCTGAGGTACAAACAACCTGATGCAACAACCATTCTTTGTGATAATCAATCTGCAATGGCAATTGTGAAAAATCGAGTGTTCCATGGAAAGACAAAACACATAAAGATTAAATATCATTTCATAAGGGAAGCTCAAGAAAGGAAGAAGGTAGAATTGAAGCATTACAGTTCTGAAGAACAAGTGGCTAATATTTTCACCAAAGCTTCGCCTAAGAAAAGGTTTGAAACATTAAGAAATTTTCTTGGTGTTTCCAACAAAAGTGTCAAGGAGGAGTGATGAAACTAATGTTGTGACACTTTTGTTGTCACTCAACTTTGCAATTACAATTTTTCACATATTTTGATTTAGTCTAACTCTACGTAATGATGAAAGTTAGACTAGCTTTCTACTCTATTACTAGTTAAATCTTTTTAAGCATTGTCTAGTGGTAGTAGGTAGTATGGTTCAAATTGTGTGTTCTACTTTTGTAATTTGCCTATACATTAGCCATGTATTTTCATTTGTAAAACTTGAATATATATCAGTTATTCCTCTTCTCATTGTGTATATACTGGTTTTCTTGCATAATTTTCATTTTCTTGCTTAATACCGGATTTCTGTGTGTTTAAACTAAATACCGTAAGTGCATCCAGTATATGATATTGGTAATCAATATCCGGTAAGTTAAATCCTCCATTTCCAATAAGTTTGCAAAGCCGTTGATATACGATATGTGCACCTCATATTCGGTATCTTCAATTAAAGCCAAATACGATATGTGCATTCAAATCCGGTAAGCTTCTTTCAAATCCGTTAAATGAGTTGAACTTCAATAAGATCATTTTCATTCTCTTTTAGCCAAAATTTCATCATCTATGCTGATAAGGTCGAAAAGGTATATATTTCGTGAATTCCAGCTGGCTTCTAGACATAACTTTTTGAAAGTTATAAAACCTTGTTAACTGCTATCATTTTGAGCAAGTGACTTCATTGTGAATGACCTATTTGCAACTGAGTCAACCACTACACGGCTCAAAGGGTTTAGCTGGGTTCATGAGCATATCTTTGAACCACTCCCATGCTTCATAGAAATAATTTGAATCTGCCTGCTAAAATATCACGATCTCATTCTTAATTTTATGAATTTATTTAGAGGAAAGTTTTTTATGACAAACTTACGTGTGGTATCATTCTATGTCCGAATGCTTCCACCGGGTAATGAATCTAGTCATTTCTCATTCCATATTGAAGAGTACATGCGAGGAGTTTAAGTTTGATGGCTTCATTAGAAACACCATGAAAGTTTTAATTTTGGTACATGTCCAAAAGGTAATATGGATGTAAGGCATTGTGACAAGTAGTAATATGGATGTGAGTTGAGGTATCGTTCCCTCATAGACTATGCTATTTAATTCGATTCTACTTAAGACCTACTTTAACCGAAATGAATAATTTTGTAGAGATTTATTCTAGAAAATTAAATCTATAACTAATCTATTATCAAACTGTTAAATTAATTAAGAAGTATTTATGAAACTCAATTAAAGGAAAGCATTAGGACTTTGAATCCCTCTAATGAAACTCAATTAATGAAAAGTATTAGGACTTTGAATACCTCCATATTCATCCATTTTAATATCAATTACATTATTTGACAACACTTATTTAGATTTGACAATCAATTGTCCCTACTTTATTAGCCCTTGTTTAAGCCCCATTTTTGGGTGAAAATACATTTTAGAATAGTATTTTGTGAGAGAATTGTGTGATTAATAATTAAGGAAAAGTTTTTAATTTATGTGTAAAATTATTTTTCAAAAAGAAATGAATTTTTGGAAAAATGGGTGACAAACATTGGCTTGATAATATCTCTTGAGTAATATTGAAATTATCCCCACATATGATTCTATTAGGGTCCGTTTGATTAGGGTGGAAAATGGTGAAAAATGAAAAGATTTTCCTTTTCCGTGCTTAATTTTGGTGTTGGATTGCATAACTTTTTTCATGGAATTCATTTTCACCCATTTTCTAGGTTCAACCATTTAAAACACATTTTTCACCTTTTATTTTCCCATGGTTTTGGTGAAAAAGTGTTTTCCATCTTCTTCTTTTTTACTTTTTAGCAATAAAAACATATTCTAAATCCAATGGTTAAAAAATTTATTCATTTAATTGACAATTTGCATGAAAAATAAAGTCAAAAAAACACAAAAAAAATTTCAATTTTTTTTTTTTTTACTTTTTGGCAATCCAAACTAATTTTAATATAGATTGTAAAAATATTTATCTCAAAAAGTAATAATTTGCATGAAAAACAAAGTCAAACGGATTAGGTGAAAAATTATACCAATCAAGCACCATTAATTATAATTCCCTCTAAAACAAATTCTAGACAATTCAATTCCCTGCAATTCGTTTTCTTTCCACCCAAATTCCACAATTGCAATCAAACGCACCCTTATATTTCAATGAAGGATGGGAATATATAAAGATGAATTAAATCAAAACAACATTCAATGAGATCGTATAAAATATAGTGGTATATATATATTCTCTATTGAACTTTATAATTATTGTTATTATTGTAAGTGTTATGCCCTTAGTTCAATCAACTTTAGACATAACTACTTTTGATATATATTTAATGCATTTATTTTGGCAAGATCTATTATGATATTAAATAATAAAGTTTGTAGATTCAAATCTCGATAATTTATTAATTACAAGGAGTTGTAATTGTGAGATACAAATTACATGTGATTGAATCTTAAATCATCCGTGGTCCTAAATAATAACGAGATACGGATATGGTTATTACAGATAGATCATCACGTCTGTCATTCCTTACTTGTGAAATAAGTAACTGATCTCACAAGTTAAAGTGTGGTGACACTTAAATGAACACGTGAATATTTTGTTATAGAACAAAACATTGAAGACCCGCTGGGAGATTCCATATGGATAACTATCTGAGTATCAGTGGTTAACCTCTAACGTTCGGTAGTGGAATTGGTCATTCGACTTGAGGTCATCATAGTACCTTATGTGGAAACAGTCATACTTTGGTGATGTTAGAAGTTGTTCTATTAAGGCCGCTAATATGGTATTGTTCAGGTATGTCAAGAATTATATGAAGGTTGTGAATGATCAATAGAGGATTCGTCACTCTTAGATAGTAAGAGTTTTTGATCTACATTTCATCCAGTTAAGTTGATAATGAAATCATTGGCCAAGGTATACACATAAGTCGAAAAGGAGTTTTCGACTTACGTTGACTTAATAGTGGAATGAAAGATATGATCGATAATTGAGATTGACACTTATCCATATCTCGTGATTGATCGGATCATTTTGACGAAGGGATTATAGTTTCACGATAAACGAACGAGTTTGGTTTTGTCATACCATGTGACATTTCTCATCACATGTATTGCTCTGACACATTGCTAGATGTCAATATGGGACGACGGATGTGAATTAGTGATAAATTAAAAGGGTGTTTTAGTTTATCAATTTGATTATATCAAGATAATAATTCACGTCATTAGGTATCGTGATTGAGAACCTAATGGATCACATACAAAAGGAGAATTAGAAGAATGAAAGTTACCAATTAATTAATTGACAATCGTTGGATAATTAATTAATTAGGTTGCTTATTAATATGCCCAAATTAATTAATTAGACACGGGTTAAATTTAAGAGACGGACCAAGCCCGTTTGAGCTTATATAAATAAGTTGCTAGGGTTTGAAAACAGTTAATGAATTTTCATTATTCTTGCTAGCACAAGAAAAAAATTCTAGTTCTCTCAATCTTATTATCTGTGTGGATATCATTGGAGGCTGGACAATTGAACAGTTGTGGGAGGCAGATCAAGATTGTTGGAGTAGAAGGAATAGCAAAGGAATTTGTAAATCTCAAAAAGGTACAATTTCAATCACAGTTTCTATCTAAACACAAAGCAGATCCTTGATGGGAATTGAAAATTGTTATTTTTCCGCTTTGTATGTTTAAGTAAATTCCCAACAATTATATGGAATTCCTATTAATTCTCTTTAATGTAGTAGAAATAACAAATCCAAAATCAATTAATGACCAAGTAATAGAAAAGCATTAAATCCTAACAATCATTCAAAATGAAACAAGTAATTAAGTCTAATTTAAAAATTAAAATTAAAACATCAAAACAAAAGGTTCATCATTAGTGTCTATACAATTATCCGAGCATCACAATATTACAATAACACGAATTGGATTGATACATCACTCGAAATTAAAGTGTAGAAAAAGGATGAAATATACTCTTGAATTCTTGAACCTTTTTAATAGTTCCTGATCAGAGTTTTTCTAAATCTCCTTCCTCTTATTCAAACTCCAAGTAACTGCATAAAATTTCTGTATTAGATATGAGTTTTTTGGTCAAAAGTTTCTCATCTCTCAATGATAGATGAAGATCCTTTTCATAGTCCCTAATTAGATCAAAACTCATGCTCAAATTTCATTTCATTAGAGTTGATTTGGATTAGGAAGTAAAATCTCCCCCCTCACAAAATACCGTGCAATCGTGTGTTGTAACATATTGCGATCGCATAGTTGTAATTTAAAACATACTGAAGCATTTCTTCTAGGCTAACAATCGCATAGAGTAAGCCTTGCGTTTGCAAGGGTTACTATTTTCCTTCTTGCTCAAGGCGGTCTAGATTTTTCCTCTGATTCCGTCCGAGTTCCTTCCTATTTACAATCTTCGGTCTATCATGTTTCGTTGTTTAATAATTGGCTCGTCCTCAATAATCATCTGAAATTGATGCATTTCAACTTTTGAAAGTTTATAATTTAGTCCTCGAACTTTCTAAATATCGAATTTAAATCTCGAAACTTGTGATTATGCATTGCTCTCTTTATAATTCTTATTAATCGCTTGCAAGCTGGTTGATCTTTAATTTCTTTGAATCAATTTCAATTAGGCTAAAAATTGCTTTTTTCTTCATGCCAATTGCATCCGATTCTGAATTCTCACTACAATTAACATAGTACACTAATTAGATCTCAATTATCAATAATTCATCAAGTTTAGAAACTCGAATAAGCATGCAAAATACTTGTCAGGTATCAATTCATCTTGTGCGAGCCTATACTGCTCTAAGCCCACTACTTTTATTGGGCTCACTTAATTTATCTGATAGTGCCTTGTCTTATGTGAGCGTGCAACACTGTTATAATATCCTCTTCTCCCGCATAACGAAGCAGTAAAAATATTCTCCTGAGTTTGAGCTTAATATTTATATTGGATTTTAGGTCTTACGATTTTCGTGAAATGGGAAGGGACACTGTAGTATTGCCTCAGCTATGTGCAGCCATCATCTCATCTCCCTACTTCCAATGAAATATACATTCAATTATCGTCTATCATTGACATATTAGGTTCGAACCCACTGCATCGATACAGTATGGGTTGCATCGCATGGAACGTACGACAGAATTTCTATTTCCTTGTTGAAGAAGCGTCATTCAAGGCTTTGACATCTTAGCCTTGCACTTTATTTGTTGAAATTCTCTCATTGATGTAACGCAGCCAAAAGTTGCAAGAAATTAGTCAACGGAAACCAACGACAGTTTGTGGTTTACACATATTGCCAATGGGCATGTGGAGATATGATTGATTTAGTTGCTCTTTAAATTATAATATTTTGATAGAATTAGAAAGGGGGAACATATCAAATTACCTAGCTACTAAATCATTCTTTGAGGGGGAGTGGGGTGTCAATCCATATGGGCGACCGTTGACCCTAAGTTAAGTGGCATTCGAATATTTCATGTGCTTTTAAAAAGGTATTCGTTCATTATTCGAGGCACGAAGGTGCTACTTCAAGAACTATCATAAGGACCCAAGATCTCATTAACTTACGAATCCAAACATTAAGAATTTTATGTAAGCACGGAGTTAAAATGAGAGGTAATGGCTCAAGTAGGAATTTGACTTGGTTGAATTTCCAAAGTAAGGTCGCTTGGTTTTCGGGTTGTGTGAAACACATAAACGAGGTGCTTGATTACGTTTAATATGACAAAAATTACAATAACCTAGAGTCAAAATCAATATATTCTTTGCTGATATTATTATTATTCTCCACATTGAACATATCACGAAAGTCAAAATGCCTGCTATCATGTTCTAGCATATTTAGTTACTACATATATTTTGATTTTTTGGCCCCAAGAAATTGGATAATCATCAATAGTACTTTATATCAAGATGAACAAATTCTTGATTCTATAAGAATCCGCCCATTGGCCGTGACACAAATTTGCTAGGTGATTCAAAACTGGTCGATCATTCTACATTTTCCAATTCTATAAATAGTTTCAGTTGGCATGGTTTAGCAGGCAACTCAAGACGTTAAAGAAGAAGAAGAAGAAGAAGAAGAAGGGAGGTCGTACATGACAAAAAAGAGTCTTAATTTGATAGCCAAGGACGATTTGCCTACAGCCTTGGGAGAAGATCTCGATTTTTTGGTTTGTAGGCAAGTCTCCTTGGCTAGCTGATGGGCTCTTATCGTTCATGTTGGATCTTCCCTTCTTACATTTAAGCTGCCATGAGCTTCTCAGAGTCCTACCTCTTTTCCCTCAAGCCTTGACTCAAGGGAAAGTATGCTGCAATTGTAGTAATGCATCTTGTTAGGATTATGGTTGATTTGGAGGCTCAGGAACAGCTTCCATGCTATGCAAATCACCTTCCAAGAGAGCTAGAAAAAATCGACAAAGAACCTTCTATACTTGGCTTGAAGAAACCACCCATTCTCCTTCCCCAATCACTCAAGAATCACCAATATAACTAGCCCTACACTACAACAAAAATGTCCTTTTGCAACACTTAAAAGACAACATTTATGTATTAAATGTTGTTAAAGGGGTCAATTGCAACATTCGAATAGGTGAATGTTGCCATTGCGTAACATAATTGAGTTTTGGCAACATTTTTTAAGTAAATGTTGCGATAGACCCCTTTTTGCAACGTTTATTTAGTGTTGCAAAAAATAAAAATTTTCGCAACGTTTATAAAACGTTGCAAAAAACTTTATCTTTCGCAACGTTTTTTAAACGTTGCTAAAAGAGTCTTTTGTAACGTTTATAAAACGTTGAGAAAAACTTTATTTTTCGCAACGTTTTATAAATGTTGCAAAAGACAAACATTTTGGCAACGTTTAGAAAATGTTGCTAAAAGTTAAAAGTTTTGGCAACGTTTTATAAATGTTGCCAAAAGATCTTTCTTTTGCAACGTTTATGAAACGTTGCTAAAAACAAACAATTTGGCAACGTTTTATAAACGTTGCTAAAAGGTTTGTCTTTTTGCAACGTTTAATAAACGTTGCAGAAAGAAAATATTTTAGGTGGGCTCGAGTTTTGGGTTAAAAGGGAAAATCGATAGAAACCGACCCGACCTAACCCGACCCGACCCGACCCAACCCAACCCAACCCAAATACATTAGAAAATTGAAAAATAAAAAAGAAAAGGTAAAAACATTAAAAAAAGGTTTAAAACAAATATTGTTGCCCTCGTTCCATCCTAATAAATTTTCCCCTCACCCTGACCCAATTCGATTGAAACCTTCAACCCTAAATTCATCTCATCTCTCGAAGGCAAGAATCCCTTCCTCCCGTTTAGATTGTGTAAGGCCAATTCAATACCTAATCAGAAATAGCAGCCATCGGCGATGTCGTACACGGTGGAGCAACTTGTTGCCGTCAACCCTTACAACCCGAACATCCTTCCAGATCTCGAAACTATGTGAATGAACAAGTACGTTATATACGTGCAAGCGTATTTTGTTTATCTACCTTTTTGTATTATTATGTATGTTTATTTGGGTTTTAATTTACTAAATGTATGAATTTTTGTTTTCAAACTGTGAACTGGGAAAGTAGGTCTCTTCTCAAAGTTTGAGTGTAAATCTCTGCCTTCTTCGTCTCTATCAGGTTAGTTTCTTAATTTATTTATTTTTTCTTTAATTCTAATGTTTTGCTTTATAGATAATAGTAATATTTGTGAATTTACAAATTTTATGCATTTCCTAATGCAGTTCGAGCCAAATAGAATGAGTACTCAAATTGTTTCCCATTTTTTTTATCAAGGTACAATGAGGAAATTTATTAAGTAAAATAAAAAATTAATTGTCCTGTTTTTTGGTTCTTTCTTTTTTAATTCTTTATTTTGTGTGGTTTGTATGATTTTTAATTTGCATGGAGCAGGCTTTAATGGTAATGCCGACGCCAGATTTCAGCCTGTCTCTTTTTAATTCCTGAAAGAGTGGTACTTCTCTTATTCTCATCACACTTCTCAAGATTGTAGTGTAATTCCATAAAATTGTGTAATACTTTTATGTTGCCTTTTAAATATTTTATTCAAGGAATGAAAAGTCCCAAGGTCGTTCCTTATGATGTTCAAACTAATTTAAACAGAGAGAGTCCTGAATATTCACCACTCCACGTATTGGTTATGATATAATTGTCATCATCTACACTACCAATGAACCAGTGGTGGCCAATACCATTCACTAAAATTGTATCACTGTACCGAACCAACAGAGAATTTCATTCCCATTACCGTCCGGACTCCTGGAAGCTCAGCTTTAGTGGAATCGAACTTTATAAAATCACAGACATGGTCTCCCAAACTTGGCTTGATGGGGCTATTAGGATGGTGGATTCACATGTTGTGCTGGATCAGTGAATTGTTCTTTGTACTGATTTGTTTTGTTCTTTCCTACATGTGAATTTTGTCTGGGCACTCATTTAGGGCTTAATTTGATATTTTCTATCCCATATTTCTTGAAGAAAACCATTGAGAGTCTTGTATGATTTAATCTGATCATTCCTTTAATAGGCCTTGAGAACACTGATATAATTCATTGTTGCAGGCAATGAATGGTCAGTATCTTTGCAATCGTCAGATAACAGTGTCTTATGCATACAAGAAAGACACAAAGGGGAAGCGTCATGGCACTCCTGCAGGTCATTTTTTTTTTCTTTTACATCTATGTATATATTTGTTATTTTTGATCTTCCGTCCTTGATGTGATTGGCTCCGGCAGCTTTCTTATGTAGAAACTTTAAGGTAGGGAATCCTTAAATTTCAATATTAATCAATGTCTGGTGCCATAAAGCATTTACTCACATTGAATTTCTAATCAAAGAGAAATTTTTTATGGTAGATTATAATTACAGTCCCTAAGTTTGCGTGACTACTAAATCTTTAGAATTGTCCAGTGATATATCTACTTCCCAATACTCCTTTGTTGCCCAGTTCAGGAGTTCCTTCTGGGCGACGGGAAACGCCAGCAACCTTACCAAACTTTCCCATCTTCTAAGGATTTCTTTTAGGCTAATCTGGTACAAAGGAAAGTTGAATGGAAGGGAAAGGACGGAGTAGAACGTGATAGAGAAAATGACTTGTGCTTGTTTGTTCAATGGGAAATTTAGGGATGGAATAGAAAGTACACATAATTTTTTTTTTGTATTTTATTTCAAGTGATGTGACAAATTTTTGTCCATTCACTTGTGTGAAAAAAAGGAAAAACTATTTTAGATTTTGCTTCCATTCTAACCCCCCCCCCCACCACCACCATATCTATGAAGGGGAAAGGAAATAGTTTCCTTATTTAAGGAATGAAAAGTCCCAAGGCCGTTCCTTATGATGTTCAAACTAATTTAAATAGAGAGAGTCCTGAATATTCACCACTCCACGTATTGGTTATGATATAATTGTCATCATCTACACTACCAACGAACCAGTGGTGGCCAATACCATTCACTAAAATTGTATCACTGTACCGAACCAACACAGAATTTCATTCCCATTACCGTCCGGACTTCTCAGGATTGTAGTGTAATTCCATAAAATTGTGTAATACTTTTATGTTGCCTTTTAAATATTTTATTTTATGTATTTTGAAAAAGAAATGAATTTGAATCATTTTCTGAATCAATCACCAAAGAGAATTTGAATTCATTAAATAGATGGACTATGGTTGGTAGTTATTGGGAAGTCAGAAATGAATCAGAAACAATCCGTATTAATTTTAAATGGTTATTAACGACTTTCAATTCCATTCCAAGCAAAAGATTTTTGTTAAGATTGGGGTTAACTTTTAAGGAATTTTCTATCTGTGATTGTTTTGGAGTCTTTAGATGAACCCTTGTCCTGCCACTAAATGGTGCAACTGACTTGGTTGATCGCTCATATCCCTGGCATAGTCTATTCTCTAGTTTTTTTCAATGAAACTATCAGCAGCAAGTCTATTCTACGATTTCAACTCATCTGAGGCAGAAGTTATCGAAACAATGCAGGTAAAACTTTTCTCAGTATGTTTGGTACGTTGAATTCGTAACATGATTGAATGGAACTCAATTCTATCTGCACAATTTTTATTTCGACTCCTACAATTGTCAAATCAACATTCACCTCTTCACGCTTCTTTCTACAATTGTCAATTTTTATATTGGTTTCATATGATGCAGGTATTTTGAATATTTTGTTTGTTTATGTTAATTTTTTGGTCTTTACAGGAGATCCTAGATCAAATTGCCAGTGTAGACTTAGTGTTGAATCTCAAGTGCACAGATGATTGCTTGGTGAAGAAATTACCAGGGAATGTAATCTACACTCCTCGAGAATACCATTGCATGACTTGCTCGGGATTTGATCCATGTTTTGGGCTGCAGAATGCTCCTCAGAGATCTTCCAATGCTGACAAAGATACTGGCTAGAAGTCATTAAGTATCTACATCAAGAATATCCAGAAGCTCCAATATTTGTTGTGGGAACTATTAATTAGGTGGTGTTGTATCACATTTTAATATTCAAGTTTATGGATTCAAAAATTTATAATGAAATTATCAATTTTTATACAATATCAATATACCAAAATTTGTTCGGAATGAGTCATTTCAATTTTGCGAGTCAATTTACATAATTTGTTGTATTAAATTAAAAAAAAAAAAAAAAAGAGGATGGATATGGCAACGTTTTATAAAAGTTGCCAAAAGGGGATTTTTTGCAACGTTTTAAAAACGTTGCAAAAAGTGGACTTTTGGCAACGTTTTAAAAACGTTGCAAAAAATCTCCCACTCTACGGCAATACTGAGATTTGCAACATTTGAAAAACGTTGCAAAAGTCTTTCAACAACATTTTTGGAATGTTGCAAAAGACTTTTTTTCTTGTAGTGCTATTTCATGCCTAGAATACACAAGAATCTCACAGTAGAAGAGAAGAGAAGAGAAGAGAAGCCAAAGAGGTTCACCAATGGAGAGCCAAAAAGAGAGAGAGAGAGAGAGAGAGAGAGAGAGAGTGGTATTTTGCAAAGTATGGCTCTCAACTTTCTTGCCCTAGCCTTGCCCACGTGAGTGATAGAAAGATAGTGTATATATTCAAACTAAGTAGGTAAAGGCTTCTCCAACAAGTCACATGAAATATCTACCAAGTAATCTCTACCATCCATTTAATCTAAGGCTTACATTAAACATGAGTTAAGAGAAACATTTCTCACATTCTTCACCTTGGCTCTCTTAACACACTCTCTTGGTTGCGAATTTGCACATGGAAGAACTGTTCATCATCATCGCCCACTACCTGCAAGAAAAATTAACCCGTATCAATATGTAACAAAGATAAGCATAATTTAAATTTACCTGCAGGTAGAATTTTAGTTCCCACATCAAAGGGATTCCTGTCAGTATGAATCTTAACAAGTTTAACTTCATTTTGAGACAATTTCTCACGAATAAAATGATACTTTACCTCAATATGTTTTGATCTTTCATGATAAACAGGATTTTTACAAAGCAATAAAGCACTTTGACTATCAGTAAACGTAACAGGTATATCATGCATGAAGTTCAATTCTTTTAAAATTCATTTTAACCAAGTGCATTCCTTAACCGCCTAGGTTATGGCAACATACTCTGCCTCAGTACTTGACAAAGTAACTAAAGGCTGCAACTGTGACTTCCATGTTATATAATTGTCACCAAGTGTAAAAAAAGTAAGCTGTGGTAGACTTTCTGTTATCCTTGTCACCAGCAAAATCAGTATCTACATACCCCTTTAGAGTAAGTTTTTCAGATCTTTTTTCATACACAAGACCCAGATTTAATGTACCAACAATATACCTTAACAACCATTTCAAACCTACCCAATGGGGCTTTCCAAGGTTTGACATAAATCTGCTCAAAAAACTTATAGCATAGGCTAAGTCATGTATGGTTGTTATCATAGAGAATATAACGGAACCTATAGCATTAGAGTAGGGTATGTTCCTCATTTCTCTAAATTCCTCTTCAGTTTTAGGAGACTGTGCACTAGAAAGATTCATGTGAGCTGCTAAGGGAACGTTCACAGATTTTGATCCATTCATACCAAATTTAGTTATGACTTTGTTCAGATAGGCTTCTTGGGAAACAACTAGTCTATTTTCAGCCATATCTCTCTTTATAACCATCCCCAAAATCTTCTTAGCACTCCCCAAATCTTTCATATCGAATTCTGATTTTAAAAGGTTCTTCATCTTAGTGATTTCAATCTTACTTGAACTTGCTAGAGCATGTCATCTACATACAGCAACAAGTAGACCTCACAGCCCTTCTTACTATCATTATAGTACAGGGGTGATCATATTAACTCCTTTTAAAACCTATCTTCAGTACATAGGTATCGAACCTTATGTACCACTGTCTAGGGGTTTGTTTGAGCCCATACAGAGATCTTTCTAATTTGCACACACAGTTTAGTTTACCCTTCACCTCAAAACCTTGAGGCTGACTCATGTAAATAACCTCTTCCAATTCCCCATGTAGAAAGGCAGTCTTGACATCTAGTTATTCCAGTTCCCAGTTGAAATGAGCAACCAATGCAAGAATCAGTCTAATTATTTTGTACTTTATCACGGGAGAGAATATCCCATTGTAATCAACCCTCTTTTTTTGAGTAAACCCCTTCGCCACTAGTCTGGCATTATACCTAGGATGATCACTAGGATTATTTCCTTCTTTCAATTTGTAAATCCACTTACATTGAACTATCCTATGATCCTTAGGTCTGTTAACCAAATTCCAAGTTTTATTCTCCATTAAAGATCTCATCTCTTCCTGCATAGCTTTTAGCCAATTTTCAAAATATTTTCCATTCACAGCTTCTTCAAAACTATCCGGTTCTATCTGTTCAAGGGCGTCACCTGAAACTAAAGCAAAATCAGTCATATTTAGGGATTCATATCTAGGATTTGGCCTGATCTGTCTCCTTCCCCTATCCCTAGTAAGCTGATAATCTTGATTAGGTGGCTGATCATTAAAATGTTCAACTTTAACAGGTTCAATATTTTCTTGAAGTTCAGTCGCCCCTTCAGGTTCAAGTTCAGATTCAGTTTCATTTTCAGGTTCTTGATGTATAGGGTCATTAACCTCATTCCCAAGTGTAGGTGAATCAAGCTTAGTTAGCTTCACCTCAGTCTGAATACTCTTCTCAATTTCAGATTTGTTAGTTTCATCAGTTTTCTGTTTAGGCATGGCATCTCAGATTCATTAAAGACTACATTCCTACTGTTAATAATCTTAATGTCTTGAACCCCTGAAACCTACAACCTATAACCCTTCACACCCTCGAGATACCCTAACATCACACACTTGAACGCCCTTGGCTCAAGTTTTCCTTCAGATTGGTGTGCAAATGCAGCACATCCAAACACCCTCAAATGTTACAGATTTGGAGGCTCTCCCGTCCACAACTCCTGTGGGGTCTTAAACCCTATACTGCTGGACAGAGACCTATTAATCAGATAGGCTGCAGTACTTGCAGCTTAAGCCCAAAAGCCTTTCACAAGGCCAGAGCTAATCAATATACGCCTAACTTTGTTCATTATGATCTTGTTCATTCTCTCAGCGACCCCATTCTGTTCAGGTGTGTATTTAACAGTTCTGTGTCTTGTTATTCCTTTCTTCTTACAGAAGTTGTCAAATTCAAAATTGCAGAATTCAAGCCCATTATCAGTTCTCAAAGTTTTAAGCTTCTTATCTAGCTTATTCTCAATAGACTTCAACCAAATTCTAAATTTTTCAAAGGTTTCCGACTTAGCTTTCAAATGGTAAATCCAAACCTTTCTTAAATAATCATCCACTAAGGACAAGAAGTACTTGCTTCCACCAAATGTGGAGTGCTTCTCTGGGACCCATAGATCAGCATGGACATAGTCCAATGGTCTGCTGGTCCTATGAGAGCTAGCTTCAAAGCTCACCTTATGGGATTTACCCAAAACACAAGTTTCACAAAATTCCATAGATTCCATGTCATCTTTTCCAAGTAATTTCTGATTACTTAAAGATTTTAGCCCTTTGAACCCAATATGACCCATTCTGTTATGCCAAATTTTAGTTTTGTCTTTACTTACAGTAAGAAGGCTAGAATCAAGTGGTATTTCAGTTCTACCCTCCAGATAGTACAACACATTCATTTTAGGTCCTTTCATAACTATGAGAGAACCCCTCATAATTTTCAAAATTTTGTTACCAGACTTGAAGGTATATCCCTCATCTTCAAGAGAACCTAAGGAAATGAGATTCCTCTTTAAATTTGGAACATATCTAACATTTCTAAGCTACGTGACAGCTCCATCGTACATCCTGATGGCTATGTCACCAACTTCAACCACATTTTGAGAATTATTGTCCCCCATGTAGACCTTCCTGGATTCAGTCTCTTTATAGTTATAGAATCAAGACTTCTCAGGGCACATATAAAAAGTGCACCCTGTGTCTAGGATCCAATTTTTGTCAAATTCTTCCTCAGACACATTAAGGACATGCAAACTATCAAATTCAGAAACAATGGCAGCATTATCTTGATCAGAATTGTTCAGGTCTCTTTGTTTCCTTTTTCATTCAAAGCAGTCTTTCTTGAAATGTCCTAACTTTTCACAGTGATAACATTTCTTACCGCTTTTATCTTTTAATTTTGACCTCATTTTGGAATTTTCTCTCTCCTTCTTGTTATGGAAGTTAAATTCTTTCTTTTCAGATCTTCCCCTAACAAAGCTCTCTTCACAAGAATGAGTTCTATTGTCTCTTTTTAATTCAAGTTCTCTTGATTTTAAAGCATATGTGACAATAACTTGAGTGAGAGTGTCCCTACCATATCTTATGGTATTTTTCATTTCTCCGTAAGATTCAGGCAAAGAGTTTAGTAATATGACAGCTAAATCCTCATCGGCAAATTTTTTATCATTATGAGCGAGACTCTTAACAATTATGCTAAAGTCACTCAAATTTCTCTCGACATCCTTCCCGGGATCCATCTTAAAACTAAACAATTTTTCCAACAGATATATCTTGTTAGGTAAAGTTTTAGTCAAGAACATGACATCTAATTCAGTCCACAAAGTTCTAGCAGTTTTGGCATTATCAACTTGTCTAACAATGTTATGAGATAAATGCAAAATTATAGAACTGTAAGCAATTTCATTCATGTCTTCAATTTCATGTGGTTTAGCCTTTAACTCATCAGAAAATGTAGCAGGATCATCGAGAGCTTTAGCAACTCTCTGTTGGACCAAAATGGCCCTCATTTTCTGTTTTCAAATCGAGTAATCCCCCTTTCCATCGAATTGCGATAATTCGACCCTCGAACCCATTACAGATTCTGTAAAAGAGTGGCATGTACTCGTGGACATAACAGAAAAGGTTTTGAAAAAATCTTTCCCAGATGATCAATATAAAAATATGAATGCCGAGTTAAAACCAATTTTCAGAAATGAAGCATAATCCGTTCACGAAATAAAGGTATATAATGTGGGTAAATATGCTTCCAGGTTACAAATTAATCACAAGAATTCAATAAATGGAATTCACAAATAGGCAACCAAGCAATAATCATGCATAAACCGATAAGAATTACCAAACCTAACTTATAGGAGAGTTTGGAATAATCTTACCAAACTACTGTTGAAAAACAGTAAATATACCACCAAGTTTCACAACCGAACCGCCAAAGACGTCAAGTAGGGGCAAAATCGTCCAACTTTTTTTGTATAACCTGAAACATAAAACTAAAAATATTGGTACGTTCAGGACATCAAAATAAGCAAACTGCCTGAAAGAACCTTCGCCGAAAACGCTCGCCGAAGAGCCACGCGCCGTCGTCGGAATCCACGCGCCATCGCCGAAAAAAAGCTCCACCTTGGATGGTTCTACTCGGTTTGCAAAGCACGTCGGTGGTCTCGGATTTTCCAAATTCCTTCTGGTTTAGCGGGAAATCGCGTTTGAAGGTCTGATTTTTCAACAGATTTTTGGACAGCTTTCTTCCTCAGTTTCAGCTTCGATTTTAGGTTGTTTCAGGTGGTTTTCTGGTCTGTTTTTGGCCTTCAAAAAACCCCAACCTTGCTCTGATACCAGTTTTTTAGGATTATGGTTGATTTGTAGGCTCAGGAACAGTTTTCATGATATGCAAATGACCTTCCAAGAGAGCTAGAGAAAATCGGCAAAGAACCTTCTATACTTGGCTTGAAGAAACCACCCCTTCTCCTTCCCCAATCACTCAAGAATTACCAATGTAACCTAGCCCTATTTCATGCCTAGAATACACAAGAATCTCATAGTAGAAGAGAAGAGAAGAGAAGCCAAAGAGGTTCACCAATGGAGAGCCAAAAACGAGAGAGAGAGTGTGGTCTTTTGCAAAGTATGGCTCTCAACTTTCTTGCCCTAGCCTTGCCCACGTGAGTGATACAAAGATAGTGTATATATTCAAACTAAATAGGTAAAGGCTTCTCCAACATGTCACATGAAATATCTACAAGTAATCTCCACCATCCATTTAATCTAAGGCTCACATTAAACATGAGTTAAGAGAAACATTTCTCACACATGTAGTACCAACATAAATTTGATACACATGTTGCCTCTCATCCTCCACTAAATTCTAATGATGGTGCAATAGCCTAAAACCTCCAAGAAGTAGTGGGGCTATTCTCCCCCGTGGCCACTCTGGTGTGAGAATTAGTATGGGAAAAAGAAACAATTCTCAACCCTAGGCCGCCCTTAATTTTTTTCTATTATTTATTTTTGAGGTTCGTAGCAGTGTCGAGTCCCTAGTGCAATTATTTACTTTTTATATTTTTTTATTTTATCTTGGTTGCACTTATGGCTCTTGTGTTCAATCATGTAGTGGAGTTGTGTTCCTTAACCAATTTCGGCTGAGGCTTGTTGGGTGACACTTAGTTAATCGACCAGTTGGTAATTGGACTAGCCAATTTTGCTAGGTCACGTCGCCTTGCAACTTGTTAAGGCTCATTGCCCTTTTTACTATAAGGGTTTTTTTCGCTTTTTTATTATTTAGCTAAGGTCATGATCTTGCGATTTGTTAAGGCTCCTCGATTTTCATTTGTTAAGGCCTTTCATCTTATCATCGATGTTAGGGTCTACCAACTCGATTGAGATGTTTATTCCCCTACTTAATCATTATCTTCCACGTGCCCGACAATTGCTGAGTTTTGTCACGCCCAATTGGACATGAGTGATCTTCGTTTGGCCATTGGAATTTGCTTGTAAATATCGCTTACAGACCTATGTTTTTCATTTATAGTAGATGGCCACAGCTTTGATGATTGAATTGAGAAAGTTGATAGCCTTCTTACATATAATAACCAGCCCAAAGTTTGCTTGGCCTCATCAACAGCATATTTTCTGTTAAAAATAATGGGCTTTACTAGTTTTTGGTACCTTCAGATAAAAATTGGGAATTTGTTTGCCTTAAAAGAAAATAATGCCAATTCTTTTCAATAATATGATTAAAGAGGTCTTCAACTCATCAGGTTACAATGATAATCATCGTGCATATTTTCTTTGCTAAACCAAAATTGAGATAGGCGCTACTGAATCCTATTTAGGCAACGACAGCTTGGAATGAAATTCAATTATTCTTATGATAGTTTTTCCTTGTGCAAGTTCAATACATGCTAGTAGCCGAGTGAGGAGCACGTAAACCCATGGCCAAGAGCTCCATTTTTTGTCGGATCTTTCCCAATTCCTTAGTCACAAATTGTGCGTGGATAGATAGTGCAGAAAATTTTAAAATTGTCTATTGTAAATTACCATATTTTAAAGTAACCCTAGTTTTTTATCATGTGAGGAATATTGAAATGGCAGGAAATATTTGACATTTTGAAATATATATATATATATATATGTATGTATTTCATATTTATCACATATAGTCAAAATGTTTGACTTATTTTGTACATGATTAATGTTTTAAATTGGTGGGAGTTCAAAAGTTGAAGCAATTCTGACCTAGAACCTATGATTTTGCACTATGAAACTGATTTTGTGATAATGTAACATTAGGCTAATGGACGGTGATTGGGAACTCGGTGAACTTTTGACTCTGTGTCTAGTGTGAAATTATCATAAAACTTAATTTGCACAAACGCAAAATGATGTGTGTATAAATGGATATTTATATGATTGTCTCTAAAAATTTTGACATACCATGGCATCTAAGAATATCATATCTGACCTTAATAAGGGTGACAAATAGAATGGTGATAACTAGACCACTTGGGGCCATAAATTTTGGTATTTTTTGGAAGAACATAATTGCCTTGAGGGCATTAATCGCGTGATGGAAGACCCAGAGGAAGGTCAAACTGCTCAACAGAGAAGGGATCAGGAAACTTACCAGACATGAAAAGAAAGATTCCACTGCTCATGTAATTTTGGTAAGGTCCATAGTGTATGATCTCATTCATGAGTGTGAGCAGTTTTCGACTGCTCATGGCATCTGGACATATTTGAGAGAGAAATATGGTGGTACTAGTGTGACTAGATGAGACAACTGACTATTAAGTTTGATACTTATAAGAAACTTCATAATCACAACATGTGATGATCATGTCCATTATGATTAGGGGATTGAAGTTAGCTGGCCACATACTCTCTGATGAACAACAAGTTCAGACTTTGATCCGCTCCCTTCCTAATAATTAGGAACATCTAAAAGTCAATCTGACTTATAATGTAGCATCAAAACATTTGTTGATGCTGCCCGCCATGTGGAAGTAGAGGATGAGTGCCTTGGTGCGGCTAAATCTCTGGGACATGCTTTTGTGGCTAAATCTAGTTCTGGGAAAGCTTCCAATTTTAAGCGTAAGAACAACTTGTTAAAAGGCGAGAAATGGAAGAGAAAAAATCGGACAGGGACCTAAAAATAACAAACCTAAGCGCAACAGGAAAGGTAAATGGTATTGAAAGAAGAAAGGTAAGAGCAAGTTGAAATGTTTCAACTGTCAGATGTTGAGTTACTTTGTTCGGGAATGCCCTGAGCCAAAGAAGGTAGCTCTTATAAATATTTCTTTTAGTGTTGTTTATGTTTCAAGCACTGTTATGCTAATTGAATCTTATCATATGTGGATTGTAGACTCAGGAACAACAAACCTTGTAATCAGGGATCGAGAAGCGTTTGTGGAGTTCCGTTGATTTCCAGCTGGTACAAAACAGATATACACAGGCAACGATGATAGAATGGAGGTGAAAGGGATCGGTACATGTAAGTTACATTTACGTGGTTGCAGTACTATTCTCCTTCATAATGTCCTGTTTGCACCGGGGATACAAAGGAACTTAATTTCTGTTGTTGTTCTTTTAAGATTAGGTTTCAATTTGAAATTTTGTGGTAACTATATTTGTATAAACAATGGTAATGTATTTTATGAATTTGGACATGTAGAATTGATTTTGTAGTCTTGGATTGTGATCCAAACACTTATAATTATTATATTTACCGTTATTTTTCTATGAATGTATCTTCTTCTTCTTCTTCTAAAGATTTGAATATTGATACATCTATATGGCATGCTAGATTATGACATATTGTGTAAGAGAGAATGAATAGGTTCTCCAAAGAAGACTTGCTAGGTTCAATCGCTATGGTTTCTTTACCTACTTGTGAACATTGCCTAATCGAAAAACAACACGAAAACCATTCGGTAAAGCGTTAAGAATCGAACTTCCATTGCAGTTACTCCATTCAGATATATATGGCCCTATGAATGTGAGGGCCAAGACATGAAGCCTCTTATTTCATTACTTTTATTGACGATTTCAAGTGGTATAGTTATGTCTATTTGATTTCTCATAGGTCGGAGACATTAGAATGCTCTAGACGATATTTAAATGTGGTAGAAATCAAATGGATAGAAAGGTAAAAGCCTTAAGAATTAATCGAGGACGTGAATATCTATCCAAAGAGTTCAAAGAACTATGTAATGATAAGGAAATCATTAGACAGTTAACTATTCTCAATACACCACAACAAAATGGTGTTACTGAAAGGAGGAATATAACGTTGCTAGAAATGGTGAGGTCCATGATGGCGCAAGCTAACTTACCTATTTCCTATTGGGAAGATGTTTTGTTAACTGCGACCTATATTCTAAATAGAGTTCCCTCTAAATCTGTACGTACTACCACATATCAGCTTTGGACAGCTAGATCCCCTGATTTAAGTTCTCTTAGATCCTGGGGATCAGCTGCCTATATCCATGATTCCTCAAGTAAGTTTTGAAACTTGGGTGCTAGAGGTTCATATGGTCGAAAAGCTATTGAGAACAAATGGGGTCTAAACATAAAGCGAAAAGGTGATGGGACTATAGAGAGGTATAAGGCTCGATTGGTGGCAAAGGTTATACTCAACATAAGGGTATAAATTATGAAAAGTCCTTTTCACCAATAGCAGATTTACTTCAATTCACCTACTTTTAGCTATTTTAGCACGTTTAGATTTAGAATTACATCAAATGGACGTGAAGTCTGTCTTTCTCAATGAAGAATTAGATGAAGAAATCTATATGCAACAACCTGTAAGTTTCATTAAAACAGGCCAAGAGCATAAAGTTTGTAAATTGAATAGATCAATTTATGGCCTAAGCAGTCTTCTAGACAGTGGTACTTGAGATTTGACAAAGCAGTTATCTTGTACAATTTTGTTGTGATGAACAAAGATCACTTTATTTATTTGAAAGGGAACAATCAGAAATTTGTAATTTTATCTATCTATATAGATGATATCTTATTGCCTAGGAATTATAAGAAATACATTAAAACCATTAAGAAATGGTTGTCCTCAAATTTTGAAATGAAGGACATGGATGAAGCAGATTACATATTAGATGTTAAAATCCATTGAGATCATTCGAAGAGGCTTCTTGCCCTATCACAAGAGCCATAAATAAAGAAAATTCTTGAACGTTCCAAAATGGAGAGTTGCAATCCTATTGACATTCCTATATCAAAAGGCGAAACTCTAAGTTTACGTATGTATCCTAAAACTATTGAAGAAAAAGAAAAAATGTCCAGACATGCATTTCCTTGTCCATAATGGAAGCAGAATTCGTAGTACGTGCTTCATCGGTATAGTAAGCTGTTTGGTTAAGAAGATTCTTACAGCATCCAAGAGTACTTAGTGGTGATATAGGACCTATTTTGATTTGCTGTGATAGTCAGGTAGCTATGGTATATACAAAGGATCCCAAGTATCATAGCAGAACCGAACACATTGATATAAATTATAATTTTGTAAGAGACATCATTAGAAAGAAAAAAGTAAGTTTGGAGTATATTTCTATCCACCTAATGGTAGTTGATCCTCTTACAAAACCTATCCCTAGAGATGTTTTTATGACTCATGTCAAATATTTGGTATTGTGTAGAATTTGATTTATGTACTATGTAAACTTTTTCGTGTAAGTCCCTTAATGAACAATATTTTGAGTTCATATGTTGAGAGTAATCTTTGTTTTGATTTTTAGATTACCATTTAATATGCACATATAAAGTATGTCAAACGAGTTGAGATTGGTTTACTCACACAAACAATCACTTCAGACACTCGGAGATGTGCTAAGATGAGACACAGTGATCATATTGTGTACATGATTCAGTCGCTTTGAAGAGATATCAAGACGAGATTACAAGTAATAGGTATGGATTTTTTTTTGTTATCCATAAGACCTGTTTTATAGCTAGATCGAGTTCTCGATTGAGATTTCCTAGAGAAATAAATATAAGGAGAACTCATGTTAGATATCAAGGAATATCTAAACTGTGATCTGTACAGTATATGTTATTTGTAAGATATGACATACGCCCTAAGAAAAGGATAAAACATCGTAACACATGTTTCATTTCACGTGTGCTTTAATGACCAATGAGAGATGAAAGAATTGATCCCTACTTCTTCATTGTGTGAGACTCTGAGGTACATTTGACCTCACTTATATACCCTTGTGACTTTTGACTGTTCTCATAATTTATTTCGATGTTGCTACTTTAGAATGTTGTCAATAACTATGGTTGATTCGATTTGAAGGGACATGTCTAGGAAAGTAGCTAACTAAAAATTAAGGGATTCAAGTAGGAAATGAATACTTTTTATATAACACCTCAGCTTGTATTCATCATCCGGGCAATTGTGTTAATTTTTTTAGTTTTGCGACACAATTGTGCATACAATATATACAAGAAAGTTTAGTATGTTCTTTTGGTTTATTGAGGGATCGGAAATACTTGAACTGGTGTTAAAAAATATGTCTGGGGTATAACGAGAAATGTATTTCCACTAATAGAGCTGTTATATATCCCTAACAAGTGTATGGTATTGTATGCTCTTAAATTAACTTGCTGGTCACACGATCCATTTACATGTATGAACTTGGAGATGATGAGATAAAAATAATTGATATTATATTTAGATCAGGTTAAACCCATCATGTGCAAGTGGAAGATGTTGGGAAAAAAATGGATCGCCCATGTGGACAGGCACAACCCGAATTGCATGAAAACAAGTGGATGGAGGAGTTGATTTTTTTAAATTTGAAAATTAACTTCTCCACCACCAATAACTCCCATGCAACTTCCATTACTCTATTATTATGAAAAGCAAACAAACATAAAAAATTCGGGTTAAGGGAGTAGAAGGAATCTACATGAATGAAAATGCTTGATTTTGGAAATATTACATTCAAAGTTGGTTCTTGGATTGTGGCTATCAGATTCCTTTGTGATCGAGTTTCTGATCAGAAGAGGAGTACTTGGAAAACAAACAAGTAGCAAGAAGGCAAGTAATTCAACCTTTCATTTTCTTGGGATGTCAAGTAAGTTTTAATACTCCAAACTCGGTTATAAGCATGCAAGCACGATTTACAATTGACTTATCAGGTTGAACCCACTATATTGATATAGTATGGTTGCATCGCATGGAATGTATGATAGAATTTCTATTTCCTTGTTGAAGAAACGCAATTCAAGGCTTTGACATCTTAACTGTGCACTTTATTTGTTGAAATTCTCTCATTGATATAACGCAACCAAAGTTGCAAGCAATTAGTCAACAAAAGCCAATGACAATTTGTGGTTTACCCATGTTGCCAATGGGCATATGGAGATATGATTGACTTAATTGCTCTTAGAATTAAAATATTTTGGTAGAATTGAAAGAGGAAACATATCAAATTACCGAGCTACTAAATCATTCTTTGAAGGGGAGTGGAGTGTCAGTCCATAAGGTCGAACATTGACCCTAAGTTAAGTGGCATTTGAATCTTTCATATGCTCGTATGGGTGAACATTGACCCTAAGTTAAGTGGCATTCGAATCTTTCATGTGCTTTTAAATAGGTAGTCGTTCATTCACTACAAGAAAAAATGCCTATCGCAACATGCAAAAGGTAACATTCGATAATTGTGCGTTGCTAAAAGGGGTCTATCGCAACATTCAGCAAGTGCATGTTGCTATTGGTTGATAAGATCGAGTTTTGACAACATTTTTTTTTTATGAATGTTGCAATGCACCCTTTTGCAACGTTCGGTGTCCGTTGCCATAAATTATTTTTAGCAACGTGCGCTGTACGTTGCTGTTAGTGTTTTAGCAACGTGCAGTGCACGTTGCCGTAAATAACTTTGAGCAACGCACAGCGCGCGTTGCTGTTAGTGTTTTAGTAACGTGCAGTGCGCGTTGTCGCAAAAAAGTTTTAGAAACACGCAGTTTTTTTTTTAATGTTAACACCTGTCCAGCCCAGCAAGAAGTAAAGCCCAACAATATTTAATCCAAGGGAAGAATTCATTTGTCAGGGGTATTCTTTACCCCAAATCACAATTCAGGTGTAAAGTTTTGAAGTGCAAAAATCAAATATCATTTTATTAATTAAAAATAATTAACTATTTTAATGTCACAATTGTACGATTTTTTGTCACATTTACATAATTAAAGGTCACAATTAATTTACTAGTTATATATTATTGAATTTTATGGTCACAAATTATTTCGATATCACAGTTTATTTGTTGGTCACAATTTTTCAAACTAGCTGGTCACAGAAATTTGACAATCACATGTTGTCAAATTTTTAGGTCACAAATGAGTACCTGGTCATGGTTAAATTATTGGTCACAGATTAATAAATAATTGGTCATATAGACCCGAAGCCCCGAATCCCGACCCAATAATTGGTCACAGATCGACCAAATAGTTGGTCACTTCAACACATCCTCGTCACTGCCGCCGTCACCACCAGCACCACATTGCACCACAACCATCGATCACCACCTTGTCGTCGACACCACCAATTCCACTACCAACACAACCAAATTCACCTCTACCTCCAACAACCACCCACCACCGCACCCACATCTACCATATCAACCACACAGTATCATCACCACCACCAACCCATCACACACCACATCTGCACCACCACAACTGTCGAACACCACTGTACACCACCACGCTGCCAACATCGCACACACACTCACCACTGCCGCCCTCCTTAGGTAGGAAAGAGAAAGAAAAAAACCCTCAAATCCTCTTCCTACGTTGGCACCAGTCGGCGCCAAAGGACTACAGCCTCGCGAAGTTGCGTTCCCAGTAGCGTCGCAACGCTGGGTAGATTGCAAAAATAAGTGGTCATCGAAGTGAACAAACAGCCACAAAATCAGAACGCAGAGCACCATCGCCACCAACACTAGATCCACCATCAGCCGCCCGATCCACCACCACCACTAAAACCACCCAAACATCACCACACCATGGAAATAACCACCAACAACAAACAAAAATCACTCAAATCTGGCGTGGCCGCCATCTTCACACCCAAAATCATCTCAATACCTTGGCGGCCCAACGTCGCTGCAAGCTCGATCGTTCTTATCTACCATTGCCACAGTATCGCAGACGACCACCTCCAATCAGAACCACCGTTTTTCACAAATACAAAAGAAGAAAGGAGAGAAGAGAAAGAGAGCGATGACGACGGCGTGAGAGTGGATGCGAGAGTAGAGAGAAAGAGGAGATGAATATGAGAAAAATGATTTAGAATTTGTAAATATAATATTTTAATTATTGATTCTTTGCACTTGGGTTTTGCACTTGCCATTTGAAACATTGGAACTCCTGGTGGGTCTAATTTCCTCTTAACCAAATCAACACTTACACCCAATTATGACCCATTCCCATTTTGCATCAATTCACGTTTCAATTTCCAAGACCCAACCCCCCCTTTTTGCTCCGCCGCGGCACCGACTACGCTCAGGCTACTTCTCCCACCCTATACCGGAGCCGCTCAGGCTCTGCCTCCGTGAATCGCGCTACTCCAGACTGTGCAGTGGCTGTTTGGTACTGGATTAAGCTTCTCCGGTTGTCCCCGACTCCCCGAGGCTTCGAACTCCGCCGATGGCAAAAACTTCACTGATTCTGTGATTCACTCCTCGAGGAAGAGGAAGGCATCAATGACCAGTCTATACATCATAAATGCGCTGAAATCCAATCCGCCATTAGTGAAGGACTGAAGGTACTACCGTACTGGCCTCTTCTAGCTCTTCATGGGAGGGTTTTTGTTATTAGTGAATTTTCCTTAACGAGATGGAGGATTTAAAGGGTTGTCTATTTGTGCCTTTCAATTTGCTCCCTTGTGTTTGGATAATTGGATTAACTGGTAGATTGTTGACAAACTTTCATTTTTATTGTGAATGAGTTTGATTTGTACTTTGTAGCTCGCCAATGTGACTATAATCCTGTTATTCATTTATTGTAGACTTTTAATTAGATTCTTGATATCCTGCAATTTGTTGGGATAACTGGTAATGTAAAACCGGTAGTTTTAAGTGATTAAATTTAAAATGTTATTCTTGATTTCATTTTAATATGTTGGCTATATAATTATATATGATACAGACCTAGTAGAAGCAAGGGGTACTTGGACTTTTTGTACTGTGATTATGGATTTTCTTGTTAGTTGTGATGCAATATATTGTTATATTGACTTGTTACAGTTCTTTTAGTGGGTGTTGTATTTTTGGTAGGAGCGTTAACTTTTTGATCCTATATGCTAAGTTCATCAATTCTATAGTGTGACTTGGGCCCTTTACGTTATCTAGGTTATGAAAGACGCTGGCACATGTGTTTCCTCTTTGTTCGTTTTGCCCAAATAGAACAAGATAAGAATTTGGACATACTGCTTCAACTTGATGCATTATTGGAACTATGATTAACTATTTAGTTGCTGGTATCATGTTGAAAAGTCGTCTTCTAAAAAATATAATGCTCTTTCAATGAAGAAAAATGTTTTGTTTCCAAAGAAAGTAAAGTTAAGATAAAATAAAACTGAAAAGATTTCATAAAGTTTATTTAAAGCATCTTGTGCAGAGGGATTCCTTGCTGGTTTCTTTTCTTGCTACTCCTTTTGTGAAGTGGCAAACTTACCCATAACATTAACATCAACCAGTAAACATCCAAAAGAGACCCTCGAGTCATTAGTTGAATTACTCTCTGTTCTCCTTGGACGTTGTCCTGTTTCCTTTACTCAATCACTTCACTAGTGGATTTGAAAGAAGAACCAGATAATATAACATTAATTGAACCAGAATGCAATCTAGAAAAACACATCTTTGCACCAAAAACATGGATTCAGTTTAATAGACCTTTATCTCACTCATGGGTCCAAATAGTGAGATCACATGACAAATGATAAATGTTCTTACTTTCTAGCATAAGGGATAGTACCTAACTTTTGTACTCCACCTCGTTGGTATCTAAATGAAAGACACACCTGCATGTATTTGGGTGCACAATTGTGTCAGTAAACAAGCATGTGGCATTTTTCTCCAATTCATATTCCACTTGAATGAGTGCTTTTTAAATGGAGTGAATCTCAAATGGGGTGTGATGCATAAATCTTATTTTATTGTAGCTCGGTAAACCCATTATAATAAATACACTCAGATATAAGAATATGCAATGCCTGCGAGACATGCTACAGAAAGAGAAATGCTACTTCCTTTCGTCAAAATTATTAAACATTTTGTTAGTTCCTTGATGAGAATCTAGGGCATTTTGTTTTTCAATAAATACACTTGTTTTTGTGGTATCCTCGGAGGTACTACACCTTTGGAAAATTCAACGTGTCAACTATTGCATTGGTACCGGTATGATGAGGAAGAAATTGTAGTAGAAGGGAAGATTGCATCAATCGACCCAAGCGCAAAGGTACACCACATGCCACTTGGGCGAGATTGTTGGAAGGTTTGGGTTGAAGAAGTGTATATGGGTCATTTGACCTTATATAGACCTACTGATGAATTTCGAGTTCTAAATGAAGCCATGGAAAGTACCATTGCTTGGTCAAAGAGTAGTATTAGACTCATTTGACAATGGTATTTCATGAATTTTTGCACTTCTGCATGTATTTATTTCTTCATTTCTGTAGTTTTGCCCACTAGTTGCCAAACTTGTTTGCCTGAAGAAATTAATCTATTCAATGCAGGTTTAGTAATATCCAAGACACTGTTGTTTCATCTAGCTTCTCGATCTTGTACAAGTCTCTTCCAAGTGAAATTCCAAGAATCACTAATTCTTGTGTTTTTCTTGTGCTTGCAGTAGAATTCTCCTAATGCCCAACCGAGAGAGTACATTCTTTAAAGTGTTAAGGAAGTCAGGTATTTTGGATTCAAGAATTTGATATTTTCCTCAAATGTGTGGTTGCAGGATCTCAAGAATCAAAGGGTCGAATCAATGTATGAACAGGGACTTGGATCACCAAATGATGTTATGAGTATGATATGAAGTAGACGCATAACGGACAACCACCAAGAAAATAGTGCAAGACTTGGGTATTTATAGTTATGGATGTTTAGGTATTATAGGTTATGTAAAACTTTTCAAAATCGCGAATTAGGGTTGGTCGGATAATATCATCACTCGAGCGAAGGGGCATCGAGGAGCGAGCGAGAGGCATTTTATTTTTCTCACTCAAGCATTGTCTTGGCGAGAGGCGAGCGAAAATGCGGCATTTC
Organism: Osmanthus fragrans; assembly: GCA_019395295.1. Lineage (NCBI taxonomy): Eukaryota > Viridiplantae > Streptophyta > Magnoliopsida > Lamiales > Oleaceae > Osmanthus > Osmanthus fragrans. The sequence goes on along the minus strand of CM033350.1, from coordinate 19,862,040 downwards.
TTCTTCTTTGTTCCAAAATCGATCTCTGACCCTAAGCTATCTTATACAATTATACAATATTGCTCCTAGCTCATTGACTTTTAGAGTTATTCCATTTAGTCCTTTTTGTTCACAGAATCGTAAATAAGCATACTAGTTTGAAGCGTGACATTGATGCTAATCAAAACACCAACTGAAACATTAACATCACAAAACATCAAAACTCAAATAGCTTTGCATAATGATATGAAATGCAATGCAATGTAAATTTTCACCTTAACAGCAAACTCTAAACATTTTTATGCAGTATCAAAATATATCTATATCTCACTCCAACGACCCTTAGATATAATATGCAAATTCAATTTCGAGTTTCTCCTCTTATATGTATTATCTCTCACTTTGTATATACTCTTTCCCTTTTTTTGTCATAAATGACGAATGGTGCAATTTCAAACTCCATTTTAGCAATAATATGTAACAATTTAAAAATGCAATTGATAGCATGCACAAGTATAATTAATGATTAGTAAATTTTTTCACATACTCATTTTAAGTTAAAATAGAGTAAATTGCATAAATGATATATGTGTGTAAAGTGTTACTAATCCTTTGTAAGCATGACTCCAAATCTTAATTTTGTGAGAAATGACATGCAAAACATCACTGTCAATAAGTTTATTCTCATACTTATGAAAGTCAAACCATCAAACACATTAGAATCTTTAAATAAAGCTCGTTTTGCATGTATATTTTGATATTTTCTTTTTTCCCCCTAAATTTGAGCATGCATCTTTCACATTTTTCAATATTTTTTAAGCTCGTTAATTTTTAAATCTTAAGTACAGATCATTCTCCATTAAGCAACTAAGATGATCTCTGTAGTGAGCTTTAGACCGGTTAACCCAAGTCAGTTGACCACAGACACAGGGTTTGAGACATCCCGCAAGCTTTATTACTTGAGTCAAATAGGTTCCAAATAAGAACATAAAATATTGAGTTTTTAGTATGATGGGATATACTTGAGTTTAGACCCAACAAATTTGGTCAATTCATATTCAAAGTCACCTTACTAACAAGTGACTGTCATCCTAAATCTTACACACATAGTTAAGTCTCACTTACAATATCATAGTGAGTGCAGTGCAGATGGTATATGTGCTACATCTTATCAATTAAGCTCATATATGGTTACAATACACAAGTTCAAGAATGTTATATATCATGTTGTATAAAAGATTCCATTCCCAAAATTTATTTATTTTTTTGTATTTTTCATATGTCAAATTTTTTGTGTTTTTTTATATTTAAAAACATGAATGCTCCAAGCACAAAAAAAAAATTACACAAAAAAAATAATAATAACGTGCATGTGTCAATGCAAATACAACGAAGATGCACATATATGAAACAACTACATAAAAAGCAAAAAAAAAAAAAAAAAAATGAGATGCATGCATAGATCAATGATATATAGTGACAAACATAGACATGCACCAAAATTACCTAATCAGTTAGATAAAAAAAATGCTCTTACCTTAAGAGCACCGTGATCTATTTCATAATTTTTTAAATCACTCTTTTTCACCCAAATCTGTCTAGTGACAGGAATGTTCTTTGTTACCCGTCATTAATTTGGTCAATTGATTCACCCTGATCAGTGAAAAAGTCAATCTTTCCAACAAACTCTTGATTTTTGTTTCTATTGAACTTCAAGTTTCTATTTCTGTTCAGGAATTGACGATATCTAGGCATTTTGTGTCCTAACTCACCACAATGAAAGCATGTAGGGATAAACCTATGGCCAATGTTGTGTGATCGTGGACGTCTATTCCTAGGTCGACGGGTACGCTGTCTGGTGGACCTCTGTCCTACAAATCTCTTATTTTTTGATTCTGGGTCAGGCACATGTTTAGGCTGGTTAGTGACAGGAACAAAAGTGGTATTTGAAGTACTAGCGATATTCTCTTTAAAACCTAGACCTCCTCTATTACCAGCCGACTTTCATTCTTAGGATGTTATATAGCTTTTCAGAACCACTAGAAAAGGCAAGGAATTGAGACTTGGAATACTCTAGTTCGCTCAGAAGATTCTTAATCTGGATTTCTATTCTTCTTTGTAATGCCCCGACCCCTAGTGGACCGAAACGCTACTTGCTTTACTTAACTTAACTGGTGGTTTAGTAACAAGTGTACATATCTTAGCGGAAGCTTAAATCTTAACAAACATTATTTTTGAAGGATATTGAATTAAAACACTTTATAACTTTCCAAAATCATGAAATATAATTTATTTGATGAAATCATGAATTGTTCAAGATACTCAAAAGAAATAACGTTGGAAATAACATTTGAAACATTAAAGACTTTAAGGGCCCGTTTGGCCCTCATTCCATTCTCATTCTCATTTTTTTTTCTTTCTTCATTTCAACCACACATTTTTCAAATAAAATAATATTACACACAAATCTAAAAAATTTTATCATTTTTTCACCACACATTTTTCCATCAATCACTATTCCAAAAATTCTATTCTCATTAAAATCAACATCAAACACACTCTAAATCTAAATCACTTGTTCACCGGGTTCCCATAGGCTTATTGCATCTCCTTCCATCTCTTCCATTATCCAACCCGGTGCATCAACATTTAATCTGTAGATATAGGGTAGAAACTCGTGAGTTGAAAACTCAATAGGCGTCATAGATGTAATCGTGATTAAGCTAAGCATTTCATAAGAATTAACATTAGAACTTCCATAAAACATGTCGTACCCGGAGGTACCATTTGACATGAAAATGTATGTCGTACCAACGAAACCATTTGACATGAAAGGTGCATGCCGAACCAATGATACCATTTGACACACAACATTAACCTTTAAATGTATGCCGCACCGACGGAACCATTTGACATGAAAGGCACATGCCGAACCGACGATACCATTTGACCCACAACATTAGCCTTTAACATAGAACATTACTTGCTAGAAATTATAACTTAAACACGTATAACAACTTTATGCACCTCTACCTACCTCAATTTGATGCTTGATGAACTTTGAAAATTTTTGATGAACTTCAAAAACTTTGATGAAGTTTGGACGTTTGGACCTTCCTTTGTTGTTTGAAAACACCTTTTGAAATAACAAAAACCTTCTTACAGAATATTTTTGCCAACACCTAAAACTTCAAAAAAACACTTTGAAAACCGCCTTCCTTTTCTCTCCCAAACTCTCTATTTTTCTCTCAATTTTGAAAGCAAATTGAAAATGCTTTTGGTGTGAAAAATCAAATGAACGAAGAGGGTATTTATAAGTGAGATTTGGGGTGGGTGAAAGGTCATATTAAATAGGGTAATTAAGTTGTGCAAGTAGTGGCCATTAATTCTCAACAATTCGCGGGTTTCGGGTTTTTCGGTCGACACTGCACAGCCTACAGTATTTTTATCATAACGTTTTCTCCCGATATCCGATTGAGGTGATTCAAAGTGCGTTGGAAAGCTAATTCAAAGAGTTACAACTTTTATTCAGATATCATTTTCAAATTCGAATGTTTTCTATGTCGAAAATGGGTCTCAAAGGAGACAAAATATTTGAAGTATACTTTTAGCCATAAAATGAAATACTTTGCATTCCGTCCAATCTTCATCAAATCGTTTTTAAGAAAATACTTTATAAACATCATTTTACCTTTAAACATGTATTGGACTATCTTTTGAGCTTATATTTCCTTTATTAGGCCTAATATGAAGTTAATCACACAATTATGAGCCTAGCTTTATAGAAAAGATTCGGGCCTCTACATCCGTCCTCCCTTATATAAATTTCGTCCTCGAAATTTACCTTACAATTGGGCAAGGAGTGCGGGATACTTGACTTTAACTTCTTCTTCCTTTTACAACGTCGCTTCTTCCATTTCGTGATTATTCAACTGTATCTTAACCAGTTGAATCTCTTTACTCCTTAGGTTATGCACTTTTCGGTCCAGTGTCTTAATTGGTGATTCTTCATAAGATAAATCCTTTTGTACTTCTAGGGTCTGATAACTTATCACATGATTAGGACCGTGCACGTATTTCTTTATCATTGATACGTGGAACACATTGTGTACTGCTGACAATTCAGATGACAAAGCTAATCGGTAAGCCACGTTCCCAACCTTATCAAGTATCTCGAAAGGTCCAATATACCGGGGTCGTAGCTTGCTCTTCTTTCCAAATCTAAGTACACCTTTCATTGGTGCTACCTTTAAAAAGACTTTGTCTCCCACTTGAAAATCTAAATCCTTTCTTCTCGTGTCAGCATAGCTCTTCTGCCGATCCTGTGCTGTCTTTATCCTTACTCGAATCTGATCGATCGCTTCAACTGTCCTTTCAACTATTTCTGGTCCCAAAATTCTCTTCTCTCCGACTTCGTCCCAATAAACATGGGATCTACATCTTCTTCCATAGAGAGCTTCATACGGTGCCATTCCAATAGTTGCTTGAAAACTATTATTATACGCAAATTCTACTAGGGGTAAGTATAACTCCCAACTACCACCTAGATCCAAAACACATGCTCTCAACATGTCCTCTAAAGTCTGGATGATCCTTTCAGACTGTCCGTCAGATTGCGGGTGATATGCTGTACTGAAATTCAGCTTCGTTTCCATAGCTGGTTGTAGGCTTTTCCAGAATTTAGATATAAACATTGGGTCTCTATCAGACACAATAGACAAAGGTACACCGTGTATCCATACTATTTCTTTTATGTACAATTGTGCCAACTGGTCCATACTGAAAGTCATTTTCATTGGAAGAAAATGAGCTGTCTTCGTCAATCGGTCTACTATAACCCATATAGTATTGTGTTCTTTTGCTGACTTTGGAAATCCAACCACAAAATCCATTGTGATGTTTTCCCATTTCCATTTCGGTATCTCTAAAGGATTCAGTAATCCTGCTGGTCTTTGGTGTTCCGCCTTAACCTGCTGACATACTATGCATTTCTGCACGTACAGTCTGATACTCATTTTCATATTTCTCCACCAAAATGTATCTCGGAGGTCTCGATACATTTTCGTACCACCGGGATGTGCGGTGTACGGGATGGAATGAGCTTTTTTTTAATATCTCGTTCCTCAAATCCTCATACTTAGGCACGCAGATTCTTCCTTTAAATATCAGTGCTTGGTCTGTGGCTATTCCAAAATCTTTCCTCTTATCTGTTCCAACTTCTTCCTTGATCTTCATCAAGAACAGGTCCTTACCTTGTGCTTCTATAATTCGCTATCGAAGAGTAGGTCGAATTGTCAAAGCTGCTAATCTCCCTGTGACTTGTCTTGGTGTGGTAACCACCTCAATCTTCAATCTTTCCAAGTCCTTGTCTAACTTCATTTGACAACTGAGTAGTGACGTCAACTGTCCCGTCAATTTCCTACTCAAGGCGTCGGCCACCACATTTGCCTTACCTGGATGGTAGTGAATGGTACAGTCATAATCATTCACTAACTTTAACCATCGTTTCTGTCTCATGTTTAGTTCCTTTTGTGTGAAGAAATATTTTAAGCTCTTATGATCCGTATAAATTTCACACTTACTTCCGTACAAGTAGTGTCGCCATATTTTCAATGCGTGTACTACCGTCGCAAGCTCTAAATCATGCATCGGGTAGTTCTGCTCATGCTTCTTCCATTCTGCATCAGTACACATCCTAGCCCTTGCTTGGACACATCACTGTATATAACAAACCCTTCTGTTCCTTCAGGTATTGTTAACACAGGCGCAGATATCAGCTTCTGCTTAAGTTCTTGAAAACTCTTCTCACAGATATCCGTCCATTGAAATTTGACTCCCTTTCTTGTAAGTTGCGTCTTGGGCCAGCTATCTTGGAAAATTCTTCAATAAACTTTCGATAATATCTGGTTAATCCTAGAAAGCTCCGTACTTCATCAGCATTAGTTGGCGCCTTCCAGTTAGTTATTGCTTCCACTTTTGCTAGATCTACTTCAATCCCTTGGGCAGTGACTACATGTCCAAGAAATCTAACTCGTTCAAGCCAGAATTCACACTTCTTGAATTTGGCATAAAATTTCTCCTTGCGTAGCACTTCTAGGGCTATTCTTAAATGCTCTTCATGTTGCTCCTTACTCTTGGAGTATATCAAAATATCGTCAATAAAGACTATGAAAAATTGATCTAAATACTGATGAAATACTCGATTCATCAGATCCATGAATACTGCTGGTGCATTGGTTAATCCAAATGGCATAACCGTAAACTCGCAGTGTCCATAACGAGTCCTGAAAGCTGTCTTAGGTATATCCTCTGTCTTCACTTTTAATTGATGGTACCCAGATCGTAAATCGATCTTGGAAAATACCTTGGCTCCTTTCAATTGATCTAACAGATCCTCGATTCTTGGGAATGAGTACTTATTCTTGATGGTTAATCGATTCAACTCCCTGTAATCGATACACATCCTCATGCTTCCATTTTTCTTCTTTACGAACAACACTGGTGCACCCCATGGAGATACGCTTGGTCATACGAATCCTATATCAAGGAGTTCCTGTATTTTCTTCCTTTACTCTTGTAGTTCCTTCGGAGCCATTCTATATGGGGCTTTCGACACTGGTGCCACTCTGGTAATTAGCTCTATGGTGAATTCCACTTGCATATCTGGTAGAATACCAGATAGCTCTTTTGGAAACACATCTCCGAACTCCCGTACTACTGGTACGTCCTCAGTCTTTACTGTCTCCTGTTTCTCTCCTAGGATATTTACCAAATATCCTTGACAAGCTCATTTTCTCAACATCTTCTCAACTTGTAAAGTCGATACTAGTCGAATAAAAGGTTTTGTCTTGATTCCAAAGAAGGAAAATTGTTCCTCTCCTGGTTTCTGAAATAATACTTCCCTTTCTTTACATCGGATGGTGGCATAATTACTACCCAACCAATCCATGTCTAGTATTACATCGAAGTCATTCATCTCTATCATGTATAAGTCTGCTTTCATAGGTTTTCCCTCAACTTCAATACTAACAGATTTGACTATCTTATCAGTACTTAAAGGGTTACCTGTAGGGATACTAACTTCTAATATACCTTCCGATTTATTACAGGTAATACTAGACTTAGCCATAAAAATCGTCGATGCAAAGGAGTGAGTAGCTCCTGAATCAAACAGTACATAAGCAGGCATATTGGCTATCAATAGAGTACTTGCTATGACGTTCGAGTTCTCCTCTGCCTCCTTCTGAGTCAGTGCAAAAACTCGTGCTTTCCCCTTCTGATCTTGATCCTTGCTGTCATCCTTTTTCGGTGCAGACATTGGACAATCCCTGATGATATGTCCTGGCTTCCCGCATCGATAACAAACATTCTTCCATTGCAGACATTCGCCACGATGCATCCTTCCACACTTAGCACATGGCGCAATGACCGGCACTATGCTCTTATTGGCATTGGCTCCGTCATTAGCCCTCTTGTTCTGCCACTTGTTTTTTTCTTTATCTTGGCCGTTCCACCTTCGTTTTCCAAACTGTCCTTTATCCTGTTAGTTGTCTAATTGAACCGATTTCTCCTTATTGGCCTTCTGATACCAGATTGCATGAGCTCGTTCCAACATTCCACGGTAAGACGTGAAATCGTGGGACATAAGGATCATACTCATGTCCGAGTTCAGCCCTTGCTCGAACCATTGGACTTTCTTCGCCTCCGTGTCCACCAGGTGTGGAGCATACCTCGAAAGCTGGTCGAACTTTCTCTCATAGTCCGTCAAGGTCATACTTCTTGAAATCAGGATACATAATTGTTTGATAAACTTAGCATGAAATAAGACATCATAAGGAAATGAGAATATCTAGATCTCTAATCCCTGTGAGTTTTACGAAGCTTCCTTGGTGGAGTTTCATCTTCGGAAGAATCTTTCGCCTCAGGCACGGACTCTATATCTATCACCACTTGTGGTTCTTGTTCAAGCTCTTGGTCCTCCTCGGGTTCCTCTTCAGGGTCTTCTTCTTCAGCCATAGGTTCTTCCTCAGGCTCCTCATGAATTACGTCATCCCATAAGTCTATCAGGGCATGGCAATATCTCTCAAACTCGAACATATTTGGATTGCCTTCTAACATTTCATCTCTAATTGTGACTCCCATATCTCTCCATTGAGGTGGGAGGGAGTGTATGAGGTTATTTATGGCTTCAATATGCGTGATCTCCATACCGGCATTAACCGCCGTCATGCATCTCTCATAGATGTCATGCACATGATCGCTAAGCGGTCGGTTAGGATCCGTTACATAGTTCTCATAAGCATGGATAGTAATTCTACGGTTTAAATCTGCCCTATAAGCCCTAGTCGTAGTCTTCCTTGCCGTTTGTAAATATCTAGCCATTCTGTCACATAAATGTCCAATTATGCTTTTTATCACATAACATCATAACATACATTTTCTTTATGCCCATAACTTTAAGTTTTAGCCCAAGTCCAATACATATCTTTGAAACAACACATTTAACTTTAACATAAATATATACTTGAAAACGTGCCATAATTTATCAAAGCATCAAATCATAACTTCCATAAACATAACTTTCATAACTTTAAACTTTGCACATACCTGGACTTTAGGATGAGATTCGATGGATGAATGCAATATGCCATGGAATACCTTAAACTTTCAAATTTTTTTTTTTTTTTTTGAAAACACACTTGGTCTACAGAACCGGTTTACAAACCATTGCTCTGATACCACGCTATAACGCCCCGACCCCTAGTGGACCGAAACGCTACTTACTTTACTTAACTTAATCGGTGGTTTAGTAACAAGTGTACATATCTTAGCGGAAGCTTAAATCTTAACAAACATTATTTTTGAAGGATATTGGATTAAAACACTTTATAACTTTCGAAAATCACGAAATATAATTTATTTGATGAAATCATGACGAACATTAGCCTTTAACATAGAACATTACTTGCTAGAAATTATAACTTAAACACGTATAATAACTTTATGCACCTCTACCTACCTTAATTTGATGCTTGATGAACTTTGAAATTTTTTGATGAACTTCAAAAATTTTGATGAAGTTTGGATGTTTGGATATTTCTTTGTTGTTTGAAAACACCTTTTGAAATAACAAAAACCTTCTTGCAGAATATTTTTGCCCACACCTAAAACTTCTAAAAAACACTTTGAAAATTACCTTCCTTTTCTTTCCCAAACTCTCTATTTTTCTCTCAACTTTGAAAGTAAATTGAAAATGCTTTTGGTGTGAAAAATCAAATGAACGAAGAGGGTATTTATAGGTGAGATTTGGGGTGGGTGAAAGGTCATATTAAATAGGGTAATTAAGTTGTGCAAGTAGTGGCCATTAATTCTCAAAAATTTGCGGGTTTCGGGTTTTTCGGTCGACACTTCACACCCTACAGTATTTCTATCATAACTTTTTTCTCCCGATATTCGATTTAGGTGATTCAAAGTGCGTTGGAAAGCTAACTCAAAGAGTTACAACTTTTATTCAGATATAATTTTCAAATTCGAATGTTTTCTATGTCGAAAATGGGTCTCAAATGAGACTAAAAATATTTGAAGTATACTTTTAGCCATAAAATGAAATACTTTGCATTCCGTCCAATTTTCATCAAATCGTTTTTAAGAAAATACTTTATAAACATCATTTTACCTTTAAACATGTATTGGACTATCTTTTGAGCTTATATTTCCTTTATTGGGCCTAATGTGAAGTTAATCACACAATTAAGAGCCTAACTTTATAGAAAAGATTCGGGCCTCTACATTCTTAGCATTCAGTTCACTAGCTTTTCTAGATGTCTTCTCAAACTCACTTGTAAGATTCCTAAACTGAGTATCTAAAATTTACTCATTGATTTCAATTCACTCAGGGTTAAGGTAGATTCCTGAAGGTCAGCTATACGTTTTTCTCTTTCAAGCTCAAGTTCATTGACCTTAGCACACAATGCTTTATTCTTAGTCATAATCTTAATACACTCCTCATACATTTTATCATACGCCTCATGTATATGTTCCTTAATTTCAAAATCTAATTTCTCATCAATATCTACACCCTCAACATTCTCACTCCAGTAGTCAGATTCACTCATAATCCTAACAGTGAAGGCAGTGTATTTTTTATTCTCCTTGAGAGTGGATTTCTCTCCTGACAATTATGACATTTCACTCCTTTAGATCTTCTAAATTCACTGGGGCACCTCTGTGTCTATCTTGAAACTTCTTTTTATTCCTAAACATTTTCTGGAATTTCTTAACAAAATATGCTAACTCTTCCTCACTAGGTGAATCTGACTCAGAGGACCTATCACGGTTATCCCTAGCTGTTATTAAAGCCACGGATTTATCTTTTACCGGTTTATCTAAGGTCAACTCATAAGAAATCCAACCAATTCTTCCACCTTAATAGAATCTAAATTGTTGCTCTCCTCTGGGATTCTCTCACCTAGGTTGAAGCTAGAATTAAACTCCCATTGAATTCATCAAAAGTCACATCCTCTTTCATCTTAATCTCTTCAAACCTAGTGATCAAAATCTGTAGCTTCAGAGTTTTTCACAACCTCAGTTTCATCATGTGTGGTCTGTAAAATATTCTCAACTTCTTTAGCTACCTCACACATGGACACTCTCTTAAATTCTTCGGGATATAGCCATAAATAATGCATGTAAGGCTTTGTTGTTCCAATTACATTCATCCAAATTAGTTTTAGACCAATTAGCAATGGAGGTGGGAGTTACTACGTTGTCTACAGTTGTGCTAGGCACACTCCAACAATTCACCACACTCAACCAAATTCATTCATCCATTTATTTTTAAAACGCTCTCATCCTAATTTTCCAATAGGCATAGTTAGTGTCATCAAAGTATAGCAAGATGGACAATGTACTACTCATATAGACAAATAAGGCCAGACACGTATTTAGGCTCTAAATCCACTTGTGAATTATTAGAACACTCTTGATTATCAAATTACACATTCTAGATTATTTAGTTGTTTGATCTTACGTGTGGAATTTATAATTAAAAGTAACAAGTCACTTAATAATTGTTTCTAGATGGCTAATTATACAAGTCCAATTATCCAATGTTTAAATGCCGCAATACATAAATAACAAATCAATAATGAACACCAGTATTGTTGATGGAGAAATCCCAACTAGGTAAAAATAATGGACCAAACCAGTTACCTCCACTATAAACAATGAATGTTACAGTTAGATGTTGTCTAACCAACTTCACTAGATTTCCCGATCTACTTCCTGTAATTTCCAAGAAACTGCTATCTCCTCTAGCTTCCCGATCTTGTACTATTGTCTCTTCCAAGTGGAATTTCAAGAATCATCAATTCTTGTGTTTTTCTTGTGCTTGCAGTCCATCTCTCCTAATACTCAACTGAGAGACTACATTCCTTTAAGTGTTAAGAAAGACGGGTGTTTTGGATTCAATAATTTGATGTTTTCATCAAATGTGTGGTTGCAAGATCTCAAGAATCAAATGTTTGAATCAACCTATGAGTAGGGTCTTGGATCATCAAAGGATGTTATGAATATGATACAAAGTAGAGTCGCAATGAACTACCACCAAGAAAATCGTGCAAGGCTTTGGTATTTATAGTTAGTGTAGAAGCCCGAAAAATAAAATAGAATTAGGCTCATATTTTTTTTATGTGATAATCTAACACCACGAGCCTAGCCCATAGACGAATCTTATGCTCGGCCCACATAAGAGATGAGAACTCAATACTAGTCCAATATGTCTTAAGAAAATCTATTTACAATCTTATGGTGGTTCAACGTGTAACTCAGGTCCGGCCACCATACATTTTTTCAAAATTATTTGATGAAGTTTGATAGAATTTAATGGTTTCCAAATATCGGACCCGACAATAAAAATTTATTTTTGTACAAAACAATTTAATATGTTAAAGGTTACAAAAGACATGAAATAATTTCATTAAATGGTAAATAAACAAGTTAGTTAATTTTCAAACACACACCCGTTACAACAGGTTTTTAATTTACTAAAAAAAAAAAAGGAAAATGAATCCTCCCAATTAACCAATAAAACTCATTTTAAATCCTCTTTTGGGGAGTGATGAATGGCCCCCTTTTTTAACATTTCACCTTCAAACCTGACGTGTGTAACATATACATGAAAATAGATACACAAACGTAACATCACACAAAAGAAGACACAAGGGCGGGAAATGAAAAGGCATCAAAATGTAACTTATTCTCTAACTTTTAAAAATGATTTTAATTTCCTCTAATTGATGCTGCCAACGTTTTGTTCTACAAGAATTTGGGGACTTGATTTGATTCAAGTTATTCATATTCCTTATAAACACTTTGAACAAAAAAAAAAAAAAAAAAAAAAATTACAAAGGGAAAGAAAAGATAGACAGATTTTTAAAAGTTTCGGGTGCCGTCGGGAAACAATATTCAACGTCTAATTTCATCAATTTCAAAGCGTCAAACGAACATAGGTAGAGGTGCAAGTGATTATTTCGTTTTCGAATTATGATTTTTCGTAAAAGTTTGAATGAAATGGTACATTCAGGCACGGTGTTTCGACACCCCTATGTTTGAAATGGTACCTCTGGGTATAGTGTTTCAGCACCCCTATGTTTGAATGATCATTCTCCAGCTCTACAAGTTATGTTAACTCATAAATCTATAGAAATTAGATTTTGCCGAAAATTCTTCTACGTCCAGCGGTATGAATCTATGGTTCGAATTATCTACTTTGATAACGAAATGCACAGATAATACATATTGAGTTTCAAACTCATGAGTTTATTCCCTTCCTATAGGTTGATTTGATTTTTGCTCAGGGTGTGGATGACGGTAGATGAAGAATACAGCGTGCTATAGAGAACCAGTGACTTTATATTTTAATTCGATTATGAAATGTTTACATTCTTTTTAAATAGATTTCCATGGATATCATATGTGGAACTTTCATAAGGACACTTCTCTATGAATAAGTTATGTTTATAAGTAGAAATGTGTTATAGAAGTTAACTCACAAATCACTGTTTACAAAAAGGGTATTAGCGATTTAAATTTTGTTGTTTCCTTTAAAATTTCAATTTCTGCCTTGAATTTAAAAATTTGTAACTCAATCGTTACTTGGATTTTTTAGATGAAATCAGTGGCGCTTGATAGCCTCATGGGTTGGATACTGAATGAATTTAGAAACATATAGACCAGACGTCGGTAGAATTTTATGTGTCACTTAAAGTAAGCTGCACTGGGTATGGATGTTGTTTTCAGCTTCTGCTTTTGATTTCAAAAATTCATAACTTAGTCGTTACTTGAAATTTTTGGACAATACCAGTGGGGTTTGATAGCCTCAAAGTATCTTCAAGAGTCTCTTTAAAAGTAGAATGCTCTCTATTTTAAAGAGTCAATCATTAAAATTTTACTCCAAGAGACTCTTCAATTTAACATTTTAAAATAGAGAGTGGGTTTGGCTCTCCAAATTCACCTCTCTATAATTTAATGCTTCAAATATTCCAACTTCCAATGCATAGTTTATTGACTTAATTAAATAAATATACTTGAAGAATGATATAATTATTGGAGGGAAGATGGTAAAAATAAAAGAATGAAAAATAATAATAAATACATATTGAGAATAGTAAAATTAAATGTTAAAAATAAAGAGCCTATTGGAGCATTTTAAAAATTTTGCTCTTTAAACTTATAGATACTCATTAAATTGTAGAATATACTCTTTAAAAATAGAGAGTCTCTTGGAGATACTCTCATGAGTTAGTTATAGAATAGACTTGGAATCATGTCGTTTCAATATGTGTACAATTTTATATAACATTTTAGGTAAATTGCACTGGGTTACCTTCCAAACAGGGTCGTCACGGGGTTTTGAAAAATATTTTAATACCCGATATGTTGCCAATGGAAGTCGATTTTTGGATATGTCACACAATAAGGAGTTTTCTACATTATATCAAAATTCCATGAAGTTTCGGAGTCGATAGCTATGCAAACGAATTTATTTTGTCAATTGTCGCTTGAGATAAAAAACAAAAACAACAACTTTTATTTTTAAAGTTTTGTCTAGAATTTCACGTCTAAGCCTGAGCGAGGTTTGGGTTGGATCGATTTCGACTCCAACCCAAAACCAAAACTAAATTAGTCAATTTTGATGAATTTCAACCCAGACTAACTCACTCTAACTCTTAAACATAACCAAATAGGTTTGGTTTGGTTTGATTTGGTTTGTCAGTTTGAACTTTTAGTCCAAATTAAAAATATTTTTTAAAAAATTGTCCAAATTTTGAGCCCAATTAAATTACAAGAACTAAAATAACTAAATAACTTTATATTACAAGAATTATTGACAAACAAATAAAATCAAGTTAATAGAGACAAATCAATGAAAATTTTATGAATTTTGTTTTTATTTATGCTTTATGTACCATGCCTGTCTGAGTAGGCAAAAAATGCTAAGTAAAATATAATGAGTTTGTGAAATAAAATTTTCAATGTCATTACTTACCGACAACATTATAGATTGGAGGGAACCGAAATATAGCTATGAGATTATGACTTATCTTTTGATTTTTATTTTTCTTAAAAAAAAAAAAGGTAAACATGCAAATGGGTTGGGTTGGGTTGGTTTGGTTAACCATCGGTTTGAGGCTTCAAACCATAATCGAATCAACCCACCATGGTTTTATTTAAAAGAAAATCAAATCAAACCAATTACTTATATTAAATTGACTCAAACTGACCCGAATCTGTTCGATTTTATTGGTTTGATCGGTATTTCGATTTTTTTGCTCAAGCCTATTCACGTCAATAGTTGATACATGCATGAAAAATATTTTAAAGACATTTTTTAATTGTTTCTTTTGGTATTGAACTATTTTGTTTTAGGGAAAAAATCTGGAATTAAATCCTTAAATTAAATATTTACGCTTTCCGCTAAAAGTATGGTTAATTATTAAGTCGACAGTTACGGTACAGTTAAACTAGCGACGCTTCGATCCATGTGGATCAGGGCATTACAGTTAGGAATGTTTAGGTATTATATGCAATATAAAACTTTCCAAAATCACGAACTAGGGTTTGTCGCTCGAGCGAAGTGACAGCGAGGAGCAAGTGAGAGACATTATATTTTTTTCGCTTGAGTATTGTCTTGACTAGAGGCGACCGAAAATGTGGCGTTTCTTCTTCTTTGTTCCAAATTCGACCTCTAATCCTAAGCAACCTTATCCAACTATACAATATTGTTCCTAGCTCATTGACATTTATGCATTTTCAATTTAGTCTTATTTGTTCACATAATTGCCAATTACAAAATAAAACCTAAGTATGAATTTGTCACGACACCACACTCTGTCAACCCTTGCCAAGTATGATATCTAGTTCCATATTACTATATTCTGCAAGTTTTAATACTTTCAAAATTTAAAATTGTTTTTAATTTGTCAGTTATTTTTTAATTTTCTTTTTTTTTTTTATACAAAATTAAAAATAATCATTTTAGAATGTAACTTATATTTAAATGGATTAATTTTCGTGTGACTGCAAAAGGGAGTGAATTTTGTTTGATACACAACTTGATAATGCTCTATACATTTTCATAGCCTATTCTATTATAATTTTTGGCAACTTGATATAAAGTTTGTTCTTTCTCTCTATGTGATCACGTCCATAGAAGAAAAATTGACTGAGAATTATAAGGGTTTTTTATTACCACCAAAGGGGCGTCAAAAATAATTTCCTTATTTCGCTAAAAATATCGTTCAAGTAGTAATGTGCAAGTAAGGGTCATTCTCGCAGAGAATTGTTTTCAATTATGTCAATTACAACGAGAAAAAATAAAATACGCAAATAAGTAAATAGGGGGGAAGTTGGTTGGATTAAACTATGGAAATCATTAAAAAAATGAAAATAACAAAGAACTAAAATGACAAAGAACACAAAGAAACGAAAATGTGATTGAGGGCTATTCTTCGCTGCTAAAATGATTTTTCAATACATTTTCACAAAAGGTTTTCATACAATTAATTAACAACAATTCGAGAATAATCACAAGTTCGATTACCTCAAACTCTCCTTAGATTGTAGTTGAATAAAATAAGCTCTTTACCCAACCCTAATCATCAAATAATTTAGGATAAGATCGCTAGAATTAATTTAACAAAAGCATTCACACGAGAGAGTCGAATTGAATTAAGCACAAACACACTATCTCAGTTTATTAACTTAAGTGATAATTCACCTACATTTAATAGAAAATTCTTCATAATCCATCAAAATGTAGTTGCTACTAGGGTTTGGTCGAATTAGCAATTACGTACTAAAAACTCAAATTAACATATATTGTATCAACCCAATATTTAGTTGTCATCCCAAACAATCAAGAATAACAATATTAACATTTAACACAATAGATTAAACACATTAATCATATGAACTATAAAGCACAAATCATTAGCAAATAAACCTAGGGTTTTTAAATTATCCACAATCACGTAAAAGTTTAACTATCCATAAATCATTTACAAAAATCCAACAACACAATACAACTAATGTAAGAAAATGAGATTGAAAGAGAAGAAAATGCTTATTGATAAAGAGATGAATGGATCAAGTCTTCACGTCAAGGATTCATCTTCTCCTTCCTCATTTCCACTATTGTTGTTGGAGGAGCTCCAAGATTTTTATCTTGTGTTTGGTTTGCTCCCTCCCTTGTCTCTTGCCCTAGAAATGAGCCCCAAGATGTATATTTATGTTGTGGAGAAGGATTGGAGTCGGGTTGGACTGAAATGGGCCGAGAAATAAATCAAAAATCGGGTTTTCGCGCTATCAGGGAGACCCTTCAGAATTGTACTATGCGTACGCATGGCTTTGACCGTGCGTACGCATAGTGCAATCAAATTTTCTTCAATCGCTGGTTTTGTCAAACATGCGTACGCACACCCTGCAAGCCTATGTTTCCTTTGGAATTCTGTGCCAGCTTCATTTTCTTCCTGATTTTTCACCCATTTCAAATCCTTTCCAGCCACCATCCAACCACCATTTCTTCATGGTTTAGATCGCCGAATCTTGGAATATTTCATCTTTAATTCTATTGGCTCGATTCACGCTCGAAATCCTTTCAAAACATCCAACAACCTGGGTATTAACTTAAATAACAAAAGTAACAAAAATAAGGTATAAACCAACATGTGAAAACTAACAACTAAATAAGTTTAACGGCCTAAATGAGTGCGAAATCCGCACTTATCAATTTTATCTTTGATCCATATAGTGTTGAAAATATTCGCAGAAAATGGAGGTCACACGACTTTATGACAACGTTTTTGGCAACTCTGTTATACCAAAAATCCTTCTATGTTTTTATCTTCTTGATTTTCCACCTTCAAACTTCCTTCTTATTTGATCTTCTTGATTCCACCTTCAAATCTTTTGGCCATCTCTGGTGTTCTTCAAGAACTCATAAATAAATAAACCTCAATGCAAGTGTCTATTTATCATATGGAATTGACTTGGAGAAGGAAATATCACAATTCCAAAATAATCTTTCATTTCCTTTAATAGAGATACTAATCTAAAATGACTCTTTTAATTCTAACCCGTATCAAATTCATGTATATTAATAGTACGTGCGTGATTAGGAGTGGGCAAAAAATTTGAAAAATCGATCAAATCGACAAAATCAAACCTAGTCAAGTAATTTGAACAAAAAAATCAATTTGATTGGTTAATTTTATCCATTAAAAAGTCAAGTTGGATTGGTTGCGATTTTGACCACCAACCCATCAATTAACCGACCAAACCCTCTAATACATTTTTTTATTTTATTTTAAATTTCATAGTTTTAAACTTAGAAAATAGAATAATAAAAACATAAGTATAATTCTTTCTCAAATAATTTGTTTACCGTCTACATTTTATTTATTTTTTTAATCAAATTTCAAATTCAAAAAGAAAAGAAAGGTAATGAGAAGAATTGTTTATTGTTTATGTAAACCTTAAATTTAGATTGCAGCTTTGCTTTTCATTTTGATGTAATTATTTGTTGGTAACTATCGAATATATATGATGATTTCGAAAAAAATCGATCATTTACCATTTACATTATATATATTATTAATACGTACTACGCAAAGCCAACAAAAAATTTATATATAGGCAACAAATTTTTTAACCCAAAATAGGCAGGGAATTTTTTTATTTTATTATTATTATTTTTTAACTCAGACAAATGTTCAAATTGACTAATCAAACTAAAATGACCCAAACCAATTTTGTTTAGTTTGGTTTAGTTTCAACAATTTAATATTCCAACCCAAACCGACCAAGTCAATTTCAATTTCGGCTTAAGCTCAAAACCAACCCAACCTTAATTTTATCCAAGCCTACGTGCGATATGTCCCGATTTCATTAATTAATGCTTCTACAGTTAATAATAAATTATAAACCTTATAATTTATCCGACTTCTTATTTTGAAGTCAGAAAGGGACCAAATTTGACTCAATTTAACTAACCTCCAATAAATTAATAGGATAATTATAACAGAAGTCCCAAACCTTTTAAACACTAATAGACTTTCTCAAACTTTTCATTTATTGCGGTCGTCACTCCAAACCTTTTAAAATGTTGCATCTAAATGCCCTCTTGGATGGAACCTGTCTAGTTTACCATTTGTTGACCTAAAAAAATGATTTTTGACCCAAAAAATTAATTTTGACACATTTTACTCAATTTTAAAAGGATAAAATAGTAATTTAATATTTTTCAATAAAATCATAAAAAAATTAAAAACAAAAAGGCAAAAACTATCTTCTAAATTTTCACGAATCCATATTGATTTTTCTCCTGAATTTCAAAAATCTTTCGAATTTTGAATCTTTTTGAAGGTGACCAAAATCAGAATCCAATTGCAAATGTCAAACAAAGATCCACTGATGATAACAGATAAAGATGAAATGAGAAAGTGGTCAAGGTCGATGAGAGCCCAAGGCAAGGCAACTGGGTTAGTTCCCACCATGGGTTATCCCCATGAAGGCCATCTTTCCTTAATTCAAGAATCCCACAAACAAACTGTTGGAAAAATTGAGTTTATGGGCTGACTTTGGCACGAGTTTTGAGTGGGATCCGGTTGTTCAATTTGGAAGACGAAAGTTGATTTGTGTTCTCCTCCATGAGTACATCGAAATCATATACTTACTTGTCAAAGTTGATGCTCGGGTGAATGAGAAATTGAGGCTCAAAATGTACCACTCAAAAGAGAATTTATGTGGGAAAAATGAATTTGTCCTACATAGGAAAAAGATGAGAAACTCCAAAAATCATTGTCATTGATGGTAGCCTAACCTATAAATAGTGGCTCATTTTCCTCATTCCAACACACACACAAAAAAAAAAAAAAAAAAAAAAGCAAAGGCTTTCAAGTTTAGAATACATAAGAAATTCATTTGCATAGAGTTCGATTTTTTTTTGCATTTCGGTCTTGGTGGTGGTGTAGTTCAGGCACTAGTTCAGTTCGCCAGAGTGGTTCCCGTAGTGCTCGAAAGCTACTGGTTCTACCGTTGTATCCTGGGAAACAGACGCTCGTTGTAAACTTCAAGCACGAACAGTGAGGGGGCGAATCTGTTTTAAGGAAACTGTGTGCAACACAGGCCTCGGGTTAAAAGTTTTTGATTCTATTACTCGTTCTACGATTTCTCTTTGTTCATGTTTACATTATGTACGTGTATAGTATTAAGCATGATATATGTATGTTGAATTTGCGTTCATCGTAGTTATTATATTGCTAAACTGCATACCTAATTTTGCGTATATCGGATTTCTGTGCAATTTACCGAATTTCTGGAGTACCAACAGCATATACGGTATTTAATCTGTTGATACCGGACTTAAGCCTATTCCGGTCGACCGGAACTCTAGTTCGGTTGATCGAACCATAATTTTCGATCGATCACCGTTCAGTCGGAACTTGCCTAAATTTTGCCTAATTAAATAATAAGCTTAAAATAGATTTATTTTTTTTTTAAGACAAGTTGATATTTAGTTTATTGGAAACTAATTTTTGTGTGTTTTATTTCAGAAATGACAGCCGAACCAACCAACATGGATGTGTCCCAAGTTTCCCAAACTGTGGGTATGTGTGCAGCTATGGGTGCAGGGCCTAGCTCTGTTGTGGCTCAGGTGCCAAGTCGTGTTGTGAGCCAACATGTGGCTAATGTTCCGGTTAACCATGGGGAAAAATCGGAAAAATTCAATGGCTTGAATTTCAAGAGGTGGCAGCAGAAAATGTTATTTTACCTGACCACCTTGAATCTTGCGAGATTCTTGACTGAAACTGCTCCAATACTCAATGAGGGTGAATGAGATATTCAAGTGATCAGTGCGGTTGATGCTTGGAAACATTCAGACTTTCTGTGCCGAAACTATATATTGAACAGCTTAGCAGACTCGCTATACATCGTGTATAGTAGTATGAAAACTGCTAAGGAGCTGTGGGAGTCGTTGGACCGAAAATATAAGACTGAGGATGCCGGGGAAAAAAAGTTTATTGTCGGCAGATTCTTGGATTATAAGATGGTGGATTCCAAACCAGTAATCAGTCAAGTGCAAGAACTCCAAGTGATTCTTCACGAAATTCATGCCGAAGGGATGGTTGTGAGTGAAACTTTCCAAGTGGCAGCAATATTGAGAAATTGTCCCTCGCGTGGAAAGACTTCAAGAACTATCTGAAGCACAAACGAAAGGAAATGAACGTCGAAGAACTGATTGTTAGACTTCGAATTGAAGAAGATAACAAGGGTTCGGAGAAGAAGTGGTTCAGTCCTGATGTTGCTAAAGCCAATGTGGTACAGCATGGTCAAAGCATTAAGGCCTACAAAAGTAAGGCTGGGTCATCCGGTGGCAAATGGATCAAGCAAAGACTAAAATGTGGAATTTCTAAAAAGAAATTTTAAGGAAAATGCTTTAACTGTGACAAAGTAGGTCACAAGTCTTCGGAGTGCAGAATGCCAAAGAAGAAGAAGTAAGCAAGTGTGGTTGATTACATGGCAAATGACGTGTCAAGATGAATCTCGCAGCCGTCATTTCTGAAGTAAACATGGTGGGTTCTAACTCGAAAGAGTGGTGGATTGACACTGGTGCTACAAGGCATGTGTGCTCTAATAAAGAGATGTTTAATTCTTTCGAAGCAATTGACAATGGAGAGAAGTTGTTCATGGAAAATTCAGCAACTTCTGAAAGCAAAGGACAAGGGAAGGTGGTTCTGAAGATGACTTCAGGGAAAGAGTTGACTCTTAACAACGTGCTATATATGCCGGAAATCCGCAAGAACCTAGTGTCCGGGTCGCTTTTGAATAAGCATGGGTTTTGTATTGTATTTGAGTCAGACAAAGTTATTTTGTCCAAAAGTGGAATGTTTGTCGAAAAAGGGTATGTTTCCGATGGCATGTTCAAACTAAATGTAATGGTTGTTAAGCCAAAAATGAATAAAGTGAACTCTTCTGCTTATTTGCTTGAGTCTTCCAATGTGTGGCATGGTAGACTAGGACATGTTTCTTTACGTAGATTAGTTAACTTGAATTGCATACACGCGTTCCATGTTGATTCGAAACATAAGTGTGAAACTTGTGTTGAAGCAAAATTGACAAGGTCGTCATTCAAATCAATTGAACGAAATACTGAACCACTTGATTTAATTCACAGTTACTTATGTGATTTAAAATTTGTACAAACGAGAGGTGGCAACAAGTTTTTCATTACTTTTATCGACGATAGCACAAAATACTGCTATGTGTACTTGCTAAAAAGCAAGGATGAAGCGATAGAGAAATTCATTCTCTATAAGACGGAAGTTGAAAATCAACTTAGCAAGAAAATTAAAGTGTTGAGAAGCGATTGAGGTGGTGAGTATGAAGCACCGTTTGCTGAATTCTGTGCACAACACGGAATCACACATGAAACCACCGCACCTTATTCACCGCAACAAAATGGCATTGCTGAAAGGAAAAATCGCACCTTAAAAGAAATGATGAATGCAATGCTAGTAAGTTCTGGGTTACCTCAGAACATGTGGGGGAGGCTGTGTTGTCAGCAAATTACCTTTTAAATAAGGTGCAGAAAAGAAAATGGAAAAGACACCGTATGAGTTATGGAAAGGAAGAAAGTCTTCCTATAAATACTTACGAGTGTGGGGGTGTCTCGCTAAAGTGGCTATCCTAACACCAAAGAAGGTGAAGATAGACCCGAAAACTGTAGTTGCATCTTCATTGGATATGCTCATAACAGTAGTACTTATCGGTTTCTTGTGTATGAATCGAAAATCTCAGATATACACAAAAACACGATAATGGAATCGAGAAATGTTTTGTTCTTTGACCATGTATTTCCGTATAAGTCCAAAGAAGAGGCAAGCTCTTCTAAACGGACGTATGAGACTATGATTGAAGATAGTCAGGACCAAGAACTAGAAGAGGGGGTTGAGGTTGAACCAAGACGTAGCTAAAGAGAAAGAATAGAAAAATCTTATGGTCCAGATTTTCTGACCCATATGCTAGAAAGTGAACCTCGAAGCTATCAAGAAGTTGTAAACTCCTCAGAAGGACCTCAATGGAAAGAGGCCATTAAAAGTGAAATAGATTCCATCTTGCAAAATCACACATGGGAGCTAGTGGATCTTCCTCTAGGAAGTAAACCACTAGGCTACAAATGGATTTTCAAACGAAAAATGAAAACAGATGGAATTATTGAAAAGTACAAGGCCAGGTTAGTAATAAAAGGTTACCGACAACGGGAAGGCTTTGATTACTTTGATACATATTCTCCAATAACAAGAATAACATCTATTAGGATTATACTTGCGATTGCTGCTTTGCGGAATCTTGAAGTACATCAAATGGATGTTAAGACTGTCTTCTTGAATGGAGATTTAGATGAAGAAATCTATATGGAACAACTCTAGGGGTTTTCATCTCCAGGGCAGGAAAAGAAAGTCTGCAAATTGGTGAAATCATTATATGGCTTAAAACAAGCACCAAAACAATGGCATGAGAAATTCGATAGTGTCATGATGGAGTGTGGATTTAAAATCAATGAGTGTGATAAATGTGTTTACGTCAAAGACACGAAAAATGGCTATATCATTTTATGTCTTTACGTTGACGATATGCTTATTGATGGTAGCAACGATAAGATGATCAAATCCACCAAGAATATGTTAAATTTAAGATTTGACATGAAAGATATGGGCTTGGCTGATGTTATACTTGGAATCAAAATTTCAAGAACATCAGATGGACTCATTCTAAGCCAGTCACATTATGTGGACAAAATTCTAAAAAAGTTCAGTAATGATGATACTGGCATGGCTAGAACACCGATAGATACGAGTCAACACCTATCCAAGAATAAAAGTGAAAGTGTTTCTCAAGTAGAATACTCGAGAATCATTGGAAGTTTGATGTACTTAATGAGCTGTACAAGACCAGACATAGCCTACACAGTTAGTAAACTAAGTAGGTATATGAGTAATCCAGGAGCTGATCATTGGAAAGGAATAGTAAGAGTACTAAGGTACTTAAGATTGACTCGTAATTATAGGTTGCATTATGCCAAATATCCAGCGGTCATTGAATGATATAGTGATGCTAATTGGATATCTGATATGAAAGACTCAAAATCCACGAGTGGATTAGTAATAAAAGGGTACCGACAACGGGAAGGCTTTGATTACTTTGATACATATTCTCCAGTAACAAGAATAACATCTATTAGGATTATACTTGCGATTGCTGCTTTGCGGAATCTTGAAGTACATCAAATGGATGTTAAGACTGTCTTCTTGAATGGAGATTTAGATGAAGAAATCTATATGGAACAACCCGAGGGGTTTTCATCTCCAGGGCAGGAAAAGAAAGTCTGCAAATTGGTGAAATCATTATATGGCTTAAAACAAGCACCAAAACAATGGCATGAGAAATTCGATAGTGTCATGATGGAGTGTGGATTTAAAATCAATGAGTGTGATAAATGTGTTTACGTCAAAGACACGAAAAATGGCTATATCATTTTATGTCTTTACGTTGACGATATGCTTATTGATGGTAGCAACGATAAGATGATCAAATCCACCAAGAATATGTTAAATTTAAGATTTGACATGAAAGATATGGGCTTAGCTGATGTTATACTTGGAATCAAAATTTCAAGAACATCGGATGGACTCGTTCTAAGCCAGTCACATTATGTGGACAAAATTATGAAAAAGTTCAGTAATGATGATACTGGCATGGCTAGAACACCGATAGATACGAGTCAACACCTATCCAAGAATAAAAGTGAAAGTGTTTCTCAAGTAGAATACTCTAGAATCATTGGAAGTTTGATGTACTTAATGAGCTGTAGAAGACCAGACATAACCTACACAGTTAGTAAACTAAGTAGGTATACGAGTAATCCAGGAGCTGATCATTGGAAAGGAATAGTAAGAGTACTAAGGTACTTAAGATTGACTCGTAATTATGGGTTGCATTATGCCAAATATCCAGCGGTCATTGAAGGATATAGTGATGCTAATTGGATATCTGATATGAAAGACTCAAAATCCACGAGTGGATTTGTGTTCACATTGGCAGGTGCAGCTGTTTCTTGGAAATCCTTTAAACAAACAGTAATAGCTCGATCCACTATGGAATCTGAGTTTATAGCTCTAGATAAAAGTGGTGAAGAGGCTGAATGGTTACGCAACTTCTTAGAGGATATTCCAAGATGGTCAAAACCTGTTCCAGCAATTTGCATACACTGTGATAGTCAATCAACAATTGAAAGGGCACAGAGTAACATGTATAATGGTAAGTCTAGACATATATGTCGTAAACACAATACCATAAGGTAATTACTCTCAACTGGAGTTATCACTATTGACTATGTAAAGTCAAAGGATAACATTGCGGATCCGCTAACCAAATGGTTAAATCGAGAGTTAGTTGAAAAATCATCGAGAGGAATGGGACTTAAGCCCTTGAATGGATAAGTCAATACAAAGGAAAATCCAACCTAATTGATTGGAGATCCCAAGATCTAAAGGGACAACCTAATTGTAAAGACTTGATGTAATCACTGTGGGGGATATTACCTCATGTCCATTCCTGTGATGCGACAGTGATGCTCGTGAAGTTGGAGGATAAGCAATTGGCTTTTAATGATTCTTATGCGTCGAAAATCGAGCCCAGTAATGTGGGTTACTTGTAATAAGAAATCACCTATGTGAGAGAGAAGTGGGGCCGCTTCTAAGGGAATTGTGTGGGGCGCAATTCTAGTGATCTCTCACAGAACCAGGCGTATGTTCATGGTCAAAACGAACATAATAATGAGAACTGAAATGTGTTAGGAAGAATCCTGTGTGAAGTGTATTATCGTTTACATAAACAGCAGAACAGTTCAAGGACATCGCGTCTACTGATTAGCCAGTAAAGTAAATATGCTTTCGCAAGGGAAGGTTCAAAGGGTAACACCTACCTATCCTATGCAGGTTTCAACTGTTGAACTATATCACCAAGTCGTCATGTGTCACATTCATAAGTCGTCATGTGTCACATGCATGAGTCGCTCCCAATTTTCATTCATGTGGGGGATTGTTGGAAAAATTGAGTTTATGGGCTGACTTTGGCACGAGTTTTGAGTGGGACCCAGTTGTTCAATTTGGAAGATGAAAGTTGATTTGTGTTCTCCTCCGTGAGTACATCGAAATCATATACTTACTTGCCAAAGTTGATGCTCGGGTGAATGAGAAATTGAGGCTCAAAGTGTACCACTCAAAAGAGAGTTTATGTGGGAAAAATGAATTTGTCCCACATAGGAAAAAGATGAGAAACTCCAAATGTCATTGTCATTGATGGTAGCATAGCCTATAAATAGTGGCTCATTTTCCTCTTTCCAACACAAAAAAAAAAAAAGAAGCAAAGGCTTTCAAGTTTAGAATACATAAGAAATTCATTTGCATAAAGTTCGATTTTTTTTTTCTGCATTTCGGTCTTGGTGGTGGTGTAGTTCAGGCACTAGTTCAGTTCGCCAGAGTGGTTCCCGTAGTGCTCGGAAGCTACTGGTTCTACCGTTGTATCCTGGGAAACGGACGCTCGTTGTAAACCTCAAGCACGAACGGTGAGGGGGCGAATCTGTTTTAAGGAAACTGTGTGCAACACAGGCCTCGGGTTAAAAATTTTCAATTCTAATACTCGTTCTACGATTTCTCTTTGTTCATGTTTACATTTTGTACGTGTATAGTATTAAGCATGATATATGTATGTTGAATTTGCGTTCATCGTAGTTATTATATTGCGAAACTGCATACCTAATTTCGCGTATATCGAATTTCTGTGCAATTTATCGAATTTTTGGAATACCAACAGCATATACGGTATTTAATCTGTTGATACCGGATTTAAGCCTATTCCGGTCGACCGGAACTCTAGTTCGGTTGATCGAACCATAATTTTCGGTCGATCACCGCTCAGTCGGAACTTGCCTAAATTTTGCCTAATTAAATAATACAAACTCACCTCATTATTGTGTCAATTTATGTAAATCTAGGTCAATTTTCCCCTACGGAGGAACTCTACACTTACCGTTCAGATCTTTTGGTGATATTCAGAAATTAAAATCTGTTCCCGGTGGTGTTGTTGTTTTTAACCCCAAAAATTTGTATGATTATGGGAATTATGATAATGGGAGCGGGGTGAGGTTGGATCAAGAATGGGGTAAGGTAGTGTCTTGTGTGGAAAAAAGTGGAATGGGCATGAAACTTGGGTCAGAGTTGAAAGATTAGGAAGGATCTATGGGTGTGGGTGTGGGTGTGGGTGTGGGTGTGGGTGTGAGCGGGCGTGGGGGTGGGGTTGGGGTGATGAAGAAGAAGATAGTTTTCCATTTTTTATTTTTTGTTTTTGATTAAAGTTTTTTATTATTTTATGGGAAAAATATTAATTTATTACTTTGCCCTTTTAAAATAGAGTAAAATTTGGTCAAAATTAATTTTTTTGGGGTCAAAATCACTTTTTTAGGTCAACTAATGGTAAATTATATAGATTCCACCCAAAAGGACCTCAGATGCAACTAGGGCTGTACAAAAAAATCGCGAAACTGCAAATCGAACCATAACCGTTAGTTCGGGTCCACGTGGGCCCGCGATTTTTTTCCTCAAACTGAACAAAACCGTTTCAAAATGGTTTGGTTTAGGTTTTGATTTTAAAAAATCGCAAAAAATCAAACCGAACCGCACTTTTTAATTAATTTTTTTTATGAAATTATAAAATTTCATATATAATTTTCTTAAAGTATAATTTTTATAATTTAAAATATAAACCAACTAGACCTAAAAATTCAATTTTCGAATTTATGTCTAAGCTCAAGCCAAAAAAAGAAAAAAAAAAAAAAAAAAAAGAAAGGAACAACTCAAAATCCAACTCAAAGTCTCAAACCAAAATAATTTCTCATAATGTTTTACGTGAGTACCATGTCATTACTTAGGCTCTGCCATGAAAGATTATCTGACTTTCATCTCTATCAGTAATGCATCTCTCCAGGTGCTAAAATATGCACGTATTATTTAAACTTAATGATGACAAAGAGGATTTTTTCTTTGATTCAAAAGTAATAAATTTCACATTCTCCCACTTTAAATTGTTCATTCTCACTTTTTCCTTCTTTTTGTTTTTTCCATATATCTATAAATTTCTCAGTTTGATTCTCATTTTGGGGGAAGAAAACATTTTGAATAGTTGATCGATTGAGATGTATGGTCAAAAATTATGGAAAAATTTTGAATTTGCGTATTATATTATTTTATTGAAGAATGTTGTTGAAAATAAGAGAGTAAAAAATAATTTTGAAAAAAATGGAAATTAAACAGGGACATAGTAAAATTACAAAATAAAAATATAATGCCAAACCAAATCATTTAAATCATGTATTCAAATAAGTTGGACATTTCAAATCGTTTAACCCGAAGAAAACTAACTCTTGGTAAGATCGACTATCGTCTAGCAGATCCCAAAACATTGTCACACCACGAGACAATCTAATTGAAAATGAAGTCATTATCGACCTAACTTTATGGGGGTTGCTTGGAAATCATATCGTTTAGAGTTAGAAATTGTCAAATTTCTCCTACTAAGAATTTGCAAAATTAGGAAAAGAAAAAAGCAGAAAAAACAAATTAGGACAAATACCGGATTAGATTCTGCAACAGCTTTTGGAAGTTGAAACCAACAGTGGGGATGATGACGTACCCTCAATTTACTCAAAATACATCTTAGTCTATAATTGTCCACCAAATTCTTATCTTTAGAATGACTATTTGATCATCATATCCAGAAGCAGCTGAAGCAAAATTGGCTCCTATGAGAAGGTTCTTCCCTGATGCCTGAGAGCTAAGATAAGCTGGGGGGATATGTTGTAAATCCAAGAGTCTCGGTTA
The DNA here is from genome assembly GCA_019395295.1 of Osmanthus fragrans. Classification (NCBI taxonomy): domain Eukaryota; kingdom Viridiplantae; phylum Streptophyta; class Magnoliopsida; order Lamiales; family Oleaceae; genus Osmanthus; species Osmanthus fragrans. Next base: position 19,833,562 of record CM033350.1, on the reverse strand, counting down.
AACAGAAACATGAAAACTAATTAACCAATGCGAAACTTCATTTTTAAAGTGAAAAGAATCGAGTCCCTGGCCTAAGTCAAATTAGCAGTAATATCAGTAGCTAGTTTCCCATTGTAGAACCTCCCTGTGGGTTCCATATTCTTGAAAAAGAAAAAGGAACAACTCAAAACCCAACTTAAAGTCTCAAACCAAAATTTAGGAGATATGACAATGGATGTAAACAAAAATTTCGAGGTATGGTATCATTTTAAAATTCGAGGAGATGAGAGGGGAGAATGTAATTATTATGGACAAACATATAAGCATCATGCAAAAAACTGTGGAACTAGTAATGTCGATAAATAAACCGCGGATTAAAATCGAACCGAACCGCATAATGGTTTGGTTTGGTTTGAAAAATAAAATGGTTTGGTTTGGTTTGAAAAAAAATTTCAAACTGCTTGAAATGGTTTGAGTTGAAAATATAGCATAAACTGCCCAAACCGAACCGTGTTCACCCCTAGATGCAACGTTTTAAAAGTTTATGGTGACGGCTGCAACAAAAAAGAGGTTATGGGAAAGTCTGCTAGTGTTTAAAATGTTTGAGACTTTTTCTAAAATTATCCCTAAATTAATTATAACTCGGTCAACTTTTGATTGATCAAAATGATTTATTAAGTGCCTATCTGGGAGTAAATTTGCCCCCAAAACAATTAATTTTTTTAACCGTTGCAAATGAAAAAGGGGCTCACTTCTGCCGTCTTTTTTACTACACTAGCTAGTGCAAATTTAAATTTAGTGGTGGAAGATTATATCAACCCTATTTTTACTTTTAATTACTTGTAAACATTTTTGTCGGTCATCATATTTGACTACATTAGAGGATATATTCGTAAATGGATTGTTAGGTGATAATTTATTAATTACAAATTAAAAAAAAATGGCAGCACTGGGACCAACTGCAACGGTCCAAAATGGGATTAAAATCCTGCCAAAAATAAAAAACAGACATGCCCCTAATCTGCTTTATTCCACTAAAAGAATGAGATTGTATTCCCAATCTAATTGAAATTACTAGTTATATATAAACAATAATTATATCATCTAACTTATTGGTTCATGTTGAATATTCGCAACGTAGTAAAATAACCACAATGCCTTTCTTTTCAAAATATATTAAATGATTAAAATACACATACATTGGTGTGCAACCTTCAAGAGAAAGGGAGGTTGGACTGGAAGTACTCGAGAAAAGAATAGGGATTGAAAAAGACGTGGCGAGAATTTTAAAGAAAATGGAAGGAAAAGTGTAAAAAATATCAAAATATAAAAGAAAAGAATATGAAGAGACAAGATCTGGACCGTTGAAAAGAAAATGGAGACAAAATAAAACTCAAACCAAAGGCCCAATTGAAAGATGAAAATTATGTTGTTTTGACAAATCTTCTCGAGGAAGCTTCAAAGGAAATGGAACTCATACGACCCATGATTTCTATAGCATATAGTCCAGGGGCGAGTCTTAATTATAACTGTGTTCCATCTAATTCTGAAACATTAGTTACATATCTACCATCATAAATTAAGGTTAGAACTCTTCAAAAAGTAGATTTCAGTCCTTGAGGGACAATTTTTTATGATCGATCTGAGAAGCCCATCTCGAATCATATGGGATCCGCTTCAAAGTACTTAAAAGAACTTATTCATCAGGAAGGTCAACGTTTGAGGTTAGACAACATGGCCTAACTTAACAGGTTAGCCAATAAGAGTCGTTATGAGGAAACATCATCATGATCAAATTGAATAGAATGCCCACAAATAATGCAAGCATCAGTTTCACAACAATAATAGAAAATGAAGTGTCACCGCTGAAATTAACATTGTCATGCTCTGGTTACCAAATACCAATCAAAGAAAATGAATGATTGCCTAGGTTGCAAGCAATAATGACCTATGTTGTAGGCTACGATCTTAGTATCTTGAGGTATGTTGTCGTCGAACTTCTCAACCAATGAAACCTCTACAAATGGGATGGTGGCATGTGTTAAATATATTAGCTTTGTATTAAGGGTAGATTAGTAATTTTATTTCTCTGCTTGGACTATTTATTTATTTATTTATTTTTGTTTCATTCAGTTTATCAGAAAAACCTTAGTCTCCTTGTATTTTCATCTCTATATTTTTTTGTATTATTAATTCAACATGGTAACAAAGACACCATCTCATAATGTTTGAGTAATAAACGATTGAAAAACCATGAAACGAGAATAAATTGCTGTCCACAACATTATAGCTTCCGAAAATCAATATGAAATTGGGAAACTGATGGATCGTGGACAATTGCCAATTGTGAAACTGATGCCGAATTCTAGTAAGTGGGTCGGTCATTTTTCCATGAATTATGAGTGGGATGCCTTGTCAATATAGTTGGTCAAAGGCTAAAATATTGGGGCATTATTAGAAGACGGTTATTGAATAATTTAGTACTCATTTGGCAATTTATTTGCAATCGTACAGTTGGCTTCCGCTAAATTTCGTTCGATTATGGTTTGATTTTGCATCTGTATTTATTCATTTATTTTACAATTGTTGAAATTCGAGATGATTCTCTTCAATTTATTAGGGTCCGTTTGATTGCAAGATAAATTTGGGTGAAAAGAAAAAGAATTACAGAGAATTGAATTGCCTGTAATTTATTTTATCGAAAATTATTAATTAATTGTGTTTGATTGATATAAATTTTCACTCGAAATTTTTTGAAATTTTGGATCTTTTGGTATTCGTTTGACTTTATTTTTCATGAAAATTTTCTATTAAAAGAATAAAATTTGTTACAATTAGTGATAAAATGGTTTGGATTGCCAAAATAATAATAATAATAATAATAATAATAATAATATTGGAACATTTTTTTGTGTTCGCTTGATTTTGTTTTCTTAGAAATTGTCAATTAAATGGATAAATTTTTTTATAATTGGGGATAGAATTTGCTTGGGTTGCAAAAAAGAAAAAAAAAGAAAAAGTGGAAATGATGCATGTGTGAGGCAAAAGTGAAAAATATTTTCCATAAAAAATTTTGTCTACCAAACACATAAAAAGTTGAAAAATGAAAAATGTTTTCCATGGAACATGGAAAACAAGGCCTATCAAACATGCCCAGTGTGCAATTCAATGGGAAGAATTACTCTTATTAGAGTTATGTGATGAAAAAAAAATTTTAATGACAAAAAGATGTAGGGTTATATTTTGAGTACTAGTGTTAAACCTAAAAATGTTAAAGTTGTCTACTATATAGAGTTGGCAGATAATTCGGAATCTAATAATTCGAAGATTATTACTTGAATTAATAATTTGGTTGTGCAGTCGATATGCACACAATTGACTAAGTATGATATTGTGAAGAAAGTTTGGGAACATCTGGCTAGATTGTACACACAGTCTATGCAATACAATATCAATTATAGATAGATATTTGTGCAATTCAACAAAAAAGTACGAGTGTTCAGGAGTTTTATTATGCTATAGCAAATTTATGGGATCAATTAGCACTCACGGAATTTGCAGATTTATAGCGCTTTCTTTTTATATTGCCTGAAGGAAAGAACAACTACTGGTACAATTTTTTATGGTCCTACGTGATGATTTTGATAGACTTCATGGGACAATTTTGCATCGCAATCCTCTTTCTTCTATTGATTCCGTGGTTAGTGAATTATTGGCCGAGGAGATACACCTCAAATCTCATGTAGATAAGGGGACTACTCCATTATCTACTACTTCATCAGTTTTTGTAGAACCTCAGAGATCTCAGGCTAGTAATCAAAGTAGGCCACCTTAGAATGTTGCTCATGATGAATGTCGTTTCGATAAGTAGAAAGGTCACTAGAAGGGATAATGTCCCTATTATTGAATAGAGCTACACAACAGCAGCAACATCAAAAGATAGCAATAACAGTGACCTCAACAACAACAACGACAGGTTCTTTAACTCTGAAAATTTGGAAAGTAGCCACCTCAACCTAATACGACAGTGGCTACACCATCAGTAGATATAATCAAGTTTGAGCAGTTTCAAATGTTTATAGCAACCCAATCAAATACAACACACTCACATGCAATGTCTACCTCTCCTATAGGTTTGTTATCTTCTAGTTCTTCAGGTATTCCATCCTCTTTGTGGGTCTTATATTCTGGGGCTTTGCATTATTTGTCACCTAATTTATCATATTTTGTTTCAATATATTCCAAGTCTCTTGTGTTAGTTGTGACTGCTTATGTTATTCATATGTCTACAGTAGGTGTTGGTTCTGTTGATACACGTTGTTTATCTCTCAATGACATCTACCTTATTCCTAGTCTTACCTTAAATCTTATTTTTGTTAGTCAATTATGTGAATTTAGATATTTGGTTTTTTTTCTTCTACTACTTGTTATGTGCGAGACCTGCAATCTCAAAAGCTGATTGGAACTAGCCGTAGGCAAGAGGACTCAATGTTTTGGATAGGCTTAAAGTACCAAAAAAAATGTAGCTTCTAGTGTTGATTTGTCATCTTTTTTGTTTGAGTTAGTTGTCTTCTGTCTTTTATTTAGGGCATTCTTGCCTTGATCATGTTTCAGCATCTCGTTTAAAGTTCTTAATTTCTAAAAGAGCATTAAGAAATTTAAAAAACATATGGTATTTCTGATTGTAGTTGTAATACTCCGAAATTTTATGCTCGTTTATTTTTCTTGTTTAAATTTTTAGGATAGCAATTTAATTTTCAATATTCTATTGGCCAAAGGAAAAGGGGGGGGGGGGGAGGGCACCACCTTTGTAGTGATTAATGCTAGAGGTAGTTAATGCATGCATGCACGAAGTGCTAAATGTTGTGTATGCATGAAGTAGATTATTTTATTAGGACTTCAATTGACCAAATTATTAAATTATTTTGTTGGGGTTTATTTTACAATCTACAATATTTGAATATGTAGGTTGGATACAAAATTAATTTTGGGATACACTTTGCTTATAATGAAAGTTAGAGGGATTAGGTTATGTTTTTTTTTTTTTGGAAATGAGAGATTTCCTTTGTAAATATAGAGTTGATGGCCACTTATTATCCTATAATCAAGTCACATGTTATTTGTCATTAGCAAACACACATGCATTAAGTCCCTTACGTGTAGAGGCAAGAAAAATCAAGGTAGAGGGGAAAAAAAAAGGAAACAAGCAAATTAAATGGTTAGGCGGTGCATTGGACTTGTATATATGTATATCCATTGCCATAACACATCCATTTTCATTTTGCAAAACACTTGCACACTCAAACACATATAAAATCGGCAAGAAGAGAGAAGAAAGATAAAGGAAGAAAAAGGAAGCAAAGCCTAGCACTCTCAATTCATTTCTCAACCGAAATTTCTTCAAGTTTTTTTTGTAAGATACTTTCTATGCTTAAGTGGTAGGATTTCATGGTAATATTTATGCTTAAGCTATGCATGAAAAACCATAATATGAATGTGTTGGACAAGTCCACAAAGTTAGATATCTATTTATGCCTTAGGACAAGTCCGAAGGGCACCGACAAGTCGGAATATACAAGTATGTCTTTGATTGCATTCTTTTGTGTAGTATTAACATGTTAAATACAAGCATGGTATCTTACTGAGTATTCTTTATAGTCATAGTATTTTATACTAAATTTTCAGATCCATGATCGTTGAGTTGATGAAAGTCAGTTGGCATAATCGATGATGGGTTAAGGACAAAGGTTATTTTTGCATCAAAGTTTCCTTTTTTATGTTTTGATCGACTGCTTTCCATAGGTTTTTCTTATGGTATTGTATAAAAATATGTATAAGACATGATGTAATATAGTACCGAAAGTAAATTATGTAATTATATCTTCTATGTTACGTTAAAAGACATTTTTATTAGACTTTCTCTTGCAAGTGGTAAAAAGGCAGAAACGAGACAGTTTTTGGGTCAATTTCAAAACATTTTTTATAACTCCATAAACGTCTATTTGGGACTCTAAAAATAGTTCTGCGTTCCTCTTTGAGTTGTCTTAATATAGGCGCAAGAATCACTCAATTTGGATATCTGTGGCCTTAGATATAAATTTTTAAGCGTCGAAGGGTCAAACTGAATTTTCTGTGCAATACCTCACTGTTTTCAGTAAAACGCCCATATCATATGATCTTGGAAGTTTTTCATATTTTAATCTAGAAAACTACTTGAAAATATCTTTCTAATGCCTTAGATTTCATTGAAAATGGAGTTGGGATGAATGTTATAAAAATAGTTGAACTTACTGCCCCAACTAACCATGGCAGTGCCGAGTCAGTATATGAAAAAGTATATTTCATGTCGACAAGCACTTCTGCTGGCCATTAAATTTTATGAGAGATATTTTATCAAATTGAAAATAAGTTTCTAGCATGTAATATCTTTTAGCAAAGATAGAAGTTGTTATGTTTAGTACGTGACGCTCGGAGCTTAGGTTCGGGTTGTCACAGTAGTGGATGCAACTCAGCAAAAAAATTTGTGTTACCTTTTAATATAATTATCTCTATTTCTCATGCCCAATTTGATCTTGTTTATTCTGATATATAGGGACCCTTTCCTATTATCACTAAAGTTTGTTCATGATATTATGCTTACTTTATTGATGATTACACTCGTTACTATTGGATTTTTATTATGAAACGTTGCTCTGACTTCTTTAGTATTTTCAGTACATTTAGAGCACTTGTGAAAACTCAAGATTTTGCTATTATCAAATTTTTTTGCTGTGATTTAGGTGAAGAGTATACCTCTAATGCATTTTCTAATTTACTTACTTCTAATGGAATTATTCACCAAACTGCTTGTACAGACACTCCCAAACAAAATGTTGTTGTCGAAAGGAAACATAGACATCTTGTTGAGACAGTTCGTTCTCTTTTACTCTATGTTTCTATTCCAAGTAAATTCTTTGGAGAAAGGATTCTTACAACTGCTCCTGCTCATTTGATTAATAGGATCCCAATTTCACACAATACAACTTTATCTCTTTTTGAGAAGTTGTACGGATGATCTCATGATTATTCTTCTTTACGTGTCTTTGGCTCTACCTGTTTTGTTCTTCGACCTTATCTCGCGCGCAGTAAATTATCCTCTAAATATGCTATATATGTCTTTCTGGGTTATAGTGCAGGGCAAAAAATCCAATAAGTCAAAAATTATACATCTCTCATCATGTTATATTCCTTGAAACATATTTTTACATTTCTATTCCTGCTAGTTCTCATAACATGACTAAGTTTGATGTTATTCACATTGATCCATTCCCTGTTGATAATGTAGTTGTCCTACCTTTTGTTCCACACACATCTACTCCCACTTCAGATCATGATTCTTGTACATTTCCCATTGATAGTTTTGTAGATGTTGGTACTTTGGCTCCTAATACATCAGTATGGTATGGATTATGAGGTACAATTATTATGAAAATGACTATTGTTCACACCTTTATTGTAGCAGACTCTGGTCGTTGATGGAGTATATCTCAAATGGATGTTAAAATGCCTTCTTGAATGGAGATCTATAGTAAGAAATCTATATAATTCCTCCTCTTGGTATTTCTCATCAATTGGTAAATTTTACAGACTCCAAAAAGTTTTGTACGATCTTAAACAGACACATTAAACTTGGTTTGAGAAGTTTTCTCTATGATTACTTTACTTGTTTTCCATCCTAGTCATCATGATTCAGCTTTATTTCATAGATGTACAGTCGCTGATTGTGTTTTGCTCTCTTTATTTATTGATGACATGATTATTATGGGTGAGATACTGATGGGATTGCAGCATTAAAATCAAAATTAGCTCGTTGTTTTGAAATGAAGATTTGAGTTCACTTCGCTACATTTTGGGTATTGAAGTTGCATCTTCTCCGAAAGGTTATCTTTTTTTTCAGTGTATGTACATAGCTGATATATTTAAGCGTGTTTATCTTACTAATAATAAGACTGTTGATACTTCTTTTGAGCTTAATGCTCAGTATTTTTCTTATGATGGTTCTCTATTATCAGATTCTAGTTTACATCATACTGTTGTTCGTCGCTTGGTTTATCTCACCATCACTCGTCCAGATATTACACATGTTATTCATATAGTTAATTTGTTTGTTACCTCGCCTACTACAATTCATTGGGCTGCCGTTCTTTACGTTTTGAGGTATCTTCAAGGCACTCAGTTTCAGAGTCTTTTACTCTCTTCGACTTCTTCATTAGAATTGCAATCAATATTCTCATGTTGATTGGACTAGTGATCCTACAGATACCAATCTACCACTGATTTCTATATATTACTTGGTAATTCTCTTATTTCTTCGAACAACAAGAACAAGATACTATTTCTAGATCTTCCACAGAAGTATAGTGTTGTGCCATGGTTTCTACTACTTGTAAGATAGTCTAGTTACATTGGTTGGATGTAGATATGGGTGTATTTCTTCACTGACTTACTTCATTGTATTGTAACAGTAAAAGTGATGTTCAAATTGTGTGTAATTTAGTATTCCATGAGAAGACTAAACCTATTGAGATTTATTAGATTTTATAGTTGTTGGCAGTATTTGGACAAAAAACATAGCAGTAAATCTATTTTTAAAAGTCAAAAGAGTCAAGTGGTAGGTTATATAGATGAGTTAGAAGTCATTAGGGTCATCCATAGAAAAAATGAAAAGTTGTCGAATTTTTGCTAGCATGTCGCAAAATTGTTGCTTGAGCTTTCAAAACAGTAAGCTCTTCTCTGACTTGTCATCTGCTGTCACTCGCCTGTCTTTGAGCTCTCGTTTGAGAGAGACAGCATCCTGAGAAATCCTATTTCATGTTTTTTTTAAGGTTTTTAACTGGCCCATACTACTCAAAACCTCTAAACTATAAATACTCGCGCCTCACTTCGAAAATCGTGGGTTGAACATTGAGATAAGCTAGAAAACACTTATTACGCTTCACATAAATTGTTAAATCCTCACTTGCTTTAGCCATATTATTGAAAAACATCAAATCCACACAAATTAAACCCCAAACACTTACTTCCATATAATCTGTTAGAGTTTTGAAGATCAAGGAAGGTGACTGAAGTTTCAGTTGTTGGAGAACGAGGAGTTTTCAGATATCTACAGGAGATAGATGAATTAAGAAGGTTGGGAGTTGGTATAGAAGTACGCAATCTAGGAGGGCTTGGTGATTACAATCAAGAGATCAGAAAGTACTAAAGTTAGCCGAGTCTGGCAGTACTGTAAGTTGATTTGTTTATAGTGGATTCATACTGGTTTGAGCCTGGCGTTTTTAATACCACGAGTGATTTTCTCAATCAACAATTCTCTAGTGTTATTTACTTTTTTGCTACTTTTTAAATTGCGATAATTCAAAATAAGATAGTACGCATGTGAATTCTTTTGGATTAATAATTAATTGGTAAATTTAAATTCTGCAAAAATACCTATTCACCTCACAGGTATTAGTTGGGTCGAACTTCATTATTTTCATGTGGTATCAGAGCCTCAGTCCGATTCCCCTAATTTATTCTAGATGAGTCAGTCTCTTTTCGTGCCTCCATTTTTTGACGAAAGTAACTATGCATACTGGAAGGTTAGAATGATAGCCTTTCTTTCTTAAGGAGAGTGTCGATGTGTGAAATAGGGAAAGAAGTTTAGGATATTTTAAAGACCACACACGAGGGAACAAAAACTGTAAAAAAAAAAAACTCCAAACTGCAGATATTGACCTCTAGGTTTGAAGAGATTAGAACGAAGGATGATGAATCATTCGATGAATTCTATACGAAGTTAAATGATATAATGAACTCTAGCTTCAACCTAGGTAAGAAAATTGATGAGTCTAAAATTGTACGAAAAGTCCTTTGGTCCCTACCCGAAAGATTTAGACCCAAAATTACTGCAATTGAAGAGAGCAAGGACTTATGTAAAAGTCAAGATAGAAACATTTGTAAGATCCCTTCAAAACCTATTAACTCACCATATCTTAGCCGAAGAAAAATAATTCTATAGCATTGAACACCATTAAGGAAGAAGAGTACGAATCAATTGATACAGAGACACTTTGGGATGACGAGATAGTTTATTTTGTTAAGAGATTTCGAAAGTCCTTAGGAATAAGAGAAAAACCTCAAGAGAGGAAAAAGGGTGTTCCTAGTAAATTTCAGAAAGACAAGCATAATAAGACTAATGCTAGGAGTTCTAGTAAAAAATCTCAATCGGTTAGATGTCATGAGTGTTAGGTGATAATCCAAGAATAGCTTACTAAGAGGGGATAAAATTGGTTGTTAAATTTTTTTTTTCAAAGATAAATCTAAATTTAAACAAATTTGATAGCCAATAGGCCAATCAAACAAATATGCAAATATGAAAGCAATAAGTAGAAGGGAAGAGAGTGTGCAAACGATGTAATTATGGAGTTTTGATCCCAACCAATGATTTACGCCATCTGTTACCAAGTTCGCCATCATGAGCAAGACTTTTTTTTCACTATATTGATTGACTTATGTTCAATCCAACCATTTACAACGCTTCCCGTGACTTACAACCAAGGAGCACCGATCATTATACAATATAGAGCTTTACGAGACCTCTATATAATCTACAAATTCATAGAATAATGAGTTTACAATTTCAACTTCTCTCTTAATAAATGATATAATCAAAATTAAGTATCAAGAGAGAAATATGTTAACTCTTTAATAGCTAGCAATGAATAAAGCTCAAGTGTTAGGTAAGGAAAATTTTGGTGAGAAGAATGATTTCCAAAAGTTAATTCAATCAAAAGTTTTTCAAAATAAAAGATTTGATTTTATAAAGATAAACAAAGAGTGCAATAATTTTGCTAAAAAATATCTCACTTTAATGCTCTTAAAAGTCTTCAATTGAATGCAAAGTAAGGTTATATTTATAGCAGTTAAAACACCAAAAATTCTGGCCAACTGGACATCCACTTCTGAACTGGACACTAAACTACCCGTTGTACGTCAGAATTTCAAAACGGTAAAAAATTTGACCGTTGGACGAGCCGAATGTCCTTTACGTAAATCGGAATTCCGATTGGATAGTATTTTCCCGAATTTTTCCTTCTTTGATTGTTTTAAAGAATGTAGACTCTTGAATGGCGTTTTTACTTTATTTTTCAAGATAAGTGACAATAGTGAGAAGTTTAAATATCAAGTTGAGATTCTTACCTTTTGAAAAATAAATTTTATTCAAGCAATTTAAAAAAATATTTTTTCGCATTCATAAAAATTCATTTGAGCTTTTAATGATTCAATGCTAAAGATTAAAGCATTTTACATTTATATATGAATTGAAAATATCTAAGTCTAATATCTTCGATGTTTGACTTGATGGGTACTTGTCTTGATTGATTTTGGCGTCCATGCTCAACTTTCATTTCAATTGCGAGTCTTTTGAAAGCGATTTTTTTGTCTTCAATTTATCAACTTTACCCCAATAGTTATAACAACTGGAATACAAATGTTAGAAGTAAAAGCAATTTGTTTGTTATAATCAAAACGTAGAATCAACTATAGGTCAACATTAGGGTTTTGGTCACTACAGGATAGGGTGTTGGCAGCCTCACTAACTCATGATAAAAACTAATTCTAGTTACTAGAGTGATTCCTCTAGCAGTGATGATGAAATAAACTATACGACATTCGCGTTTATAGTTATGAGTGAATCAGATAAGGAGAGTGAGAAGGTTGAGAAAGATGAGCGTAGTGAGAACTCTGAGGAAGACTCTGAGAATGAGACAGATATTTATGATGCTTATCAACAGTTGTTTAAGGAGAGTCTTAAAGCTGTGTTGAGGAAGGTTAAGAAGGTCAATAAAGCTGTGTTTAGAATGTTAATAAAGCTGTGTTGAGGAAGGCTAATGAACTTAGGAGATAGAAAGAGAGACTCATAGCTGATCCTCAGAACTCTTCCAAAAATCTTAGTGAGTTGAGACTTTTCAATACGAAGTTAGAAACTAAGGTTAAAACATTAACAAGCGATCTAGAAAAATCTAATACACAATTTCATTCATTCTTGAGTGGTACTCAGAAACTTGATAATTTGTTAGGGATGAATAAGCCATCTTGAAACAGGCAAGGTCTAGGATATGTTCAGAATAATAACAATGTTGCTAGTACATCCAAGACTACCTTTGTCCCAGCAACCAACAAACCTTGCTAATTCTGAACCCAAGGATAATGGAGTCTTAGGACAGAGGCCTACTAACCTACCTAGAAACCAATATCAATAATCACGTAGTTTTGAACCTAGGTTTATTCCTACTTGTCACAATTGTAGTGTTCTGGGACACATAAGACATATGAGTCATAAACTTGTGAATAGAAGGAGAAGTCAGGATATCTCTAGCCAGGTTAACTTCCTTACCAATCAGGTTAGTCACCTAACTAAGATGATGACATAATTAACTAGGATTACATCCACTTATAAGAAGGTTTGGGTTAAGAAAGTGATCTCCCTAGGTATGATGAAAAACTGAACTGCTATGTTGCCCATGTTGCACTTAAAGCTCAAAATAACTACATGTCGTAACTTGATAGTGCATGCTCTAGACATATGTGTGGAAATAAAGCCATGTTCTCTATTCTTAATGATTGGAATGGCGGTATGATTTCATTTGGAGACGGAGCTACTGCACATATCCTTGGTAAATGTACCATCAAAATTGGCTAAGAATGAACTTGTTGATGATTTACCTAAACTTGAACAAATTGAAAACGCTATATGTTGACCATGTCAACAAGGTAAACAACTTAGAGTAAATCATAAACTAACTTCTAACATCTTAACAAACAGGCAATTAGAATTACTTACTTAGTCGGACCATCTAGGACTGAGAGCCTTGGAGGTAAGCGTTATATTTTGCTTTTAGTAGATGATTTCTCTAGGTACACATGGATTGAGTTGTTGAGTGAAAAATATGAGGTATTTAACTTTGTTAAATTTTTTGACGAGAGACTTAGAAATGAGAAAATTTAACTAGAATTCGAAGTGATCATAGGAAAGAGTTTGAAAACTCTAACCCTGAGAACTTCTGCTTGGAGGAAGGAATCCAACATGAGTTCTCTTCACCACTCACTCCACAAGAAAATGGAGTAATTGAGACGAAAAATTGTTCTTCAAGAAATGGCTAGGGTCATGCTTCACGGTAATGGACTAGCAACGGATTTTTGGGGTGAAGCCATTAACACTGCGTGTCATATAGTGAACAATGTTTACCTTAGACCTAAAACTGATAAAACACCATATGAGAACTAGAAGGGTAAAAAGCATACTGTGAAATACTTTCATGTGTTTGGTCGCAAGTGCTATATACTAAGAGATAGAGAGAACTTGGGCAAGTTTGACTCTAAGCGTGATGAGAGAATCTTTCTATGATACTCTAGGAATAGTAAAGCTTATCATGTATACAATTCTCGTACCAGAGTTGTGATTGAGTCCATAAATGTCGCGATAGATGATAATTTTGGTGAGGAAGAGATTGTAAGAAAGTGGGATGAGTTAGATCACTTGAGTGTAGATCCCGTCACAGTAACTGAACTTAAAGAAAAATCAATTCCCGAGCCCCCCAACACTCACCTAAAGTTCTAGATGAAAGCCCAAGATTGGCTAACCAAGAGGGGGGTGAATTGGTTATTAAAAACTTTTTCTACAATGATTCAAGTTTTAATAAAATAATCAATCAAATAATAAAAGGCAACTTAGGCACAAGTATACAAGTGAGTGGAGCAATATAATTTACACAAAGTAAACAATGTTAAGTAGAAGGGATAGAGAGTGCAAACGATATAATTATGGAGGTTCGATCCAATGCAATGATCTACGTCCCCCGTTACCAAGCTCTCCGTCACGAGCAAGGCCTTTTTCACTATGTTGATTGACTTATGGTGCAATCCAACCCTTTACAACGCTTCCGGTGACTTACAACCAAGGAGCACCGATCCTTTTACAACGTTGAGCTTTCCGGGACCTCAACACGACCCACAAGTTTGAGTTTACAATTTGAAACTATTCCTCTCAATAAATGATATATTCAAAGTTGAGTACAATGAGAGAAAATAGGCAAACACTTTAATAGATGGCAATGAATGAAGCTCAAGTGTTTGGTGAGTGAAAAATGATTTTCAAAGGTTGAATCACTCAAAAGGTTTTTCAAGAATCAAATAATGAGTAAAGAGTATAAAAACAATATTTAAGCTCAAGAGTATCTCACTTTAATGCCTTTTTGAAAGTGTTCAAATGAATGCAAAATGAGTTGGTATTTATAGGTGAAGAATCGTGAAAAATTCTGCCAAACCGGACGACCGGACGATCCAATGCATTAAAGTCTGTCAGAACGGTAAAAAAATTTTGACCGTTGCTACCTAACCGGACGACCGGTTCACCATCCGGACGTCCGGATGGCCAGCAATTCTTCTGGCCTTCCTTTCTTTCAAAATGGTTTTGTGCGAATGTCAGTTTTGTCGTATATGAGAGATCCAACACTTGAGCTTTTTAGTATGCCAAGAATCAAAGTATTTTACCTTTACAAACGAACCAAAAAATATCTAGTTCTAATGTCCTTGATTTACTTGATACGAGGCATGATTGCTTGATTTTGATATGACGCAAGGTTTGTCTTCATGTCTTCTCGATCAAACTATATGTTGAGCTTTCTTGAAAGACAACTTCCCGTCCAATAGTTTTGACTCAAATTTTGGCCGACATATGCAACAATTGAAGATTTGATTAGAGATAAGCAAAGTTTATTTGTTATAATCAAAACGTATGATTTGACCATAGGTCAACAATTTCCCCCTTTTTGATTATGACAAACACTAAATGATTTGTAAGAAGAGTATCTCATATAATTCAAACAATTAAACATTTGCAATTTTCTTCCCCCTTTATTTTGTAGATCATGGATTTCCCCCTTTCTTATTCACATTAAGCATGCAAATCATCAAATCATCTTATATATTTTCCCCCTTTTGGCATAAGCAAAAAAAATGGAGTGTAGAGAAGGAGAGATATCCACTCATAACATAATGCATAATGCACAACGCATAACATAATTCATAACTCATAACATAATTCATATAAGTTATAGCAAGATATCCACTCATAACATAATTCACAATTCATAAAGCTAGAGAAAAGAGCCAAAATAAAAACTAACAAGATTGACGAAGAGCTAGGATTCCGGAGGAGGAGGAGGAAACAAGGTATAAAAGTGAGCATAAAAGGCATTCTGCTGCACTTGCATTTCTTGGAGCATCGTTCCAAGCCCATCAACAGTAGATGTAAGGGAGTCAATACGGCCATTTAGAAGATTGTACTGGTCCTCGGTAAAGGTAGGTGGAGCATTCGAGCCCGGAACGTCATGAGGAGAGGGTGGAGCTTGCGGTATGTAAGTATCATCATCTTCGTCGCCAGCAATAGGCAGAGAAGAGGGACCCGAGGTGGGGTCGAACACTTTCGTGTGTGCCACCCATTGACCGTGTTCTTTGACTATTTTCATGCGTTTAAGGGTTTGAATGTTGATGGTGTCGGTGGGTTTAAGTGAGATGGATGCTTCATCATGCAATGTAACGTGAAAATGCTTGAAAATTTGTGAGAAGCATGCCATATGGTAAGGCCTTGATGGTTCGTGAGGAGTGTACAAGTTTCATGAGTCCTAAAACAATAGTCGGAAAATCGAGCTTTCTACCAACAAGAAGGGAATCGAGAAGGAAGAGCACTTCAACTGCAGTAGCCAGAGCCACTTCTCTCGTACCTGGCTGAAAAACGCGAGACTCCCTACCAACTGAAACACTGGGCTGGACGGCGACTGGAGTCTGAACGGCGAGAGGCGATTCCTCCGGTGTAGGTGGCGTGGACTGGAAGCGCCGGAGAGATGGGTTAGAAGCCCTAGTGTGATTGGAAACGTCGGAAAAAATCGACTGGAGGCTGAACCGGCGACAGACGAGGTCTGAACGACGGCGGGCGACCTTCCTGGTGCAGGCGGCGCTGACTGGAACGCCGGAAAAAATGGGTAGACACGCTTGTGCAGGTAGAAACCCTAGCCAAATGTTTGAACTTTGATCACTAAATTAAACTGTTACAAACTATATTTCTAGAATAGGAAATAAAGATATTAGTCGTTAATTAGGGTTTAGTTTCCTTTCCCAAAATAGAATTTGTGTTTTGTATATATACATTGAGACATTGAATAAACGGGTGTGAAATTACCTCCTCTCTGTGTCAAATCTTACATGGTATCAGAGCGCCGCCGTTAGGGTTCCGCTCGCCGCCTTCGTCGCCCGGTAACGAACTTACTTCATCTCGATGACCTTTTCGGGGAACGATGACATTTGCAATAATATTGTGCAAAACCTTACATGGAAGAGATAGTTGATGTGCACTAACTTTGGTGATATTTTCAAAAGATTTCCCGGTGACGCGACGACAAGCCTCGGTGGGGTCATATCCATCGAGCGTGGGATGTGTCTTATGTAAAAAGATTTGTGTGTCACACGCTTCAAGTTCCAAAATATCACGAATGAGTGCTTTGTTTATAACAACATGCTTATTTTTAACTAAATAAGAGATTTCATTTGCGCGAGAAAACGACATGCTATGATAAAATTCTTGCATAAGGCGTGGGTATGCATTTTCTTCTAATGAGGCAATACTAGTCCAACCCATGTTTTCAAAAATTTCTTCAATATGAAATGCAGGTGCTTCAATGGTGAATTCAGCAAAATCAACTCTCTTACCAATCAAAACGGGCAATTTAGCAAAGGGGTTTACCGGCACCTCGGGGTCCATGTCGAATTCATCATCGGATGAAGAAGGAGAACGCCTCTCGGTGCGTTTGTATCTCTTTCCAGTCCCTTTTGAGCTTGCCATGAGTAAGAAATGTAGTTTAGTATGTGTGAGATCTAGGGTTCGAAAATTTGGGGAAAGAGGAGAGGAGAGAGAATTTGAAAGAGATAAAGAGGGAAAAGTGATGGGTTTTGTGAAATGGAAGTCCAATTGATGCTTGGAGGGGAGAAGGTTGGTAATGGAGAAGAGATGTAGGGAGACAGACGACGAGAAGAGGAAGAAAATGGCGAAAATGAAGGTCTGGTCGCGATTTAGAACATTTCAGACGCTAATCCGGACGTCCGGTTCATTAATCCGGACGTTCGGTTAGGCAGAACATTTTGTCTGCCAAACCCGGACGCTGATCCGGTCGTCCGGTTCATCCATCCGGACGTCCGGTTTGGTAGAACATTTTTGTCTGCCAAACCCGGATGCTGGTCCGGTCGTCCGGTT
Source organism: Osmanthus fragrans (assembly GCA_019395295.1). Taxonomy (NCBI): domain Eukaryota; kingdom Viridiplantae; phylum Streptophyta; class Magnoliopsida; order Lamiales; family Oleaceae; genus Osmanthus; species Osmanthus fragrans. The sequence goes on along the minus strand of CM033350.1, from coordinate 19,816,257 downwards.
CCTTGTCCGGTTTTTTTTTTTTTTTTTTTTTTTTTTTTTTTTTTTTTTTTAAAAATAACATCATAGACACATATAAGAGCACATAATATCAAGCATAGACTTCATTTTCATCAATTATGCCTAAACCTCGTCGAATGTGAGAAAAACGATCAAGAGCAAGAGGTTTTGTAAAAATATCAGCTAATTGATTTTCTGTGTCAACGAATTCCAGCATGATATCACCTTTTTGAACATGATCCCGAAGAAAATGATGTCTTATTTCAATATGCTTAGTTCGAGAGTGCAAAACGGGATTTTTGGACAAGTTGATAGCACTAGTATTATCGCACATAATGGGAACATGATCGTAAGTCAAGTGATAATCATTTAGAGTTTGTTTCATCCATAGTACTTGAGCACAACAACTTGCGCCGAGATGTATTCGGCCTCGGCCGTAGATAATGCCACGGAATTTTGTTTCTTACTAAACCACGATACTAGAGCAAATCGAAGAAAGTGGCAAGTGCCGCTAGTGCTTTTACGATCAATTTGACATCCGGCCCAATCGGCATCCGAAAAGCTAAGTAGGTCAATGTGAGTATTTTTTGGATACCAAAGTCCTAAGGTTCGAGTCCCACTAAGATATCTAAATATTCTTTTTACGGCTTTAAGATGGGATTCCTTAGGATTTGATTGAAATCTAGCACATAAACATACACTAAACATAATATCGGGTCTACTTGCAGTAAAATAGAGAAGGGATCCGATCATACCTCGATATTTGGTAATGTCAACGGGAGTACCTTGATCATCTTTGTCAAGCTTTATGGATGTGCTCATTGGAGTATTCATAGGCTTTAAATCATTCATTTCAAACTTCTTTAACATATCCAATATATACTTACTTTTGATTTATGAAAATGCCATCATATGTTTGTTTAATTTGAAGTCCGAGAAAGAACTTGAGTTCTCCCATCATACTCATTTCAAACTCTTTACTCATGCTTTTTGAAAATTCTTCACATAGATGAATGTTTGTTGCACCAAAAATAATATCGTCCACATAGATTTGAACAATAAGCATATCTTTATTATGAGTTTTGACAAAGAGAGTAGTATCCGCTTTTCCAATCGAAAAACCATTTGAAAGTAGAAATTTGCTCAAACGTTCATACCAAGCTCTAGGGGCTTGTTTTAGACCGTAAAGAGCTTTTCTAAGTTTAAAAACATGATTTGGAAACTTGTGATTTGTAAAACCGGGTGGTTGTTCAACAAACACTTCTTCTTGAATGAATCCATTCAAAAATGCACTTTTAACATCCATTTGATAAAGAGTGAAGTTTTTATGACATGCAAATGCAAGAAGCATGCGAATGGATTCTAACCTAGCTACCGGTGCAAAAGTTTCTTCATAATCAATGCCTTCTTCTTGATTGTAACCTTAGGCCACTAATCTAGCCTTGTTACGCACAATAATTCCATTTCATCCCGTTTGTTTCGAAATACCCATTTTGTGCCGATTACGGTTTGATTGTTAGGTCTAGCGACTAAATCCCATACATGATTTCTTTCAAATTGATTTAGTTCTTCTTGCATAGCTAGAATCCAAAACTCATCAAACTCGGCTTCTTTAAAATTTTTGGGTTCAATTTGTGAGATGAAAGCACAACTACTAAGATGATTTCTAAGAGAAGTTCTAGTAGTGATACCTTTAGATGGGTCGCCTATTATTAGCTCTTTTGGATGAGAGGAAACGAATTTCCATTCTTTTGGCAACGTGGGATCGTTTTGAGCTTCAATCGACTTTTCTTCATTAGCTTGATTGTTGGACTCTTTTGATTGCTCTTCATTGGTCACTCCTTTGTTTTGATCTTGAATATTCATTTGTGTGAAAGGAGTTTCCAAACCTACATCATCATCAATACCTTTCTCATGATCAAGAAGGTTAGTTTCATCAAATGTGACATGCATAGATTCTTCAACGACTAGAGTTCTTTTGTTGAAAACTCTATAAGCCTTACTAGTTGAAGAATATCCTAGAAAAATTCCAACATCGGATTTTGAATCGAACTTGCCCAAGTTATCCTTTGTATTCAAAATGAAACATTTGCAACCGAAAACTTTAAAATAACTTACATTGGGAATTCTATTTTTCCAAAGCTCGTAAGGAGTCTTAGTTTTCTTACGACTAACTAAAACTCTATTTACAATATAACATGCGGTGTTAACGGCTTCGGCCCAAAAGTATTTAGGTAAATTATTCTCATTTAGCATGGTTCTAGCCATTTCTTGCAATGTACGATTCTTCCTTTTTACTACTACACCATTTTGTTGAGGAGTTCTAGGAGCCGAGAAATTATGTTCATATCTGTTTTCATTACAAAAATCGTCAAATGCAAGATTGTCAAATTCTCCACCATGATCACTTCTAATAGTTGTAATAGTGTATCCTTTTTCATTTTCAATTTTCTTACAAAAATGCTTAAAAGCTTTTAAGACTTCATCCTTTACATTTAAAAATATAACCCAAGTGAATCTTGAAAAATCGTCAACGATAACGAAGGCGTAGTGTTTACCACTTAGGCTAGCCGTTCTTGATGGACCAAAAAGATCCATGTGGAGAAGTTGCAATGGTTTTGTTGTTGAAGAGAAAATTTTTGATTTAAAAGAGCTTTTTACTTGTTTTCCAAATTGACATACATCACAAATTTTGTCTTTTTCAAAATTCAAATTTGGCAAACCTTTTACAAAATAATTTTTGGAGATTTTTGAAATGAGATCCATGCTAACATGACATAGTCTCCTATGCCATAGCCATGTTTCATCTTTCAATCCAAGTAAACAATGTTCATTATTTTCAAATTCGATATTTATGATATAAACATCTTTACTTCGGTTTCCTACGAAAATCACCTCTTTTGATGTAGCATCCTTAATTAGACATTTGGAAGAATCGAATTTAATATTGTAACCTTTATCACATAATTGACTAATACTTAGCAAATTATGTTTGAGATTATCAACTAGTAGAACATTTTCAATAGAAGGGGATGAGTGATTACCAATGTTATCGATACCAATAATATTTCCTTTTGCGTTGTCTCCGAATGTTACATGACCACCATCCTTCTTTTTGAGATTTGATAGTAGTGATCGGTCTCCGGTCATGTGTTTAGAGCATCCACTATCCAAGAACCATTTGCTCTTTGATTTCTTTGGTACCTACAAGAATAATTCAATTTTTGATTTTTGGTACCCATACAAACTTGGGTCCTTGGTGGTTAGTTCTTGAGGATTCTCTAATCCACTTGTATTTGTTTTCAAATAATAATTTCTTTTTAGCTAGGCAATTAAACGCAACATGTCCACTTTTATTACAAAATGTACAAGTGACATTTGATGCTTTAACAAACATGTTTTTGAGAGATTTTTGCTTTAAAGAGGGTTTGAATCCTATTCCCCCTTTGTCAAAAACACATTTTTGATTTCCAAGCATTAGATCGAAATTTTTCTTCCCTTCGGTGAATTTATAAATGGTTTTCGTCAAATCTTCAACTTTTTCTTTTAGGGAAGTGTTTTCCTTAACTAATAAATCATAATCAACATTTTCTTTTTGTTTTTCAAAAATCTTCTTTATTTCATTTTTCAATAAGGAATTTTTCTTTTTAAGAATAGAGTGACTTAATGCAAGTTTTTCAAAATCCTCAAGTAATTCATCATAAGAATTAGATAATTCATCATAGGAACAATTTTCATTGTGACTTACCTCATCTTCAAGTGCCATGAAACACATGTTTGCGATTTCTTCTTGATCATCGCTTTCATTTTGATCTTCATCATCACTATCGTCCCATGTGGTTTGGAGTGCCTTTTTCTTGATGTTCTTCTTTTTGTTCGGGCACTCGGTTCTTTTGTGACCCGGTTGGTCCCAATCATAGCAAATTATTTTCTTGCTTCTCTCTTCTCCTTTGTCATCCTTCCTTTGAAATTTTTTATTGTTTCGAAACCCTCTCCATTTTTTGACGAGAAGGACTAGATCATCGAGCTCCTCATCGCTCATGTTGTTACTTGTTGTTCCTTCATCAATTGCCGATTTTAGACCAATTTGACGCTTTGGAGCTTCATTTGATTCCTCTTTGCTTTTTCTTGTCTTTTCCTTGATTTCGGCATTGTTAAGCTCGTAGGTCATCAAGGTTCCATAGAGTTCTTCCAAAGGATATGTATTTACATCCTTGGTGTTCTCTATCAACATCCTTATGGGGCTCCATTCCTCCGAAAGTGACCTAAGCATTTTGCTTACAAGTTCACCGTTAGTATATTTACGATCAAAACCTTTTAAACCATTTACAATATCGGTAAAACGAGAAATCATGTTAGCAATAGATTCATCTTGTTTCATAAAAAAGTTTTCAAATTCTTTAACTAACATATTTATTTTGGTTTCTTTGACTTTACTAGTGCCAACATGAGTAACTTCAAGAGCATCCCAAATATCATAAGCCGAATCACATGTGCTAATCCGATTAAACTCATTTCTATCTAATGCACAATAAAATAAGTTTTTTGCTTTAGCATTTAAGGATAACTTTCTTTTATCTTCTTCATCGTATTCCTCTCTATCCTTAGGAATAGTTTGATCGGGTTTACCATCGATCTTAATTATCTTGGTAGGCACATAAGGACCACGTTCAATAATTTCCCAAATATTATAATCAATTGATTGAACATAAATCGTCATCCTAGCTTTCCAATAATTGTAGTGTGTGCCATCAAAGAAAGGAGGTCGGTTTGTAGAATGTCCCTCAAGATTTTGAAACATGGGGTTAGCCATTACTCAAGATTGTGAAATCAAAAAAAATGAGTACCTTGCTCTGATACCAATTGAAAGCCCAAGATTGGCTAACCAAGAGGGGGGTGAATTGGTTATTAAAAACTTTTTCTACAATGATTCAAGTTTTAATAAAATAATCAATCAAATAATAAAAGGTAACTTAGGCACAAGTATACAAGTGAGTGGAGCAATATAATTTACACAAAGTAAACAATGTTAAGTAGAAGGGATAGAGAGTGCAAACGATATAATTATGGAGGTTCGATCCAATGCAATGATCTACGTCCCCCGTTACCAAGCTCTCCGTCACGAGCAAGGCCTTTTTCACTATGTTGATTGACTTATGGTGCAATCCAACCCTTTACAACGCTTCCGGTGACTTACAACCAAGGAGCACCGATCCTTTTACAACGTTGAGCTTTCCGGGACCTCAACACAACCCACAAGTTTGAGTTTACAATTTGAAACTATTCCTCTCAATAAATGATATATTCAAAGTTGAGTACAATGAGAGAAAATAGGCAAACACTTTAATAGATGGCAATGAATGAAGCTCAAGTGTTTGGTGAGTGAAAAATGATTTTCAAAGGTTGAATCACTCAAAAGGTTTTTCAAGAGTCAAATAATGAGTAAAGAGTATAAAAACAATATTTAAGCTCAAGAGTATCTCACTTTAATGCCTTTTTGAAAGTGTTCAAATGAATGCAAAATGAGTTGGTATTTATAGGTGAAGAATCGTGAAAAATTCTGCCAAACCGGACGACAAACCGGACGACCGGACGATCCAATGCATTAAAGTCTGTCAGAACGGTAAAAAAAATTTTGACCGTTGCTGCCTAACCGGACGACCGGTTCACCATCCGGACGTCCGGATGGCCAGCAATTCTTCTGGCCTTCCTTTCTTTCAAAATGGTTTTGTGGGAATGTCAGTTTTGTCGTATATGAGAGATCCAACACTTGAGCTTTTTAGTATGCCAAGAATCAAAGTATTTTACCTTTACAAACGAACCAAAAAATATCTAGTTCTAATGTCCTTGATTTACTTGATACGAGGCATGATTGCTTGATTTTGATATGACGCAAGGTTTGTCTTCATGTCTTCTCGATCAAACTATATGTTGAGCTTTCTTGAAAGACAACTTCCCGTCCAATAGTTTTGACTCAAATTTTGGCCGACATATGCAACAATTGAAGATTTGATTAGAGATAAGCAAAGTTTGTTTGTTATAATCAAAACGTATGATTTGACCATAGGTCAACACTAGACCCTCCCAATAGGGAGCAATCTTCTAGTGACAATTCCAAACCTTCATCCGAAGTTAAATCTAATCCTACTAAGGTAAATATTATTGGAGATTTAGGTAAATGGATGAGACTCCAAAGAGGGTTCTTAACAACATGTCATTTGCGAGCTATGTATCCCAGATTGAGCCTAAGAAAGTAGAAGATGCACTTAGTGATGAATGTTGGGTAAATACAATGCATAAGGAGCTGAATCAATTTGTGAGAAATAATGTGTGGTATTTGGTACCTAGGCCTGACAATTATAATGTTATAAGTACTAAGTGGATATTTAAGAATAAGACCGATGATCAAGGTACCATAACTAAGAATAGGGCTAGGTTAGTTGCCCAGTGATATACACAAGTTGATGGTGTTGACTTTGATGAGATATTCGCCATTGTTGCACGCCTTGAGTTCATTAGAATTCTTCTTGCTGTTACTTGTACCCTATGTAAAACCCCAAATAATTATAGATACCTTAGTGACACTAAGACATGAATATTGGATGACTAAAGTATACTTCAGATTTTTTTGTCTCATTCGAGACCCATTTTTGACATAGAAAACATTTGATTTGAAAAATGATATTAAATACATGTTGTAACTCTTTGAGTTAGCTTTCCAATGCACTTTGAATTTCCTCAATCGGATATCGAGAGAAGAAATTATGATAAAAATACTGAAAACTGTGCGGTGTCAACTAGAACCGAACCAGTCGACCGGAACGACTACTGGTCGACCAATTTTACCGAAATTGCCTGAAACCCACAATTTTTGAGAAGTAAATGGCCACCCTATTTATTTCAAAACCTTTCATCCTCCCCCAAACTTCACCTATAAATAGACCTCATTTCACTCTCATTTTCCTCACACCAAAAGTAAGAGCTTTTATATACAAATGAGAGAGTTTTCAAGCGAGAAAAGAAGGGGGAGAAAAGTTAGTATTTTTTCTAGAAGTTTTGGGTGCTATCAAGAGGTGTTTTCAAGTATAAATCCTCAAGGGTTTTCAAACATTCAAGGAGTACATTTTTCAACGTCCAAGTTTCATCAAAGTCATCAAAGTTCTTTTCAAAGTTTTTTCAAGACATCAAGTTCTTTTCAAAGCATCAAATCAATGAAGGTGGAGGTGTAAAAGTGCTATTATTGTGTTCAAAGTATAGTTTTCACATGTTTTTCAAATGAATGCTATGGTACCTTCGGGTACGATGTTTCGGCACCTCTCTACAGTAGAATGATCATTCTCGCTATAGTTGATTGGTCATTCTCCTGCTCGAGTCGTCATGTTAAGTCATGACTCAACAGTTATGGGATTTTGCCGGAAATCCTTCTACGCGACGGTTTTTAAATGCAAATGCTATAATTTGAAAATGCATATTTTGATAACGATGCACTTACGATATCGAATAAGTTCAAACTCATGGGTTTAATTCCTTCTACAGGTTAAAGTGATGATGCGTGAGACGTGGATGACGGTTGAGGAAGATGCTAAATGCTATGCGAAACCAGTGATTTTTACATGTTTTATGAATTTCTTAAAATGAAGTTCAGTTAAATTTCTTAAATTAGGGTTCAGTTTTTTTCCAATGTGTATGGAATTATTTCTACAAAACCTTTATGTTAAAGACAATCGAAACTAGGATCCATGTTTTCTGGAAATAAATTGAGGTGTTTTAAATTCATGAATTTCATATTAAGTTTTCTCTTAATAGTACATATAAAGTACATATATGCACTAAGGCGACAGCTACAGATAAGTAGCAATCCGATCCATACGAGTTGGGGCGTTACAGCGTGTTATCAAAGCAAAGGTTTAGCTGATTTTGAAGACTCGACGTTTTAATTTTTTTCCTGTATATGAAAGAAAGTTAAAATGGGACGATGAAATGTTTATGACTTTGCATAGCATCGCGCATCCATCAATCGTATCCTACGGCCCAGGTATGTCCCAAGTTAATGTTATTTTTAGGATTATGTTATGATGCTTCGATTTCTTTTCAAGTATATGATTTAAAAGACATGTGTTGGACTTGGGCTAGAATGTAAAGTTTTGGGCAAAAGACTTCTGTGATATGATGCATAATCGGATATTTATGTAACAGAGATGGTTAGAACATACCAAACTGCTAGGAAGACTACGGCTGGCGGAATGGCCAGGGCTTATATAGCAGAGTTGAACCGTAGAATTGCTATCCATTCCTATGAAAACTATGTAACTGATTCGACCCGACCGCTTAGCGATCATGTGCATGACATCTATGAGAGATGCATGACGGCGGTTAATGTCGGTATGGGGATCATACATATTGAGGCCATAAATTACCTCATACACTCCCTCCCACCTCAATGGGGAGATATTGGAGTCACGGTTAAGGATGAAATGTTAGAAGGCAACCCAAACCTGTTCGAGTTTGAGAGGTATTGCCATGCCCTGATAGATTTATAGGATGATATAATCTATGAAGAGCCTAAGGAAGAAGACCCGAAAGAGGAACCCAAGGAGGAGCAGGAGCCTGAACCAGAACCATAAGTGGTGATAGATATAGAGTCCGGGCCTGAGGCGGAAAATTCTTCCGAAGATGAAACTCCACCAAGGAAGTTTTGTAAAACTCATAGGGATTAGAGATCTAGATATTTCCATTTCCTTATGATGTCTTCTTTCATGCTAAATTTATCAAACTATTATGTATCCTGATTTCAAGAAGTATGGGAAATAAAGATCTTATCTTTCTTTCTTACAAAAAGGAAGTTAATAAGAAACCTTACATCTTATCCGTAGGAAAATGTCGCGAGCCAACCAGAACAACCTGATAAGAGATCTCCCTTAAGCAGTCCAAGACCTAGGCAGACAGAACCCAAGCCAAGCTCAACTCCTAGCACCAGCTCCTAATACTCTTCCAACCCATGCTTCCTTGGTCGAGCAATTTCGAAGGTACAAGCCCCATACTTTCAATGGAGCAACTGATCCACTTGCAGCCGATGAGTGGCTTCACAAGTTGGAGAGAACATTTCGATTGATAGGGTGCACGGACACTCAAAAAGTCCAGTGTACTGAGTTTATGTTCTCCGATGATGCAAGTCACTAGTGGGAATCAATGTCTCGAACTAGGATTCCGGAGCAACAATTGACACTAACATGGGAACAGTTCAAGGAGGAAGTGATGGATAAGTACTTTCCCTAATCTGTAAGAGATTTCAAGGAGGGCGAATTTCTTCAACTCAAACAGGGAACCATGACCCTGACGGAGTATGAATGGAAGTTTGACCAACTCTCAAGGTATGCTATACATTTGGTAGATATAGAGGCCAAGAAAATACGAAAGTTTGGGCAATGGCTGAACTCAGACATGAGTATGATTCTTATGTTCCACAATTTCACGACATACCGTGAGATGCTGGAACGAGCTCAGGCCATTTGGTATCAAAAGGCTAATGTGGAGAAGTCAGGCCAGTTAGACAACCGACAAGATAAGGGACAGTTCGGGAAGAGAAAGTGGAATGGCCAGGATAAAGGGAAAGGCAAGTGGCAGAGTAAGAAAACCAATGTCGGATCTGATGTTAGTAAGGCTTTGGTTACCACTATAGCACCATGTGCTAAGTGTGGAAAGTCTCATCGTGGTGAATGCTTGTTTGGGACGAATACATGCTGTAGGTACGGTAAGCTAGGACATTTGGCTAGAAAATGTTCAACATTTACCCAGAAGAAGGATGAAGACAAGGATCTAAACAAGAAGGGAAAAATAAGAGTTTTTATACTGACTCAGAGGGATGCTGATGAGAATGCAAACGTGATAGCAGGTATTCTACTAATATCTTGTACCCCTGCTTACGTACTGTTTGATTCAGGAGCTACACATTCTTTCGTATCAACTACATTCGTTACCAAGACTAGTATTACTTGTGATAAGGTAGAAAGTATACTAGAAGTTAGCATTCCCTCAGGTGAATCATTAAGCACTGATAGGTTAGCCAAGTCAGTGAATCTTGAAATTGAGGGAAGAATCTTGAAAGTTGATTTGTATACCATAGAAATGAATGACTTTGATGTGATATTAGGCATGGATTGGTTAGGAAGTAATCATGCAACTATATGTTGTAGAGAAATGGAAGTGTCTTTTCAGAAACCGAGAGAAGTACAATTTTCTTTTCTTGGAAGAAAGACCAAATCCCATCTCCGACTAGTATCAGCCTTACAAGCCAAGAAGATGCTAATGAAGGAAACATGTCAAAGTTTTCTAGTCAATATCTCAGGAGAGAAACAAGAAAAGTTAAGGGTTGAGGACATACCGGTGGTACGAGGATTTAAAGATGCGTTTCCAGAAGATCTACCTGGTACTCCACCAGATAGACAAGTGGAATTCACGATAGATCTGGTTCCCAGAGCTGCACCAGTATCTATGGCCCCATACAGGATGGCTCCCAAGGAACTTCAAGAGTTGAAAATCCAGTTACAAGAACTATTGGATATTGGATTTATACAACCAAGTGTATCTCCATGGGGTGCACCGGTGTTTTTCGTAAAGAAGAAGGATGGAAGCATGAGAATGTGTACTAATTATCGGGAGTTGAACCGTTTGACCATTAAGAATAGGTATCCTCTCCCGAGAATCGAATATTTGTTTGACCAATTGAAGGGAGCGAAAGTATTTTCCAAGATCGATTTACGATTTGGATACCATCAATTGAAAGTTAAGGAATGTGATATAACCAAGACGGCTTTCAGAACTCGATATGGACCAGCAGTATTCATGGATCTAATGAATTGTGTGTTCCACCAATACTTAGATCAATTTGTCATAGTCTTTATCGACGACATTTTGATATACTCTAGGAGTAAGGAGTAACACGAAGAACATCTTGGAGTTGCGTTAGAGATACTACGCAAAGAGAAATTATACGCCAAATTCAAGAAGTGTGAATTTTGGCTCGATCGAGTTGGATTTCTCGGTTGTTACTGGCCAAGGGATTGAAGTAGATCCAATAAAAGTGGAGGCGGTAACAAACTGGAAGGCACCGACTAATGCTGGTGAAGTCCGAAGTTTTCTGGGATTGGCCGGTTATTATCGAAGATTTATCGAGGGATTTTTCAAAATAGCTGGACCAATGACACAGTTGACAAGGAAAGGAATAAAGTTTCAATGGACGGACAAGTGTGAGCAATGTTTTCAAGAACTAAAGCAAAGATTGGTTTCAGCACCTGTATTAGCCATACCTGACGGATCGGAAGAATATTTCATATATAGTGAAGCATCCAAGCAAGGTTTAGGATGTTTATTGATGAAGCATGGAAATGTAATTGCCTATGCATCAAGGCAATTGAAGAAACATGAACAGAACTACCCAACGAATGACCTAGAACTTGTGGCGGTAGTACATGCCTTGAAGATATGGTGACAATAATTGTACGAAGGAAAGTGTGACATTTACACAGACCATAAGAGTCTCAAATATTTCTTCACACAGAAGGAATTGAATATGAGACAGAGGCGATGGTTGGAATTAGTAAATGATTACGATTGTACCATTCATTACCATCCCGACAAGGCCAATGTGGTGGCCGATGCCCTAAGCAGAAAGTCAATGGGACAATTGGCGTCATTACCTACTTCTCAGACGGAATTGATCAAAGACTTGGGAAATCTAAGGATCGAGGTGATTACCCGGCCAGAGCAAGCTAATGCTCGGTTAACAACCTTAATAATTCGACCTACTCTTAGAAGTCGGGTTATTAAAGAACAAGAAAAGGACCCATTCCTGCAAAAGATCAAGAATGAAGTTGGTACCGATAAAAGGAAGGACTTTGGAATAGTTGAGGATCAGGCACTAATGTTTAAATGAAGAATTTGTGTGCCTGAGGATGAGAATCTAAGAAATGAAATACTTGAAGAACCTCATTTCAACCCTTACACCGCACATCCCAGTGGTACGAAAATGTATCGAGATCTTCGGGATACATTTTGGTGGATAAATATGAAAAGAAGTATAGGCTTATTTGTGGCAAAATGCATAGTTTGTCAACAAGTGAAAGCCGAACATCAAATACTAGCAGGATTGTTAAATCCGCTAGATATACCTGAATGGAAATGAGAGAATATTGCGATGAACTTTGTGGTAGCATTTCCGAAATCGGCAAGAGGACACAATGTTATATGGGTAATAGTGGATCGATTGACTAAGTCAGCTCATTTTCTTCCGGTGAAAATGACTTTCAGTCTGGACCAGTTGGCACAACTGTATATAAAAGAGATTGTGAGATTGCATGGTGTCCCAGTATCCGTCGTATCGGATAGAGATCCAAGATTTTCATCTTAATTTTGGAAAAGCATACAAGAAGCTATGTAAACAAAATTGAATTTTAGTATAGTATACCACTCTCAATCCGATGGTCAATCTGAAAGGACCATTCAAATTTTGGTAGATATGTTAATGGCATGTGTTTTGGACCTAGGAGGAAGCTGGGAATCGTATCTACTTTTGGTAGAATTTGCGTATAATAACAGTTTCCAGGCAACTATTGGAATGACACCGTATGAAGCCCTCTACGGTAGAAGATGTAGATCCCCTGTTCATTGGGATAAAGTCGGGGAGAAGAGAATCTTAGGACCAGAGATCATTGAAAGGACGGTTGAAGCAATTGATAAGATCCATACTAGGATAAAAGTAGCATAGGATAGACAGAAGAGCTATGCCGATAAAAGAAGAAGGGATCTAGAGTTCCAAATTGGAGATAAAGTTTTCCTAAAAGTAGAACCAATGAAATGTGTACTTAGATTTGGCAAGAAAGGTAAGCTACGACCTTGTTATATTGGACCTTTCGAAATACTTGATAGAGTCGAAAATGTAGCTTACCGAATATCTTTGACACCTGAATTATCGGCAGTGCACAATGTGTTCCATATATCGATGATAAAGAAGTATGTACATGATCCTAATCATATAGTGAGTTATCAAACCTTGGAGGTACAGAAAGATTTGTCGTACGAGGAACTACCGATCAAGATATTGGATCGAAAAGTGCATAAACTAAGGAATAAATAGATTCAGCTGGTTAAGATACAGTGGAATCATCATGGCGTAGAAGAAGCTACTTGGGACAAAGAAGAAGCCAAAGATAAGTATCCAACACTATTCGCCCAATCAGAAGGTAAATTTCGAGGACGAAATTTTAATTAAGGTGTGGGGGATGTTGTAACGCCCCAAGTTCCGCGGACCCGGAATGCTATGTCATCATCTTTTTACCCTAACTTAACTGAAAAGTTTGGCGGAATAACTAACTTTTAAAAAGATCACATTTAAAACTTGTGAACTTAACAGCAATAAATCTCATTTGAATTAATTTAAGGAAAATTTATTAAACTTTAAACTCAAGTTTGAAATAGCGGAAACGACAAGGTAAGTTCATAACGTTCAAATGAGTGAAATTTAAAGGTAAAATAAAAACAGTTAACTACTTTTATTCGTTCATATCACCACTGCCCATCAGACTCGACCGTCTCCAAAATCTGCAATATGGTTAAAATAGTGAAATGAGCATTTCGAAGAAATACTTAGTAGACTCATCACCAGTAATTAATTTACAGAATAATTGAACACATAATTATGCGATTTATATAGTGATATTCTAATGGGCTTATTGCCTTTGAAAAATCATAGGCTCTTTAAAATCATAGGGTGTGGGTAGTCTGTCTCATGCATTTAAGCAAGTAAGTTATGCATAACATCATCTTATCTCATAAGAGATTCTCTTTCTTCTCATGCAATTAAGCATATAAGTTACGACAAGCATAACAACATAATCTATCTCATAAGAGATTCTCATCTTATGCATCAAAGCATATAAATCATATAAAGTCACATAATACATGCAATTAAAATTTAAACAAATTAATGGGGCGAGTCTACCTCAATCTATCTCGAGTCGTAAAAATTTGAGCGGGAAGAAATCACAAACTCTATCGTCCGTACGTTTCGTCTAGCCAAAAATAGAAAATAAACTTTGAATAAGTGTTTCGAAATTTTTTAAAGATTAAAAACGATAAAAATAAAGTTTAGGGACTTAATTGAAATTTATTAAAACTGAAAATAAAAGTTTAAGGGCTAAAATTGAAATTTTCTAAAATAGGGACTAAATTGAAAATTTATTAAAACTGAAAATGGGAATTCAAGGACTGAAATGGATCTTTTTCGAAATCTGAGGGCTGATTTATTTTAAAACATAAATTTTGGGGCTGTTCTTCTTTAAAACCGAACTTTGGGACTGAAATAAATCATTTTAAAACTTGGGGGACTAAAATAACTAACTTCTAAACTTGGGGCTAAAATCGAAATTTTCCAAAAATCAAAATATTAAAAACATCACATACTCTCTCTCATTCTCTCGTTGAACGCGAGAGCAGGGGGGAGGAGAGGCGACTGGGAGGAAGGGCTTCGCCCCTTCCGTCGCTGTCGGCCGACGGTGGCGGCACCGCCGTCGCGAGATGGCGCCGGCAGTGGTGATTGGGTGTTCGGCCTTTGGGTTGGAGAGGAATCGAGGCACGGGGGTTCGATTTCCTTGGGCTTTCCGGCGGCGAACCGGTTGGAAAATGGGTCGGGATCAAGGTAAGTTTATGGGTTTCCTTATTTCTGGGTTTTGATTTTGATTTGGGGTTGATTTGAAGGTGCGCTGGGTGTTCTTGTGGTAGCGAGTGGTGGAGTTGGTTCGGTGGCTCGTGTGGATGGTTGCAGTGGTGTTGGAGGTGGTTCTATGGGTTGAACGGTGGCCGTGTGTGGTGGCTGCAGGGTGGTGCCCGTGGGTTGGAGGTGGTTCTGGATTTTTGACAGTGGGGCATTGGTGGTGTTGATGCTAGAAATCAATTTTCTAGCATCAAGCTTCCACGTGAGCCTCAACTAGGGTGAGGGATGGAACCCTGTGGCAGCGGTTTGGCCTTGCAGTTGTGGTGTTGATGGTGTTGATGCTAGAAATTGGTTTTCTAGCATCACACGTGAATGGGCTGGGAATTCATAGCATTGAAGGAGGAAATTTTTCTAGTGTTCCTTACCCTTTGGGCTGTTGGCTGCGTGAGTGAGGTTGAGGGGGGGAGAGATGGGGGTATATATACAGTAGAAGTCTAGGGCACGAATCCCTAGGGTAGTACATGGGCCTAAAATTGGGGGCGGAAGAATTTTCTGATTGAACTTAAAGAATTGGGCTAAAATAACCCTAATTGGACTAATGGAACGTTGGACCCAAAAAAATAATATATCGTATGTAGTTTCGGATTTAAAACGATAAGGAATTTAATAAAAAAAAATATTTGAAATTGGGCTCGATTCTAATAAATTTAAATTAGTTTAACAACGGCTAGACGAACACACTTTTATTTAAAACTCAGGGTTAGGACTTAGCAACTCATTTTTCAAGAAAAATAATTTAAAATTCTCGATCGTTACAACCTTACCCCCTTAAATTAATTTCGTCCTCAAAATTTAAACTTACTTGATCTATAATATCTGGATACTTAGCCAGAATCTCATCCTCCTTTTCCCCAGGTAGGTTCATCGCTATTTTGTCTACCTCATTGGACTTTGACTAAATGAACTTCTTTGTTTCTTTAGACATGGACTTTTTCTCTCCACAATGCACATAGGCGTCTCCTCATAAGACAGATTCCTCTGAACCGAAATAGTCTGAAAATTTACCACATGGCTCGGGTCGTGGATATATTTTCTCAATAAGGAAACGTGAAAAACGTTGTGTACGGCCGAGAGCTCGGGTGGTAACGCTAAACGATAAGCCACGTTACCTACTTTTTCTAAGATTTCAAATGGTCCGATAAAACGAGGTCTTAGCTTCCCTCTTTTGCCGAAACGGATAGTACCTTTCATAGGAGCTAATTTCAAGAATACCTTCTCCCCAATCTCAAACTCCAAGTCTTTCCTCCTTCGATCGGCATAACTTTTCTGTCTATCTTGGGCGGCTTTGATCCGTAGTCTGATCTTCTCAATAACCTTAACTGTCCTCTCTATCAATTCTGGGCCTAAAATTCTTCTCTCGCCTACTTCATCCCAATAGATTGGTGATCGACAACGTCGCCCATATAGTGCCTCATATGGTGCCATACCAATAGTAGCCTGAAAATTGTTATTATAGGCAAACTCCACTAATGGAAGATGAGTCTCCCAATTACCACTCAAGTCTAGCACACAAGCTCTAAGCATATCTTCCAGTATCTGAATAGTGCATTCGGACTGTCCATCTGTCTGGGGATGATAAGTTGTACTAAAATTTAATTTAGTACCCATTGCGACATGTAAACTCTTCCAAAATCTCGAAGTGAATCTTGGGTCTCTATCGGAGACAATGGAAGCTGGTACTCCATGAAGTCGAACGATCTCTTTAACATACAATTGGGCTAATTGATCTATATTGAGAGTCATTCTGATTGGTAGGAAATGAGCTGACTTCGTAAGTCGGTCTACAATAACCCAAATAGCGTCATGACCTCTTACTGATTTTGGTAACCCTGTCACAAAATCCATGGAAATCTTCTCCCATTTCCATTCTGGTATATCCAAGGGATTTAATAACCCTGATGGTCTCTGATGCTCAGCCTTAACCTGCTGACACGTCATACATCGAGAGACAAACTTTGCAATGCAACCTTTCATGTTTCTCCACCAAAAGGTATTACGCAAATCACGATACATCTTTGTCCCTCCTGGGTGGCATGCATATGGTGCTGAATGAGCTTCTGTCAAAATCCCATTCTGGATATGTTCATCTTTCGGCACACAAAGGCGTCCTCTGAATATAAGCGCTTTATTAGCGGCAATCTCGAAACCTATTCTCTTGCCAGTCCCAACCTCGGATCTAATCTTTTCCTTGAGCTGCTACAATTCGACCTCTCAAGTCTAGTTTGACGATCAAATTTACCAATCTGCTAGATCCTTGGATTGTTGGGACTCGCACTTCGATTCTTAAATTTTGAAAATCTCGAATCAATTGATCTTGTGTTGTTCCCAAAACTGATAACTGTCCAACGTTCTTTCTGTTCAAAGCGTCTGCAACCTTATTTGCTTTACCTGGGCGGTAAAGAATAGTGCAGTCGTAATCTTTCACTAGTTCTAGCTATCGCCGTTGTCGCATGTTCAGTTCCTTCTGAGTGAAGAAATACTTGAGACTCTTGTGATCGGTGTAGATTTCACATTTACTCCCATACAGATAGTGTCGCCAAATCTTAAGAGCGTGTACAATTGCTGCGAGCTCTAAATCATGCGTCGGATAATTCTTTTCATGTGGCTTCAATTGTCTTGAAGCATATGCGATCACTTTGCCATTCTGCATCAATACACAACCTAAACCATGTTTGGATGCATCGCTGTAAATAACGAAACCATCGGACCCGTCTGGTATAGTCAATACTGGTGCTGAGACAAGTCTGTTCTTAAGTTGCTGAAAGCTTTGTTCACATGGTTCTGTCCATTGAAACTTAACTCCCTTCTTGGTCAACTGGTCATAGGACCTGCTATTTTAGAGAAACCCTCTATGAATCGCCGATAATATCCAGCTAATCCAAGAAAGCTTCTCACATCTCCAACATTTGCAAGTGTTGGCTAATTCGTTATAGTTTCAACTTTAGAATGATCAACCTCAATGCCTTTAGCTGTAACAATGTGACCTAAGAAACTTATTCGCTGAAGCCAAAATTCACATTTCATAAATTTGGCATACAACTTTTCTGCTTTCAGTGTTTCTAACACAATCCTGAAATGTTCTTCATGTTGTGCAGAATTTCTGGAGTAGATCAGTATGTCATCGATAAATAATAACGAATTTATCGAGATACTGATGAAAAACTCTATTCATCAAGTCCATAAATATTGCGGGTGCGTTCGTGAGGCCGAAAGGCATTACTTTGAACTCATAATGCCCATATCGTGTCCTGAACGCTGTCTTTGGTACATTACTTGGCGAAACCTTTAGCTGATGGTAACCAGATCTCAAATCAATTTTGGAGAAGATAGCTGTACCTTTCAATTGATCGAATAAGTCTTCGATCTTGGGGAGGGGATACTTATTCTTTATCGTCAACTTGTTAAGTTCTCGATAGTCAATGCACATCCTCATGCTTTCGTCCTTCTTCTTTACAAATAGAACAGGTGCTCCCCATGGAGATACACTTGGCCTGATAAAACCCTTCTCTAGCAATTCCTCCCACTGCACCTTCAGTTCTTGCAACTCTTTCAGCGCCATACGGTACGGAGCTTTAGAAACAGGGGCAGCTCCTGGTACCAATTCAATGGAAAATTCCACTTGCCTATCGGGCCGAGTCGTCTGGAAAGACATCGCTGTACTCGCATACTACTGGCACTGAGTCCAGAGTAATCTCCTCTACGGGTTTGTCTTGAAGACTAACCAAATAGCTATGACAATCATCCTTGGCCAATAGCTTCTTCGCTTGTAAAGCAGAGATAAGGCGAGGAAGTGCTTTGATCTTCGTCCCGTAAAATCTGAATACTTCTTCAGCATCCTTGCGAAAAAAAAAACTTCTTTCTCGTGGCACATAATTACGGCACGGTTGGTGCTGAGCCAATCCATACCCAGAATAATATCGAAATCGTTCATTCGGATAATATTCAAGTCTGCCTTCGAAACTTGGCCATGAAAATCTATTTGTACTGCTTTGACTATCTTATTGGTATCGATAGTTCCTCTTGATGGTAAACTAACCTCGAGAGTACTACCAGTTTCTTCTCCTATTAAGTTCAGTCTTCCTAAACGTGCTTCGGCTATAAATGAATGTGTGGCTCCCGAGTCTATCAGAATATATACGGGAATACTAGAAATAGATAGTATACCTGTTATCATATTATCATGCTCAAAATGGGGAAAGAAAATACAGTATGGAGTATAATTAAGACATTCACAAGAATACCAGAATAACTAGTATACCTACAATCACGTCAGAATTCTCAGCTGCTTCCACAGCAAATACTCTTGCTTTCCCTTTTTATTCTGGTCTGGGTTCGTCTTCGGATTGGAACCTTGGGCGGACGGGGCACGACAATCTGATGCAAAGTGACCCGGCTGGCCACACTTGTAGCAGACTCCCTTTCCAAAAAGGAAATCTCCCTTATGCGGCCTTTGGCACTTAGGGCAGGGTGGAGTGAAATTGGTCATCTGTCTCCTTGCTGGTCCTAGATTCGGCCTCTTGGTAAATGCTTGATTCCAGTTCTGATTCTGATTGCGATTGGGACCTTGCCACTTTCTTTTTCCCTGATACCTCTGCTCGGTATGATTGCCTTGGTTCCCAACTCTCACACCGGCATAGGCTACTACTTGAGCCTTCTTCACAACATCTCCGTAAGTTGGTAGTTCATGTGAACTGACAATCTGTCGAATATCAAGGCGTAGACCTCTCTCAAAACGTCGTGCCTTCTTGAACTCGGTCTCCACCAGATGTGGAGCATAACACGACAGTTCTTCGAACTTCCTCTCGTATTCAGTTATATCCATTTCACCCTGTACCAAACGTAGAAATTCAGACTCCTTGTGATCTCTGAGGGCTTGTGGGAAAAATTTATCCCTGATCTCAGCCTTAAATTTGTCCCAAGTCAGAGCTGCTAGCTGCTCTGAGCTCCTTGTCCGTGATGCAGATTCCCACCAAAAAAATAGCTCTTCCGATTAACATGAACTCGGCACAAATTACCTTCTTATCCTCAGGGCAAGATATGTGCCTGAATATCTTCTCAATGGCCTGGAGCCATTCTTCCACTGCTAGTGGACCATCTCCGCCATCGAACGTAGGTGGGTGGTATCTCCGGAACTGTTCTATCACTGGTATTGTGGGGTTAACTGGCTGTAGAGCTTGTCTCATTTCTTGCACCACGTTAAGTAATTCCCGGATGACATCGCTTTGAGTTGGTGGTGCCATGACCTTCATAAAATTTTAAAAGTATTTTATACAGGTTGAATTAAGTGTACCAACAACGTAAACGATAACGGATAATTCTAAAAAAAAATGAAGATTGGAACCCAAATATCATCATTCAAAACTCGACTTCTTTTAATGAAAAATACATGGGTAGAAAGGCATGTATGCCGAACTTTTTTTTTTTCTTACAATAACATGTCGAGCCTACTTTAATTCCTATCTCTATATTATCCTTTGGTTACGCCTGATTCAGCGTCCGAGAACTCTCCTAGCGCTGAATCAGCGTCTTTCTCAGCTTTTTCTTCTTCTGAATCTTCTTCGGGAGCAAACCCAAAGCGGTACTCAAAATACACTGGCCAATATGCCACAAACCTAGCGTAGAAGGTGTCATACTCCATTTCCACATTTAGAGACACTAGAGCATCTACATATATGCTATTAGCTACCTCCGCATAGTCACTTCGAAAAGTTGAGAGTAAGTGACGAATCGATCGGTGATTATTGGTCACGTAGCCATCTTGTATGGCTAGCTCACGTACGATATTCAACTGCTCTACATGTTGGGCAATCGTCCACTCAAGTTCGGGCCTGAAACGGTCATAATCCCTAATGGTTCGTTCTGTGTCACTGAGTGCATTTCTACGAATGGGTGCCATGTCCTAAATAAATTATGCAAAGTCCAATTAAGCGGGGTTATTCATCTCTCCTAGTTAAAATTACGAGGACGTAAAAATTAAAGAAAACTCTTTCAAATTATGCTCAAATTCGTCTTCTTTTCTTTCTTTCTAATTCGGATACACTTTCTTTCTTTCTTTCTTCAAAGTCTCATATAGCATCAAAATAAGTATCCGAATTAAAACAACATTTAAACTTCATAAACTTCTTTACCTTTGGAGTCGGCTGATCGAGTGATGGCAGTGGCAACTTTCATTAATAAGAATTAAATAATGTAAAATATCTCTTTGAAATTTTTTTTTTTTGAAAGTTTGCCAGTCTACAGAAACGCAGACTGGCTCTGATACCAAGCTGTAACGCTCCGAGTTCCGCGGACCCGGAATGCTACGTCATCATCTTTTTACCCTAACTTAACTGAAAAGTTTGGCGGAATAACTAACTTTTAAAAACATCACATTTAAAACTTGTGAACTTAACGGCAATAAATCTCATTTAAATTAACTTAAGGAAAATTTATTAAACTTTAAACTCAAGTTTGAAATAGCGGAAACGACAAGGTAAGTTCATAACGTTCAAATGAGTGAAATTTAAAGGTAAAATAAAAACAGTTAACTACTTTTATTCGTTCATATCACCACTGCCCATCAAACTCGGCCGTCTCCAAAATCTGCAATATGGTTAAAATAGTGAAATGAGCATTTCGAAGAAATATTTAGTAGACTCATCGCCAGTAATTAATTTACAGAATAATTGAACACATAATTATGCGATTTATACAGTGATATTCTCATGGGCTTATTGTCTTTGAAAAATCATAGGCTCTTTAAAATCATAGGGTGTGGGTAGTCTGTCTCATACATTTAAGCAAGTAAGTTATGCATAACATCATCTTATCTCATAAGAGATTCTCTTTCTTCTCATGCAATTAAGCATATAAGTTACGACAAGCATAACAACATAATCTATCTCATAAGAAATTCTCATCTTATGCATCAAAGCATATAAATCACATAAAGTCACATAATACATGCAATTATAATTTAAACTAATTAATGGGGGCGAGTCTACCTCAATCTATCTCGAGTCGTAAAAAATTTGAGCGGGAAGAAATCTCAAACTCTATCGTCCGTACGTTTCGTCTAACCAAAAATAGAAAATAAACTTTGAATCAGTGTTTCGAAATTTTTTAAAGATTAAAAACGATAAAAATAAAGTTTAGGGACTTAATTGGAATTTATTAAAACTGAAAATAAAAGTTTAAGGGATAAAATTGAACTTTTCTAAAATAGGGACTAAATTGAAATTTTATTAAAACTGAAAATGGGAATTCAAGGACTGAAATGGATTTTTTTCGAAATCTGAGGGCTGATTTATTTTAAAACATAAATTTTGGGGCTGTTCTTCTTTAACACCGAACTTTGGGACTGAAATAAATCATTTTAAAACTTGGGGGACTAAAATAACTAACTTCTAAACTTGGGGCTAAAATCGAAATTTTCCAAAAAATCAAAATATTAAAAACATCACACACTCTCTCTCTCTCATTCTCTCGTCGAACGCGAGAGCAGGGGGGAGGAGAGGCGACGGGGAGGTAGGGCTTCGTCCCTTCCGTCGTTGCCAGCCGACGGTGACGGGGCCGCCGTCGCGAGATGGCGCCGGCAGTGGTGATGGGGTGTTCGGCGTTCGGGTTGGAGAGGAATCGAGGCTCGGGGGTTCGATTTCCTTGGGCTTTCCGGCGGCGAACCGGTTGGAAAATGGGTCGGGATCAAGGTAAGTTTATGGGTTTCATTATTTTTGGGGTTGATTTGAAGGTGGGCTGTGTGTTCTTGTGGTGGCAAGTGGTGGAGTTGGTGCGGTCGCTCGTGTGGATGGTTGCAGTGGTGTTGGAGGTGGTTCTATGGGTTGAACGGTGGCCGTGTGTGGTGGCTGCAGGGTGGTGCCCGTGGGTTGGAGGTGGTTCTGGATTTTCGACAGTGGGGCATTGGTGGTGTTGATGCTAGAAATCAATTTTCTAGCATCAAGCTTCCACGTGAGCCTCAACTGGGGTAAGGGATGGAACCCTGTGGCGGCGGTTTAGCCTTGCAGAGGTGGTGTTGAAGGTTTTGATGCTAGAAATTGGTTTTCTAGCATCACACGTGAATGGACTGGGAATTCATAGCATTGAAGGAGGAAATTTTTCTAGAGTTCCTTACCCTTTGGGCTGTTGGCTGCGTGAGTGAGGTTAAAGGGGGGAGAGATGGGAGTATATATACAGTAGAAGTCTAGGGCACGAATCCCTAGGGCAGTACATGGGCCAGAAATTGGGGCCAGAAGAATTTTCTGATTGGACTTAAAGAATTGGGCTAAAATAACCATAATTGGATTAGTGGAACGTTAGACCCAAAAAAATAATATATCGTATGTAGTTTCGGATTTAAAACGATAAGGAATTTAATAAATAAAAATATTTGAAATTGGACTCGATTCTAATAAATTTAAATTAGTTTAACAACGGCCAGACGAACACGCTTTTATTTAAAACTCGGGGTAAGGATTTAGTGACACGTTTTTCAAGAAAATTAATTTAAAATTCTTGATCGCTACAGATGTAGAACCCAAAATAATTTCAGACACCTTAGTGACACTAAGACATGAATATTGGATGGCTAAAATATACTTCAGATTTTTAAGTCTCATTCGAGACCCATTTTTGACATAGGAAACATTTGGTTTGGAAAATGATATCTAAATAAAAGTTGTAGCTCTTTGAGTTAGCGTTACAACGCACTTTGAATTTCCTCAATCGGATATCAGGAGAAGAAGTTATGATAAAAATACTAAAAACTGTGCAGTGTCAATCGGAACCGAACCAGAACGACCGGAACCGAATAGGTCGACCGAACCGGTGGACCGATTTTACCGAAACTGCCGAAACCCACGATTTTTTAGAAGTAAATGGCCACCTTATTTATTTCAAAACCTTTCATCCTCCTCCAAACTTCACCTATAAGTAGACCTCATTTCACTCTCATTTTCCTCACACCAAAAGTAAGAGTTTTTATATACAATGGAGAGAGTTTTCAAGAGAGAAAAGAGGGGGGGAAAGTTAGTATTTTTCCTAAAAATTTTGGGTACTTTCAAGTATAAATCCTCAAGGGTTTTCAAATATCCAAGGAGTATATTTTCCAACGTCCAAGTTTCATCAAAGTCATCAAAATTCTTTTCGAAGTTTTTTCAAAACATCAAGTTTTTTCAAAGCATCAAATCAAGGTAGGTGGAGGTGTAAAAGTGCTATTATCGTGTTCAAAGTATAGTTTTCACATGTTTTTCAAATGAATGCTTTGGTACTTTCAGGTACGGTGTTTCGGCACCTCTCTACAGTTGAATGATCATTCTCGCTATAGTTCATTGGTCATTCTCCGGCTCGAGGCGTCATGTTAAGTTATGACTCAACAGTTATGGAATTTTTCCGGAAATCCTTCTACGTCACGATTTTTAAATGCAAATGTTATAGTTTGAAAATATATATTTTGATAACGATGCACCTATGATATCTATTGTGTTTCAAACTCATGGGTTTAATCCCTTCTACAGGTTAAAGTGATGATGCGTGGGACGTGGATGACGGTTGAGGAAGATGCTAAATGCTATGCGAAGCCGGTGATTTTTATATGTTTTATGAATTTCTTAAAATAAAGTTCAGCTAAATTTCTTAAATTAGGGTTCAGTTTTTTTCCAATGTGTATGGAATTATTTCTACAAAACCTTTAAGTTAAAGACAGTCGAAACTAGGATCCATGTTTTCTGGAAATAAATTGAGGTGTTTTAAATTCATGAATTTCATATTAAATTTTCTCTAAATAGTACATACAAAGTACATATATGCACTAAGGCGACGACTATATATAAGTAGCAATCCAATCCCTACGGGTTGGGGCATTACACATTAGGATTCAAGTTATATAAAATGAATGTTAAGAGTGTCTTCTTGAATAGAATACTTCATGAAGAAACTTATGTTGAACAACCAAAAGGATTCATCAATCCTAAGTTTCCACATTATGTCTAAAAACTAAATAAAGCTTCATATATCTTAAAAAGCTCTTAGAGTTCGGTATGATAGACTCACTGCATACCTAGTGGAACGTTATTTTTTCAAAAAAAGATGCAGATAAAACTTTATTCATAAGACATATTGAAGAAACCATCATTATAGTACATATTTATGTCAATGATATCATCTTTGGTTCTCCCATCGACTCTCTTGCGAATGAATTCGATGAATGTATGAAACGAGAATTTGAAATGAACATGGCTGGAAGGTTAAGCTACTTTCTTGGTTTCCAAGTAAAGAAAACTAATTATGGGTTGTTTATCTCTCAATCAAAGTACGCCAAAAGACATTGTCAAGAGATTTGGGCTAGATAGGAAGAAATACACTAGAACACCCATGAGCATGAGTGTTAAGTTAGGTCATGATCATATAGAAAAGAGTGTTGATCAGACACTATACATGAGTATGATAGTAGTTTACTTTATCTTTACTACATACACCTGACATAGTGTTGAGTGTTGGTGTGTGTACGAGATTTCAGGCCGATCCAAAGAAAAATGAAAAAAGAAAAGAAAATTAGGGATACTCATGTTACCTTCGAAATTGGGAGAAATTGAGGAATAAAGTGAGGTTATAGTAGGCCAACGTTGATGCACACACGTCTAAATGATGAAATAAGGCAAAAAATTAAAAATGAAATGGCTACCACAAATTAGAGAGAAATCGCAAGAGAGAAGAGTGAAAGGTAGAAAAACATATATTTCTATAAAACACATAAAAAAGGGTTGCCACTCAAGCGATCATCGAGTGTTAGGAAAGCGAAAGTGCCACTACTTTTGCGCTCAAGCGATAGCTCAGCGTCAAGTGAGCATTTTTTTTTTTGTGTTTTTTATTTCCTTTGTTTCTTGCATCAATTCTTCCTTTGACATTGCATGTTTGAGATCTTATAATGTGTCTTCATTATTTATTGCACCAATTCTCTCAAAAAAAAAAAAATTTGAAATTGAAGCATTTACTCGCATATTCGGGTTCTATACGTTTGCTTTGGGATTTTCTTAATTTTGGACTCTTTTTTTTATGGCGTATGGGATAGGTTTAATTCCTTGATTGATAGGTTGTGGATTGTTGTGATTGTTGAGGCTTTGAATGGATTGAATTTTGGTTAGAATGTCATGTTCTCCACAAGCACACCACATGTTTGACGTATTGTCTAGTTCACAGTGTAATTCAATTTTTGCAACATGATTGACCCCACACTTAGAGGACAATTACATGAGCACGTCTAAGTAATCACATTACATTCTTGCCTTGGTTTTCATTGCATTTGACATTGACATAATATCACCTAAGGTTGCTATCCTGGCACCCTGCGTCTTGACTTATTGATACCATGCATCTAGGCATCGCCTCACACCAATTCCAGACACCATGGCACCTTCATCCATGCATTGGACATTTTTTTACATTGTTTTACGTGCATTGGATAGTTTTGGTACCATTGTGCGTGCTTACGACATTTTTTGGTATTTGTAGACTATGTGTGATCCATTGAGCGTAGTATGACATATTTGCCTCATTTCACATACATTCTTGCATATCATTAGTTAATTGTTCAAAGAGTTATATAGTTTATTAGTTGCATCTATTGATATGTTTGTATTGTAAAGTTGTCAAGATGTCATCTAAGAGAGCGATGACTTCTACATAGACATCCAGTGTGTCGACTTCCTAAAGTAGGTCTAGGTTCATCTATTCTACCGCCCAGGATTTCTTTAGGACTCAGTTCTCCTTGCACCCTGTTCTAGTGGAACGTGAGGTAATCATTTCTCATCTTTTCCCCAACTTGGCTGCCATAACCACTTCACGGGATTGTGAGTCCCTACTTATAGAGTTGTCTCCTTCGCCTAGTCTCTTTGTCCTGGATTTCTATGTGAACATTAATGATGTTAACAGGTCGTTTTTTTATGGTTTTTCTTTGGAGTAAGACAATTAAGATCACTCTGGATGTGATATCTATTGTTATCCACATTCTCTGGGTTGTCCATCCATTATTCTCATATTTATCTGTTGACACCCTCTCGGTTGATTCTCTTATCCGGTCTACCTTGTTTAACAGTCCCTTAAAAAGGGGTTCGATTGCGATTTGTACTGGATCCCTGCCCACAGGTCGATAGATTTTGTTACGCATTGTGTGCATGAATCTGTGGCCTATCTCTCACTCTTTGTCCTGGCCCATGGACAAGGCGAGATTTCAATATGCGCTATTGCATGGCGACTCTATAGACCTTTCCTTTTTTTAGAGTGACAGGTAATAGGATTGGTCTTCCCTATGCCTACCTGGGTCATCGCCTCGTGACGTCTCTTAGGGATACTTTTCCTGATGGAATCCCGGGGAGGGTTTCACGACCTATTGGCCACACTACCATATCGCAGAGTAGATCTCATGTCCCTTTATCTTCAGCTCCTTCTGAGCAAGCTAAGTCAATTGATCTGACTATGCCAGTTGATTCCATTGGTGATTTGCTTTCTATTGATCCAATTGATATTCCTACATCTTGTTCTGATATCCCTACTTCCACCACTGACATTCCATTATCCTCTACATCAACTCCATCGCCAGTTGTTGATTCTATCCATATGTCTGCTTTTGTTCCTGTTGACCCCTCTGTAGGTCTCATATGACATCTAATTTTGTTGATCGAGCAACAGGCTCGCATGATGGCTGATATCACACTATTACGAGCCACCACTGAGCATTATACCATAGAATTTTCAACACTTTGTGGAGCGATTGTGTATGTTCAGCACGGGATCCTATTGATTCGTGAGCATTAGGATGATGATGACATTGATTCTGATGAGGCCGCTGATCGAGATAATGCTACGACTAATTAGATGTTAGGGATCCTCTGTCATTTGTGACACGAAGGGGAAGTGGTATTAGTATGTTCTTTTGAGATGTATATGATACTTATGGTATTATTTTCTTCCTAGCTAGATTAAGTTTTGATGTTTAGCGATATCAATATATGTTTTTGGTGTATTGGCTTACATTGATATTGCATATTAATTCAGCTAGCATGGTTATGAGTTTACTGATAAAATGATTTAATTGTTTTTATTTATCTTACTCTTTAACATGCTTTTACACTTGGTATGTGAGTTGTGATTTCAAAAAATAGGTTTGACAAAGGAAAAATAGAGTCAGATGGTTTTGCGTAGATCAAATTGGTTGTCTTTGATTTGTAATGTATATTTTGTCACGGAATGCCAAAGGGGGGAGTTTGCTAGGTTTAATAGTTGTTGGCAATCTTTGGAAAAAAAAATATAGTTGTAAAAAACGTTTTAAAAAGTCAAAGAGTCAAGTGGTAGATTACATGGATTAGTTAGAAGTCATTGGGGTCGTCTATGGAACAAAGTAAAAGTTGTCGGATTTTACCTAGGCTCGAGCTTCCAAAATAGTAAGCTCTTCGATAGCCTGTCGCCTGCCCATCGCTCGAGTAGAGCGTTGTCACTCGCCTATCCCTGAGCTCTCACTTGAGCGACTGTGCATCCTGAGAAACCCTATTTCGCATTTTTTAAGGCTTTTAACTTGCCGATGCTACCTAAAACCTCCAAACTATAAATACTCGCGCCTCACTTCGAAAATTGTGTGTTGAACATTGAGATAAGATAGAAATCACTTCCTACACTTCACATAAATTGTTCAATCCTCACTTGCTTAAGCCATATTAATGAAAAATAGCAATTCATAGAAACTAGACACCAAAACACTTGCTTCTATAGAATCTATCAGAGTTTTGATGATCAAGGAAGGTGACTGAAGTTTCGATTGTTGGAGAACAAGTTCTCAGAGATCCACAGGAGATAGATGAATTCAAAAAGCCTGGAGTTGGTGTAGGAGCATGCATTCCAAGAGGGCTTTGGTGATTACAGTCAGTGAGAAAGTACTAGAGTTAGTCGAGGTTGGCAGTACTGTAAGTTGATTCATTTATAGTCTACCATGTAGATTGCTGACTTGTTTACATTTTTACATTCCACTTCGCGATTTTATTTTTTGTTTGGCAAACTCTCGATACTTCTTGCTGCAGCATCATGAGTTTGAGGGGAGATGTTAAATATATTAGTTTTGTATTAAGGGTTGATTACTCATTTTATTTCCCTGCTTGGACTATATAAAGTTTCTTTTCTTTGTATTTTCATTCATTCAGTTTATAAGAAAAATCCTAGCCTCCTTTTGTTTTCATCTCAATATTTTTTATATTATTAATTTAACAGCATGCATATCGAGAACAGAGACTATAGCTAATAGCTTGACAAAACTAAGTGCAACAAGTTGTGTCTTAGAGCCTATAAAAGGAAACAAAGCTAAATTAGAAAGGGAAAGTTGAATAAATTCTTTGTAATACATAAATAATCAAATTTCTAGCAATAATGCAAGCTTTCCTTTACTAGAATTCCAACAAGCAATATGTTATTCTATCAAGGTTTCCTTAGTCGAACTCGCACTATTTCAATACTAAAAATCACCCATTACACATTGAATATTTCATAAATGGAACCATTCAGATATACGTAATATTAGAATCGAACCCGAACTATTTTAGTTTGGGCTCAGTTCTAACTATAATAATTTTTTAAAAAAATTGTAAGTCGATAATACAAATTATCTTTCAAATATCTAGTAAAAATAAAAGAAATAAAATATGTCATCAAATATATAATTTAGCACTTTTTATTACTATAAATATGTCGCCGAGTAACATCCAGTTTCTAGCATAATAACATCCAATTTTGACAACTTTGCATAAGAAGCCTTAAAAAGAGATTGGAGGGAGGGCATCATATAAAGTGAGATTAGGATGATGCGAAGGAAAGTGATATGATTAAGTTATTCAAACTAATGAATTCGATTTATTAGGACATTTACCTCTTGGCCGTACAAATTTGCTACTTATTAGGCTGGGTAATTGGGTAAGGTGAATAAATTGTAAAATATAAAAACAAATTATAAAAAAAAGGAGCAATTCAGATATAGAGTCTAGTATCCATGATTCTGGTTCAAATACCAAGAACCGTCGGAGATCCAGTTAGTTCTCGATTTTCGGTTATGATTTCTAATTTTTATTTTGGAATATCTAATTTCAATTTGTGAGATTCAAGAGGTGTATTCAATTATAACTTTTAATGACTTTTTTAGAATTAAAACGTTTAGAGGTATCCAATGTAGACTTTTTTAGACTCCCTAAAAGCGTTATTGTATTTATATACTTTTAAAAAGTCTCTAAAAGTCACAGTGTATTCAATTAAATTTTATTAGAGGTCTCAATAAGTTTTGAGTATTCAAATTTTAATGACTTTTAGAGACTTTTATACTAACTTTTAAGAGGAAAATACACAAATAAAATCTAAAAATTTATCTATCATTCATCATAAGATTTTGGGAGACTTTTACAAAAAGTAAAGAAATTAATATGTATTTTTTTTCAGTATTTCTCTTTTCTTTTCCATTCTACGAACAATAGAGTAATGATTAAATTTTTTTCTATTGATTATATTTGTTCTTTTCTCTCTCTCTCTCTCTCTCTCTCTCTCTCTGATGCAAACTCCGTAATAATGGTGATTATGAAACCCACAACTAGATTGATGCGGAACCCAAAAATGCCAATAAACCCGATTTTGAACTTAAACCCAACGAAGTGAACCAAAAAATTCAATGATAACAAGATGCGCTGAACTCCTTGATTGCACAATGAAGAACTCTCGGGCCGATATTTGAACGCCACAAAAATTATTCATCTTTAATAAGTTCGATAAAATTGTTAATGGAAGAACAAAGAGAAAAAAACCTTTCAATTTTTCATATAATAATCAAGTCTAAAGTTTACAATAAAAATAAAGATCCTATTTATACTGAAAGTAAGGAAATATGGAAAAATATGAAATTTAGACTCTTAGAATATAGAAACTACCAAAAATAACAAAACTCTTGTCAAAATAATGAAAAAAAAAACCCAGAAACAGGAAAATTTCTCTATCAATCCGGACGACAATCCGGATTTACGCATCCGGTTGGACAGACCCGCCAGACAACTTTCAGTATTTTGGTCATAACGTTCTCTATGGACGTCCGATTGAAGAGATTCAAGTGTGTTGGAAAGATTACTTAAAGATCTACAACTTTGCTTCAGACATAATCTCCCAATTCAATCATTTACCATGTTAAAAATGGGTCTCAATATGAGACAGAAACTTAACTCTTCTTCCATTGCTCAAATCATCAGTTCATGTGACATTTATTAATCTCAAATAACCTCGAACGCGCCCTTAACCACTTATCAATGAACATTGCACTTAAGATCACACGGGGCCTATCCTGGATCATATCATCCCCTCTCTCTTCGAAAGGATTCGTCCTCGAATCCAAACCTTGAATGCTCAAATTGTAGCCCTTGCCTCCAATCAACTCAAGCACATGGAATGATCCGTCCTCTCTTGGATGCAACTTGGACCTCTTTTGGCCTCGAATACGCCGCCATTGGTTGTAAACCCAATCTTCATCACATCAATCAAAGTGCTCCCGCCTTGGCTGCTTAATATTACAAGTTTGGTGTAATACTCCAAAATTCTATGCTCGTTTAATTTGCTCATTTAATTTTTAGGATAGCAATTTAACCTTTCAATGTTTTTATATGGCCAAATTATTAGTGGTTATAAAATTTTACACCTATTTTTTTTCTTATTATTCACTTGGCCAAAAATTGGGGGAAAATATCACCTTTGTTGGGGATTAATGCAAGAAGTAATTAACTAATGCATGCATGAGGTCTGTTGAGCTAGTAGGAGGTGTTAATGGTTGACCGTTCGTATTTCAAAGTATATCTTTTGTATAACCAAATTGATAAGTTGGACTAGGAGTTTTACTTTATCCATTTATCAACATGAGAAATTTGTTGGTGCTACGTGTTATGTTAATAATCAATAAGGTGGCCACTTATTATCCTATAATCAAACCACTTGTCATTACCAAACACTCATGCATTAAGCTAAAGATAGGCGGTGGAATCAATTCAATCCCTTTCCTCATTATATATACATATATCCATAGCATATTTATTTCCATTTGCAAACACTTGCACACACGAATAGTGAGAAAATCGACTAGAAGAAAACATAAAAGAAAAGGAAGAAAAAGGAAGTGAAGCCTAGCACTCTCAATTCATCTCTCAACCGAAATTTCTTCAAGTTTAACTGTAAGATACTTTCTATGTTTAAGTGGTAGGATTTCATGGTAATATTTATACTTAAGCTATGCATGAAAAATCATAATATGAACATGGTCGACAAATTCACAAAGTTAGATATCTATTTATGCCTAACTTACGAATTTACGCGTTCGGTTGGACAGACCCGCCAGATAACTTTCAGTATTTTGGTCATAACTTTCTCTACCAATATCCGATTGAAGAGATTCAAAGTACGTTGGAAAGATTACTTAAAAATTTACAAATTTGCTTCAGACATAATATCCCAATTCGATCACTTACCATGTCAAAAATGAGTCTCAATATGAGACAGAAACTTAGCTCTTCTTCCATTGCTCGAATCATCAGTTCATGTGACATTTATTAACCCCAAATAACCTCGAATGCGCCCTTAACCACTTATCAATGAACATTGCATTTAAGATCACGCGGGGCCTATCCTGGATCATATCACTCACTCTCTCTCTCTCTCTCTCTCTCTCTCTCTCTCTCTCTTATATTATTTATCTCTATTTCTATTAAAAAAAATTAAGTTGAATTGTCGGAAGAATAATTCTATTTGTACATCCAATAGTGTACCGAATTGTTTACCAATCTCACATGCATGCGGGACCTGTGTTAATAAAAAAAAAATTTCAAAAATGTGGTTTACACCCTCATATTGTGAGTAGTCAATAAGAGATTACGTAAAAAAATTTGGTACATGTAGTATGGTCCTTTTGGAAATTACCACCACGTATATGAGAATTTCACACTATTGCACTAGATCCACGTCAATTTTACTTCAAATGAAAGTTTTCAAAAGTCTTTTGAATTGTACGAAAGTCAATAAAATTTTTAAAATGAAAATTTATAGAAGTCGATGGAAGACTTTCACTAATTCCATACGATTTTATAAAAAGCCCAAGAAATTCATAGAAGTCATCACTTAAAAAAAAAAGTGCATCAAAATTTTCAAAAGTTCCAAATGAATACACCCCCTCCTCAATATCGATTAAAATGTCCACCCTAACATTGTGGGAACATGGATATAACAAGTAAAGTGAGGAATTTTATAGAACTCTCCCTAGTAATGGAGAGATCAACAAATGAATCTATCTATTTATATGGACTCTCTTTTGGGGATTCTTCATTGCAACACTGTGTGGAAATTTTCATTATAATCTTTAATGTAATTATGTATCTTTAATAATATTTTCATGATTACATTTATAGGATTATATATTCAAATATGGGTTGTGCTAGAAGAGAACTCCTTCAGATCACGCACAATGGGAGGGTGGATAAGAATTTTTTTTTATAATATTTTATTCACATGACACCCAAGTATACCCACGTATCTGAGTATTCTGTTGGAACTCCTCCTCTCTGTACAATGGAAAAACTCATTCGAGTATATGGTATGATAATAATTAATACATTTGGAGGAGCCCACCAATCATGATTTGATTATTGAAAGATATATAAAGATTATGCAAGTCACAAAAGGATGAGAAGATAATGATAGAAGCCCCTTCCAGTCTCCACCCCACCCCACCCCACCCCACGTCACTCTCTGTATCTCTCTAGAAAATTTTGCATTTTTCCACCTTTATCTCCCTTCCCCCTAGAGAGAGAGAGAGAGAGCATAATTTTTTTCTTGGACTGGGGTCTATTATATGTGGCTGGGAGATAGGGCTGTAAAGAGACGTATTAATGGATGTAGCATTAAGGGCAAGGGAAGCGTGGTCGAAAAAGATAAGGTGCTTTGGCAAGATTTCAACCATTGAGATCAGTTCATGATTGAGCCCGCTATTTAAAAATTTATTTTTAATCACTTTTTCGTACAATAATTTGACGCGTAATTTTTTTTTTTAACTCTACATTCTTCAGATAATTACTGCAAAATTTATCTATCCCAAAAAATAGGTCTCAAAGAGGGGCTAAACATCAAAAGAAATTAAGAAATAAATTTTTTACTTCACTCAACTTTATCATGTATTCCATGCTCCAAACTAATTAATGTTGCCTTTGCCTTATCAAACATAATTAAAGTTGATTTAGTTATGGGTTTGAGTATTTTAGTTTTAGATTTTATATATATATATATATGTGTGTGTGTGTGTGTGTGTATCTATCAAGAAATAAATAAAAATACATTGTAACAACCAATTTGAATAATATCCGCTCTTAAATTTTAGATACAATTCCCACTTATTTGGTTTGTAGGTGGTGTAGGATGCTTAAATTTCTTATAAATATATAAGAAAAGTCTTCTACGAAAGATGTGCAGTACAATAATAATAAGTTTGAGCAGAATTTACCCATAAAACTGAATTGTAAGGGGAGGTTTACAAAGTGCTTATAAATCTACACGACAAGCCTTTCACGAGTAAAATGAATACAATTAGATTTTTATATTGTTTTGACAATCAGTTTGAATAAAAACCATCCTTACAACCGATTTATAAAGGGAGGGTGCCTAAAGTATGCTTATAAATTTACAAGGAAGGTCTTCCATGAGTCATGTGAGATACGATTAGATCGTCACATTCCACCCCTCTTAAAAATCAATGTTCACAACAATCTATTTTTTCCAATCAAATGACGTCTTGAAGTGGATTAGAAAGTATGTCTTTACATATATTGTGCTTTTGTTACATTTTGGATGTCCAGGAAAAAAAAAATGTAAACGAATGCATAAATACAATGAATATGGCTCGTAGAAATTTCAAATAAATTGATCAAGAACCAAATATCTTGATATTTTTATATGAAAAGTGCAAGAAAAGAAGTATAGAAGCAGGGCCAACATACCCCTACCCCTACCCATACACAACCCACTCCACCAAGGTTACCATAACTAGGAATGCATTATTTTGTTGAAAAAGTGTGCAACTTTTGGGGAGCAAATTTGTATGGGCCCCCTAATCCCCACAAAACATATAATCAATAGTATCCAAGAAATATGATATTTATTTTGGGAATTTTTTTGACACCATTGACCCTCAAATACTGTATTAGTAGCAAGTTAATCACCAATATTTAAAAATGAGCAAGTTAATTATCAACCTTTCATTGTAGTTGGATCATCAATTTTGAATAACGAAAACGGTCTAAGTTTTCGTTAATTGTCTCATGACTTTCACAAAATTTCATCTCATATTAAATTTCTTAGCACAAATTCAAGTTGTAATGAAAATTTTGAGTTCATAGAATTAAATGTAGAATTATTCCTAGTGTAGGGGGGGGGGGGGGGGCCTTGACAGGGGGGTTCACAGGCCCCTCATTGTAGCGCGGACCCTCCATGTATTAAAAAAAAAAATTGCAGCGGAGCCCACCTGTGAGTGGCCTGACAAGGGTTTGTCAAGTAGGCCCCTGTACAAGAAGCACGGCTCTTAAACATATGGAGATCACATGACTATGCAACAAAGATTTGGATAGATGTGGTCAATATGTATGGATAGCAAAAATTTTCAACCTGCCATGCTTTGCCTTGTTGGGAAATCGGCATGGGATAGGTAATATGGTTTTGTCGTGAACTTGTCCCAACTCATATATTATTTTTATGTTTAAATTTAAACTATATTGGAAAAAAAAGTAAACAAGTAAATGGGGGTGGAAATGGAGATATTTTAATTCTTGTCTTTCCTCCCAAACATCCTGGACAGGGCGGACCGTCCACCCTATCGTAATCCCTATCAATAAGATTTGATTGTGCAATCTCGATGGTGAAATGTTGAGAACAAATATGCTATATTTAAAAGATTGAAAACCAATTTGTTACTAAATCAATATATTGGGGACCAGGATGAAATTCTCTCTCTCTCCCCGGCCCTCTATTTTTTTTTTTCCTTTCTTGTTTGTCGTCCATTAAAATTTTCTCATGCCTTGAATCTGTTCCTTATCAAATATTGAAAAAGAGTATGGTGATCACTCAAATGATGAGTGGCAAAAAAGAAAAGAAAATGAATGAAAGTGACGGCAAAAATAATCCATCCTTTCATTTGTAACACTACTTTCTACAAACAGCTTACATATAATACTATTTTTTTTAATTATAATTATTCATTTCTTTATCTGAAAATAGTCTGGTTTCTTTATACAGTTCATTACATCTTTACTCCCAGGAAGTTCTCTCTCTAACAAACACAGACGAACACATGCACTAAACTATGCTAGAAAGCTCCCAGGCTTTTCCTATATGATTACTCTGCAGAGTGGCAATCTAAATTGATTGATCTCGCAGATGAGCGTGGGGAAGAAAATTGTTGCTGGGCATGAAATTCTTTAGTGTGCTGACGGTGGGTTTTCCTTGAATTTACATAAATATTCAATCTATATTATTTTCAGATTTAAATTTTGCTTCACTAGTGAGGCCGGGGTGCTTTGTCCATTGGGTTTGAATCTTATAGTTATTCTTAGAAAAGTACTGTTCCCACAAGTCTTTTTATCCAGGCTGGGTTTCTTCCACCATTCTCTTGTACATAGTTTGGCTATTTCGATTATGTTCTTTGCTCTTGTTATTTCCCTTTTGGGTTTTATTTCATGAAAGAATTCACCTTTTCCTTCATTCTTTGTTTTAGCTTTACTCCTTGGAAATGTAGGGCAACTGAACCTGCAATAATCAATAGCTTATAATTTGTGAGTAATAGTCCCAGTTGTTTTAAAACTTTGATATGTTTTCAATGGTGGTCTGTGAACGACTTCCTGTTTGTCTCTTGGTTTCCCAATTATTTGTGTTTTACCAAGTTGTGA
Organism: Osmanthus fragrans; assembly: GCA_019395295.1. NCBI lineage: Eukaryota > Viridiplantae > Streptophyta > Magnoliopsida > Lamiales > Oleaceae > Osmanthus > Osmanthus fragrans. The sequence continues at coordinate 19,779,543 of CM033350.1, read as the reverse complement.
ACAATTTCGCATAAGTCAGGTGCTATTTTGAATTGTCTGAATTCGTGGCTGTTGTAATGACAAAATTGTCATTATATGAAGTTGGGTAAGAACCAGTTCTATTATATCTCTTGTTCAATTTCAAGCGTGGCAGCATGTTCGTCACTGAAAGTGAAAATGAACTCAACTTAATGAAGCTCTATGTGATAAATATTTTAAGAAAGCTAAAACTTATTAAGTAGATCATTTAATTTCAAGAATTTTTCTCTTGCAGGAAAGCTGAAACATGGAACGGACTACAGTGGATTTAAGAGCCCATCACTCTGGTTCCACACAATCAGAGGAATCAGCTTTGGATTTGGAAAGAGATTATCGCCAGAATCTCAATCTGCCTTTGTCAAGTCAGGTTCCATTGCAAGCCTTCGCATCAGGTGGTCAAGTAGACAGCAATGCTGCTTATTTTTCATGGCCAACTTCCAGCCAGGTAACAGTTACTGCTGAAGATAGGGCACATTACTTTGGAAATCTTCAGAAAGGGGTTTTACCCGAAACTTTTGGACGACGACCATCAGGACAGCAATCTACTACCCTGCTTGAACTGATGACAATTAGGGCATTTCATAGTAAACTTTTGCGGCGCTGTAGTCTTGGCACTGCAATTGGTTTTCGGATCAGGCGGGGTGTGTTGACTGATATACCAGCTATACTTGTATTTGTCGCTAGAAAAGTTCACAGGCAATGGCTTAGTCGTGCCCAATGTCTACCAGCTGCCCTCGAGGTTCTAAATTTTGGTGTTTATATCTTTAATTTTGGTATATTCTGGCTTTTACTTTTAGGTACTGCTGCTTTGTGAATAAGCATGAGTTGTGGCTTTCACACTCAAAGTTTTCTTGGGGTTTGTTATTATTCTTCAAATGATGTCTTCAGTTCGTGGTTACAATATTTGGTTTGGCTCAAGTTTGGAATTTCTTTAGAATCAGTTTAAACTTGTAATTTTTATGTAAAAAATGTAGAAATTTAATACAGTATCAACTATACAAAAAATTTTGGACTTGAGTCAGGGAAGATTTAGAAGTTCTTTCCTGTAACTCTTACAAGCTCCTGGAATTTGAGTGTCTTTGTCGTTTCTTAAACAGGGACCTGGAGGTGTATGGTGTGATATTGATGTTGTTGAATTCTCTTATTATGGAGCACCTGCAGCCACCCCAAAGGAACAATTGTATACAGAACTTGTGGACGGCTTGCGTGGAAGTGATCCATGCATTGGTTCTGGTTCCCAGGTAATAAATTATATTTCTTTCGTCATTCTTATGCATTGTTGTAATATAGTCATGTTTTGTACTGTCAAGTAAGAGAATGGTCTTTTACATTTAAATATTACAAAAGAAATGCTAAATCCAAACCAAGATCACATAAATCTTCTCTTATGGCACTGCTTTCTCCTAGGATGCTGTTTACGATTTTCAGAAGCTCTCTCATGTGGAGATAATTTTATTTTACTCCTGGTACCTTTATGCTTGCTTCATTGTTTATTGTGTGTCTTAGATATAAACAGAAGGTTTGTGACCACAAGTAGTCTGATGTACATGGTTTGTCATGATTATGAATTCTTGTGGCAAACAATTCTTGTAATTATGTAACTGACATGTGCGTTGCTCTGGGTTATTCTTGGCAGCTATGGAAATAATTACTCTGGTGAGAGGTATATTACATTTCTAATATTGGGCAATGTAACTTATAAGAATGAATTTGTCGGGCTATTTACGCACCCCTTGAATTAATCCACTCAGAGCATTAGTTCACGTGTATGCTTTCGACTCACTATTTTTCAATTTTGGAAATATTTGTATCCACTTCTCTTCTCATTGACATCAGTTTTCTCTTTATGCAGTGCCTGCATCATGTCTAATAATGTTCATAACTATGTCATAGACCCATGATTAAATTTCAGCCTTTATGCCTTGCTGTTGCCATTTCTACATAACCCTAAATTGAAGTATTCTCCCTTTTCGTTATATTCCTGGTTGTTTCCTAGTTATACCTTCCCAGTGTTTTAATAATCTTATGCATTTTTAGGTTGCAAGCCAAGAAACATATGGAACCTTGGGTGCTATTGTGAAAAGTCAGACAGGAAAGAGGCAGGTTGGTTTCCTTACTAATCGGCATGTGGCAGTTGATCTTGATTATCCAAGTCAAAAAATGTTTCATCCCTTGCCCCCGAGTCTTGGGCCAGGGGTATATTTAGGTGCTGTGGAAAGGGCTACATCATTTATAACAGATGATCTTTGGTACGGAATATTTGCTGGAACAAACCCAGGTAAGTTGATTTAAGATTATAAAATGTAGTTAATTAATTATCCACTAGATGCTACCAAATTATAGAAGAAGTTTGTGTTTCTTATTTCATTCTGCTTTTCTAATTCTATTGTGTAGATAAATAATTCTCAATGGAAGGAGAGTTAGAGAAATGTATGATTGTGAAGAGATATATATGTAGGTGTCACTAAAGAAAGAAATGAGTAACTACTGACGAGGCGAAAGGTGGAAAGATTGGTTAAGCTTTCGTTAGCAGTGTATTTTGTACCATTATATTTATAGATGCGTATGAGCAAACTTAAAAAATTTATGATACAGTAACAAACTGGATGTCACCAATTGCATAAGCATTTGTCCCATACTAGTTTACTATTGTAATTGAATAGTTGTTCTATCATTTGTAGCATAGAGTATGAATAATTCCTTAATTGAGTCTTTCAACTGTTTCGTTGTATCATTAGAATATATTAAATGCTTGTTCATTTATCATCTAGTCTTTCTTCCATCTGATTTTCCTTGGCTTTGCTCTGGAATACGTATGTGCTAAGTTACTGATAGAAAAGCCTTTTACTCATGTTATTGTATAATCACTCGTGATTCCACTGTACACTAACATTCAGATTGAGTGAGCAATGTTTCTGTAACTGGAGATTATTTTTCTTCAAAATAATAAGATAAAATATTGGCTTGGCAGAGGCTGATTTGAGCTTTCATGCTGCGATTCCACTTTTAAAAGTTACTCTCATTGGGTATGTTGAGCTTTATGTTTTGGTTAATAGCTGTGTATGACAATAATATTATTGCTGAGTCCTATTTTGCATCTCTAGAAACCTATCTAGTTAGCAAATATAAAGGTGTATCTAATTTCATACTTGTACTGATGGACATCTAATTAGTCCTGACTCCATACATGACCATTACAATCTTGTGATCATGCAGAAACATTTGTTCGGGCAGATGGGGCTTTCATCCCTTTTACAGAAGATTTTAACATGGCCAATATGACTACACTTGTGAAAGGTCTAGGTGAAATTGATGATGTGAATAATATAGACTTGCAGTCTCCCATCAATAGTCTCATTGGAAGACAAGTGGTGAAAGTTGGAAGGAGCTCTGGCTTGACAACTGGGACCATAATGGCCTATGCCCTCGAGTATAATGATGAGAAAGGGATTTGTTTCCTTACCGATTTTCTTGTTGTTGGCGAGAATCAAAAGACATTTGACCTTGAAGGCGACAGTGGCAGCCTTATTCTTTTGACAGGTCAAAATGGGGAGAAACCCCGGCCTGTTGGAATCATTTGGGGTGGCACAGCTAATCGGGGTCGGCTGAAATTAAAAGTTGGCCTGCCTCCCGAGAATTGGACCAGTGGAGTTGATTTAGGGCGCCTTCTTGATCTCCTTGAACTTGATCTCATCACATCCAATGAAGGCCTCCATGGTTCGTATAGGTCTAATTGTCCTCATGAATGGGATTAACTTTCTTGATCCATATAATAGTAGTTGACTTATTTATAGAAGGCCTGATAATATCTCATTAACCCCTGTTTGGCTCCACTATTTGTAAAATTAAAATTCCATTTTATACCGTTAGTTTTCCCATGTATAGCTTGTAGTGTGAAGGAAGTCAACAATTATGGGAACTAACGGTCTAATAATTCATTAAAATTAGGATGAAAATTGCCACCAAACAGGCTCTTAAACCTATGTTTGATCCCATTTTTCCAAAAATTCATTTTTTTTTTTCAAAACTCATTATCAACCATACATTCTCCCATAATAAAATTTCACATGCAAATCCAAAACATTTTCTTAATTTTTAACCACATATTCTCCAACAAAATACTATTCCAAAATGCATTTTTGCCCAAAAATGGGGCTCCAACAGGGGCTTAGAAAGAAGATTTAGATATGATTTTTTGGGGAGAAATTACTAGAAAAAACCACAGCAGTAATTGTAATTATCAATTTTTTTAATAATTTTATCCATAAAAGTCATGGCAGCATAAATTTGTTTAGAGGTCATATATATTGACACTACTTTAACTCCACAAGGCATCTAAATAGTACTTTCAGGCCTGAGCAGGGTGAATTGTTGGATCATAATTGATGAAATAGGCGCAGGCATCAAAGATTATGTGAATGTGCTTATGTATGGACCTGCACTCTTGGGAAATAAATTCCCACTAATGCAACTGTTTTATTTGTCTATTTATTTTGATAGTTTTCTGAATTTTCCACTTCCATTTCTTAGCAGATTTTGTTGTAGTCCAGGGCAAAATTGGGTCTAGGTTGTATCAATGGAATATAACGAAATCTCGAATATAAGGAAAGCTAATATATTTAATAGGTTACCATTAATGAATATTGTAATTGATAGCTACCATATTTAGTTGTGATTTTGGTTCTATATAATGAGAGAACCACTCACATTGAGAGTCATTGAGTCTTATTGAGTATCATTATTGAGTATCATTGAGTACATTTGACTGGTTGAAGTGTGAGAATGGGGAAAATGCATTGTATTTTCTTTACTTTCTTCAATGTCTATGTTTTCTCTTTGATATCTTCTCCTGATTAAGATTGCTTTCGTTTTCTATTGCCTAAATAGCTGCAGTGCAAGATCATATAAATGCATCAGCAGGAGGTGGTTCTACTGTTGGAGATTCGTCACCACTTGAGCGCGTTACTGCAAAAGATAAGTCTGAAGAAAACTTTGAGTCAATTGCTTTGAGCTTCAAACATGTTTCTACTGGCAATGATTCTCATCAAGCACTACTTCCAACATTGAGGCATGATGACTTTCATATTGAATGCGGCGTTGAGAGAGCTCCGGGTGTTGAGCACCAGTTTATCCCGAGTTTTTCTAGCAAATCTCCAGTAAATCGAAGCCATCAATGGGAACAGGCTGCATCGAAAAATCTCTCAGATTTAATAAATGGGTCAGAAGGAGAGATTTATGTTTCTCTGCAGTTAGGTGAACCAGAACCAAAGAGAAAAAAGCATTCTGATGCTCCATTGGACATTGGAAACTCACAATAAAGTGATCTGCTACATTTTTGCTTCTTGGATTATCCTTGGGAAAACTATTAAGTGCAATCCTCTCCTTTCCACAACACATCAAGGAAGTTCGGCTGGTACATTTTAAGCTTCTGCTAGAACTCCATTATCATTCTTTTACAAATATTTTTGTGAAGGTTATAGTTTATAGGTTATAAAATCATGCAAGGCAAATGCTGTAAAGGAAATTATAACTATTTTGTGGTTGTATATCGTCTTTACCAAGCTCTATGAGGTTGCAGCCCCATCAACATATATAAATAATATGTATTTTTGAAGTCCAGTCTCAGTTAATGTACATGATCAAGCAATAATTCCTATTCTTAGGTGGAAAAATTGTTCTAGTAAATATTTGTTTCAATCCCTTAAATTGACCTGTAGTTACTGATTTTCGCCATTATTTGTAGACCCTCAGCAACTTGAAGCAGATTTGTTACATCCCCTCAGCAAGAATCTTGTGAAAGTAACCATCAACCTTGTGGACATATGCCACATCTTATAAATCCATCTAAAATTGCAATCTGTTATAGATTCTCTTATTCTCAGGCGATGCATGTACATGAAAGATAAAAAGACTAACAAACCCGAAAAAATCTATAAAAAAAAAATACCTCAGAAATAAAAATTTAATATTAAAAACCATTGTCAAATTCTTGCTCTTCATATCTTTACTTGGTGGCAATGGTCTCCATAAGGCTGCTCTTCCAGAGCTCCGTTAGACCATCCAAGGAAACCAACTCAAGATATTGTATCCAATTACATTACTATTTCTATATTCAACATATTTCAGCGATAACATACAAATAAGGTACGAAATTTATGTCAAGTGGGGAGCAATTGGGGAAAATGGAAGAAGAACCAGCCACGGAAGGAAGGCAGGAAATCAGAAGTGGAGGAAGCAGAAGGAATTAACAATGGTAACTGAAATTCAAATACAAAACGACAGTGTTTGGTTTAAGAGAAAATGACACTGTTTTGCTTTAGTTTAATTAAATAAATTGTAATAGGAAATGAAAAGACGTTTTATGTTTTTTGGTTTAAAAAAATGCAACTTTTACTTGCACAGAAGAGTTATAGATACAGCCATGTGTGAGGTAGAGGTCACTTTTCGTTTTCTGAATTTTCAGTTGCTAATTGAAGAGATTCAATTCAGTTCTCACCTGCCATTCTTCTTATTTTCATCATTTTTACCCTTCCCAATTCTGTTTTACCTTTAATTTTGGTTACAAATTTAATTGATTCAATTGGGTAGAATTCCATAGTTGAGCTGTGGAACTGGAGGTTGCGGATTAAGATTCAATTCGTGACAAATTGGTATCAGAGCAGACATATCATACTGGGCGATTGATAATCATGGACACAATTGTAAGTATTATGCCCTAGGTCCAATCAACTTTGGGTATAAGTACTTTTGATATATGTTTAATGCATTTATTATGACAAGATCTATTATATTAAATAATAGAGTCCGTAGATTCAAGTTTCGATAATTTGTTAATCACAAGGAGTTGTGATTGTGAGATACAAATTACATATGATTGAATCTTAAATCATCCGTGGTCGTAAGTAATAACGAGATACGGATATCGTTATTACGGATAGACCACCACGTGTGACATTCCTTACTTGTGAAGTAAGTAACTGATCTCACAAGTTAAAGTGTAGTGACACTTAAATGAACACGTGGATATTTTGTTACAGAACAAAACATTGGAGACCCGCTGATAGATTCCACATGGATAACTATCTGAGTGTCAGTGGTTAATCTCTAACGTTTGGTAGTGGAATTGATCCTTCGACTTGAGATCATCATAGTACCTTATGTGGGGACAGTCATGCTTTGGTGATGCTGGAAGTTGCTCTGTCAAGGGCCGCTAATACAGCATCGTTCGGGTATGTCAAGAATCATATGAAGGTTGTGAATGATCAATAGATGATTCGTCGCTCTTAGATAGTAAGAGTTTATGATCTACATTTCATCCGATTAAGTTGATAACAAAATCCTTGGCCAAGGGGTACCTATAAGTCGAAAAGGAGTTTTCGACTTACATTGACTTAATAAATGGAATGAAAGATAATATCGATAATCGAGATTGACACAATCCATATCTCGTAATTGATCGGATCATATTGACGAAGGGATTATAGTTTCACGATAAACGAACGAGTTTGGTTTTGTCATACCACATGACATTTTTCGTCACATGTATTGCCCTGACACATTGCTAGATGTCAATCTGGGACGACGAATGTGAATTAGAGATAAATCAAAAGGGTGTTTTGATTTATCGATTTTGATTAGATCAAAATAATGATTCACGCCGTTAGGTATCGTGATTGGGAACCTAATGGGCCACACACAAAAGGAGAACTAGAAGATTGAGATCCGCCAATTAATTAATTGACAAGCGTTGGATAATTAATTAATTGGATCGCTTATTAATAGGCCCGAATTAATTAATTGGATTAATTAATTCATGGACCAGATTTAATTAATTAGATTAATTAAATATTGGACCGAGTTAAATTGTAGGACGGGCCAAGCTCGTTTGGGCTTATATAAATAAGCTGCTAGGGTTTGACATTTGTAGATGGATTTTCATTATTCTTGCTAGCACAAGAAAAGTAAAACCCTAATTCTCTCAATCTTGTTCCCTGTGTGGATTTCATTGGAGGCTGGACAATTGGACAGCTGTGGGAGGCAGATCTGGATTGCTGGAACTACAGAAATAGCAAAAGAGTTTGCAGATCTAAATTAAGGTACAGTTTCTATCACAGTTTCTATCTAAACACAAAGCAGATCCTTAGATAGGAATTGAAATTTATTTAATTTTTCGCTGTGCATGATAAGTAAATTCTCAACAGTGGTATCAGAGCCTACTTTGTGCTTGTTAGAAACTGTTTAGCATATATGATTAATTAAAAGTTAATTATTCATGTTGTTGTTGAATCTAGCAATTAATTGAAATTAATTTTTATTTTCAGAATATGATTTTGAAAAGAAAATAATTTTTGGATAAAAAAAAAAGAGTTGGACCTAGCGGGGCGGCGGCAGCCCGGCAACGCATGCTGTGCACAGCAGCAGCGTGGCTGCTGCTGAGCAGCTGCCTCGCTGCGGCAGCGAGCACAGGCTGCTGCTGCATGCAGCAGCGTCGCCGCTGCTAGCGGCAGGGTACTGCCGTCTGTGCGGCAGTCCCTGCCGTTATGGGCGAAGCCGGTGCCGCCAAGAAAGAAAAGAGTGAAGAAATTTCTAGGGTTTCCAAACGGGGGAGAAGGTGGTTGGAGGCGGGGGCCTGGGTTGCAATTTCTGAAATTGCAGGTCCCTGCCTACAATTATGAAAAAGGGTGAATTTGTGAATTTTAAATAAGGGTCTGTTTTTCAATATTTGATATTAAGGACCCCTGGTTGCAATTCCATTTCAAGGGTCAGTTTTGTAAATAATAAAGCAGGGCCTTTCTATAATTTGAGAAATTGGAGACCTATTTATAATTTTAAAATGGGCAAAATTGCAACTTTTCAAAAGTTGTTTTGAATTAGAATAAAAAGTGTTTTAAATTTGATTTTCAAATGGGTTAGACCTAAAATTACAATTTTGACCCAATTAAAATTTTTATTCAAAATTGATGATTTTATATTTTTGGTAAAATTAGATTTGAACTTAAATATTAAATTTTGACCCTTAATTGAATTTTATTTTATTTAGGAGTTTTATCCTAAATTAAAATGTTAATTCATTTTAAATTAGAGTTTGACTTTAATTTAATATTTAATTGAAATTTGATTTTAATTAAATAATTTTCCCCATGTACTCTTCAAATTAGAATTTGATTCTAATTTGACATTTAATTAGAATTAGATTTTAATTAAATTGTTTCGCCCTAAAATTTATTCTTTGAATTAGAGTTGGACTCTAATTTGGTATTTAATTAAAATTTAATTTTAATTAAATAATTCGCCCTGATTTGTTCTTGAAATTAGAATTGGATTCTAATTTGACGTTTAATTAAAGTTAGATCTTAATTAAATCGTTTCGCCCTAAATTTCTTCTTGGAATTAGAGTTGGACTCTAATTTGGTATTTGATTAAAATTTGATTTTAATTAAATGCGTTCGCCCTAAATCGTTGAATTAGAGTTGGACTCTAATTTTGTTGTTTAATTAAAATTTTATTTTAATTAAACAATTCCGCCTTCTATTTTGAAATTAAAGTTGGACTTTATTTCGGTGTTTAATTAAAATTTGATTTTAATTAAATGAACCCGCTAATTAAATTAATTGATTAATATGATTAATTAATTATTTTCGATCCATTTGTCTAAATAGTTTAGACGACCTTTAATTGCTAGATTCCTGAAACATACTTGCATATAATATTAGATATTATATAGGAAACATTTATATGATGAATGTTTGTTAGTGGATGATTATGGATTCGACCATGTGGATGTGTTGAATGAATGGTTTAATTCTTGTTGTTTTATGGGCCTGCGAGCTCTTAATTGTTTTGGGTCTGCGAGCCCGTTACTATTGTTATTATTATAGGGCCTGCGAGCTCTTAATTGTTTTGGACCTGCGAGTCCGTTATTATTATTATTATTATGGTGGACCTGCGAGTCCAATTCTCATTTAGGCCTGCGTGCCAACTAATATAGGATACAAGTTGTAGCTGATCTAATTGAAGATGCAAGAAGAGGAGGAAACCATGGAGGTGGAGCATTGATATTGATTCAACGCAATACCCCCTAGGAATTGACCAACTAGTCTTCCTTTTGGCTCAGGAAGACTAGATAGATTTAGTCCATAATCATCCACACTATTATATGTATGTTTATTTGCATGTTTGATGCATGATTATAAATATATATATATATATATATATATATATATATATATATATATATATATATATATATATAAAATTATTATATTGATGAGACCTATGCATGATAAATCCCTCATTAAAATATTAAGTTGTTTTATAAATAGCCTTCCATCATTATAGTGAAAAACGAGAGTCCTAAATCGTCTCAGCTTGTTGAGTACACTCAAGGCTGGTCTATTAGGGATATGTTTGACACTATGAAATATTCGATATTTCTGAATGATGGGTTCGATTTAACTAAAATTATCTTTTGTTGAATACACTCAAGGAGATAAATCTTAGAGACATGTTAAGCTAACACATAAGATGTGTGAAGACAAGGAGTTGCCAGCTTAATGATCTGGGAGTTGTATGGAGATACAATTGATAACAGTATCTACTCAAATGTTTTATTAAGGCTTGTTGAGTACACTCAAGGTCTTAATATAACAAATGAGATCCCAGCCCACTAGGAGTCAAGTATGGATTCCATAAATTTATGCGAGGGTCATAAATTTGAGTTAAATAGTGGGAGTACAATTAATTTGATAAAAGACCATATTAAATTAATTGATGCATTTTTCATATTATTCTTTTACTTTTCGTCATTTATATTTGTTGAATCATGAGTAACCATATGTGGCATACTAGATGTCAACAACCAAACCAAGCTTTCTTGATTGACACTGCAATCTGAGAATTGTTTTCAAGCATGAGAAAGTTGGTTATGTCCTTGAGTAGCCCTTTCTAGAGACATCTGCTGATGACTCGACTAAAGAAGAGGAGGTTGCTATAATAAACACAAAGATGATGATAGTACTGCAACATGTGTGATGCTTGCAACTATGTCACCTGAGTTTCAAAAGCAACAAAAGAGTATAGATGCTAACACTTGACTTTTTATTTCAAAGAGATATATGATAATAATCATGTGTGCAAGGATGTGAGACTTCCAAACAACTATACCAGTGCAAAATGACAGAGGAATCTTCAGTCGATGCTCAAGTGCTGAAGATTATTGGAATTGAGAAATTGTCTCGATTGGGTTCATTCATGAACCATGAACCAAGTGTTGACTTAGTTCTATAATTTCTGTCAGAGAGTTATTTATACCGAATTATGAATTCTGATATTAATAAACTCAAGTGCACACTTATTGAGTTGCTAAAGATGCTTAAGACTGTTAAGCCCAATATCAAAGTTATGATTGGGCAAGCCATTGATTCCTCAAAGGATATTAAGAGGAAGTCTAAAGGGGCTTTGGGAAAGCATCTAAGATGGCTAAGACAGTCAAAGTAAATAAGGACATTATTAAATCCGCTTGAGTAAGGCCTATATCTACTTCACTAGTCTCTTGGGTATTAGATACCAGATATGGATCTCATATTTGTATAAGTATGCAGAAACGAAATGAAAGTAGACCACTGCACAAAGAAGAAGTTGGCCTACACATTGAAAATGAGCAAATGTTGTTGCATTGTCTGTAGAAGCATACTTCCTACCGTTGCCTTTAAACTGAGTATTTGAATTAGAGAAATGTTAGTTTGGACTCACCAATACCAGAACATTATTTGAATTTCATGTTTAGACATGAACGATATTAATGTTAAGGACAATTGTTGTTCCTTTTAATCTTAATGGTTATAGTGAATTACAAAATAACATTTATATTCTAAATACTGAGTATTCTATAGTAAGTATAGAAATGTAGAGTCATAAATGTGATAATTTGAATACCGCCTATATCTAGCATGTAGACTCGGTCAACTAATTACATATAGATGTATATTTGGGGTCAATTGATTTTGAATCATTTGACAAATGTGATTGTGGCTATTAGGCACAATGACCGAATCTCATTTTACTTAAAAGGTGAAAAGTCTACACAATTGCTGGATCTAATACATAGTGATGTATGTAGATCCATGCCGATTAATGCTAGATGAGTTTCTCTTATCACACTTACTAATAACTATTTCAGAAATGGTCATGTATGTTTGATAAAACTTAAAAATGAAACTCTTGAAATGTTCAAGGGATTCAAGTTAGAAGTAGAGAAACAATTAGTAAAGATATTATCACACTAAGATCCGATCGAGGTGGAGATATCTCAAAGATAAAGTTTAGATTATCTAAAAGAGAATGTGATTCTCTTGCAGTGAACTCCTTACATACACTACAACATAATGTTGTGTCTGAGAGGAGGAATCACAAACTATTAGATATAGTGCGATTAATTAATAGGTCGTGCAAACCTTCCAAAAGGTTTTGGGGCCATGCATTGATTGCAATGTTCTACACACTAAATCATGTCTCATCTATGTCGGTCGACAAAACTCCATAAGAGTTATGGAAAAGCAAAATGCCCAACTTGTCAAATATGAGAGTTTGGGGCTGTGACGCTTATGAAGCGCACTGATTCGGATAAGCTTGAGGCTAAATTCGATAAATAAATATTTGTGGGATATCCAAAAGATAAAATTGGATATCAATAATCTCATTGAGAAGAATTCCTCTCAAGACATGTTAAACTCCTAGAGGAAGTGTTTATTCTAGGAGAGGACGGTGAGAGTAGAATGGATCTTGAAGGAGTTCAAGAATCCACAGATATGGTTGACCAAGTAGATAAATCTGAGTGTGATCTCACACCTGATGAAGGACATACTCCTGATTTGGAAGTAGAGACTTCTGAGGACATATCAGCTCTATGTAAATCTTATAGGATCATTCAACCTCTTAGAAGGTATGAGTCCATGATTACTAATCAAGTATTATTAATCGAGGATGATGAACATATTGGTTACACAAAATAAAGTCAAGTGTTGACTCAAGGAGATGGCGAAAGGCCATGAAATCCGAGATTGACTCGATGTATGTAAACAAGGTTTAAACCTTGATCGACCGCCTGATGGGATAAAACCCATAGGTTGTAAATGAGTTTATGTAAAAGGGGTCAACATGGATGTAAACGTCCATACATACAAAGCGAAGCTAATAGCAAAATATTACAACAAAGACAAAGAGTTGACTTTGATGAATCTTTCTTATCTATAGCCATGCTAAGGTCCATTCGGATTTTACCTGCGATAGCTACATACCATGACTATGAGTTATGGCAATAGGATGTCAAAACTATATTCCTTAACAGGAACCTGCAAGAGAAAGTGTGCATGACACGACTCGAAAGTTTTGAATCCAAATATGCTTACAAAGTATGTTAGCTTAATCAATTCTTGTATAGATTGAAGCAGGCCTCTTGGAGCTGAAATCTTCGATTTGATAGAAAAATCAAAATGTTTGATTTTGTCAAAAGTGAAGAGTTGTGTATTTACAAGAAAATAGTGGGAGCATTGTCGTATTCCTGATATTATTAATAGGAATGACATTCCTACGTTTCAATCGTTGAAGTTGTGGTTGTTAAAAGATCTCTTCATAAAGATATATGAGAAGCAACTTGATCTATAGAGATAGATCTAGAAGATTGCTTAATTTATCGAAATGTACAAAAATAAAATCTTGAGAAGATTTTATATGGAGAAAATGAACTGAGAGTTCATAAATACACTGATGCTAACTTCTAGTCAGACTAGAAAGATAGCAAATCTCAATCAGGATATTGATTTACTCTTAAACGGTGTATTGGAAAGGTTCCAAACAGAAAACCACTGTTGATTTAATAGCGAGAGTCGTATACACTATTGCTTTAGAAGCAACAAAGGTTGTAGTATGGGTTAAGAAGTTCATTAATGAACTTGGAATAGTTCCTAGCATTGTTGGAATTAAGGTCTCATCGATGATCCAAACAAGTGTTGAGGCGGTACCATCTCATCAAAGAGATAGTGCAAAGAAATGACGTAAAAGAAAGAACAAATTCTCACAATTGATAATATTGCAGATCCACTGGCAAGGAGTTGTCCCAGTATAAACATGATCGTCATGTGAGCTGTTATGATATTAGATACATAAGTGATTGGATCTAGTGCAAGTGGGAGTTTGTAAGTATTATGCCCTAGGTCCAATCAACTTTGGGCATAAGTACTTTTGATATATGTTTAATGCATTTATTATGGCAAGATCTATTATATTAAATAATAGAGTCCGTAGATTCAAGTTTCGGTAATTTGTTAATCACAAGGAGTTGTGATTGTGAGATACAAATTACATATGATTGAATCTTAAATCATCCGTGGTCGTAAGTAATAACGAGATACGGATATCGTTATTACAGATAGACCACCACGTGTGGCATTCCTTACTTGTGAAGTAAGTAACTGATCTCACAAGTTAAAGTGTAGTGACACTTAAATGAACACGTGGATATTTTGTTACAGAACAAAACATTGGAGACTCGCTGAGAGATTCCACATGGATAACTATCTGAGTGTCAGTGGTTAATCTCTAACGTTCGGTAGTGGAATTGATCCTTCGACTTGAGATCATCATAGTACCTTATGTGGGGACAGTCATACTTTGGTGATGCTGGAAGTTGCTCTGTCAAGGGCCGCTAATACAACATCGTTCGGGTATGTCAAGAATCATATGAAGGTTGTGAATGATCAATAGAGGATTCGTCGCTCTTAGATAGTAAGAGTTTATGATCTACATTTCATCCGATTAAGTTGATAACAAAATCCTTGGCCAAGGGGTACCTAAAAGTCGAAAAGGAGTTTTCGACTTACATTGACTTAATAAGTGGAATGAAAGATATGATCGATAATCGAGATTGACACAATCCATATCTCGTAATTGATCGGATCATATTGACGAAGGGATTATAGTTTCACGATAAACGAACGAGTTTGATTTTGTCATATCACATGACATTTTTCGTCACATGTATTGCCCTGACACATTGCTATATGTCAATCTGGGACGACGGATGTGAATTAGAGATAAATCAAAAAGGTGTTTTGATTTATCGATTTTGATTAGATCAAAATAATAATTCACGTCGTTAGGTATCGTGATTGGGAACCTAATGGGTCACACACAAAAGGAGAACTAGAAAATTGAGATCCGCCAATTAATTAATTGACAAGCGTTGGATAATTAATTAATTGGATCGCTTATTAATAGGCTCGAATTAATTAATTGGATTAATTAATTCATGGACCGGATTTAATTAATTAGATTAAGTAAATATTGGACCGAGTTAAATTATAGGACGGGCCAAGCTCGTTTGGGCTTATATAAATAAGCTGCTAGGGTTTGAGATTTGTAGATGGATTTTCATTATTCTTGCTAGCACAAGAAAAGTAAAATTCTAATTCTCTCAATCTTGTTCCCTGTGTGGATTTCATTGGAGGCTGGACAATTGGACAGCTGTGGGAGGCAGATCGGGATTGCTGAAACTACAGAAATAGCAAAAGAGTTTGCAGATCTAAATTAAGGTACAGTTTCTATCACAGTTTCTATCTAAACACAAAGCAGATCCTTGGATGAGAATTGAAATTTATTTAATTTTTCGCTGTGCATGATAAATAAATTCCCAATAACAATATCTAAGGAAGTGGATGAGCACTTGAAGAAATTAGACCTGGAAATGGCTGATTTAGATACAACTTTTAAAGTTGTTACTAGCCGATTAGAAAACAAGCTTGAGGCTATGGATCAAACCCTCCAAGTACTGGGACATAAGCAGGAGAATATTGAGAATGATGTGCTGGGCATAAATCAAAAATACGAGAAGGTAGTGGCGATGATGGTTCAAATATCTGCTTAGCTAAAGATTGATCAGAAAAACAAGGGTATGGAAGGACCTGTAGACAACTTAAGATCTAGGATTGTGATATCAACACTAGGGTCTAGCAGTAAAGAGAGTAGTGCTAACATCAGAGGTGAATTGAAAAGAAATACGAGGCCTCTTAAGATTGATTTCCCACATTTTGGGAGGGAAGGCCCTAGAGAGTGGTTGAGAAAAAGCCAGGAAGTATATCCAGTTACACCAAATACCAGATGAACGAAGAATAAGAGTTGCAGAAATGTATTTAAAATGGAAGGTTGCTATCTGGTTTGATGGGTTTATTGCAAGCCATCCTAGAGCTAATTGGAATCTACTTTTAGAGGAACTCTCCAGGAGATTTGCAGAAACTACTGGAGAAGTAGTAGTAGAAAGCTTCAGTAAGATCAAGCAACTTGGAACAATAGAGAAATATCAGGAGAAGTTTAAGGAACTGAAATCACAGGTGATACTTGCATTACCTTATGTTCTCGAATCCTACTATATTGCTCTGTTCACTAGTGGTCTAAAAGAAGAGATTAGATCAATGGTTAAAAAGATGAAACCCAATACACTGGCTAAGGCAATTGAGATAGCTAGCCTACCGGAGTCCACTATTCAAGCCATCCCCAAATTCCAGAAACCAAAGGGATTCACTCCAAACAAGTGGAGTCCCTACTCCCCAAAACCACCTGAAGAAACCAGAGACAAAGACTCCTTACTAAAAGCCAGTAAACCTCCAAACAACTACAAAACCAATACCTCCAGTGATTTTCAAACTAAGAGAAATTTGTGACTTTGTTACAAGTGTGGTGAGAAATACACTATAGGCCATGTATGTTAGAATAGGGCCATGAATTTTATTCTGGTGGGTGAGGCTGAGGATGATGACACTAAGGAGGGAGAGGAACTAGAATCAGGAGGAGGAGAAGTTATAGAAAATTTTGTGCATTGGCATGTAGTTCCAGGCATAGAACTACAAAGGTGCCAGGGTAATCAAAGGGAGAGAAATATCTATCTTCTAATGCAATACAAAAAGAAAAAGACTTCATGAAAAAGAAGGATCGGGGTAAAAAAAAAAATAAATCGAAATATCTACGATCCAACGAGCAAAACTCTTGGGTTTCTCCATGATGTATGGCATGTTCAGTCCAATTCCATCATTAAGGGCTTCGAAAACACGTATTTTCTTACTTTGAATTAGATTAGGATTTTAGTCCATTTAGAGTTTGATTTTATCTTTAAGTATTATCATTACAAGGAGTCGTTATCTAGGAGTTAAGTTATTATCATCATTTTATGTACCGCTTTAGATACAAGTTGTAAGCATTATGACTATTAGACGAATTTTGAATTAAATAAAGAGTCTCGAGAAGTTTATCAAATTATTCTCTCATTCTTGGTATTTGATCTTTGAAAACAACAAATATAAGTTTTCATGATGTTTTGTTCTTTCCTATAACCTTCAGTTTAGGGCTGTAAGCAAAAATCGTCAAATCGGAAAATCAAATCGAAATCGCATTTTGAAAATCGTCGATTTGGTGCCATGTGGATCCGTCAACGAAATGGTTTTGAAAGGTTTGAGAAATTTTATTGCGGTTTAAAATCAAATCAGATCAGCGAAAAAATATATAAAAATTAAAAAATAAAAAAAATGAAATTTTCTAAATTGTAACTTGTAAGACTTTTGTGTTGGACTTTTTATTTATTTTTAAATGAGACTCGCATATTTCATAAGCTCTTAAACTGAAAATTTGAAACGATTCATCAAACAATCTCACGTATTCCATATAAATTACTATTACCAAATAATCATCAACTTATATAAACTGTATAGTACTCCAATGATTAAACAAACTTCAATCAAAATCAAAATCCTACGTTGAATTTGACATTCTTTAAAAAATTATTGCAACTTCTGGTTCTGTCGATTATAATTTGTAGAAATCTAGATGAAAAAATTTAATCAGATCAACAACTATGTAATCAAAGTCAAAACAAAATAAAAATTTTGGATATTAGAAATGAAATTATATATTGTAAATAAATTTATTTAGGTATAAATTTACTCAATATTCTAATTTGGCTTGAGAATCAATTAATCAAAGAATTATAAGAATAAAAGAGAAAAAGGAAAGTGATGGGGTCTAAATTGAAGAAGGAACCCTATTATTTTTTTATAAAAGCGATTGGAGATTGAATCATATATTTTACCGAAAAAATAAAAAAAAATCCTATGAGAACCGTTCGATTCCTAATGGTTCCCATACTAGAACCGGGAACTGGACCGGAGTCGGTTGGTTCTTAATAATTTGTCCCAAAATCAAATTATTTTTTAGAAGATCCGAAACAGAATTCGACCAGTTCTAAATGGTTCCGGTCCGGTTCCACCGGTTCTGAAAAAAATGTTCACTCCTAAATTAATGGCATAAAAGTAGACCGGCAAAAAATATATACGACGAAATCGACGATCTAAAATCGGACAACAGGCAAAAAAATATACGACGAAATCGGCGGTTTAAAACCGGACCAAACCGTTAGGTTTAGGTTTGAGTTTTTTTCAAACCGTTCAAAATGGTTTGGTTTAGGTTTGAGTTTTTCTCAAACCGGTGTGAACGATTTGGTTTGAAAATCTGTCAAAAATCGATAAAATCGGACCGCTTACACCTCTACTTCAGCCACGTCACCTCTCATCTGGCTATTAGTTTGAGTTGATTTGCTGTTGAAAATTTTGACTTGGATCCAATTATATTGAATAGCGATTTCTAGAACTGGCATGTGGATTGAGTATCCCTCACATCCCTCACTCATAATATCTTTTGTCAAACCGTACTCAATCATTCAGCCAATCATTTATCCTTGCATTCAAGTGGTGCAACAATGAATATCCCATACTTGGAAAAATGATCCAGCACAACCATGATTCATTTCATATCCCCAACCTTAGGAAACCTGCTAATAAAATCTATCGAAATTGATTGCTATGGTCTATTCAAAATGGAAAGTGGTTGCATTAGTCATGTTTCCTTCTTCCTTTCAAGTTTATCTTGCTCATAAATGAGGTTGTATGTTCAAAAACACTATGATAGGTCTGAAGAAACAACACCGACTTCAAGGGAATTCTAGATTTTTGTGGATAATTTATTTCATTTCTTGAATCCTCTTCTTCTTCAAGAAGTTGGGAACAATCTAGAATCTACATAAATAATATCAACTGCCATTTGCAGAAAAATCTGGAAAGCTTTTGAAGTTACAATCACCACCATATTGGAAGAAGCTAGAAGTGCAGCACACTGACACTGTTCTCTATAATAGAGTTGTTGTATGTAGTGTAGGTATAAGTAAAATAGAGAGAAGCAGCATACATAGTATGCGGTGTGTGAGAGAGAAATCGTTGATATAATATTAGTTAGTGCATTTGGAGTGTGTATTTAAATTGGTACAAGTCTCTTTTGTAATAAAAGAGAATTTCTTTTGTGCTCCAAATTCAACAATTTTGCATCAGAGTGAGGCGGTCGGGAACGAATTTTTTGAGCTTCACGAGTTCGTGCACAAAGGGAGATTGTGAAACTTTATTAAAGATTTTTTTTTATTACGAGGAGGTAAATGAAATCACAATGAGTACCTACAAGTGGTAAGCGGAATGAGAAAGCTCAATAACACAAATTATACTACCTGACAAACTTGCATGGAGTTGTATCTCCAAGGGAAAACCCTGTGGAAAGTTGTTGGCAGAAGTGACGTGATACCACCAGAAGTTGTTGTGGCTCTGAAGAAGTGAAGAATCAAAACGGGCAAGACTATGTTTGTCACAAAGACGACGATCAAGGAAAATTTGTTGGAGCATATAAGGGATAAGAACACACCAAAAGAAGCATGGGGTGCTCTAGCCGCACTATTTTCAAAGAAAAATGACATGAGATTACAATTGCTAGAAAATGAGCTACTCAACCACTCAAGAAGAATTGATGGCGAGTCAATATTTTAATGAAGTTAAATTTCACTATCGCGAAATATCTGAATTAGATTCTCCAAGTAAGATTTTTTATTCTAGAGTGAGAAGAATAATTATACATGGTTTGAAACCTGAATTTAGAGATTTCATTGCTACAATACATGGTTGGCCAGAACAAACTTCATTAGTTAATCTCGAAAATTTGTTAGCCGACTAAGAAGCGCTGACTAGGCAAATGTTAGGTGTCTCAATACAGAAAGAAGACGAAGAATCATTATTCAGCTATAAAAGAAGAGGTCAATTCCATCAACAGAATAATAAAGAATTAAAAAAGGTAAATCTAGAGAACAGATTGAAGGAAGCTACAAGACAGGGGAAGCTCGACAAAATAACGACAAGAGAGGTAAAGGATATCAACAAACTAATGGCTCATGCTTGATATGTGGAAAACGATGTCAGTATGCTAGAAATTGTTGGTTTATAAAGGAACCAGCAGAAAGCAATGTAACAACTTTCAATAACAAAGAGAAATATAATAGTGAAAAATAATGGGATGCTGAGGTAGCTTCGACAGTGTTTGAGTAGGCTGGAGAGAAGAAATCCAATTCAAGCTTAAAGGACGAATCAACGTTGGTGGTAATCCTTCATGAACAAATAGATTATGAAGAGCAATGGATCGACGACCAAGGAAAGGACATCATGGTTCATGAAGAGTCTTCTTGGTAGACTCTGCAGAGGGAAGAACTACTAGACTCAGATAATGTGTTTGAAGAAGTATATTCTCGGTAGACACCGCAGAGGGTGGAGTAACAAGATTCTACCCTTCATCGAGACAAAATTGAGTGTGACGAAAGAGAAAAGAGTTAAAATGAAAGGTCTAAAGAGGAGAATTGAAGATACAACACCAACTTCAAGGAAAATTCCAGATTTTTGTGGATAATTCATCCCATTTCTTGAATCCTCTTCTTCTTCTTCAAGAAGTTGGGAACAATCTACAATCTACATAAATAATATTAGCTGCCATTTTGCAGAAAAATCTAGTTGTTGTATGTATTGTGCTGGTATAAGTGAAGTAGAGAGAGGCAGAGAGAGAGTAAGAAGAAAGGAAGAGTGACCGGAGAGAGAGAGAGAGAGAGAGAGAGAGAGAGAGAGAGAGAGGCACACATTTATATGAGTGGTGTGTTAGAGAAATTGTGGAGAGAAAAATTATCTATATAATATTAGTTATGCATTTTGTGTGTGTATTTAAATTTGTACTAGTCTCTTTTGTAATAAAAGAGAGTTTCCTTTATGCTCCAAATTCAACAAGTTCTTGGTTTAAAGGAAGCAGAATCGACTTCAATGTTTTGGAAGAGATTTATTTTTAGTGAAAGTAAACAATTCAATAAAGCACGAGATTTGCTTCAGGTTGCTATACCCTCCATGATTTCGACAAATTTAGATTGTTTAGGGAGTGTTTATAAAAAGTGTAAAATATGAATACATAGAATTGAGTGGTTGAATAATATTTGTGGATCTCCCGATGAAAAGTAGCTTGAGTGTTTATACAGTTTACATACACGAGCCAAACATTGGCTTAAATAGTTCTCATTTTTTGTTAAACAATCATGTCAGTGCATGTGCACTGAACGATGAATGCATACACAACTGTGAACAATCATTTTGTCATAAAAATCCGTCACTTCTGTTAGACTAGAAATTTCATCTCCAAAAAAATGCTATTTTTTCGGAGATTGATTTGAAAAAATTAATGGTTAAGTAAGCTCTCAGCCCGTCCCATAGTGAGGAGTAAAAGGGGTTGGACTACGGGTGGAGGAGAAGTAATTTTTTCCCTTTAATTTCTTCGGTTTTCAATGAAAAGTGACATTATATTTGCCTCTTCATCAAGTACTTATGTGCGGCTTGGATAGCAATCATATTGGAAGAATCGTTAATAAAACTGAAGATTGAAAATATCAAACCACCTTATCTCAAAGTGAAATGTTAAAATTGATCTTGAACAGACCGCATCACGTACAAGGTAGATTAATTTGTTTATAAACCTAACACATGCCAAATTTTGTATACGAGATTTGAACTTGGCATTCAACATTCATATGGCCTCATGATGGATCAATTTTGTATTTGTCATTGCTCATATGTCATAACACACACAAAAGATGTTCCTTTGGTAATAGTTCACAAGAACTAAAAGTTCTAGACCAGACGGAGACAGCTCTGAGGTGATCGGTCTCTTACTTTTATCTCGAATGAACTAACTCAAGGATTGAGGGGACGATTATTCATTATTTAATATGAGAACTACTTTTAAGAAAGCACATGCACGTGACGCTGTCAAAGCATGTTGGTCGATAATGTTTGAATGCTGTGGAAGGACTCAGGGTTTTGGCCGGATGACAACACCTTTTAACATTAGCCCTCTCTTCCATTTGCCACCCTCGTACTCATACAATGAAATTTCCATTTCTCCTACGTTCTGATGGGCTGATGTTTTCAGTTCTCCTGCTGGGATTTCTATCCACTGTCCTCTTGGCTTTTCCATCAATTTTACTTTTTGTTGTTGCGTGCTTCCATCGGGTAGAGTGAGTCTAACAATCACAGGAGCTTCCCAGCCATATGCAGGATCTTTCAGCATCAAAACAAATACGACTTCATACATTGTTCCTGGTGAAAGGTTAGCTGTATCGAATTTTCCATGAACATCTAGCCAGCAAACATTTAGCAATTCAGCAACAGTAAAGCATTCATCACTGCAAAAAGACAAATAGCCTCAGGACTCGAAGTCTATATTATAAGTGTTATGGCATATGTGTTATCCCACGTAAAATAAGAATTAAACGTGTTTCTCTTTTATGGTTGGCTTGTCCTTATTGAAAGAAAAATAGTTAGCCAACCTCTTTGTTCTCATAAATACATAGGTGCCTCTTTTGTATTTTGGATCCATTCAATGGCCGTGGAATATTTTGAGATCAGTGGCTGATTTAGTATGGGGGTAGTGGTGTCAGCTGCCCCCACACTAAATTTCAAATCCAAGATTTTACATGATTTTCAAAAAATCCATATAGTTATTGATTTTGCCCCCACAACTCTACAATCCTAGCTCCGGCCCTGCTTGAGATTAGACTTCAGGATGTTTTGTAGTCTCACCTAGTATGCATAGTTTTGGAGGGATTTCAGTCTAACTACTTTGTACCGATAATTGTTGAGATTACCTTGATTCTTTGAGCAAGGACCACTGCCAGTACCGCTTGTCGTCTGACCAGGTAATTAAGAGATCTTGTGCAAACAACATGAAGCAGTTGATCTTTGACTCCCTTTCGACCCAGTACTTCTGCATACAGTAGAACTTAACTGTAAGAACTATAAGGCATGATAATTGAAGGATGGGGACGCTGTTGTCATATGCCAAAAATGATCTGTTCTACTATAAAACATATAATATATATATTAATAACATCGTGAAGTAATTAACAGCCTACTTGCCTTCTTCTTTTGGTTCAAGAATACACCAGCACAAAGTTGATCATATAGCTTATTTGTCGAGGATTTATCTACAGGTGAATCGGCATCTTTCAAAATGTTGTCACAATTATGAGGCAGTGACACTGTCTGAATTTCCTTGGCATGGTCAGTTTTCTTTATCTGTGGTTGTGCATGACTTGATTCTTCAGCTGACTCTGAATCAGTATCTTGGGACAACTTCGCTCCCATATTGTCAAACTAGCTAGTTTGGAAGTTTATTTGAAGCGTTGTCATGTTTATATAGAAGGGCAGGTTAATCGAGTCATTCTGCGTGAATAACGAACAATAATCTCCAGCTTTATCAACCTTTCGTTTATGAACGTGTAATGCAGCTTTTCTGGTGAATGGATAACACCAGAATCCTCCAGCTACTTTAAGAATCAGATTCTGTATCATGTTAAGAATATCTTTCCATGCGGTGTAGGGGACAGACTTTACTGTAACAGATGCTTTATCGTCATTTATTCTTCATTGTGTGGTAGTCCAACATGACACTTAAAAATCTCATATTATTCTTCATGTTCCTTTTCTAAGTTTGTCTTCCTAGATTCAAACTTGAATTAAGGTTTTTTTTACTCCTGCAAACTATTTGCCTTTGAAAGCCTTCAAGCATTTATCCCGGTGGAATTAAATATCGTACCAGGAAAACGATTCATAACCGTGTTCAAAACTTCCATTTTGGTGGATTCTTGTTACTGGTTTTATTGTTCTTCATCAACTTTGCACAACACTTGATGATTTAGTAAACCTTGAATGACCTTGGAAAATCCATATAGAAGGCCTTGAAATCCAATTTTCCTGTCACCTCAAGCCAATTCTCCTACAGAAGAATTTCAGCCTCTTCAAATTCTATCAACCTATTGAAAATGGATTCACTTCAATTTTTATCTTATGCGCATGTAGAAATTGTTGAATCTCCTCGTAAAAACTTAACTTGTATGAAATATGTTACCCCATGTCAGCTTCATTGAATTTGGTCCATTCCCAGACTGCAAATCATCTCCCCATGTGATATTCAGAGCTCGAGCAGGGATGAGTGATCCATCTGAACTTTGTAATCTTATGTAATAGTGATCGTGCCCTAATAAGCTTTATTGTACACAAGTGAAACCCCATTCACTAAAAAAGGAACGTGACTTCACTGACGGAAAAAAAAAAAAAAAAAATCTATTTCTGAAGATCAAAAACGCGTTGCAGGTTTTGTCATCGAAAATCTAAGGGTAAAACCGAAGCTTGAAAACATTTTTGTAAGAGTTTTAATTGTATGATATAACACACTATGAAAGTGTAACGACCCGGGTCTGTACCCAAGCCGTTAGTTTACGTACTATCCACTTTAGGTGAACCTGTGTCCACTTATCCCTCGCGGTGGGTCAGGATTCAACTTAAATCTCTCTCATATGATAGAGGTCTTGAGTTTGAATCATGGGGGACGCGACAGAAAGCCATAAGGAATAAGTGGACACAGACTCACCTAAAGCGGACACTACGTAAGCTAACGACTTGTGTACAGATCCGAGTTGTTACAAAATGTTTGCAATGAATTTAACTACTTACACCCTTCTAATGAGCACTTCTTTCTGGGTTATTCATCTTTGTTCGTATAATATTTTCGGTGAAAGATCTTGTGCACGAAATAAGGAATTAGTCTCAATTCTCAACACGTAAAGAAAGATGTGAGAAAATTGGAAATTGTACATATATTAATTCACATCTTTAATTTCCTAATTAATTGAGCGGCGTAACTAAGATGCCAACCAATTTGAAAAAGGTCTGATGCCAAGATAATCTTATTCTTTTGCTTTTGCTTTTGAGTCAAAATCAAAATGCAAGTAACCATATTCCTTTCTTCGTTTTGGAGATAAAAACAGCCATGCTTCAGAAACAAGGCCCTGTGACAGGGGCCGAGATGGCACCACCTAGACCCTTGTTCCGAAATTTCAAGGGTCGAGGTGGTGCTAGCTCGACCCCTGTTAAAGGGCCCTGTTTGTGCAGCGTAATTCAGATAAAAATCCATACGCGTTATTCTTTTTCTTCTCTTCTTTTTTATTTTCAAAAATGCAAAAAAGTAGGGTTCGAAATTATGGAATTTCTGGGGTTACACGTTTATCTTTCTTTTCATTATGCTTCCAGTCCTCCATGTGAACGTTGCCACATGATCAGATTAGTATTGAACTTTTAAGTAATGTAATTTAACGTGATATTAGAGTAGAGAGTCGGCTATCTATAAAATATGTTAGGAGGAAATGAATTACATCCTGATGTAAGGATGCAAATCGAAGTTTATCCTTTGTAATAACTCAAGGTATTAAGGGTGTTTTTGAATGTATTTTTTGAAAGAATAAATTTTGTAATAGTGATTTTTTAATGTGTGATTAAAAAATATGGAAAAATTTTGGATTATGTAAAAATATTTTATTAAAAGAATGTATAATTGAAAACGAGTTTTAAAAAAAATACATTTGGTTTGCTTTTTCAGTTTTGCAAAACACTAAAATGTATTTGGTCTTATATTTCAGAAAATGCAATTTCGAAAACAAAGCTAAACTTATAATATAAAACTCAAAGTTCATTTTTGACGTTTTGAATGTTTTCGGTGAAAATTCTAAAAATATTTAAAACAAGAAAAACTTGCGTTTAAATAAAAATTTAAAAAACAGAATATAAAATTCTAACAAATAAACATTTAAAATATAAAATTCAAAAAAAATAATATTGATAAATTCCGAAAAATTAAAAAAAATAAAAATATTAAAAATTAAATTCTAAAATTCTACAAAAAAATTCTAAAAATTATGAAATAACAAACTATAAAAAACAAAAAAATAAAAATAGTTCAAACTCTTATTGATTATTTATATAAAAATTCTAAAAAATATTTAAATGAATACAAATAAAAATATTCTCAGTCCATGTTATTAATTTTTATTTCCTATATTTTGAACTTAATTTGTTTTTCTTTTATTTTACATTTGTAGTAAGAAAAAATATTGTAAGATTCACAAACTTTAAAATATATATATTTATTCATCATAATATATTAAAATAAAATTATCCTATTTCATGGAATTCAATGTCATAAAACAATGGTTCAAAATTTCAAACCAAACGAATTTTCTAATTTTATGTTTTAAGAAATGATCTTTCAAAATGACAAAATAAACGCATTTTTAACAAACTTAAAAATAAATTGTCAAAATATAAAAGTAAAACACAAATAAAAATTGAAACACAAACCAAATGAGCTCATATTGTATACAACGAGGCACAAATAGGAGCTGAATGAGTTGTTAATTTTGAATTACTTATCTTAATAAGGTTTTCATTTTAAGAATGGAAAAATTCACATATAACCCAAAAAATTGTGAAATATATTACCAAAACCAATTGGTAAAATTACTAATATCCAATACAAAATCTATTTTATGTAATGGAACACAGACAAACAACCAACAAATCCGTATTCGAATGAATTCAAAACAATTACAACCATTAACAATTCAAAATCATTTTTTTTTTTCTGAATCTTAAGGTAAAATGAAAATATTCATTTTCTGGTATTTTGTTTTGAAACTTTGTGCAATAATATTATTAAATTTTATTTTCTTTCTTTCTTTCTTTCTTTCTTTCTTTCCTTTATTTATTTATTTATTTATTATTATTATTATTTTTTTAAGGCTATTCATAGTAGTAAATTTTGTATTCTTAATTTGAAGACTTGATCACATAAGTGGACAGTAAATTAGTAAAAAATCCCATGAAAATTATATAGCAATTTTTTTATATATTATTATGATTTATTTTTATGTGAGGATTACAAGAATTTTATAATTTAGGTCCACTTGAACTACTTAATTTGTAGCATTATGATTTTTTTTTCACTGTTTAATCTTATCTGATTTTGTCGTCACTATCTCATTCAATGTCTATCATACTCTGTTACGACGTCATATCTTTAATTTTGTATGGCACCATGTGACTATGATATGTAGTGAGTTGAGCAAGCGAAATTGTATGTTATTTTAGGTTATTGGCTTGTTACAATTCTCAATGATATCTCCCATCTCTTCTAACTTGTTGCGACTTATTTATTACAAATTAAGTGCAATGTCACATTACATAGACTATTGTAATGTATTTTTTGTTTAGAATATCGTAATGTATTGTTTGTTATGTACTAACTACTAAGCATCTTTGACATACTAGATACGAAATATTACAAATTAAAGATGACACTTGTTTGATACGGTATATGACATTATGTGCTGCGAAAGTCTTTTACATATAAAATGACTGGTGTGAAAGTTCAGAATCAATGTAAAACTTTAAAAGTTATAGATCATGATGCTCAATTTCAAATGTGATGACAAACAAGTGAAAACTTGCATGCATAATAAATTCGGATGGTTGCAATACTCGGTGATTAGCTCAACTTCAAGATATCTCAATGCAACTAAAAAGGATTGTGATCCAAAAATATGGAGAAAAAGAAGAAGAAGAAGAAGGTACGACTAAGTAACGAACATTAAATAACGTGCATTACAATAAAAATAAAGGTGTCAACGATAAAACTTCAAACATCACTTATTCAATTATGTGTTGTGCTACATATATCAATGTAATAGCATGTCAATTTAGTTAAAAACATCCTATTTCTCTTAACTTCATCAGTAAAAAACAGATATAAAAAAAATACACATTTATAATTGTATTGTACATTTTCGTCTTTGCGCATTCATTTTTTTTTTTACAAAACCTATTGTTTCGCATGGAAACTGCTAACAATTAAAAGAAGGTTCAGATGATTGTGTAAGGAACAACGACCTCTCGAAATAAAGTCCCAACGAGAGGTATTTATTTATGAAGATTACAATTCACAAGACACGAAATGCCTCTACGGGGCACAAGTACACAAAGTAACTAAGATTTGACAATGAAAAACTTAAATGAAATGAAATTACATAATTCTATGTTTGAGAGTGATTTGCTCGGTCATTTCTTCTGTATTCTCTTTGTTCTTTTATACTCCTGGGTAGTTTCTCTTGTGGAACTACTTGAAAACTGTTTGTCGCTCCATAACTACCTACTTTTTTCATGATAAGTACTATGTCCAGAAACTGCTGCCATTATTCCCATCATATAACTGTTTGCAACCGAAATTCTTGGATGGTGGAATGCGATAAAGTTGCCCCTTAACTGTTTTGACAACCGTCACCTTTAAAGGTGAGGAGACGTTATGCTCGCTCAGATTTTGGGCGTCTCGCGTAGCTGAACGACGTCCAGCAGGGTTGAGCGATTATGGGTTATTGTAGCATGACTCCTTCTTGGGTAGTCTCACTTGGGCCTGTCTTTTGAGTTGGGCCTTACTCTTTTCTCAAATTGGGCTCCATTGTTTGGGCCATTTAATTGGGC
Source organism: Osmanthus fragrans (assembly GCA_019395295.1). Taxonomy (NCBI): domain Eukaryota; kingdom Viridiplantae; phylum Streptophyta; class Magnoliopsida; order Lamiales; family Oleaceae; genus Osmanthus; species Osmanthus fragrans. The sequence goes on along the minus strand of CM033350.1, from coordinate 19,750,720 downwards.
TTAGTTTTTGTGTGTCAACAATTACCCCCAATATGGCAAAATTGTTATACATTATTAATCTTATGTCATATTCATGGTTTTATATTTCACGCGACGTTCGAGATCACAAAAAAGGCGGAGTACTTCAATCATCATCTCATTTGGCGGTGGCCCTTTTTGGCCCAAGAACGTAACATCTCGCAACCCCTATAAACTAAAAGACACGCAATTTCATCATGCCACTCTACCCACGTTCGCATCGTCACGTTCACCTACAAAGGTTACTGTTCATCTTCTTGCTTCCTTATTCAAACGACTCTCGAGCAAATGGCAACTTCAACAAGTTCTTCAGATAACTTTCTCAGTTTTGAGGATTACCAATAGCTTCTAACTCGTCTGTACATCAACTCAACTTTCCTTTCATCAATCAACCCTGACCTTCATGAGTTTTATTTGGGCCCTTCCTTTAACGACGTTGATTCTGTGGGGATGGCAGCGGTGGGCCAGTTGTTCCCTTGCACTCAAGATTCTCCTTTCTTGAACCCTTTTCCACTAAAGCCAATCGGTGAGAAATGTATTTGCACTTGGCCCAAAACTGATTCTACTTTCCGTTTTTGGCATGCACATTTAATAAGACATGGCCCCACTAAGACAATTTTTGATCGTACTAGAATTTCGGATTTATTGGAAATTATTCTTCACCCCCCAATTTATGATCCTGTGCTTTTCCCTATCGCATTGAGTTTTTGGTCTTCTGAGTATAATGCCTTTATTTTCCTCATTGGCCTAATGTCCATTACTCCGAGAGATGTTGGAGCCTTAGTCAAACTTCTACCTCTAGGCGACACCATTTTCCCTGGTGTTTTACTTTTTGGTGTTGCCCCAAAGTTTGATAAGAAATTGGCCGATTCTTATTTTATCATGCTAAGCATGTATAATAATTCCAGTGCCAGGGAACCCTCTCATGCGACCGTGTTGCCTTTCTTTTGGTTTGGCTCTGTAAATACGTTCTTTGTGTTCCCAGCCTTAAACCCTCCCCAGCCTACCTACCTATAGCAAATGAGTTAGCGCGTGGTAGGTCCTTAAATCTCTATTCTTTCTTTCTGACCACCTTTTACGGAGGCATGGCTTCCCTTCAAGTCCAATTAAGGAATGGAGCATCTCCCACTGGCAGTGGGCCTCTTTGGCTTGCTCAATTGTAGTTGAGGGCTTATTTTCTAGGACTTGGTGTTTTACCAACTCCTGCCAGGTCGGTTAGTTGTTATGCGATATTCATCAATCAACTGAGCCCTGTTACACTATCTATCAGGGACATTTTTTCATTCTTTTATACTTTAAATTCCATCCCATCCTTCTTTCCTTTCCCTGTCCTTCAAACCCCTATTTTTGTAAACCCCTTCCAACCATGAATGATGTGAACGTTATTATGCCTGTTTAGGCTCAATTTTTGGTTGGTAAGAAGTTATTCCACGACATTTTAACCAAGAAAAATGCTAAGGCGGGGGTTAAGATATATGCTCCCCAATTTTTTGCCCATCAATTGGGTTTGGGCCAATCATGGGCTGTTCCTCCTTGTTTTTCCAAAAAATTGATTGAGCGTTTCCATACCATCAATGAATCGGAGGCATTAACGATTGAGACCTGTACTGCTTCTTTGACGACTGACTTTTCTTTAGCCCCTTTTAATCCCACTTCTATCGTTCGACCCATTTTCGAACAATTTTGGTTGTCTGTAAAGCAAAGGTTGTTCACAGCCAATGTTAACAGTGTTTTCCATGCTCTGAAGAGATCAAAAGTCTCTTCTTCCTCTCCTATCCCTGCCCTGCCTATATATGTCAGGAATCCTACCATTTCCTCCAGTCGAAAATGGCCAACTCCAGTTCAGCCAATTTTGACCGATGAGGGTGATACTGAAGATGATGATGATGATATTCCTCTTACCATCAAGCGGAAGGTACTTGAACTTGAGAGAAATGGATTTTTTATAGAAAATCTTTCACATGCTAACATGTTACCTAAATTTTCGTAGAGGGGTTCTAGTTCCTCTTTGAAAACTCTGTCTTTGTAGGCTATTGTACCGTCACTTTCCATCGAAGCTTCTTCGATCAAGCCATCTGATGAAGGGACCACTTTTGAGGAGTCTACAGGCCAAGAGCCTGTGATCGCGTAGCCAAGGGAAGACTTTCCATCTTGTCAGGGCGACGACCCCCCAAGTGTTGAAGTGGAAGGTAATATAATTTATAATTTGTTCTTTTATCTGTATTATTGAACCTCAAACCATTATCACCTGATTTCGATAGAAGTACCTGTAGAGCTAACCGTCATGGGGGTTCTTCTCGTTCAGATAAAGGAAAGTCTCCACAGGTGACTGGATCAACTGACGATGCTCCCTGACTTTCCAAAGCTGCGGGTGCGATGCTATTTTGCGGTCTATCCAAGACTTGTTCACTTCTTGGGAGCAAGCGAAAGGTTTCGTTGCTTCTCGTTCTTCTTTGGTCAGCCGTCCTGCTGCCCCATCTACTACATTCTTAGAAGAAAACATGAACATGCTCAAGCAATCAGTGCTAAAGTACGTTACCTTCATCGATATGGGCATTGCCAAAGCCAGTACTTTCGACCAAAAAGATAAAATCAAGGCTTTGGGTGCAAAGATGGCTCAAGCATTTGAGCTTCCCTCACTTGGAATTTCCTCTTCCTTGAAGGTGTCATTGAAGCTCATCCATTCAGAGATAATTTCCTTGCTAGCCAAGAACGTGGAGTTGAAAGCCCAAACAACCCAATACATTCAAGCCGTAGCTGAAAGGGAGTCTTTGTTTGGCGAAATTGAGAAATCTAAGGGCACTTTGAACGAAATCTCTTCTGAGGTTATGGTCGAGGATTCTCTGATGATGAAACTGATAACAGAAATGAAGGAACTTTAGGCGAGGATGGACGATTGTCAGGCCAGGTTAGCTGCCAAGGAGCATGCTGCTTCTCAAGAAGTTGAGCGAAGTAAATCCCTAGTTGAGCGTTACGTGAAACTGGAAGTGAATGAGGAACTTGCAACTGAACTCCCTGCTGCTTCTCAAAAATAGCGTGAGGAATGGAAACAACTTAGAGAGCAAATGCGTTCATTCTAGGGCAATTTGTAGTTAGGCTGACTTTTATTTTGCATCTTATGATGACAGCCATCATTGGCCGATTATGTAATTTGTAGTCAATCAATGAAATCATTATTTTGTTCATTTATATAATGGAATCTTCTTACTTGACGCCTGTCTTAACTGTTGATATCTCTTGGCATTTAATGTGCCACATTCATTGCATAGTTCACTTTCACATGGAATGGAACTCCTAGTATTCCGACTTTTCTTCTTCGAGACTTGAACTTTCAAATTCGGTTATTGTGCATGCATATGACCCTTCGCCTTCCATCTCTTCGCCTTCAGGCTTCTATAAAAATTGCGTACTTGTCATATATATTTTCCACTTTCATCTTTGTTACCACTGCTTGGCATCCAATTGTTCAATCTAAAAGATCGATTAGTTCCCTTTCCACCAGATATGAAACCTTCAACCTTTCTCTAATTTCGTCAATTGTCTTGACGTCTTCTTTGTTATGGGAAATATATGAAAAGTTCTTTGGCTAATGAAGGTCTTCTCAGCGCCTTTTCCATTTGTGACCTTTAGAGGGATATCTGGAAGTGGGCCGATAGCTTGCTGAGAGTGTTTCTTCAACTATTTGCCTACCATTGCAGCTATGCATTTAGGAAGGCAGTGGTTCTCTGGTTAATAAATGTCTTATCAGTGCCCTTTCCATCCACAATTTCTGGGGAGAGTTGTGAACCAATTGCTTGCTAAGAGTGCTTCTCTGGCCGTCTGCCAATCCTTGCAGTATGCATCTAGGAAGGCGATGGCGGCCAATCTACCCCTTTTTTGTAATAGTTGATAGGAAGAATATTTTGATAGCCTTCTTTCAACTGCGGCTTATATTTGTAATTTGCATCCTTTTGTTTGTGATGAATAAATGAATATTTTATTTGGACGTACCTTGTTTATATTTTGTTTGAACACAATTGTCCAGTTTACTTTGCTTGTGCAATTTACGGTTGTTCTATCTGTTCGTTTTTCCATATGGAAGGAACATATTTCTTTAAGTATTTACCTTTGATGGATCTTATATGTCTCGTACCATCCAAATCTTCCAAATGGTAAGCTCCGTTAGGTAGTACGCTATTCACTTTATAAGATCCTTTCCAATTGGGTGACCATTTACCATACTTTGGATCCTTGCTATTCAAAGGAGTATTGTCTTCCAAACTAAATCGCCCAGGCTAAAAAACTTGGCTATGATTTTTTTGTTGTAAAACTTGGCTATTTTTTTGTTTTTGGACGTGCAATCTATCTAGGACGTCTAATTTTAAATCGTCCAATTCTAGTATGTTTTGGGTTAATGATTCAGCATGCTCATCGTCATCCCATGTACTCTGCAAGCCCACCATAATTGACTGCACGTTAATTTCCATGGGTAACACAGCCTCTTGGCTGTAAGTAAGTTGAAAATGAGTCACTTTGGTACTCGAACGTGGTGAAGTCATGTAGGCCCATAGAGCCTTATTCAAACATTCGTGCCAAATTCCTGGCATTTTCATTTATCATTTTCTCATGATATTCTTCAGAATTTTATTAGAAGATTCTGCCTGGCCATTAGATTGAGCGTAATAAGGCTTGGAGTTTACTAGCTTAATTCCAAAATCACTTAAGAACTCTTTCACTTGATCTCCATTTAAGGATGTACCGTGATCCATCATTAGTGTTTGTGGTATCCCAAATCTGTATATAATATGGTCACGAACGAAGTTTATAATATTCTTCTGAGAGATCTCTTTTGACGGTATTGCTTCTATCCATTTGGTGAAGAAATTCGTTGCAACTATTATGAATGTATGTTGCTCGGATGGCAGAGGATAAACCTTTCCTATTAGATCTATCACCCAACCCTTGAACGACCAATGTTTGATAACGGGCACCATTTCTCTTGTTGGCGCCCTTTGTATTGGACCATGCTTTTGGCAGGCCAAACAGCTCTTTGCATATTGCACGTACGATTCTCCCATTGTGGGCCAAAAGTATCCGCTTCTAATAATTAACCATCTCATTTTCTGGCCAGCCTGATGGGCTCCACATATTCTTTTATGCACTTCAGCCATGATCGTCTTGGCTTCTTCCAAACTCACACATTTCAATAACAACTCATCTGAGCGTTTCTTGAATAGTTCTTCATCTATTAGCATGTCATTTAGTGAGCACAACCTCAATTTCCTATCACCCATTTTATCAGGTTTTCTCAAGAAATCTTTAATTTTTGCCCTTCAATCTATTGCATTCCCATATTGTATGCAATGAACATCAATCTTCTTCGCCCTTCGTTGAACTACGGGTAATATTACTCCATATTCATAATTGGACGCTACCTTTAGCAACTTTGAATAGCCCGAAGCCATTTGGGCTAATTCGTTTGCTAAATCGTTATATGTCCTGTTAACGTATTGAAGTTCTACTTGATCAAATTCTTCCAATAATTCTTGGGCGATTTCATATTGGCTTATGACTGACTCACTTTGGCATTTAAAATCATCAATCAATTGGTAAATTACCGTTGGGAATCGCCCTTAACAATTACATTCTTTATTCCCAACTCTGTTAATAGTTCCAGCCCCACAATCAACGCCTCATATTCAGCTTGATTATTAGTACATAATCTATTTAAAGTGAAGGCATATTTATAATGAACCCCTAACGAATTTATCAATACTATTCCTACCCTTGCACCTCCAGAAGTTTTTGATCCATCGAAATATAAAACCCAAGGATTTATTTCTAAAGAATCAACTTCTAGCTCAATTTCTTTAGGCATATCAAGGCACGGATGATCGGCCAAGAAGTTACCCAATGCCTGATTTTTTACTGCTTTCTGGGGTACAAATTGTATTTCGAATTCTGACAGTGCCAAAGTCCACAGACCTATCCTTTGGTGTAAAACAGGGTGAGAAAACATATAATTAACTAAATTTACATTAGAAATTAAATAGATAGTCACAGGCCGCAAATAAGCCCTTAGTTTTGTACATCTGAAATATAAAGTGAGACAAAACTTTTCAATAGCAGAGTAATTACATTCACATTTTGTTAAACGTCTACTCAAATAGTAAATTGCACTTTCTTCCCCAAATTGATCTTCTTGCGCGACCATTTCGGCTATCTATTCTTGCTCAGCTGATATGTACACTTTCATTGACCATCCTTGGATAGGTGACACCAACACTGGTGGGCTTGACAAATATGTCTTCTGGCTATCAAAAGCCTTTTGATGTTCTTCTTTTCAAATGAACTCATCCTGATTTTTCAGTTTTAGAAGAGGCGAAAAAACTTTTATTCGTCTTGCACAATTAGAGATAAAGTGTCTTAAAAAGTTTACTTGGCTTAGAAACTTTTGCAATTTTTTCTTGTTACCAGGTAGTTTGGCCTCTAAAATGGCCTTTGCTTTATTTTTATCACGTTCAATTTCTCTCTTGTGTACTAAAAACTCAAGGTAATTCCCTGCGTTGACACCAAATGCACATTTTAAAGGACTCAACTTTAGTTTATATTGTCTCATCCGCTCGAATGAGTGTTTTAATTGTTCAAAATGATCTTCTTCTCTAATAGATTTGACCAGCACGTCATCTACATATACTTCAACAAATTCGCCTATCATATCGTGAAAGATTAGGTTCATCACCCTTTGATAGGTTGTCCCTGCATTTTTCTAGCCGAAAGACATAACTACCCATTCAAAGCACCCTAAGGTCCCAGGGCACCTAAAGGCAGTCTTATGTACATCTTCTTAAACTATGTAGATTTGATTATACCCTGAATACCCATCCATAAAAGATTACATTATTTGTCCGGCGGTTGAATCTACTAAGGAATCGACCGTTGGCATGAAATATTCATCTTTGGGCGTTGCTAGATTTAAGTTTCTAAAGTTTATGCACACCCTAATACTACTATTCTTTTTCATTACTGGCACAATATTGGATAACCATTCAACATAACTGGATGTTATAATAAAACTCGCTTTTAGCAATCGCTCTATTTCTTTCTTTACTTGAGGTAACAATTGGGAGCAAAGCACCTAGGAGGTTGTTTATGAGGTTTAAAATTCGGCTTAGTTGGTAATCTATGCTCTACCAAACATTTATCTAATCCAGACATATGTTCATATTCCCAAGCGAAACAATCCTTGTATTCTTTTAATAAAGCGATTAAGGCTGACAAATGTTTGGCGATCTTCCCATTCGTTGACAATATTCACCTTCATCAAAGGGTCTTGTGCTTGAGCATGCCCAGGTTTTGCGATCTTTGTTAATTCATCTTCTAAGTTCTTTGCAAGTGCTTCTTTTTCCAAGCAATCCACTTTGTTGACTTCTCTGCCAATATTCTGCTCCAACTCGAATATTGCAAGCTTGTTCCTCAGTGTCTTTAATGTTGTTTCTTCTTTTGTCTTTTCTCCACATTCCTTATTGATTGCTTAAAAGATGAGATTAATTATCAATCTCTTCCTACTGGGCGAAGAAGGTATGAGAAAAAAAGTTAACAAAAATTGCGAAAAGGCTTTGAAGAAAAGAAACCTATTGTTGGTTTACTTGGAGAATCTTCTAGAAAATTTGATTATTTTATCAAATTTACTCCATCTCCCACAAACAATGATCATATTATTCCTTCTAGATAAGATGAGGATGATGACGATGTCTACAAGAGATATAAACAATGGGTTTGAAATGATCATGATGACAGCCCTAGCTTACTAGAAGCTAAGTTTGAACTAATATTGATGTTTCATCCACCAGTGAGTCTTACTCCACCAGAAAATTTTGAGAAGGACAATTCAAACCATGTGTGGAAGGTTAAAAATCCAACTGCTAAAAGAGCTGATGGATCAATTGAAAGTATTTTTCCAACAGAAGCTGTTTCAAAATGGCACTCTGAAAACATAGTGAAACAAAATTCACTTCTTTAGAAAATTAATGAAAACCAACAAAAGATTGAAATGACACTTAAACAACAAACTACTACACTACTTACTCCAATTGAAGCTTGTAGAAAAAGAATCGAAACAGTTCACAATGAAATCATGTCTCTTTTTGCCCAAAGACTCCCCTTTGATACCAAAGAAAAGGAAATCAAACAGCTAAAAACCCAATTGACTGCCATGGAATCCCAAACTTTATTCTCTCCCGAATACTCTTCCTCAGTGTCACGGTCCTCATCATATAGCCCATACAACATAGATGGAACTCCAATAAATTATGGAAGACGGTATGCTATATTGAAATCCGATATGCAAATTGACTAAAATCCGATATTCCAAAAACCCGGTATTGATTTTAAGCTTAATTACGGTAAGCATTGGCCAAATACGGTAAGTGAAGGAATATTCAGTATTCTCATATCCGGTAAGAGTCATTAAATTGGTAAATTCAAATCTCTTTCACTCCTCTTCGAACCAAAATTCCAACATGGTATCAGAGCATAAATGGTCTTAGAGTGGGGCCAGAAAAATGAAGAAAAAAGGGCCTGCTAAAGGGCTGAAAAAATGAGAAAAATGGGTGCTAAAAAAAGGAAGAATAACTGGTTTGCTCAAAGATTTGGAAGGTTTCAAAGCTGAAAAACTGATCTTTGAAGATCAGACCTGAAAAACTGATCTTTGGCCATGAAAAAATCGAAGAAAAACAGCCTTTCAGGGTGCTGTAAATGCTAAAAAAAGGAGCATATCTGGTATGTGATGAAGAAAAAAGATGATAACCGGTAATCTTGGAATTTCGGCAGCAGCCCTGGGAAATTTCAGCTCAAATGGTGATGGAATTAGCTGAAAAAACTAAGAAAAACCAGTATGACAAAGAACAAATCTAGTAAGTTGATGCAAATGAGGAAGACCAGTATGATGAAGAAGCTGAAATCTGGTTAGCAAAGTTGGGGTGAATCCGGTTAAGTAATAAAGTGCAAAATCTGGTAAGCTCAAGTGAATGGCACATATGGTATGCTCAATTGAAAAAGTCCATATCTGGTAAGCCAAAAATCAGCAGCAGCCCTGGGAAAATGAAGCTCTCAAATGGTGAAGGAAATAGCTGAAAAACTTGGAAAATCCGGTATGATATGCAAAAAAATTTAGCAGCAGTAGCCCTGATCAAAACATCAATAAATCTGATATGAAAATGCAAAAGAATGGCCTGAATCATGAAGAAAACTGAGGAAAGATGCAAGGTTGAAGATTTTTTGTATGTGGCTGATTTGAATGCAAAAAGTTGAAAACTATGATGTAGAGTTGCAACAAAGAGTGTTTGGATCAAATGGAAAATAAGAAACTTCAAGCTTGTAGTCACAAAAAAAAAAAAAAAAATTGGTTTGAAAGAAAACTTTGATGGTTCCAACAAAAATGTCATGGGGAGTGTTGGAATTGTGACATTTTAGTTGTCACATAACAAATCTATTTTTAGTTTCATTTAGTTATGTATTTTTAGTTAATGTCCAACTCTTATAATGATGTAAAAATTAGGCTATTTTGTAGTTTATAAAACCTAGTGTATTGTCAAAATGTGGTCAAGTACAATTTTCTAGCTTGTAGTATGGTAAAGTGATAGTAGGTAATGATAGTTGATAGAATAGTTGTTAGAAAAAAGTCTTGTATGTTTGGCCTTGTATCTCCTTAATATTTAGAAGAAAATGAATGAAATTTGTTGAGTGAAAATCTTTTCTTCTCCTCTATCTTCCAACAGCAGAGTATTTTTGTTGTTCAATCTGGTAGTGAAAACCGGTTATTTTCCTCCTCCTCTTCGACATCAAATATCCAACAATGTTAGAGATTTAATCCTAAAGCTTTAAAACCATTAAATTAGAATGAAATCATCCAAGTTTTCTTCTCTTCTTACTTGTCTAAAACTCTTTGTGAAATTTCTTGTTTTTCTGATTCATACCGGTTAGTTTAAGCCAAATACCGTATCTCAGCCTAGTTGGAAACCAGTAAGTTGAAATACAGTATGCTCTATTGAAATCTGGTATTCAAATTGAGTGAAATCCGGTATTCCAAAATCCGGTATTGATTTTAAGCTTAAATACGGTAAGCATTGGCCAAATATGATAAGTGAAGGAATATTCGGTACTCTTATATTCGGTAAGAGTCATTAAATCCGGTAAATTCAAATCTCTTTCACTCCTCTTTGAACCAAAATTCCAACAAAAACCCACCTACATTCCAACATTTACCTATCATCCAAAACATTGAAACTAGCTCTGAGTCCTATGAATCCTTCTTCTAATGAGGATTGTCAACTTTTGTATATGGTTGATGAGTCACAAAAGAGTTCCAAGTTAAAGGATCCTTTGGAGAAGGAAATTCTAAAATAATAATAATAACGAAGAGAATGATGAAGAAATGCTTGATGCGCAATGAATTACAAATAATTACTATACTCACATCAGTAATTTATCTGTACAATTCTACCGCCTTCTCAATGGAGATCCAGATTACAAGAAATGTTAGCTTGGAGTGCGGCAGAGTTAATGAAGCCTAACATGACTCAAAACATGGTCATAAGAGGAGTCATGGCAAGGTTCACTGGATTCCTAAAGGATTGGTTTATAGCTCTTGTGGATTATGGACAACAACAATATGCAAATTACCAATTAGTTGATTGCTTCTTCAATAATCTGCAATGGGAATTTTGTGGAAAACCAGATCACATAAAAGAAAAGGCCCGTGAAGAATTCTTTGAATTAAAGTGTTGCTCTTACAAGCATAAGGATCTGGACAGACATTTTAAAGAAGTCATGAAGAGATGCTATATCCTTGGAGGAATAGATGATCACAATCTCAAGCAAGCCTATGTTGAATCACTTTCTCAAATGCTTGGTCATGAAACTCACATGATGATAGAATTGAAAGGATAAACAATTTCTCAGAAATCCATTAGAAAAATCCATAACTGGTAAAGACTCTGAAAAAAACTCTAGAACCAAAGAGATTTCTTCAGAGACTTTAATATATAGGGAAAACAATTTGGCAAAGCTTGTGACCAGTCATACCTGAGAATTAAATAGTATTTTGTGATTTTTTTTAGACAAGTAGTGAATAGGAAAAATGTAGTCAATTCTACCCAAGTTTTCTAATACATATATAAATAAACAAATTATATGTCACGAAGTCGTTACAATTTAACGTCCAACACACTTATCATATATTAGTTTATATTTCCTTAAATTGGAAAATTAAAAGTTCTCCCAAAAAACAGAGTATGTTCTTAGCTCATACTTTTATCCAAATCTCACATCTATTTTCCTGAAGTTGTATCGGCAAGTGCCACATCATTTCCTAATACCAACATTTTTTTTTTATTTCAGTTTATATTATCATTTATTTCAGTTTTCTTAGACTTCTTTAGGGTGGGCAACGGGATGGGTATAGGATGGGTCGGTCATTACCGTCCCCATCTAGTCAAATTAGTTTTGTTACATTGACTCGCCCCATACTCAATTAAAGTGAGATGGGGTGGGACCAGGGCTGGACAGGTCCCTTGCCCTGTTTATTTGTTGTTTTTCATTTATTTTATTTATTATATCTTTATTTCGTAAATATTTAAAATTTGTTGAGAACAATTTATGTTTTCTTTAGAAATGATATAAATCTTTTCTATTTGTTTGATAAAAAATATAAATTTAAAATTAACTTTAAACGGAATGAGGACCACGTTTCCCGTATCCATTTCAGGACAACAACCCCTCCCTGCACCTAACCCGTTTACCTGATTAGGAGGGTAATCCTCACCCCATTCAGGACGAAGCCCACAGGTATTGGGTTGAACGGAATTTTTTGCCTTCCTTTGGCTTCTCTGACATAGACATTATGAATTTGAAAACCCCCTTTTCATTTCCCTCTCCAAACTTCATATAAACCAAAATAGAGTTCTTAATCAGATCAGTTGAATCAATTTATGTGTTCGAGTCTCCAGTAATCTCAGTTTCCTCATTTGTATATCTAGAGCAATTACAACATGTTTCCGTGTAAAATCTCCCTCTTTTTCTGTCTTCACCATGAAGTAGAGAGGATAAACCTCCAAACCAACCGGCATTAATAATATGTTGAAACCCACTGTGATAGATTCTTAGCACGTTTTTCTTAATTGAAGTAGACCTTGTTTTATGTCCCAAATTATATGTCACTCTTCACATTGAATTTGAAAGTATAGTTGATTTTCCCTGGTTTTCAAATATGCTCATATTTAATGTGCTTTGTTATCAACAAATATGAACTACTACTTTTATTTAAATCATTATATAATGTAGAGGTGTATTAGGAAAAGAATGATGATATCTACCACAAGCATTGCTTGAGTGCTAGCTTAGGTGGTCGTAGTTGATAAGTTTAATTAAATTAATCATATGACATTGCATTTAAGTAAATCTGTCATTTAATATTATTCAGTTGTCACTTGAAGTGGTACTGGCAACAATGGTGGTGAATAGATTACTCATAAAAAAAATATGAATATAATTTTATATTTTCAATTATATTAATTATATTTAATATCATTCTTTATGGGATCGACAGAGTATTAAAGTTAACTTTTTGAATTCAAACTACATTGTCCGCACAGTTTTTAAGCTCCAAATGGTTAATGGCTTATGGTGGACTTAATATTAATGCTTCTAAGAATCAATCCCCTTTCCATCACACAGTTTCAACTTCCTGAATATCCAAATTCAATGCTAAAGGGATCCCAAGAACAAACATGCCAAACTCCACTCTCCTGATAGTGTGCGTAGATTGTAAAATGGGAAGAATTCACAAATCAGGCTTTAAGTATGATCAATTCAAATTTCAGACCTAAAATTTGAAAAATACAAAAAACAGGTATCTATTAATTAATTAATTATTTTAAGGTCACGATTATACGATTAATGGTCACGGTTACATAATTAAAAGTCACAACTAATTTACTGATCACATATTATCAAATTAATTAGTCACAAATTATTTTAAGGTCACAAATAAAAAATTTATAGGTCACAGATTATTTCAAGATCACAGATAAAAAAAATTTATAAGTCACAGATCATGTCAAGGTCACAAATCAAAAAAATTATAAGTCACAATTTATTTCATTGGTCACATATTACATTTCATTAGTCACAGATCATATTTTTAGTCACATTATCGAATTTTATGGTCACAGCCCGATCCCAATAAACTTCGTAACAAATCACTGCCCCTCAATCGCCGCCTACACCACACCACCACAACCACCAACAAAAAAATGACCACCACCGCACTCGCACAACGAATACACCAACTCCCAACCGCACCAACACCACCCAAATCACCTGTAGATATTGATCCACAGTTAAAAACTCCAACATCACCTCAGATCCACCATCACCACCACATACATTTTTTTTTTCAGTTTATATTATCATTTATTTCCGTTTTCTTAGACTTCTTTAGGGTTGGCAACGGAATGGGTATAGGATGGGTCGGTCATTACTGTCCCAATCCAGTCAAATTAGTTTTGTTACATTGCCTCGCCCCATACTCAATTAAAGTGAGATGGGGTGGGAACAGGGCTGGACAGGTACCTTGCCCTGTTTATTTGTTGCTTTTCATTTATTTTATTTATTATATCTTTAGTTCGTAAATATTTAAAATTTGTTGAGAACAATTCATATTTTCTTTAGAAATAATGATATATCTTTTCTATTTGTTTGATAAAAAATATAAATTTGAAATTAACTTTAAACGGAATGAGGACCACGTTTCCCGTATCCAGTTCAGGACAACGACCCCACCCTGCACCTAACCCGTTTACCTGATCAGGAGGGTAATCCTCAACCCGTTTAGGACGGAGCCACAAGTATTGGGTTGAACGGAATTTTTTGCCTTCCTTTGGCTTCTCCAACGTAGACATTATGAATTTGAAAACACCCTTTTCATTTCCCTCTCCAAACTTCATATAAACCAAAATAGAGCTCTTAATCAGATCAGTTGAATCAATTTATGTGTTCGAGTCTCCAGTAATCTCAGTTTCCTCATTTGTATATTTAGAGCAATTACAACATGTTTCCGTGTAAAATCTCCCTCTTTTTCTGTCTTCACCATGAAGCAGAGAGGATAAACCTCCAAACCAACCAGCATTAATAATATGTTGAAACCCACTGTGATAGATTCTTAGCACGTTTTTCTTAATTGAAGTAGACCTTGTTTTATGTCCCAAATTATATGTCACTCTTCACATTGAATTTGAAAGTATAGTTGATTTTCCCTGGTTAACGTGCTTTGTTATCAACAAATATAAACTACTTTTATTTATATCATTATATAATGTAGAGGTGTATTAGGAAAAGAATGATGCTATCTACCACAAGCATTGCTAGAATACTAGCTTAGGTGGTCATAGTTGATAAGTTTAATTAAATTAATCATATGACATTGCATTTAAGTAAATCTGTCATTTAATATTATTCAGTTGTCACTTGAAGTGGTACTGGCACCAATGGTGGTGAATAGATTACTCATAAAAAAATATGAATATAATTTATATTTTCAATTATATTAATTATATTTAATATCATTCTTTATGGGATCGACAGAGTATTAAAGTTAACCTTTTGAATTCAAACTACACCGTCCGCACAGTTTTTAAGCTCCAAATGATTAATGGCTTATGGACGACTTAATATTAATGCTTCTAAGAATCAATCCCCTTTCCATCACACAGTTTCAACTTCCTGAATATCCAAATTCAATGCTAAAGGGATCCAAGAACAAACATGCCAAACTCCACTCTCCTGATATTCTGCATAGATTGTAAAATGGGAAGAATTCACAAATCAGGTTTTAAGTATGACCAATTCATATTTCAGACCTAAAATTTGAAAAATGCGAAAATCAGGTATCTATTAATTAATTAATTAATTATTTTAAGGTCATGATTATATGATTATGGTCACGGTTACATAATTAAAAGTTACAACTAATTTACTGGTCACATATTATCAATTAATTAATCACAAATTATTTTAAGATCACAAATAAAAAAATTATAGGTCACAGATTGTTTCAAGATCACAGATAAAAAAAATTATAAATCACAGATCATGTCAAGGTCCCAAATCAAAAAATTTATAAATCACAATTATATTTCATTGGTCACATATTATATTTCATTAGTCACAGATCATATTTTTAGTCACATATTATCGAATTTTATGATCACAGTCCGATCCCGATCAACTTGATCACAAATCACCGCCCTCAATCGCCGCCTACATCACACCACCACAACCACCAACAAAAAATGACCACCACCGTGACACGCCCAAAAGGGGGGGGTCAAAATAATATTCCTTACTTTTCTAAAATTTGTCGTTCAAGTAGTAAATAGTAAGTAAGGGTCATTCCCACAGAGGATTGTTTTCAATTATGTCAATTGCAATGAAAGCAAATAAAAGGCAAAAGCAAGTAAATTGGGGGGGGGTTTGGATTAGATTAAACTAATAAGAAAGCGATAAACAAAAAATTAACAAAGACAAGAAAATGAGGAAATAAACAAAGAAGCAACAATGTGATCGGGGAATACTTCGTCGCCGCTATAATGAATTTCTAATCGATATTCGCAAATGATTTTCGTCCAAGAGATTAACAACAATTTGAGAATAATTACAAGCTCGATTACCTCAAACTCTCCTTAATTTTAGTTGAATAAGAAAAGTTTCATTACCCAACCCTAATCATCAAATAACCTAGGACAATATCGCTAGATTTAATTCAACAAAAGCATTAACACAAGAGAGTCAAATTGAACTAAGCGCAAACTCGCAAGCTCGGTTTACTAACTTAGGTGATAATCCACAAACATACAATCGAAAATTCCACATAATCAATTGAAATGTAGCTGCCACTAGGTTTTGGAAAAATTAGCGATTACGTAATAAAAATCCCAAAATAGCAAATATTATATCCACCCAATCATTTAGTTGTCATCCCAAATAATCAAGAAGAAGAACAATATCAACATTTAAAGCCATGGATTAAACACATCGATCTCAAGAACTATAAGGCATAAAAACAATGAAAATTCATTCTAGGGTTCCAAAATAACCCCCAATCACAATAGGTTTATCTATCCATAGAACATTTACATAATCCCAAACGAAATACTACAACAAAAAGCTAAACGAATTTAAAGAAGGAAGAAAAAGCTTATTGAAGGAAGATAGATGGCTCAAGTCTTCAATCTCCAAGGGTCTCCTCCTTCTTCATCTCATCTACCACCTCCATTGTTGTAGAGGAAGGAACACCAGATTTTCTCTTGATTTTGGTCGGCTCCCCCTCTGATTTCTTGCCCTAAAAATGGTCCCAAAATGTCCTATTTTATAGTGTATTAAGGGTAGAAGGCGGGTTGGAGTCAAAAACGGGTCGAAAAATGGTCAAAAAATGCGTTTTTGCGCTACCTGGGAAGGCAGGGTGCCGTGGCGCCCGGCATTCTGAAATTTTCTGTTTTATGGCGCCCGATTTGCTAAAATCTTTCGGTTGGCATCATTTTTCACCTCCTTCAAGCCACAATTTCTTCTTCCCAAATGTGATGGCATTGTTTGCCAATCTTGAGATTAATACATCTCCAATAATTCATGCTCTTTTCACGCCTAAAAACCTTCCAATCTTCAATCAACTTGGGATACCACCTAAGGAACAAAAGTAACAAAAATAATGAAAAAACTAATAATTGAAAATTAACAACTATCTAAGTTTAACGGTCTAAATGAGTGCGAAAACCGCACTTATCACACCGCAACACCACCACGACCTCCACCTACACCACGACCTTCACCGCACCACCACCACAAAACAACCACCACACAACTTCCGCATGCACCAGAATCGTCGATCACCAACCACCAACAACCGCCACCTCCAGAAACACACCAACAATACCCAACCTCACCAACATAACCACTGTTACCATCGTCAAAAACTACCACAGCCACCAGGACCACAACCACAACCACAACCACAGTTAGAGCCACCATCGCACTCGCACAACGAATACACCAACTCCCAACTCCTAACCACACCAACACCACCCAAATCACCTGTAGACATTGATCCAGTTAGAAACTCCAACATCACCTCAGATCCACTATCACCACCACATACACACCGTCGCCACACGCAAAACACCACAAACCTGATCTCTTCTGCTTGTGGATTGAAGCTACAAGACTAGATCTCCACGGCTGCGGAGCAGCGTGAAGTTGCAACTGCCATCGTAGTTGCGCGGAGTTGCGACAACCACCGCCACCACCTCCATCCCCATTGCCGTAGCCAGATCCACCACCATCCACGTCGTCACCATCACTATATCCACACAGAAGCCAAGCAACGGTGCCAACGCTGGATTTCGTGTGGTGCCGGAGAAGAGAGGTGTAGACGGGGAGAGAAAGGTGAAGAGAGAGAGAGAGAGGTGGGCAAATGAATTAGGAAACCCTAGGATGGGTGAGGTGTTTTGAAATCTGATTTGTGCATAATGAAACTTCATCTCTGATTTTTGAATTCTAATCTTTAACCTAGGAGTGGGCGTGGTTCGGTTCGGTTTGGTTCCAAAGGGAATCGAACCGAACCGAATACCATTGGGAATTTCAGAAATGGAACTATTGGTTCCATAGTTAGCTATGGAATCGAACTGGTAGCGAACCAATCGGTTCCGATTCAATCCGGTCCGATTCTTTACATTAAAAATGTCAAAACAAAATATGCACTAATTAAAAAATCTAAAGATGTTACTAGCGTGATACTTTTAACAAAATATAGAAGAATCGAACATATTATTCAAAGATTAAAAGAAAACTAAGTATACTAATTTAAAAACAATATCCAAATAATATAAGTTACTATCATCAAGCAATTATCAATTTATATAAATTGCATAGTACTCTAATTATTAAAAAAACCTCCATCAAAATAAAAAACCTACATTGACTTGGACGCCCTTTAAAAATTCATTGCAACATCTCGTTCTGTTGGTTATAATTTGTAGAAATTTAGAAGAAAAGTTTCGATCGGATCTACAATTATGTAATCAAAGTGAAAACAAAATAAAAATTTCGCATCTTAGAAATGAAATTATATATTGTAAATAAATTTATTTAGGTATAGATTTACCCAATATTCTAATTTGGCATGAAAATCAATCAATCAAAGAATTATAAGAAGAGAGAAGGAAAAAATCAAAGAGAAGAAGGAAAGTGTTAAGAGTCTAAAATGAAGAAGGAACCCGATTGTTTTTTATAAAAGTGATTGGAGATTGAGTCATATATTTTACTAAAAAGAAAAAAAATATTATGAGAACCATTCGGTTCCCCGTGGTTCCTATACTAGAACCGGGAATCAGACTGGAACCAATCGGTTCTTAATAATTTATCTCAAAATCAAATTATTTTTTAGAAGATTGGAATCGAACCGGTCGGTTCTAAACGGTTCCAGGAAAAAAATGCCCACTTCTACTTTAAACAGCTGATTTTATATAATTTTCACTTATAAAATCCACCGCATGGCGGACCCAATGTAGGCAGATGTTTGTACTGGACTTTGGGCCGTCCCCAACCAAGCCCAAGTGAATTTTTTTTTTTGAAATGGGCCAATTAATTGGCCCAATTATATAATTTATAACCCATTTTTCATTGAGATTTGGTTTGGAGTCTGGTAAATTTTCGCCCCCTGCTGTTCCTGCTGGCTTCGACGAGAGACGGCGAAGACGAGACGGTTCGAACTTCGACCTGAGTACAGAGGAGTGAGAGTGAGGAACTCTGCTTCCGGCGGCTTGCTCAGTTGATTTCTAGTCTCCGCGAGGACTGCGACCGCTGCTCCTCCTCCGCCAGACCGCCGTTGCGCCAGCTTGCTCAAGTTGCTCTCTCGATCTCTCTTTCTGGCTCAGCTACTGCCTACTGCTATTCCTATTATGCTATTCATGCCTTCAAAGTTAATTTTTTTTTTCTCTTCATATGTCTTCTATTTTTCTGTTCTTAGTTTGAAATTGATTGGATAATTTGGATTTTACTTTTTAGGGTATCAAATTATCAATTATAGTTTGATTGGGTCTGCCCCTGATTTTATGTATCACTTAGTTTATTGGTAAATTTTGGAGGGGTTTGTGGCTTGAGAATCTGTAAAGTAGAATTGCAGTAGATTGGACTTTGGAGGGGTTTGAATTGTGGCTTGGAAAATCTAAAAAAAAAGAAAAAAAAAATCTCTCAACAGTGAATTGGAAAGTGAAGTAGATTGTAGGGGTTTGTGGCTTCAGGCTTGAAGAATCTGTAAAATAGAAAGTGCAGTAGATTTGTCATTTGTACATACTAGTATATTGTCGGAAAAGCATTATAGTTCGCATTAAATGTGAAGCCTTGATGAATCAAGAGCAACACATTCAATCGATGAAAACTCGTAAAGAGTAATTGTAAGGCATTTCATTTTTAATATAATGTTTGTGTATCGTGTTATAATGCTGTTATGTTTTGTACATTTTCTAATTTCGTCCGCACTGAACAAACTTTTTGGGTCCGGCCCCGATCCCCAACATGGATTTCATGACAGAAATCGTGTTTTCTCCTGGTAGGGCTGGAGATCGATCACGCAAGACTCTGTGTCTTCTGAATGCCTCCTTCCCGAACTTGATGTTATAGAAAACTTTGGATGACCTTTAGCCAACTCACCTGATGAAGAATTGCTGCCTCTTTGAAGGCTATATAGTAGTTGGAAATAGATTTATTTTAATTTTTATCTTATCAAATGCATGTACAAATTGTCGAGTCACATTGTTGTCTGAAAGCTTAAGATGTATGAAATATGTTGCCTTGTGTCAGCTTCATCGAGCTTGGTCCGTTCCCAGTACTGCAAATCACTTCCCCATTTAATATTCAGAGCTCGAGCAAGGATGCTAAATGATCCATCTGAAATGTATATTCTAAACCTTGAAATCTTGTTTGTACTGATCCTGCCATAAGTTTGTCTATACATTAAAGCCTTTTTTTATAAATTGGTTTCTTAATTCAATTAAGGTTAAACATTAATTTCAACAATACAATCACAACTATTACACATTATTGTTCACACACACACAGAAACTCACTATTATTTTTTCTACTATTCACATTTATAAATAATTTATAAATTTGATAAACAGAGACTAAGTGAACACACATTCACTAAAATACTAAACTTCACAGACCAATAAATCTATGCTTCAACTTTTTTCTTCGAAAATCCAAGGGAAAAAACTGAAGCCTCAAAACTTTATAGTAAGAGTTTTGGTACTTGTTTGAAATTTGACATACTTATTTGACAAATAATCGTGATATTTAATTTAAGTCAATTCAATACTCAATATCTTATGGATTTCAAGTAGTTATAATAAAATCTCTCATGATCTTAGTAAAATACATATTGAGCGTTGGATTGACTTAAATTCAATTTCACAATTATTTGTCAAATAAGTGTGTCAAATTTATAAGTAGGAGGATCCGTCCCGTTAACAAAAATAGGTACAATATGCACATTTTGTGCAATATCAAAGTTCGAATCCAAGCTTTGCACCACGAATAGAGAGACTCTCCACTTCGTTTAAGTTCAATCCACTTGGATGTATTAAGTTATAATTATACATAAGAAATACTGAAATATTATCCACCATATGAATTCGGACTACTCCACTTAATTATGTTGATTTTTTAAGATAGAATTTCACGTCTTTATATGAGAGCTCAAAATACTGAAATTGTTTTTAGAAATAAGAGAACGACTCAAATTATTAAAGATAAAGGGAAAAACATCCAATTAAGAAAGAAGGAAGGAAACCTAGAGAAATTACAACATAGTTTTTTTATTAGAGTAATGCTATTTAGTCCCACTGGGGTTACAACTCCAGTTTAGGTGACATTAATGTGACGTTAAATGATTGGTGAAATTAAATAAGTCATTTAATTTCATCTTTCATTTAGCCTACCATCCAATGCCACCTAAACTGGCGTTGCAATCCCAGTGGGGCTACATAGCATTACTCTTTTTATTATTAAAAAACACGAAAATTTGAAGATTACATCAATAGACATTATTGCAGCAATTCTTGAATATATGGAAGAAATTTATTTATGTATATAGTATCCTCTAATTCTATGACAAACGTATAGAACAATTTGTGTATATATGTTTAGGTTTTATTTTCTTTGACGGTTACGTCATGAATTTTCAAACCCCCTTTCCATTTGCCACTCCAAACTTCATACAAACCAAAATAAAGCTTTGAGTTATCAGTTTGACCTTTATCTTTTACTGGGGATGAATCTCCAGTGATGTTCAAATATCCCTCGTTTGCAATTATAACTTTTTTCCATACAGCATTTCCATCTTTTCCAGTCTTCACCATAAAGTAGAGAGGATGAAGCCCCCAACCAAATGCGTCCGGTGTAAACGATACGTTGAAACTGACTCTGTACGACTTCGTCGGGTCAATGCCGTTAACGGAACCAGTCACCTCAAGCCAACAAACTTGCAATAATTCTGCCGGCATACCACTGCAGTAAAATTACGTAGATAAGTTCTAGTTCTATAGAATTCATGCATATGAATTAAATAAATAAATATGTAACTCACGGCTTTATGTTCCAGTAGCGATTGTCTTCGCCCCAAATAATATTGAGATCTTGTGGTTGAATTTTAATCTCCCCATTGATCTGTACACAAGAAAATTACTTTGATGTAGTACAATCTATGGACCAAAAAACCCATATATCTCTCATTTAATATAATTCATCATCATGCATTTAAGCAAATAAGGAGCAGGCACGTTTCATTGATATCATAAAACAACAAATTAAGCCTTGTTCACGACATATTTGGAGTAGACGTTGATGAATGAATTTGAGATAGAAAAGGGGAAAAAAAATATAACATTCAACACGAAGAAGATGAAGATGATCACGTGCCTTGTCAAACTCTATATTGTTATTTCCTTCGTGGTGTGGATTTTTCGAAGCCATTTCCAATTAAATGAGTAAAGAACTCAAAAATATTAGAAAGAAGAAGAAATGTATATGAAGGTTTTTTTGTTCAAAAACTTAATTAATCTGATGAATGTGAAGATTATGTATTCACTCTTCTGTATATATATATATATATAAAGGGGCTAAAGCAAGGAAAATGACAATGGAAGCAAGGGACTTAGAATATAGAAAAAGAATTGTTGCTGCGTCATTTGGATAAAGGGAATGTGGCTCAACTATTCACGCGCACACAAAAAAAAGGTTCTTATTCTCCCAAATCTAAAATTATTCTTTTTCTTTTTCTTTTTTCTTTTTTTATCCTGAAGTATTCTTGATTGCTTGGTAGACACCAATATATCTCTTTCATACCTGTATTATTTGATTCTAGAAGCCACAAAGCATAATAAATAATTGTAAACATTAAAAAAAAAAAAAAGGTTAACCCAGTTGGGTTTGAGAATCAACCACAATTTTATTTATTATTATTTTTTTTTAATAACAACCACCACGATCCAATTCAGGGCTCACCACCTATGTTTGGTTGTAGTTGGAGATCTATCTTGCATGTTCACATGGCTAAGTTTGAAGACGGGCTCTGATTCTGCTTGTTGTAGATAACTAAGATTTTATTAAAATATAAACTTATTAAGTGAAGTAACTCAATTTCTTATAATCGCATAATCTACAACCGTTGTGGAACTTTATATGCACTCTACCAATAACTTTATTAAAATGCATAGAACCCACAAATTATTTATTCTTCTAATATTCTTTTTGGTAATTAGAAGAGAAGTGGCAATTGCGTATATTATATTCCTTTCGTGTTGACTGTGACACTAATTTTCACTACGTACGTTCAAAGCATCTTCCATTCTCACTGCTCCAATGGGTTGTCTATTTAAGTAAAGTATATATTTCTGTGAATATTCATGCAAGTTTGGTATGGAACCAAATTCAAGATTCCTTTCAAATGCATCTAAAATTAATTCTATTGAAAACGACGTCGTTAGGTGCAAGGGTGGTGGCCTGCACAGCCTGAGCACAGGCAAAGATGTGGACATTGGGGTCGCAGAGGCAATTTTGCACTTCTCGTTAATGCATGTAAAATGATGAAATTCGGTTTAGAGTAGAGACGGTACTAACAAACCTATTGATTAAATCAAGAGGTTTCTGTTTGTTGGGAAATATGGGTTGTCGGTTGTTCATGTGAGATGACCTTACCCACAAGACATTAGGTTGGAGGAAGTGATTTGAACTTGAAATTCAAACCTACAACTCCCTATAACCACCCTTAACTCTCATACAACTTCCAATTTTTGTCTAGAATTTTGAGTGAGAATGAGAGAGAAAAATGGTGAAATTCGTATGGAAAATATTACCAAAATTAGAAAGACCATTAAGTCACTATTTTCGCAGGAAAACTCACAAATAAGGCACTTAAATTGTGGATAATAATCTCATTCCATTGTGATCGGGATTGGGACCATTGGAGTGTAAGAAAATTGCAAATTTGGAGCTTTGGAAAGTAAGAAAGTTCTTGGAATTCATCTTTTAAAGTAAGGATTCTCGACCCGAAATTTATGTTAAAGAATGCTACGGATTATTACATTGATAACTTCTTTTACTCTCCATTTTTTGCTTCCCATTTGATATGGTTGGATAGATCTTCTCGAGACCTTTTCAACAATATAAAAATCATTAATTTTGACCTTGAAATGAAGAATTTGCGACTTCTCGAAATTTGATCGAAAATCTGGAAATTTTGCATAAATTTGTTGTCATTTCACTCTCGAACAGATCTATTGATGTCATGAACGTGTCCTTGAAAATTGATTTTTTTTTTTTTTTTTTTTTTTTTTTTAAATCTGACCACACAAATGAACTCAAAACGTCGAAATTAATCAAGATGACCAATAGATAAAAAAAAAAAAAATCATGGAGGTGCGGCACTGAAGCAGCCCTGATTTTTTATTACTTACAGAAAAAATTGCAGATTGATCCCGCATGTAAGGGTAAATGCAAGGCCCGATTTCTATTCTGAAAATTGCAAATTATTCTTGATTTTTCAGTATAATTAAATTATTTTTTAGATAGTTAAAAAAAATGTATTTAATACTTAAAGTAAATTTTTGAAAAGCGTTTGAAAATATTGTTTAACTTGATTAAGTTCTAATTTATTATTATTATTATTTTTTTTTATAAAATCAAGAATATTTATTAAGTATTATTTGGCTAATGGGAGTTATTTTTTTGAAGTGTTCTCATTTTTTTTTAAATGAAAAATATTTCGAATGTATTTAAAATACCACGTTTATATGTATTCACGAGTTGTGTAGATCTTTGATTAGGAAATGTCATCTGTTATAACTTGTTTCCATTTTTTGTGCTTGATCAGATATTACAAAATCTATGCACACTAATAGCATCCTTAGAGGGAATGCTAGAAAAATAAAGGCTATAAAACTAGTTGAAAATTTGTGCTTATTAAACTTAATAAATGGATCAGAAACATGACCTAATGGAACATGCAAATATTTTTGGGACCATTTTTTTGTGATAAGTAGAATATGAGAATTTCGGTGTCACTTCCCATTTGTTGTGATTGTTTTGCAATAGATATTAAAGTGAGGTTGGGAATTTGGATAATAAAACTTAAATGATGTGATTTTTATTGTTCGATTATAATTGAAATTATTTTTTGGAAGAATTAATTTGTGATATCATGGTATATGTCAGAATTGGATAAACGTGCATGTTTATACTATGATTGCACATCATAGAATTACATTATATTTATTAATTCATAATTTTTTATGAATGCTAAGATCGGTAAAATTAGTTAGATTTTTACTTAGACCTATTGATTGTCATTTGAATGATAGTTCGGTGATTTGAAGATTTAGAGAAAATCTCACCTAAAACTATTTGATTCATTAATTGAGTGGGAGTTCTCAAAGTGGAAGAATTAATGTAATTCTTACTTAGGACTCATGGAATTTTGCGTTATGAAATTAAGTCTATGATAGTGAAACAATAAGATTGCGGACGATGATTGGGAAATTATAAACTTTCAAATATGTACCTAATGTTGATCTATCGTATACGTTAATTTGCGTTAATGCGAAATTGTACATATGCATAAATGGGCATTGATTGGGAATAAAAATCTTTCTGAAAAAAAGATAGATCATAGCATCAAAATTCATAATTGTTGGCCTTAATAAAGGTAATAAGCTAAATGAAATAACATTTGGCATAATAAGATTTTGAATGTACTAGAAGAATGTGATGCTATAGAGAGCATCAACCACACAATAGTAGACCTAATGTGGGTTATACAACTCTAGAAGATCAAAACTTTGTACAGGAAAAGATATATTCTAGTGCTTGAGCATTTGAATTGTTATGTTCTATTAATTGAAATGGTTAACACAGTGTTGACATTTTTAGTGATCACATTTTTTTAGATGAGTAGTAAGTTCAAACTAGTCTCTTTTCAATAGATGAAAACTTTGAATTGAAGCGTCAATTTTCTTTATTGACATTACCCACTATGTGGGTTGAAAGACGTGTGACTTGATGTTGTTAAGTTTCGAGGACATGCTTATGTAGCAATGTTCTAATTTGCATAAAATTTCAGATCTTAAGTATTAAAAGAGTTTGAACAAATGTGGGATAGAAGAGGAGAGTGAAAAATGGACCAAGAAGAATATATTAGATAGTAAGTACATGAAAGCAGTTTTGGTAGATGATCAATATTATAAAGGTTCAAGTGTTTCAATTATACGATTTGAATCTCTTAACATAAAATGAGTTGAGCTAAAGAACACCGCACTTGAATATGTTCCTCTTATTGCTGTTTACGTGTCGACACTATATATATTGAATCTTATCTGTGTAGATAGTGGATTCAAGAGTTAGAAACCCACTTTATATGAGATCAAGAAGTGTCTTTAGTCTATTGTCGAGTCTTTGACTTGATACAAAATAGATATATACAAATAATGAAAATGGAGTGGAGGTTTATATAACTGGTACATGCAACTTACTGTTGCAAAGTGGAGAAATTGACCTCCTATTTGATATTAAAATAGTATCGAAGGCTTCACTAAGTTTGATCTCAATTATTGTTCTTCTAAGACTGGTCTCTTACTTGAACTTATGTGGTAGTTTTGTTTGTAGTCACAGTGGTAATGTTTATTGTGGTTCTGGATATTTTTGCAATGGTTTGAAGTTTTGAGTTGAGAAAATCATTCACAAATGTAATAGTTAAACCTCCATAGAGTAAATCCATCCGAATTGTTTTGCAGGCTATGATTAAGAGAGATAGAGATGGAACTTCATTTTTCATTACATCTATTGATGAATTTATGCATTTAAGTTGTGCCTCTGATTTTCTTAAGCTGGAGATATTGAATTTATTATGACTTTCTGAAGTGGATTAGAAATCGGATAATGGAAGTGAAGACTTTGAGAACTATTTGAGAGCATGAATCTTTGTTACAAGACTTCAGTGATCTAGGTAATGAAAGAGAAATTCTTATTGGATTAACTATTCCTCAAGCACCAGTAATTATATGGTCTATTGGGTAGATGTAATGGAATATTGTAGAATGTGATGAGGCTTGAGATAACATAGTCAAATTTAAGTGTTTGGTTAACAAAACCTATCACTTAATGGAGTTATCTCAAAGTTGGTACATTCAATATCTATAACCTTTGGACACGTAGATAACCAAAAAAATAGGTTATCCTAAACTCACAATCGACTATATAAGTTCTTAATAATAAGTTTGGGAACATAAATCTACTAAGAACAAGATGTATCTCTAAGATACACATGACACTCCAAAAAAGTAATTAAGTGAGATTTTGGATAGATTTTGGGTTACAAGATGTGACATTTGACATTTTTTCCCCATTGAGGGAGAAAATTTTGTAGAATATTATTGAAATTGATATTATGTGTATTGATGAATCAGTTTTTGAATACATAAGAGTTGGTTTAAACTTCAGATTCAAATTGGAGTAATATGTTTCCAAGTGGGGGCTATCAAAGAACTATTTAATTTCAATAGTTCTTTGTTGCGTGTGGGAGTTAAGGGCTATTTAATTTCAATGATTCTTGATTTAAAAAACCAATGGAAAAATTTATGGAAAGTGATGGAAGTATATATATATATACATGGAGTACGAAATTTCAATCTAATTTGAGATGTGGTTGAAGTTCTAATTGGACATTATGTTTATTGAGAATATTCAGGTTAATAAAAATTAAATGAAAGAGTAATTATGATAGATAAAACTCATTTTTTTAGATAGAGGCTATACTCAATATGAGTATATTGAGTTAGATAAACCTTTTTTAGCAATGAGATTCAATTTTATATGCCGATACTAGCCACAATAGTGTGTTCAAGTTTAAGATTACACCAAATAAACTTAGAGACTGTATTTTCATTTTCAATTGAGAATTGATTGAAAAAATCTACACGAATCGATTTGTAGGTTTCACGTTGAATGCTTTTATAATATTATGGTAACTTTATAGTTACACTTGTAGCCTAATACACTTATCTTGACAGTGGTACTTGAGTTTTAACTGGGTTTGAATCTCATATAAAATTTCATCATGTGGATAAAAATCACTGTATTTATGTAAAGATATGATGGTATGTTGTAATTCTAATTTTGATGTTAATGACATTATGGCTAAACATGAGAAGGAGTGTATTGAGACCATTTTGAAATGATTTTCCTCAATCTTTGAGATGAAGGATGTGGGTTTAGCGAATTGTACATTTTATGTTAAAAAGATTATTCTAGTCTTTTTACTCTGTCACAAGCATTGTATACTATAAAGACTCTAGAATATCTTTAACTGTGGAATTGCTACACCGTTAATACACCTATATTGGAAGGCAAACATATGAGTCATCATATATGTCTAAAGACTCTATAAGTGCACACAGAAATGTCTAGAGAACCATATCTAGTACTAATTGGAGTTAGAAGTATGCTTTTATGTATACGCATTCTAACATTTGTCACACCGTGGATCTAGTCAGTTGGTATCAATATTATTCTTAGAAAGAGTAATGTGATATCTGAAGTAATACTCCAAAATTTTATGCTCGTTTATTTTGCTCATTTAAAATTTGTTTTAGGATAGCAATTAAACTTTTCGAAATTTTTATATATCCGAATTATTAAGGGTTGCTAACTTTACATTTTTTCGGTTGATTAAAAGTTTACCAAGATTAGTTAATTAGTGGTTATAAAATTTTACACCTATTTTCCTACTTGTGTTTCTCTTGGCCGAAAATGGGGGGGGCGGGGAGTACCACCTTTGTAGGGGATTAATGCATGAGGTGTTTATCATTTTAAACCAAGCATGAGGTGGTTAATTGATGGACATGCAAGGATAGTGACTAATATAAAACAAGTTGGAGGTGTTTAAGTGTAAATGCATGCAAAATAATGAGGATGATGCACACACACGTGGAGACAACAAGTTTCATTGTCACCTTTTACCTTTCCCTACTTTTATATATAATTGAGGGACGTTGTTGCCTATTTTCCATTTCCAAAACCAGGGTGTTAGATAGAGGGAAAAATGGGCAGGAAGAAAGAAAAAAGGGAAAGGAAAAGGAAGAAAAAGGAAGCAAAGCCTAGCACCCTCAATTCATCTATCAACCGAAATTTCTCCAAGTTTTATTGTAAGATACTTTCTTCGCTTAAGTGGTAGGATTTCATGATAATATTTATGCTTAAGTTATGCATGAAAAACCATAACATGAAAGATGTGGACAAGTCTACAAAGTTAGATATCTATGCCTTAGGACAAGTCCGAAGGGCACCGGCAAGCCGGAATGTGCAAGTATGTGTTTGAATATTTTCTTTTGCGTAGTATTAACATGTTAAATCCAAGCATGGTATCTTACTGAGTATTCCTTATACTCATAATATTCTATACTAAATTTTCAGATCCATAAGATGTGAAGTTGGTGGAAGTCAGTCGACATAATCGATGATGGGTTAAGGACAAAGTTAATTTGCATCGAAGTTTTGTTTTTGCATGTTTTGTTCGACTGCTTCATATACGTTTTTCCTATGGTATTGTATAAAAACGTGTATAAGACATGATGTAATATGGCACCGGAAGTAAATTAAGTAGTTATGTCTTCAATTTTATGTTAAGAGACATATTTATAGACCCTTTTTCCCGAATGACCAAAAGAGACAGAGTCCGGACAGTTTCTAGGTCAACTTCAAAATATTATTTCCAACTTCGAGTTTTCTAAATATGGGCTCAAGAATCACTCAATTTGGATGTCCGTAGCCTGAGATATGAATTTTTAAACGTTGAAGGGTCAATCTGGATTTTCTGTGCAACACTACACTGTTTTCAGTAAAACGTCCATACTATATGATCTCAGAAAATTCTCATATTTTAACTAGAAAACTACGTGAAATTATCTTTCTAATGCCGCAAATTTCATAGAAAAAGGATTTGGGATGAATTTTATAAAAATAGTTGAACCTACTGTCCCAACTAACCATGGCAGCACCGAGTCCCCTTTTTGTAAAATAAAAATTTCATGTCGGCATGCGCTTCTGCTGGCCATTATATTTTATGAGAAATATTTTACCAAATTGAAAATAAGTTTCTAACATGTAATACTTCTATTTAAGAGTATTTACATGTACCAAAGGCAGAAGCTATTATGATTAGTACGTGACCCTCGAAGCTTAAGTTCGGGGTGTCATATCTGAATTGTGTTGCCGTCAGTTATTCTATTTTGTTATTGAAGGAATAACTTGTGATTGAAATAGATATGCAAATATCGACTAAGGATGAGAGTTAATCGAGCACAAATAATTATTAGACTTGTGCAATCTTGCTTTATGGAGTAGCAAGAAGAATATCTTGTAATATATATCTTGACCACTAAAAAATTGTTTTGTATAGATATATTGGACATCTAATGTTGAGGTTACAAGATAATAAGAAATTGTTTTGTATAGATATATTGGGCATCTAATGTTGAGGTTATGAGATAATAAGATCCATGATAGTAACACAATTATCTCATGTGTTAAGGATCTCAAGTATCAAGATGGAACCAAACACTTGACGGTATTTTCACAAGAGACATTAGCAACGAAAGTATCTTTACGATATATCTACGTAAATGATGATATAATCATCGTGGTTTGAAGATGTCGAGAGATATAATTATTGGTAATATCAAATCTTTAGAATTGCTTAGAATACGATACTTAGTGTATCAGAAAACTTTTGATTGAGTTTTTCATGCCCATAGATGAACAAGTCTGAGTTCATGTGTAATCTAGTGTTGAGATTACGAGATAATAATTTGCATGCATATATAAAGTATGTCGAACAGGTAGAGATTAGTTCACTCACACGAACAATCACCTTAGACACTTTGGGGTGTGCTAAGATGAGACAAAGTGATCAAGTTGTGTACATGATCAAGTCGTCTTCATGAGATTACAATAAGTAATTAAAATGGTTTTTGCTATCCATTAAACCAATTTAGTAGCCAGATCGAGTTCTCGATTTTAAATTGTCTAGAGGAATGAACATAAGAACCCAAGTTATGTATCGGGGAGTACCTGAACTAGGATTTGTATAATGTTATTTATTTATAAAGAATATGACAAACGCCCTAAGAAATGGAGAAAACATTGTAGCACATGTCTCATTCCACGTGTGCTTTTACAGCCAATATTGGATAAATGAGCGAATGGATCCCTGTTTCCTCATTGTGTGAAACCTTGAGATTTATACAACCTCATATATATATATATATATATATATATATATATATATATATATATATATATATATACCCTTATGACTTTTGACTATTTCTTGAAATTTTATTCCAGTGTTGCTACTTTAGTATGCTATCAATGACTATGATTGATTCGGTTTGATGGTATATTTCTAGAAAAGCAACTGATTTAAAGTTGAAAGATTCAAATAGGAAATTAAAACTATTTTGACCAACATTTATATTTGTATTCACCGGCCGGAAAATTGTGTTTGACAATTTAGGGTACAGGATACAACTGTGAATACAATGATATAATGTGCACTTCAACTATGATTCATACATACTCGAGGGATCGAAAATACTTGAATTTATGTTGGAAAATTAGTTTTGGGTATAGCGAGATGTGATGTTTCTCTAGTAGAGCTACTATATATTCCTAACAGGTTTATAGTATTGTGAGTTCTAATATTACTCAATGGTCCTACGATCTATTTGTCGTATGAATTTTTGTGAGATAGATCTTGAGAATGATCTAAGTTGTGACTTTCGTTGTCACCTGTGGTTCAAGCCAAGCCCATCATGTGCGAGTGGGAGATGTTGGAAAATACGGGTAGTGGGTAGCTCATGTGAGGTGACTTGACCCACAACACATTAAAAGGATTGGAGAGAGTAGTTTGAACTTGAATTTCAAGCCTATAACTCTTTATAACTACCCTTAACTCCCATACAACTTCCAATTTTTATCTAGCATTTTGCGAAAGAGAATGATAGAAAGAAAAATGGTGAAATTCGTTTGGAAAATATCACCAAAATTGAAAAGACCCTAAAATCACTATTTTGGCAGAAAAACTCAAAAAATAAGGTGTTTAGATTATGGATAATAATCTCCTTCCATTGTGATTGGAATTGGGACTATTGGAGTGTAAGAAAATTGCAGATTTGGAAAACAAGGTAATTCAATCATTTAAAAGATCTTGGAATTCTTCTTTTCAAATAAGGATTCTTGACCTTAAATTTATGTTAAAGAATGCTAAGGATTATTACAGTGTTAAAATTAGGAAATATCAGCGAGCATTTTCCTCCACCTGCAAAACTAAAGTAATGCGCGGGGGAACAAGAACGAAAAGTGCTCACTCAAGATGCTTTACATTGGATGGTTTGGTGTTTTGATGATCCCAACCTTATTGACCGTAACTTCTATATTTATTATTGCCTTCATTGCAACAGGAGCCACAAAGATGATTGTATAAAGATACAAAGTTTATACTCAAACACAGCGATACTCTCTGAAGTAAGCCCTGTTAATAAATGTGCTACAGTAATTGAAGATTTTTCCTAACCAGTTTGGTTAAAAACCATTAGTAAAACACGTAAGTTTAATGGATAAAACATGGTATTCAAACAGAATCGGTTACAAGCTAGCTAATAAAGAGCCTTCATCTGTCACTTATTCAAAATGACTAAATTACCCCCTAGACCCTAATGAAAATCTACGAATACTCCTGCTTAAGAATAGAAATATGCAAATTCAAATTTGTCTCTCCCAAATAGTCTTGCTCTAATTTGAGCGTCAAAACTAATGAGTTTAGGAGACGAAAGTTCTTATTATGTTAGAGGAATTTGTTGATCCAATTTCTATCGTCAACGGTTAGGTAGATCAAAGCGGAAGTTTGTAACTATTTATACACGATTGGACACAAAACAACAAATTTAATTGTAACTTGATAGTGTATTTCCATAACCAGACCTCTAGTGCAAGCTAAGTAAACTAAACTCGTTATTTCTTGAAATGACTTATAGATTTTTTAAACATTTAGCGTTAATAATTTAAAATAGAGAAATTATAATTCACCATTCTTGATTTAATTAATTAAGTTTAACTCTAATTTTATCTTTGTTCATTTATTAAAAAACCCTAAAACAAGAATTTTAATTCCTATACATAAATCAATTGAGTACTTAAAACAAATAATTAATTAAATGATTATATAAATAAATAACTAAACAATTAATTAACTTAATTAACTTAATCAAAGAAAGAAAACTACAAACTTACCTAAAGAAAATTAGGGAAAGAGAGGAGTGTCTCACCTATACATTAAGGGGGGTGTATTCAATTGAGATTTTTAGAGACTTTTGGAGACTTTTTAAAATGGATGACTTTTGGAGACTTTGTGAACTTTCAAGTGATTTAGATGGATTTGGTAAGATTTTAGTAAAAGTTCTCCATGGACTTTTGGAAACTTTCACTAGAGACATTTAAGACTTTTGAAGACTTTATTTTTGTAAAAAAATATTAAACATATATATTGTAATTTTTTAAATAACTTTTATATGTCCAGATCATTTACAACTCATATAATTGAAAATATAAAGTAATAAATCAAATTTTTCATGTCTATTTTTTTTTTAAAAATAATAAAGTTGCATCAATTACATTAACAAATAATCAAAATACCAACAAAATAATAATAGCATTTTAGTAATAATCAACAAAAATAAATATTAAACATTACCAACATCATTCCACATATCAGCTGCTATAGAAGCCCTCCATGCATTAGCATTCGCTCTTTCTTGTTCTTGACTCTCAAAAAAGGTCCAAAGTCTTCCCCCTCATTAATCGAAGAAGAATCTTCATCATCAAGTTCAACTGGAAATTCATCAGAACGACACCATTTACGAAGAAAATTGTGTAATCCTACACAAGCTAATACGAGCTCCGCTTGTGTACGATACAGAAATGGAGGAGCTGTTTTGAAAATTGTGAATCTTGACTTAAATATACCAAATATCCCCTCAACTACGTTCCTCAAGGAAGCATGACAGAGATTAAACAACTCTTTTGTATTTTCAGGGTCACGACCTTGACCAGCAAAATCTTGAAGATGATAACGAACACCTCGAAAAGGAGTTAAGAATTGACGTCGATTTGGAAATCCACAATCTCCCAAAAAATATTTACCTGAACAAAAAATAATCGTACAATTAACAAGCAACTTAAAACATGTGTAATTACGATACAATACAATGAAATAATAAAGTCAAACCTTGTGGCACTTTAAGTCCATTTGTCCTTGTTAAAGCGTCACTCAATACCTTAGAATCGTGTGCTGATCCCTCCCAACCACTAAGAACACACATAAATACCAAATCAAAGTTACAAGCGACCAAAACATTCTGAGAAATTATTCCATGACGATTTCTATAACTGCTCGTAGCACGGTCAGTTACCATTGCTGGAATATGGGTACCATCAATAGCTCCAATACAATCCTAAAATAATAAAATAATACATATAAATCACGAGAACACTAATGATAACATAAAACAAATTTGTACTTTTCCTTATTTTTCCTGGCACAGCTAATCCTGTCTTGACCATTGTATCTACCGCAAATTTGTTTAATGTCTTTAAAATCTTGTTGAAACTTCGGCTGGTAGTGAAGTGCGATCAACCAAATTTTTGACGAATCAAGCAATATCGAGTATTTTGACCAACAATGAGTAGGAACGTTGCAGCATTTCCTCAATACAAATATATCTAGTATCCTGCTATGGATCCTCCTTTAATATTTTATGTATATAGTCGTATCCATATCTAGTTTTTGGTCACCTAGTTAGTGAACGATTAATACGTTCACTGCACATATTGTTTACATAATCATTTATCACGTAGAGAATTACTTGAATTGCCATCCATAAATACCGTATGATTTCATATAATGCTTCCTTATAGTCATCTTCAATCTCATCCATCTCTATTTCATGATCGTCATGTATGTTACCAGTAGACATTATATATATGGAAGTACCTAGAAATACACAATTAAAATGCGAAAGTCATGTACAAACGAATCAATTCTCATTGAATTAATATACTGGCAAAAACACAATCAATAAATAATCTTAAGAATATAGAATTCAATACTATAATCAAAGTTATAAAAATTCATAAGTAATAGATTAACAATTCAAAAACTTCTAAACTTATTACTAATCATGTCCAAAAAATAAAGCCTCAATTTAATTTAAATGTTATCCATTTAGAACGTTCTTCTGGTGTCATGTTCAAGAACTCGGACTTTTTTGCTTTTGTATTAAGCAAATCAAGGACCTTGAAACGATCATCATCATTCAAATTTGGGATCTCCTTGATAACGTTCCAACAATTATGCTCCCTAGTGTGAATCGATTCAATAGCTCGAGTGATCTTGTCAACTGTATTCGCAAGTTTGTCTATAATATCTTATTGAGTAGTTTTGTGATCCAACGAACTAGACTGTGCTTCAAAATTTGTTCTACTTCGTTTTTGACTTGATGGGGGATCTTGTGTATCATTTATGATAAATGCTTCAGTATCAGGATCATACATGAAGTCATCTATTAAGCCACCACTAACTCTTTTATCTTCTGTATAAAATGTTCTTGCATCAGTATCATCCCCTAATGCAATTGAGTGTGACAGTTGTCCCACTCCCAACTGCAATTCTCAAGTCTTCGTAGTCTGCAAAAGTGTATGTGCGATAACTTCTATCCTGGGGATGAGACTATTAAAGAAAAAAATAATTATAAGTGCTAATGTATGAAACTACACATCACTGAGAAATAGCTTAAATTTTATAATTTTCAAAATGAAGTAATAGGGGAAGCTCATCATAAAGTACTCGTCCCATACTTCATCACTAGCAGTGAATTTCTTCGTCACATGATCCCATCCAAACCCAGAGTTATGACGCATAAGCTTAGAATATTTGTTGTACTGGCTTTTAAACCATTTCACACGACTTTTATATTGAGCATAAGTTTTTTCAACCCCAAGCTTTTGGTTAAGAGGGGGGAGTATATGTTTTTCTACAGTTATCTTGCTCAATACACCATTAGTATCACACCAACCACGATTGGCAGCATCGACCATGAGTTTTAGTAGCTCATTGCTTTCTTCCAACGTCCATTTCGCATATTTTTCGGAACCTCTTCCCTGAATCTTATCATTTTCTTGTGTTGAATCTTCCATTAATACTATTGTCATATAATTACAGAACAAATAATTAGTATTACAGCCTAAACCATTCCTTTGGAAATAACATAAGCCAAAATAATCAAAAATAACAAATTAACCAACTCTTCCCAACATGATCCTGCCCAAAGTACCAAAACGGAAATCACAATATGCAAACATAAAGTTACCATACCCATCTCAAAATTCAACTAAATCCACACCCCCATTACCAAGCTAGTGTGAAAATCAGTATAAAATTCATCATATGCAATAAAAATTCTATGAACAGAATTTTCACACATTCATATATACAATTATACAAGATTAATTAAAAATGGCCCAAAGTACCTAAACGGAAATCACAATATGCAAACATAAAGTTACCATACCCATCTCAAAATTCAACTAAATCCACACCCCCATTACCAAGCTAGTGTGAAAATCAGTATAAAATTCATCATATGCAATAAAAATTCTGTGAACAGAATTTTCACACATTCATATACAATTATACAAGATTAATAGAAAATGGCCCAAAGTACCAAAACGGAAATCACAATATGCAAACATAAAGTTACCATACCCATCTCAAAATTCAACTAAATCCACACCCCCATTACCAAGCTAGTGTGAAAATTAGTATAAAATTCATCATATGCAATAAAAATTCTGTGAACAGAATTTTCACACATTCATATACAATTATACAAGATTAATAGAAAATGGCCCACAGTACCTGACATAAGTACTACTGTGAAACAATAACTCATATACCAAAAGACTAACCTTTGGATTAAGAGCTTTTACTTGGTCTTCAAATGAATTTTGAGAAAGAGAAGAACTACAATCCTGTGTAACTGAAGTGGATTTATGCCAAGATGGTGCAGCCTGTAAAAAGGAAATGCTATTGTAGATTTCCAATAAAACCACCTCTATTTGACAACAAAATATATGTATTTTAGAGTCGTTCACCTGTCCATATTTTCTGTAATCGTAAAATTTATGCCGCCTACTTTTTCAAGAAAATGCAGCGACGACAGTACAGGAGAGCAAAACTGATGCGAAGGTGAAGCTGTCTTGAAAGTGAGCGACGAGAAGTTCAAAAATTAGGGGAAATACATCTCAATACCTGACCAGAAGAGATGGAGGGGATACCGACGGGAAGAAAAGGGATGGAGGAGAATCAGAAAACCCTACCTTTACAAAGCGGCTGGAGAAATCTCTCGTCCTAGGTGAGATTTGTGGGGAGTTTTTCTATTTATACTTCCAACAAAAAAGTCTCCAAAAGTCTACCAAGTTATAAATCTTCCAAAATTCATTCTCAATTGAATACCTCGTAACTTGTAGAGACTTCTAAAAAGTTTCAATTGAATACCTCGAGACTTTTAGAGACTTTTTAAAAGTCTCTAGAAGTCTCAATCGAATACACCTGACTTTTTAGGGAGTCTCTGAAATTCCCAATTGAATACACCTAAACTTTTATAGTCTCCAAAAGTCTCTAAAAGTCTCAATTAAATACACCCCCTAAGGGATGATAAGGGTTAAATTTGCAATTTCTCAAATTGCACTTTTCACTCTTTGGTGTAAATATGCAAATATCTCATTTCATTATAAAATTACACTTTTGTGCCTTGGGTAAATATGCAATTATCCCATTTTTATAAAATTGCACTTCAAATTTCCATAGTTCTATTTTAATTATAATCACTATAACATGTATACTATTAATTTAATTAAGGCACTAAAAAAAAATTTATTAAAAAACTTTCTAAAATATTAAAAATATTTGCTAGAAAATTTCGGGATGTTACATTATCCTCCACTTAAAGAAAATTTGTCCTCTAAATTTAAAACCTACCAAACAATTCTGGATATTTAATATTCAGATCTTCTTCGTGTTCCCAAGTTGCTTCTTCTGAGGCTTGATTTCTCCATAAAACCTTGACAAGTGGAATACGTTTTTTACGTAATTGTTTAACCTCTCGAAGTAAGATTTTCACTTGTATTTATTCATGTGTTAAATTAGTTTCTAGATCTATTTGCTTATCTGGTAATACATGTGAAGCATCTGGAACATACTTTCGAAGAGCATAGACATGGAATACATTGTGGATTCTATTCATTGAAGCTGGTAAGTTCTACTTATAGGCCACTTTACCAATCCTCTCTAAGATTTCAAAAGGACTCATATATTTTTCCAAATCTAAATACTCTTTCCATTGGTGCAACTTTCAGGAATACTTTGTCTCCAACTGCAAACTCTAACGGTCTCCTTCGTCTAGTGACATACTTCTTTTGATGATCTTGAGCCGTAGCAAGGCGTTGACAAACATTTTTACTACATCATTCATATTTCGCTCTAGTTCTGGTCCTAAAACCCATTTCTCTCCAATTTCATCCCAATGTATAGGCGATCTACACTTGCCACCATATAAAACCTCAAAAGAAGCCATTTCAATTGAAGACTGGTAACTATTATTATATGAAAATTCTATCAATGATAGATACTTGTTCCATTTTTCCAAAAAATATAAAGTACAAGCGTGTAACATATCTTTTAATATTTGAATGGTTCGTTCCGATTGGCCATTTGTTTGAGAATGGAACATTGTACTAAAGGATAGTCGAGTATCTAAAACTTGGTGTAACCCTTTCCAGAATGCTGATAAGAATTGAGGATCAAATATTGTTGATGTTGGTATACCATGTAAACGTGCTATTTCTTGAACATATAATTGAGCACATTGTTCAGAGCTAAAAGTGGTTCGAATAGGCAAAAAGTGTGCCGAATTAGATAGTCGATCCACTATAACCCAAATCGCATCATAATTCTTTTATGTTCATGGTAATCCTAACACAATGTCCATCGTAATCTTTTCTCATTTCCATTCAGGTATTTGCAAAGGTTGAAGAAGAGGGTATGTATTCTTGATTGGCACTTTAGTTAGTTCTCGATAATCAATACACATTTTCTTTGTTCCATCATTTTTCTTAACAAACAAGACTGGAGCAACCCAAGGAGAAAAACTTGGGCGAATGAATCCCTGATTTAGTAATTCTTGTAATTGTAGTTTCAACTCTTTAAGCTCTGCAGGTGCCATGCAATATGGGGTTTTTGATATTGGACGAGCTCTGAGAATTAGATCAATGGCAAAGTCAATTTTTCAATCAGGAGATAGTCTAGACAACTTTTCAGGAAAAACATCAGGAAATTCTCAAACTACTGGAATTTTATCTAAAGAGATTTCTGGTTTGATTTCAGTATTATAGGCATGTACCAAATATTCTTCATGCCCTTGTCATATCATTTTCCATGCTTTAATAGCTGATAAATGTTTGGGCATTCCTTGGAAGGCTACTAATTCACCATTTGATAAACGAAAAGTAACGATTTTCCTTGAACAATCTAGATTAACTAAACAATTAACTAATTAATTAAATTAAATAAATAAATAAAATACAAACTTACCTAAAGAAAAGGAGTAAAATAGAGGAGGGTCTCACCTCTACGTTCATCCCATATTTATAGGGGATGATAAGGGTTAAATATACAATTTTTCAAATTGCACTTTTAATTACCTTTATGGTAAATATGCAAATATCTCATTTCATTATAAAATTACACTTTTGAGCATTGGGCAAATATGCAATTATTCCATTTTTATAAAATTGTACTTCTAATTTCTATAGTACTATTTTGATTATAATCCCTATAACATGTATATTATTAATTAAATTAAGTCCCTTAATTTATTTTTTTAAATAAAAAACTTTCTAAAATATTAAAAATATTTGCTAAAAAATTTCGGGATGTTACATGTACTCAAACTCACGAAATTGTTTGTAGCTCTAGTATCCAACACTACTATTATGGTCTACCCTTTAATACCAACAGGAACGTACATCAACCCACGAATCTGTCCATCCGTCCTCTCAGGCAAGGTATTCACAAGTTGTAGACGATTGACTCGTGTAGAAATTTCTTCCTACGAATCACTTTTCTCCTCCATCACTAGAACAGTTAGTTCGCCAACTTAGGTCATTCCCTCAAGCTGCGATCCATTACAAATGAAATAGCCATTACTTTTGCTCTTTCTTTTGTTCTGGGACAATTCACCGTCCTTTGATTTAGAATTGTTAGAGTTCTTACCTTTCTTCTTGCCTTGGTATGAACCTGACTTCTTCCCATCTTGATCCTTCTTTCTATCCTTCATGTAAAACGAGCCAGCAAGCTTAAAATCCGTGAAGCAGTCCGCCTTGACAATTGCAG
Organism: Osmanthus fragrans; assembly: GCA_019395295.1. Classification (NCBI taxonomy): domain Eukaryota; kingdom Viridiplantae; phylum Streptophyta; class Magnoliopsida; order Lamiales; family Oleaceae; genus Osmanthus; species Osmanthus fragrans. Next base: position 19,710,558 of record CM033350.1, on the reverse strand, counting down.
ATGTGAAGTCTTTTACTCCTTGACATCTCAATTCAACACGTGCCCAAGTTTGCAGACCAAAATGAAGTTAAACAACTTACCTTTATCGGACATATTCTCAATATCAAGCAGCAACGATGTGAACTCTTTCATGTATTCCCAAACAGATCATGTCTGTTTCAAATTTCTAAGTGATTCCATTGCAATCCACGAAGTATTCGTGGGCTGGAATTGATCATTCAATTACTTGGTCAGAGTTTCCCAACCAACAATCTTTCGTCTTCCAACACTTTCATCATCCCAAAACCTTGTACATTACCATATCTTTGCATCACCAGCAAGATACAGACTTGTAATATTTACCCATTCTTTTGTAGGAGTATTGGCAGTATTGAAGTATTGTTCTATCCCACAGAAAATTCCCTGACTCCTTGGCATTACGGTGCCAGAAAATGCCTTCGATTTGGGAACCTGAATTTTGGAAGTGTTGAGATTCATTGAAAACAACGACAGTAAAAGATTAAGAACACGAGAAGAAGATAATCACACGCACAATAATTATGTAGTCAGTTGCAGAGGGTTTTATTTCTTGAGAAATCACAAAACGCCCCACACTAGTTCCTGAAACATGCTGATATTTTGTATGTACAGCCACACAACCCAAAAAGAATAAAAAATACATATAGTGCAACATAGCTGTAACCTAATAACAAAAAAGAAGACAGAAACCCTAATGATACTTGGACTTGGACTTGGACTTGGACTTGGACTTGGCCTGACTTGATCTAGGCTCCACACAAAAGGCCCGACAATTCTCCCACTTAAAGACTAGCTCAACCAATGCATCAGTCATCACCATCTGCTTCAAAAAATATCCTCCATCTCTACAACTAATAGCCCCTGCCTTCAGGCCAACTGAAGTTATGCATAACTTCAGTTCCTCAAGTGTAACACCATTTGTCAACATATGAGCAAGGTTCTTGCTCCCATAAATTTTTTCAAGTATCAATTGACCATCATCAAGTAAAGGCCAAATGAAATGATACCGGATCTGAATATGCTTAGTCCTGGAATGAAATGCCGGATTCTTGGCAAGGAATATGGCACTCTGACTATCGCTGTAAAGAGTACCCTTCTGTTTCATTTTGCCCAGTTCCTCCAAGAAGTTTTATAGCCAGATCGTCTCCTTTGAAGCTTCTGACACTACAACATACTCAGCTTCTGTAGTAGATAAAGACACTGTCTTCTGTAGGTTAGAACCCCATGACACGACAGTATTACCTAAAGTGTAAACAAAGCCAGTGGTGCTCTTTCTACTATCAGCATCTCCGACTAAATTAGCATCAACAAAACCTCGTAACTCCAGACTTTCTCCGGTAAAACACAGACACGCTTTTGTGGAGCCTTTTAGGTACCTCAAAATCCATTTCAGAGCCTTCCAATGTTGTCTTTCGGGGTTACTCATGTATCTACTTACAACTCTCACTGCATGGGCGATATTTGGTCTTGTGCAAATCATAGCATACATTAGAGAATCGATAGCTAAAGCATAAGGAATCTTATCCATGTAGTCATGTTCTTCCTTTGTTTTAGGTGACTGATCTTTGCTAAGTCTAAAGTGACTTCCCAACGGTGTGCTGACTGATTTGGCTTGGTCCATGTTAAATTTGTTGAGTACCTTCTTCACGTACTCAGCCTGTGAAAGTCACAACATACCCTTGACTCTATCTTTGATGATCCTAATATCGAAAATTTGTTTGGTAGCTCCCAAATCCTTCATTGCAAATTATCTTGACAACACCTTCTTCAGATTATTGATCTCATCAATGCTAGACCCTACAATGAGTATATCATCCATATATAGCAACAGAATGATATAATAGTTGCCAAAATGCCTGATATAACAACAGTGATCTTCCTGACATCTGATATACCCTGAGCTACACATGAAGTTGTCAAATTTTTTGTACCACTGTCTGGGAGCTTGTTTCAAACCATACAAGCTCTCTGTTAGTTTGCAAACCAAATTCGTTTTGCCTTGAACTGTGAACCCTTCAGGCTGGTGCATACAGATGTCTTCATTTAGATCCCCATGAAGAAAAGCTATTTTCACGTCTAATTGTTCAAGATGCAAGCCTCCAGTAGCAACCATTTCCAACACTAGCCTGATGATCGTGATCTTTACCACAGGAGAGAAGATCTCGGAGTAGTCAATGCCATTTTTCTGCTGAAAGCCTTTTACAACGAGCCTTACCTTGTACCTCTTGCTACCATCGTGCTCAATTTTTACACGGTACACCTACTGGTTGTGCAAAACCTTCTTCTCAGGTGGAAGTTCTGTCAACTCCCATGTCTGATTTCCTAGTAGAGAATCTATTTCATCGTTCATGGTCAACTCCCACTTGTTCGAATTTTCATCTTGCAAGGCTTCTTCATAACTTTGCGGTTCTCCACCGTCTATCAACAAAATGTAATTCATTGTGGGTGAAAATCGTTGTGGGGGTCGAATAGTCCTAGTAGACATCCGAATTGTAGCTTCAGGTGTAGATGATTTTGAATTTGGCTGTGGAATAATAAGAGCGGTTGCACTAGGCTCACTATCATTGTCACTCATGTTTCTACATTGCACTATGACCTTTGGAAGGTCATCTAAACTCACGAACTTAGATTGTTGAGGAATTGTATCAGCAAGTGTGCTAGACTTGTCCTTGTACATAGCTTTCTCATTGAACACCACGTTTCTACTCCTAATGATCTTTCGACTCTGTTCATCCTGGAATCAATAACCAAATGCCTCGTCCTCATAACCAATAAAATAACATTTTATTGATTTATCTTCAAGTTTGCTGTGAGCATTAGAATCAACAAGAACGTAAGAAACACAACTAAAAGTTTTTAGGTGGGAAAGCTTAACCTCTTTTCTGCTCCAGGCCTCCCCAGGTAGTCCATACTCCAATGGGACCGATGGTCCACGATTGATCAGATACACTGCATCTGCCCAGAATGTAGGTGGTAGCCCAGCGTGCAGCCTCATACTTCTAGCACGCTAATTGATGGTTCTATTCATGCGCTCAACGACTCCATTTTATTGTGGAGTCCCAGGGATGGTTTTTTCCATTCTGATATCGTGATCTACGCAGTATTCCTTGAATCCTCCATCAATATATTCTCCACCATTGTCAGACTTAAGCATTTAAGCTTTAGGTTTATTTCTTTCTCAACTAGGGCCTTTCATCTTTTGAACACATCAAATAAATCAGATTTAAATTTCAGAAAATAAACCCATATCTTTTCTGCTATGATCATCGATGAACGTGACATAGTATCGAAAACCTCCAAGAGACGCCACTGGAGAGGGTCCCCATACATCTGTGTGTACAAGATCTAGCTTTCCTGATTTTATAGCTCTGCCAGTCTTCAAGAAATTGACCTTCTTTTGCTTCCCAAATATACAGCTCTCACACATGCCCAGATCAACTAACTTCAGCTCTGGTAGCTTGCCTTTTGACAGAAGTTCCTTCATGCCTTTCTGACTCATATGGCCAAGCCTACAATGTGACAACTCTGCGGTGCTCTCTACAACAGTGGTAGCAATAGTGTTACTAGAACTGTCAGTCATGTATAGAGTACCAGTCTTCCTGCCTCGAGTTAGTACTAGTGCTCTTTTAGTAACCTTCTAGGTGCTATTTGAGAACATTACTGAGTGACCGGAGTCATCGATCTCTCCTACAGAAATTAAATTTTTCTTCAACTCGGGAATGTGTCTGACCTTCTGCAAGGTCCACACATTCCTGCTAGGAAGTGCAATGTCAATATCTCCAATTCCCACAACGTTCAATGCTTGTCGTCGGCCAAGTACACTTTTCCAAAATCACCAACAACGTAGTTTCTCATGATCTCCCGATGAGAAGAGGTGTGAAAGAATGCTCCTGAATCCAGTATCCAGTCATCAACAGAGCTGTGAACTGCAAGTAGTAACGCATTTTATATTTCTTTGGTTACTAAGTTCACGCCCTCACCATCTGTCTTCTTCGAATTTCTGCAGTTTTTCTTTATGTGACCAATTTTTCCGTAGTTCCAGCAGGTTGTCTGTTGTCCAGGCTTTTATTTGTTCCTACTCATGTTCCTTGACATTGATCTTCCTCTGTTTGTGTTCCTATCGTGTGACCTCCCACGAGCATCAACATTCAAAGCGAAACCTAATCTCAAGGTCTCACCAGAGTCCCTCATGTGCACCTCCTCAGCCAAAATTAGATCACGAATATCATCATATTTTAATTTCGTCTTACCAATAAAGTTACTAACAGTCATTCTCATGGCTTCCCAACTATTTGGCAGTGATGCCAACAATATTAGAGTTCGAATCTCATTATTAAATTCAATTTCAACAGCTGATAATTGATTAGTGATGGTATTAAACTCATTCAGATGTTGGGTGACAGACGAACCTTTTGCCATTTTCAAATTGAATATCTTTTTCATCATATGCACCTTGCTGTTAGCAGATGGTTTTTCATACATACCTGACAAAATCGTCATGAGAGCTATAGTAGTCTTCTCTTTGGTAACATTGTGTGCAACTGATCTCGAAAGGGTCAACGGAATGACTCCCAGAACCTGTCGATCAACAGGTTCCAATCAGCATCCACCATGTTGTCCGATTTCTTCTCCATTAGTGGAAGATAGAGTTTCTTACTATAGAGGTAGTCTTCTATCCACATCCTCCAGTATCCATAATCTGTGCCATCGAAATTCTTAATACTAAATACTTTCACTTCTTCTCCAGCCATCGTTTTTTCTCTCAGAACCGAGCCCAGCTCTAATACCAGTTGTTGAGATTCATTGAAAACAATGACAGTAAAAGATTAAGAACACGAGAAGAAGATAATCACATGCACAAGAATTATGTAGTCAGCTGCAGAGGGTTTTATTTCTTGAGAAATCACAAAACGCCCCCACTAGTTTCTGGAACACGCTGATGTTTTGTATGTACAGCCACACAGCCCAAAAAGAGTAAAAAATACATATGGTGCAACATAGTTGTAACCTAATACAAAAAAGAAGACAAAAGCCCTAATGATACTTGGACTTGGGCTGACTTGATCTGAGCTCCATATAAAAGGCCCAACAGGAAGAACCCAAAGAATCTTGTCCAGCAAGACCGAAGTGAGGTCACTTTCAAAACTATCAAACTTAACTCTCATGTTGTCCGCAAACAGCATCATATCACTCATTATTGATGTCTGTTTTTCATTCATATCTTTCATAAAAGCTTTGAACTGGCATGGAAAACCCATTGATTATGTGCCTACACTGCAAGATTTACCGCATCGTCAGTCATGGGTACACCAATGAAATCTTTCAGCGTTCGAACCCGATCTAGGAGATTTTAGTCCGTCATTCTTCACGAAAAATATGTTATAACCGTGCTCTGATACCACTTGTTATAAGGTAAATTTTTCCTCATATGGCACAAAGTTTCGTACTCAGTCAACCCTCGAAAACACTCAAATTTATTTGATCAACGAAGAAGCGCAATGTTTTATGAATGTTACAAAATATGTAAACGACCATATGAAATACTGTGATACATCCCACTCTTTTATAGTTAAAGTCAAGGAATTATTTAGTCAAAGTCAAAGCCAAAAAAGGACTTAAATTTTCATGGGCTCTAATTTGTAATTGCTAATACTTAAAAAGGGCCAAATGATATAAAAAGGAATCATGGGATTTAGTTTCTAATATGATAAATGAGATGACTAAATATTATATTAAATGAAGGTTGGGGACTTGAATTAAAATTGTAATTATATTATAGTTATCTATTAACTTAGAGGATAATGATCCATTTTCATCCTATTTTGGAATATATATATTAAAGAAGGAATAGTTGTCGGATTGGTTTTTCATTCCTTATTTCTCCTTATTTTCAAGAAGTAAGTAAAAATTATGTTAATTGAATTTTTAAGGTTTAAGGAAAATTGGTCATATTTGAAGTTTAGCAAGAATTAATGATTATTGATATGTATTTGAGGCATTAAACAACAAGAGTAATATATATTAGAAGATTAGTGTTTAAGTGCAAGAAATGTGAAATGAGTTTGTAAATTAGAGCTTGAATCTTTTTATTTATTGAGTGTATATGATATACAACACTTGATTTATGATGTATTATACTGAGACATGGATGTGAGGCTGGATTTTGGTATTTTTAATTAATTTTCGTGCAAAATTCATGTACCGGTGTTGTTTTTGAAAGCTTGTCCAAAAAGTGCTATTTCTGTCAATCGGATTGGAGACAACAATAAACAGACATTTGTGTGACATTTCAATAAACTGGAAATATAGTGCTAGTTTTGTCAATCTTGTGATTTTCTTGGAAATTTTATTATGAAACCAAATTAAGTGTAAATATTAGGGATTATGTGCTAAAATATTGTATATAATGAAGTATATTTTGTTATAATTGGGATTGAAAATAAAAGATATCTAGTTCTTAATGGTAAATTCTTATTTTTAATGGTAGGAAAAATGATTAAGGCACCTTGATAAAGAGAGATGATTTTTTGTTTCAAGTATGATGTGTCATACTTGGTATTTGAATGTGAGGAGGTGACGAGAATGATTGGAATCACGATCAATCTGTAACTTGGCGAGTGGAAAATTTTAAATATTTCTAAATGTGGATAAAATGATTATACTATTACATTATGTGCAATTATGTGAATTAATTCTTTAATTACATGATTATTATGAAAGATTCTTTCAGTATGATATATGTGGAATTTCAACGATTGTATATGGATTATTTGTGAATTGGAATGTAAGACATGTAATATTGAGATTAATAAAAAAAGTAGCCGCGAATATATATTTCTTCTAGTTCACTAAGGGGTATTGGCCGTGGATGGAGAGGTATTGACCGTGTACAGATAATTCACTGAGAGGCTTTATCGTCTTTGAGAATTGATTACGATAGATCTTTAAAACCCACATATATTCACTGAGGTGGCCTGAGGCCCATGCTGGGAGTACTTAGCCTGAACGATACTCTACACGAGTATGACCATATTAAAGATTTCAGTCAGAGGGTACATTTTTGGTGGATTTTCCATTACATTTGATGTGATGAGATTATTTGATGGACATCAGCTCATGATTATATTATGACTATGAGATGATATTTTATAGCGCTACGAGCATGTCTCACATTATTATTATTATTATTATTATTATTATTATTATTATTATATACAGTTAATAATGTGAATTGTTTAATTATGTGAACTCGATTTTCAGTAAAAATGTATAAATGAGAAAGTATAATTATTTTTGAACTTCTCCACTCACTAAGCTATCAACTCATATATTTTTCCATAATTTTTCCTATAGGTAGCAATTGGTTCTTTATAGTTGGAGGAACCTGATGATTTCAAAGTGATAGTCACACAACATATTGAGTGATATGATTTATATTGATAAAGCACAAAGAAGTTATTTTGGGCCCATTGCATTATTTGTTTTCCATGCGCATCTTATTTAGCGCATATTTAGTAGTAAATCATAGTCAGTCTTGGTGGTGGATCTGACATCTAATCACCATCTGTCATCAGTGTACATCACATTTCGGATCCACTAAGGTAATTCGAAACGAGTCGTGTTATACAAGAATACCTTTCCCCTTTTATTATCACAATAAAAGACAACTCACCAAATTAAGAAAGGAACACAACAATGCACTCTATACCTTGTGCCTAATGCTTTAAGAGTTTATATAAAATTCGTATGGTTGACACCTCCAGCCATTAAAGCCAAATTTCAAATGTTTCCTACCAAGCAAGATGCCTGAAAACTATTCGAACATGGCAAGTAACCAACCTGCCTACAAAAACTACTTTGCACATGTCAAATCCTTGACATATAATTGTTGAAAGTAGCCGCCTCAGTGAAGTCCATCCAACTAGCTTTGAACACTTCCACCAATTGATTTTCAGGCTTGTATGCCCCGACTATAGGTTGTGTTTTTTCCGAAGGGCAACTTAGCTAAATGCCTTGCACCGAATATTCCCAAAAATGCACTTGATCGAGCACATCTCAAACATGGCTTCGACATAAGAGCAATGCATTGCCCATGTCTTAGTCATTTTAGCACTTGCAACCATCAAGGGGTAACAAGTATACATAGTGGTGGAGCTAGGATATTTTATTTGGGTGGGCAAAAATTATATAGCAAAATAATTATAAACAATATAACAAAGTAACACTACATTATTATAATTGTTCCCGACTTGTTTTCAAGTCTTGAAAACGTCGTATAATTAAATCATTATCAATTTTAATAAATGTATCCTTCTTAATATATACAACTAAACTATCATTCAATTACTGATCTCCAATTTGATTGCGCAATCGAGTTTTGGCAAGATTCATTGTAGAAAATGTCCTCTCAATAGTAGCAGTAGCAACAGGTAGAATCAATGTTAATGTCACAAGCATATATATCATTGGGTTTACTTCATTTTTCTTCATCACATCCAGCTTCTTTGCAAGATCACTAAAACCCCATAATCCTCTAATGTTTTCATCCGTGTACATATCAAAAATATATGTTTCAAGTTGATCATCAAGTGCAGAAAAATCTGTTAGTGAAAAATCTTTGGGAATAGTCACCAAATCGAATTAGTTTGTTCTTGTCGAATGTAGAAAATGAATCATCTGGACACAAACATGCTACACAGAGGCATAATTCACTGTTTTCCTCGGAAAATGATCATTAACTCTTGAAGTTGCATATCAATGACGTCATAAGAAGTAATCCACATGCAAGTGATGTAACTTTGTCATTTCTAGAGTATTACACAGTGAATGACCAGGAGGTATACATGTAGCATCCATGTTAGGAGCATTAATATGCTGCTTTTGACAGAATGAAAAAATTGTTTCAAGAAAAAAGCCTCATCCATTGTCCCTCATTGCTTGAAGTTGCTCTTTAAATTTTTTATTAATCTCATGGCATTGATAGTATCCCGATCCTTCCTTTGTAATACCTTTTGACAATTCATTTGAGATTCATGAGATTGAGACTAAATGGAAAGTCAAATCTTACTATCAAGGCCAATAAATTACGTGCTTCGGCTTTTTTTCCTGAACTTGGAACATCCTGAGCAATTATTTCAAAGAGATCATGTAGGTGAAATTTTTTTAATCAAGTTAATCAAAGAATTATAGCAACCAACATGCATCACTTGAATGCTTTTAGGTTGTTTGTTGATTAAGGTCTCGTCCACTTGATAATTCACCATGATTGAGCACTCCAACAATTTGAAGTCTCTGCTTTTCTTGAAGAATATCATATCGTTTAACTGATCCTCCAAAAACATTCACTGCTCTATCAACCAAATCAAAAAATGCTTCAATTTCTACATGCTTGTTTGCTAGAGCAATAAGAGCTTGTTGAAATTGATGAGCAATACAATGAATGTAAGTACATTTATAATCACAACACTAAATTGGCAAAATGTGAGTATCTCCACATTTCTTCCTTTGCGGCTAATTATTTCGCCTTGTGTTTGCCATACAAATAAGCAACTATGGCTAAATTACATGGCACATATGAATAAGCAAATTAATAAATTTAAGGCCTAGTACATTATGCATCAATGTTTGTACTTTAATCTTCTATATAGAATAAAAAGCCTTCCTTTTTATCTCTTCAACTAAATCAAAACCATAAATATAGTGGAAAAATAGCAGAAAGGGACAAATAGTCACAAAAATAAATCAATTCAAATGCCTAATGCACCGACTCGTTGAAATCACATTTTCAAAAGAAATACACCCAATAGAATAGAAATCAAAAGATGTTGAAGAAAGTATAACTCATTAGCAGTCGAAGGTGGAAGATGTCGAAGATCGACACTCGACCGTCAATTGGAATAGAAATGGTAAGATATTTGAGAATGAGAAAAAATGTACGGGCAGCCACGTAAGGTTGGGAGAAAAATCTTGCATATCTCTATTAAATAGTTCATTTTCCTTTTTTATTTTTTAATCTAAAAAATCAAAAAATAAATGGGTGGGCCCTTGCCCATGAGTGCCTCCGTCCTTGGCTATACATCTTCTCAAATCTAGAGGGTGGAACATGATCTATTCAATTTGTTGTTGAGGAAATTATAGTGTTGTTTACTGAATTATATTGCCGTATTACCTGTATAGAGAAAGAGAGAATCACTACAACAAAATTGGTCTCTTGCAACACTCAAAAGGCAATATTCGTGAATTGAGTGTTGCTATAGGAGTCTATCACAACATTTTAATAAGTGAATGTTGTCATTGATTAATTTTATTGAGCTTTAGCAACATTTTTTAATTGCATGTTGCCAATATTATCTTTTGCAACGTTAATTGAATGTTGCGAAAAGTTTCATTTTTTTTTTGTAACATTTAATGAATATTGGTTAAATCTAGTTCCATGACCATGTCCAATGACTATTACTAAAACTCTTAATATATGATTTGCAACGTTTATTGAATATTGCGAAAGTTTCACTTTTTGCAACGTCTGTGACTGTTGCAAAAAGTTTCATTTTTTCCAACGTTTATTGAACATTGTTAAAATTTTGTTCTATAGCAACATTCAGTATATATTACTGATATTGTTACTATATAACCTTTTGCAACAATCATTAAATGTTGCAAAAACTTTTATTGTTCGCAACGTTTTCTGAAAGTTGCTAAAAGTTTTTTTTACAACATTTAATGAATGTTGCTAAAAGTGTGTTTTGAAATAAGGATTTGCAACATTTATTCCTTGTTGCAATAATAATAATAATAACTGAGCACAAGTTTATTTCAATCAATCCTACCAAATAATTAAAAATTATTTTAAAATTTTAGTTTACAAAAAACAAATCCTAAATCCTAAATAAATAAAATATAGAATAAATTGAAAAATTGCAATGATAAAATTCTGTTGATAATACAAAAAAATATGCTGAAATATATTAAAACATTTCGACCTAAAACTAGAAAATTTCAGTGGGAAAAATATATTAAATAATAGAATAATTATTTCTAGTAAAATATAAAAATTTAACTAACAACAAAATTATAGATTAAATTATTCTATATACTATCGATAAATGTACTTATAATTAATTTCGTCAATTTGAAAAAAAAAAAAAAAAAAAAAAATAGTACAAATTAAAAGAAAAAAATTGAAAACAAGAGAAGGAAATGGAATTGAGATTTGCTTAAAAAACCTAGTCAACCATAATGTTTGGTAAAATAACCAATATCAATACTTTTTGTTCAAGAGGTCTATAGTTTACTTGATCATGTATTAAAAGTCTTAAATACCTTTAAATTGAAATCACTAACATGCCCAATTTGGAGATTAATATTTACTAAATCCCTAAATCTCTTTCATTCTAAAGTTTCCAACCCCATTTTCACCATATTAAACCCACCTTCAAATCCAACTTTCGTATTCTTCTTCATATGCATTATTCTTACTTACAATTAATGATTATATTTTGAAGTTTCTTTTATTTGAACCAAAGACAAATCAAATAGTGCAAATTTTGGAAGTGTTTTAGCAAGAATCGATTTCAAACAGTTGAAGGTATGCTTTATAAATTGAAAATTAATGATTTCTTGTTATTTTCTAGTTGTATAAATAAATCAATTGGGTAAGCAAAATTCGTTGTGAAATATAAAAACGAAATGGTGCCGTTTTTCAGTAGTTGGATGCCTTTTTTTGTAGTTAGGTGCCATTGTAATGTGACGGTGGTGGTATTGATATAGTTGTTTGTAAAGTAGTCATTTCTCCATTCTTTTATAGCAGTTTATTATTTTAAACAAATTTAAACGGTATATACACAATTTAAAATTTGTTATGTAATAATATGGGTTGCATTTTGTTCGTTTTTGAAGTTGTATTATATAGTATTCAGTTTTGATAATTAATGGAGTAATATATTATATATTTTTTGTTGAATTACATATATGGACTCTGGTGCAATGATTGTCATTTATTATTTTGTTGAATTTGACAAGAGTGATCAATGTGTATGGATTTGGAAATGGATAGGGGATGATGAAGACACCGCAACAAATATTTTTGTATCAGAAACTATTTCATATACGAAGTTGTATGATGAAGTCCGAAAAGCAGTTAAGGTTGATGTCGTTATGTATGAAATCGAGATGAAATTTCTTATTCCTGGCATGAACAAAATTATCAGTTCCGCCAATGAAGATTACTTGCGATATGGATGTTAATTGGTTTTTCTCTTTGCATGACCAAGTTCCAATTTGTGTAACCCTTGTGGAAAATGATTATGGTGATCAACAAGACATGAAGTTTGATACGGTAAATGTTTAGGAGAATCATGAATACAATTCAAACATTGTTGTGGATATTGTGGAAGACATGGATGAATTGAGTATGAAAAAGATAAGTCCGATGACAATTATATGCAACCGTTGTCTCCATTTAATCAAAATTGTGAAAACGATTGTGTGAACTTTACAAGTGATGATTATTGGGATGGCGTGGAAGTAGTGTATGGCAACTACATAGATGAATCTCATGTGAGAAATGAAGACAATGTTACTCATAATACACCTTTTACATTAGTAAATGAGATTATTGGCATTTCACAAATTGCTGCTTGTCCTAATCCTTGTGGAACATCAGTTAGGATTCCTGGTGCCAATGATGTGCACGTTGGCCAAAATTTTCGCAACAAGAAGGATCTCCAGGCATCACTACAAATGCTTGCTATAAGAAACTCTTTTGAATTTTAGGTCACTAAGTCAAATAAGAGTACATATGTAGTAGTTTATGTTGAGGAAATTTGCAAATGGCATTTGCGGGCAATACGGTTGAAGGAAAGTGACGAATTTGAAATTAGAAAGTATTCATGTTATCATAATTGTTCATTGGATATTTGCCACAAAGATTATAGATAAGCTAGTTGTTGGATGATTGGAAAACACATCATGTCGAAGTTTGAGGATCCCAACATTATATACAAATCTTCGAACATTCAAAATGGATGCATGTCATTTTTGATAAATTGTGATGGTTTTGATAAGTTAAGAATGGTTGGATTTTAATTGTTCAATTTAATCTTTACATTGTCATGATTTGTTTTATTAATTCTAATAGCTATTTCAATTTTTTTTTTTATAAATATGACAGCATTATTGTTTGTTTATACCAAAAGGACATCTGGTCATTTTAAATGTATGAGTTCCATTTCTACTCATTTCATGTTCATTTCTGTTCATTCACGTTTGTTTAGAATAGATAAATGTTAATTGTTCAATTTAATGTTTACATTATAATGTTTTTTGATAAATTATGATAAATGTTTCAATCGGACTCCTTGATTAAAATGACAGCAGCATTATTTATTTAGACCAAAATGGCATCTGGTCGTTTTAAACGTATGGGTGCGTTTTTACTCATTTCGTGTTCGTTTCGGTGCATTCAAGCCCGTAATTACTTAAAAGTTGAAGGATGAAAGTTTTAACTACATTTCGACATTACGGTCAACATATTTGTCCAGACTATAGTGAGTCATTCTATAATTCGGTTAGAAACTACACACACTTCCCTTGACAATAAAGAAAAATGTTACTGAAAAGTGTGGTATGCATAACATAGCACGTGTAGTCGTTCAATGTTTACAAGACATGTATGACATTTCAAACAACGTTGTACTAGTTTCAGAGTAAAATCGATACCTCCTAACCCAAAATGGTAACTGGTCATGTTAAACGTGTGGGTGACGTTTCTACTCATTTCGTGTTCGTTTCAACGTATTCAAGCTTGTAATCACTTAAAAGTTGAATGATGAAAGTTTTAATTACATTTCGACATTACGGTCGACACATTTGTCCAGACTATAGCAAGTCACTCTATAATTCAATTGGAAACTACCCACACTTCCCTTGACAATAAAGAAAAACAAAACTATAAAGTGTGGTATGCAGAACATAGCACGTGTAGTCGTTCAATGTGTACAAGACATGTATGACGTTTCAAGCACCGTTGTACTAGTTTCGGAGTAAAATCGATACCTCGTGACCCATAACGGTATCTGGTCATTTTAAACATGCGAGTGACATGTCTACTCATTTTGTGCTCGTTTCGATGCATTCGAACCCGTATTCACTTAAAAGTTGAAGGATTGAAGTTTTAACTATATTTCAACATTACGGTCGACACATTTGTCCAGACTATAGTGAGCCACTCTATAATTCGGTTGGAAATAAAGAAAAACATAACTGGCAAGTGTAGTTGATCAGTTTGTACAAGACATGTATGACGTTTCAAACACCGTTGTACTAGTTTGGGAATGAAATCGATACCTCATGACCTAAAACGGCATCCAGTCATTTTAAACGTATAGTTGCGTTTTCGTTTTATGGGTGCCATTTTTTCTAATTCAATGTTAAGTTCACATAATTTTTTGTTCATTGAACCCAGACAAGTTATCTATGATATTTCAATATTTCTCATCTGTTCCCTAATCAATTATAAAAGCCAATACTAACGAGACAAAATCAGCATCTCAGTCATATATCATCCAGCCACGTAGATATGAAAAATATACAAAGAAAACAATTATGGATCGAAATACATAGCAAAAACTTCAGCAGCTAGTTTCTTCCTCCAACATTCAATCATATCATCATATATAAGTTTCACGTCTAATCTGACCGACAAAAGTTCTATAAACTTGATAGCGTATATCTGTAATCTCCTCTACAAAGATATTTGTAATAATAAATATATGCACTATCAAATCAATGAAAATATATAAAATGTGAAATATAGATTACTTACGCATTATTTTATTGTGGAACGTCTACATGTCGACGCCAATCAAACTTCTTCAGTGGATAGTTTTCACCAAATAACAAACTTTCCTTCATCATTCTAGAAATCACCTTCACAATTGGACACATTACTCTTTGCAATTTTCTAAAACGTGTGCAACTCTTCATGTTATCATATACTTATATAGTTCGCTCGACAATGTCCACTTTAAGTGCAATCTAGTGCTTCATTTCTACATTGCAAGGAATCTACAACGATGTACAAGAATCTCATCGTTTGCTTCTGTCCGGACTTTTACCATCTATATATCTTGACAATTTTTCAACCATTTAAAGTCTTGTATTGGCTTTTTTCTTTCTTATGCAGCTCAAAATATTCAAACTTCTTGTTGCACATGTGTTTGTATTTGTGCCCTCATCAAGTACAATGCTATGTCAATGTGCTGCAAATGTATAAAACCATTTGAGAATGAAATAAAGTAAGAACAGAATATAGAACG
This sequence comes from Osmanthus fragrans, assembly GCA_019395295.1. Lineage (NCBI taxonomy): Eukaryota > Viridiplantae > Streptophyta > Magnoliopsida > Lamiales > Oleaceae > Osmanthus > Osmanthus fragrans. The sequence goes on along the minus strand of CM033350.1, from coordinate 19,695,226 downwards.
TTAAAATACTTACATCACTACTGAGCCATCCAAATTGCTTCTAAATCTCTACGAAAAACCTTTTTAGCTTTGTAAACAATATCATTTTCACATGTTCACTACATAAACAAATAACATAAGAATATATATTGCAACTTCACAAAAAATAATTACACTAAGAATAGTTACCTGTCAGGTGCATTAACCAACCAATTCCCTAAGTCATATGCCTTAGTCGGATCTAGCTCTCGAAATGGGTCAAATGCGTTGACATTTTCAAGCTTCCTCATTTTCTTTGGATTTATAAATGGAGATCAAAGAACGAGTGACCTTTTCTTAACTCTCATCCCGCGTCCATTCTAATTTGAGTCATTGGACTCATCTTCTACCACTGTAGGGATGGACTCCACTAGATCACCATGTGATAAAGAATCCATTGGTTTATAGGTATCTATCTCTTCCACGTGAGTTCGATCATCATTCAACAAATATGTTGCTTGTATTTGCTCATTTTCCACTTCGATGGGATTTGGACATTCGTTCACATCAACTACTTGTTTTGGTTTATTGCCATCTACCAACAATTTTTTTTCTTCGACGTGAACTGGTTCATTTACAAACAAATTATCTGCTACTTGTCTCTGTTCACTGCCATCTTCATTCTCATCATTTTTCACTTCTACCGGAATTGGATTCTCATTTACATCATGTGGCTTCCAGTATTCATAAATCCACTACGAAGAGGAGAGTGATATACAAAAGGTGTTGACAGGTTAAAATTATTCATCCACTGCAAAACAGATGACACCTTCTCGTCAATTTGTCTCACAAAAAAGTAACACAATCAAACCTTTGATCTATATAAGAACGCATCGCATCCATCGCATTTCATTTTTCCTCACTAAAGTCTCTACTATCTGTACTAATTGCATTCTCAATTCCTGAGAGAACTCATCTCTAGATGGATAAAGAGATGGCTATGTTGTAGACGGTCCTGAATGAAATGTATGAGCATCTGTAGAAATAGGTGGCCTACGAAAGGAAGATGGATACCAAGGAGATGTAGAGGCATTAGGAGACTAACAAGTTTGCTGAGGAAAATCAACACGAATGGACGAATCTGCTCCATTTACATTGTCCACAAAGATATCAATTGTTGGATCCTTTGCTTCATCCCTGCATTGATGAATCTTCATCCAATATGCTTTAGAAGCCTCTTACAGTGTGCAATGAACAACAATCTATATAAAAAATGTGAGGTCCACTTAGCTTTCATAAAGTAAACTATATATTTTAACATAGATTTATAATATATTTACATTTGGTTCGTCTAGACTTGCACAAATATCCATGGAGTTAGGCATTCCATCGACATATTCTAGGGAGGTCAGCCTCATCTAAATTGTCAGCATATCTCCGTCCAATAGATGGTATGGCTTCATAGGCCCAAATTTGCATAAGTTTCAAAAATATTACAATCTAAATAAAATGAATAATAAATTGTAATTTTAAAAGCATTACCTGCAAGACGAGTGGTAATCCATAAACTGAATACAGATATTTCTCATTATTTATCAAGTATGACTTCATAAATAATCTCCAGTCTCTCATGAATACATCTATTGTGCGGCCAAAAGCCTTTCTCCTCCAAGGATAACTATTAAAAGCCTCTAAGTCATCAACCATTGACAAGTGTTCTAAATTTTTGTATGTGTAGTTTTCTTTGAGCAGTAGTACCGTTTCGAAAATATATACAAGCCCAATCGTGTACTTGTCTTCCATGCACACTTTGCGACTTTCAATAGTTTCATTTAAATTGTACATTGTTATGCCTTTCTTGCACTTTTTAAAGTGTTTCTTCACCAATCTATCATTAGTCACAATATGGGGCTCCAACAAAGGCTTCTCACTAGCTCTTAACCCCATTATCAATGAGAACTCGTATAATGAAAATCGTGTTGGCTTACCACCAATTGAAAACTATATCTCATTTTGTTTTTTGGTTACAATCATTTTCATTACAAGTTGGTGGACTAGCTGGGCTGAAAAAGCTCTACTCTTCATTCGATATAGTTGTCCAAAACAAGATTCAATCAGTATTTCTTGATGAACATCATCTAACATTTCCCGAACATAGTCAAGTTTTTGAAGGAAACACTTCTGTGAAGGCCTGCATTTAATTCTATCTTCAATGGGAATAACATACTCAAATGAGCGTTCCATTTCTGTAATGAAAAACATAAAATGATCGTGTTAAGTTATCAGTGAACAAATATGAAGATTTTATTGTAATGCTAAGTGCTACTTAGTAAAATCCATTTTCAAAAAAGATAAACGAAAAGGTAACATTTTCAGAATTACATAAATAGCAGTGTGCCATTTTCAAAACTAGATAAACTTCAAGGTGCCACTAAGAAGTCAAATAGGAATTGATAGATCTATATTGGTTGAATTCTGAAGATACGATCAATCAGATCACGGATAAGTTTTGAAATTGGCTAATAAGCATACTTATATTGATATACACGTGCTATTTGCTTGGAACACATTTTAGTATAAAAATGGAGTAATTAACTAGTGATAAAAAGTATATCAGGCATCATATTATAATCAAGCATTCTGATAAAATATAGGCTAGGGGGGAGAGAGAGAGAGAGTACATGTCCAAACATCATATTAACAACTCTCTTAATCTAGGATATGTAGCTAATGAAAAATATTCAAATTATTTAACTATTGTCTTAATGCATGCTACGGTGTAACATGAAACATTGAATATTGGCATTGTTCTTTATCTGAAATGAGTGTAGAACAAATAAATCAACTTTTTCATATGATATCCGAATTAATGCCCTGTTTGATAACACATATTTTTCATGGAACTAAGAAATTTTTTTCCATTTTCCAACTTTTTGCATGTTTTGATAACCTTTTTCTTGGCAATTGGCTTTCCATCTTTGCCTCACGTGACCTTGTTTTCTTTGTTTTTGTTGAATTTGCTTTCCCATCTTTTAGGTGGTTTTTGGTTTTCCATCTTTTTTTTTTTTCTTTTTTTGGCAATAGAAACAAATTCTATCCAAAAAAAAAAAAAAATATCCTTTTAATTAACAATTTTCATGTAAAACAAAGCCAAACGAATACCAAAAATTTTTCACATTTTTTTTAATTTTGGCAATCCAAACAAATTTTATCCTCAATTGTAAGAAATTATATCCCTTTAATTGACAATTTTCATTAAAAAAAAAAAAAAACCAAACTAACATCAAAAGATAGAAAAAATTCAACATTTTCTAGGTAGAAAATTATACCAATCAAACAAATTAATTGACAATTCTCAGTAAAACAAGTTTTAGGTAATTCAATTCCCTTCAATTCGTTTTTTTTCCACCCAAATTCCATCTTTGAACTAAACTGACCCTAAGATCAATGAATAATACCAATCTACCCAATATCCTTAAGATAAGGGTCAAGCGCATCTCTTTTTTGGATAAGTAAATAAAATTAAGCCGAGTTAATGTAACTATATCATTGATGAGGATGAATAAGATCTACCAAGTGCAACATTTTTGGTACCTCATCAATGCTTTGATAAGATTAATTTGATCCACGGAACAAAGTATTGCTATTGAATATTCTAAAATATGCCTTTACTAGCAACGATAAGTTCTTTTACATTCAACTTAAAAGCAACGATAAGTTCTTTTATATTCAATTTAAATCTGGTTAGTGGGAAGTCAAAACCCGTGACTTAAAATGAATGCAGCTTTGGATACCCGAAAATCAAAAATCTACATGGTTGGTGCACGAAAATACACAAAATTCTAATGTTTAAGAGAGTTACAGTTCTCCCATTTGCTATAGGTGAGATACACGGAGGATGTGTTCAACATCCTCCAAAATGTCCAGATTTGATCTCTTATTTCTTGAATTTGTATTGTGATTACAAGACTCTAATAATCAAGTATACGCATAGGCATGCAACTGACAAATGAAAGAAGAATGTTAAGATTGTGCACCCAATGCATATTTGGAAAAGTGTATCAACTACTCAAAGATATTAGACTGAATGTCTAAGAAATTAGGATATAAACCAACAACATGGACATGGAACCAGACATAAGGTGCCTTACTCTCTACTAATAAAGCAGCGACCTCAAAAAAGGCAGATTAGGTCCGAAGCATTACTTAATTTTAAAATATATATGGAATGACATAATACTATCAATCAAAAAAATTGAAAGCTTGAGAACGGCAACTTGTAAATAGCAATATACCAAAAATTTGTCTAAGCACACATGAACTTCTAAAAATTAGTATACCAATTTTTTTCTATACAATTATTGGTCAGTCAATAACTCTAAATATCGCTAAAAACTTCATACCTGAGGATAGACCACTAAGATATTGGTTCACTCTTCAATGATTCACGACAATGGAGGTAGCGATTCACGAGGTAACAGTAGCTATAACAATTAGCGAATATGCAGAAACTTTGCGGTGGGTGAAGGAAGAAGACAGATGAGGTTGATTATATCGATTTGGCGTAGTGTCCTTCAAGAGGAAGTTCTCAAAAGAAAGAGATTGTTGCCTTCAAGAAGGGGAGAAGAATTTAGGGTTAAGAGTTTCAATCAATTTGGGTAAGGCGTAAAGGAGAAGGAAATTGAAAATTTACTGTAAAGAGTAAGGGTAATTAAGATAATTTATTAATTTTGATTTAAAATATTTATTTTAAAACTTTAATTCTCGTCAAAGCTATATTCGCAAACCCAATTTCCACAACTTAGAAACCATAATCGCTGAGACAAACGCAACATTTCTTCTTCCGCCATTCTCGTCATCAAATCTGCAATGTCAATCGCCGACCGCCAGTCGCCCATGCCGATCAGGGCAAAATAGAGGTTAGGCCGTGTGTTTGAGCCTTATTATTGGCTCTCGCATATGGTATTTCATTTAAAGAATTTGCATACCCAAATTTAACTTTTTCAAATTTCAAATTTGTAGATGTTTCTAGGAGTTTTTTGTCCTCTCATAATGGGACATTTAAAGAAGCTGTGTTCAATCCTGGTGTGCAGCAAATCAGATTCTACTTGCGCATTATCCACGTGGAATCCAACACCATTATCTTTTTGTCATGATGATGGCAGGAAGAGAGAGGATGAACCGAGCTGGGAAGGAAAAGGGAAGAGAAGTACCAGACCAAGGAAGAAGACGAAGCTCTAATGGCCAACCGATTTTTGAAATCTGATTTGTGAAACCACGGATGGGGTCGTTTAATTAAAAAAAAGAATTAAGCTATGTGCACACTTCCCTTTATCCTTTCCTTTACTCGACCCCACCAGCCCCCTCATATGGGGGGCAAAAATATTAAATTTAAAGGAGTGGGACCCGACCCCATGTGAGTGCTCGGGTGGGGCCGTGTCAATCAAAGGATGAACCGGAGTGTACACATAGCATGATTGTACAAAAAATACGTTGTCGTTTTGATTTTTGAGTCTAAAATTGTAAATGGAAAAACACGTTTTTATGGGATGTTTTGCACAATTTTGGATTTGTTATATCTAACAGATCCAATGAGGGGAAAGGGGGATTGGTATGCGTGATTTCTCACCCTCTAATTTTCTTTCTCTTCTTTCTTCTTTTTCAAGTTTATTATCCTCATTTCATATTGTAAACACCAGTTGCTTCAATATATCTATTGGTGTTGCATTTTATTCAAATTGTTGAGTTATTACTGTGGGCAATTGCTTTGAGGCTGGTGCTCAACCATAAAAATTTGGTATCAAAGGAGCTACGTGATTTGGGTATGGCAGAAACTAGAAGTAAATCAAATGAGGAGCACCTAAAGAGATTGGACAAGGAAATATCAAATTTGGGAGTGGCATTGAAAACGAATGACCAAATGCTATAGGGTATTTGTACTAGATGTGACCGGATGGAACAAATGATGGGAGAAATGAAGGCTACACGTGTCTATGTAACATCCGAAAATTTTAGAATGAAATTTATCTATTTTATATGTTATTTTTAGAAAAGTCAGGGACTAAAACGAAATAGATTTTAAACTCCTATTTTATTTAGGCCAAATAATTAGTTATTGATAGAACGAGATTTAATTTATCAATATTGGACTTGTTTTATAGGTCGTAATTAATTAGATGTCTTCAACTCAGAGTGAGCCATGTGTAGGTATATACAAATTTCACGTTTAGTTGGTAATGAATCTACTTTTGGTTGTGATAAGTATTAATTATATATTCTATTTCACTTCAAATACCACTCATTGTTTCCTCCTTAGTTGTACTTAACAGATTTTTTTATTTCCTAGACTCCATTTCACTTAAAGGAAGTTTTGTTAAAAACAGATAATCATAATTGCATGCCATGCTAACACATACCTATATACATCTAAATTCCATGAAAAGTCTACTCATATTTAACTTCCTTACTTTTACATAACTTTGGACTTTTATCCACACAAAAATTCAATAAAAGTATAGGTTATAGTATTGTATATATAGGTATGTCAAGTTAATCATATTCACACAGAAAATAAAAGAAATGAAAGAGAGAGTTAAGGCAGAGAAAAGAGAAGCATAGAAAAAAATAGGTTTCATGCGTATTATTTTATATTATTTTGCATTCTTTTAATAAATGAGGTAAGATACTTTTGTGCAAGTGATTTGTTTCCTTATACTTTTATGTATTCAATTAAATATGCATGAAATGTCATTGGACCTTTGAGTTCATTATAAAGAGAGATGAAATCCCATGGAAATTTAAGATGACCTAGATGAGTGTATCGCTTGATCACCTATATACTCCATAAGAAAAAAGTAGTATGAAGTTTTTATTTATTGTTATATAATTGTGTCTGAAAATTGCATATATCTTACTGTGTATTTTAAATACTCACTCTTACCAAATTTTACATGTTAGTTCAGGTCGATTGGAACTGTAGTGGGATGGTGATGCAGACTGCCAAGAGGATTTCGAAAACGAAAAGTATTAAGTTTTTCAGTCTTTAAATTCATTAGTTAGTTGAATGTGTTTTTTTTTTTTTTTTTTTATTTTAGAAATACAATTTCCATGTTTTGTTGAAATTTATGGACATTTCAATATTTTACTTTTTAGGAAATTTATTCTTATCATTCCGCATTTAATACAAAGAAAAATGAGTTTTTGGTAACACTTCAAATTACCTAAGACAGACTTCCCTTATTTTGATGGAGAAGGATCCAGAGAGTGGCAGAGGAAGGCTAGCAAGTATTTCCAAATTCATCAGGTAGAAAATGAGATGAGGGTGGGGATTGCTGAGATGTACCTAAAGGGAAAGGATGACATTTGGTTTCATGGCTTCATCTCTAGCCACCCAATTGCTGATTGGGATATATTTGTAAAGGAGATTTACTGAGAATACAGTTGAAGAGGTAGTGGAGGTTTTCAGTAAATTAAGGCAAAAGGGATCTGTCATGGAATATCATGAGCAATTCGAAGAGCTGAAGTCCCAAGTAATGATATATTTACCCCATTTGCCTTAATCTTACTACATTCCAATTTTCACTAGTGGTTTGAAAGATGAGATCAAATCCATGGTGAAAATCATCCAAACCCCCCACTTTAGCAAAGGCCTTTGAAGTTGCCCTCCTACAAGAGAACACCATAACAGCCTTAAACAAAGGACCTAAAACCTTCAAACCATACCCATACTCTAAATGGACCAATCCCAATCCTAACCCTGAGCCAAATGAAGCTACACCTAAGCCTATATCCTATTTAGAACATATTTCCAAAAATACCAACAAGCCTCTTAAATTTAAAGCCATCACCTCTACAGACTTTTAAACTAAAAGAGAACTAGGATTATGTTACAAATGTGATGAAAAATATACTAGGGAACACATATGTAAGAATAAGATGCTCAACTTTATACTTGTGGATGAATAGGTTGAAGGGGATATTGGAACCACCTGGTGAAGTAGGAGAACAGATAGATACAAAGAAGGAAGATGAGGTGATGGAAAATCCATCTATGCATTAGGCAGCCGGGGAGCAAAAACAATCAAAGTCCCATTGTTGATTAAGAGGAAAAATATGTCCATATTGATTGATAGTGGGAGTATCCACAGCTTCATTGATGAACACTTAGCTCGATCTATCAACTGTAGGTTGCAACAGGCAAAACCCACTTCAGTAACTGTGGCAAGGGGAGGAAAATTGGTCAGTCTAGCCTTATGTAATCCATTAGTTTGGAGGATGCATGATTTGGAATTTCAATACCAATTCAGGGTATACTAAAACTAAGAAGGAATGATATGGTACTTGGAGCCTTGTGTTGTTTGATTTTCTTAAAGGGGACATCACTTTCACTCATGATAGCACAATGTTAGAGCTCCAGAATGTGGTCATTAAAGAAGAATTTCAAATGAAGGTTGGCACTGGGAGAAAAAGGTGGGTTCAAGTAGCAGCCTTATAGGATGGTAGCTCAAATCTCTGTCGTTGGTGAAAGAGAACAGAAACCAATTCCAGCTCAGCTTAGGACTGTGGTAAATCAATTTCATATGGTCTTCATGGAACCAAAAGGGTTTCCATCGACAAGGTTTAATGATCACCATATACCTTTGAAAGAGGGTGCACAACCGTTCAAAATTAGGTTATATAGGTGTCTTTACATTCAGAAGGGAGAGATTGAAAGGGTGGTGAAGGAAATGAAGGAGAGTGGAATCATACAAGCCAGTAATAGTCCATACGCCTCTCATGTATTGCTAGTGAAGAAAAAGGATGGCACCTGAAGGGTTTGTCTAGACTATAGACAATTGAATAGTCTCGCCATCAAGAACAAATATCCCATGCCACTAGTAGATGAGTTGAAAGGGGCAAGATGGTTTACAAAAATTGATTTGAGGGCTACCAAATCAGAGTGGCAGATGAAGACATCCATAAAATAGCATTCAAAATCCATGAAGGCTTGTATGAATTCAGGGTAATGCCATTTAGGCTTACCAATGCCCCTGTAACTTTTCAATGCCTCATGAATGAAGTATTTAAGCAGCACCTCAGGAGGTTTGTTCTGGTATTCTTTGATGGTATACTCATCTATAGCCAAGACCTAAAATCCCATTGTGAACATGTCAGAGTGGTGCTGGAGCTCCTCGAACATCGCCATTTTTTCCTAAAGAGAGTAAACATTCCTTTGGACAGACCAAAATAGAATAGTTAGGTCACGTCATCTCGCCAGAAGGAGTAGCAGCTGACTATTCTAAAATAGCGATAATGCAAGAGTAGCTTAAACCAACTAATATAAATCAGTTAAGGGGATTCCTAGGCCTGACTGGTCACTACAGGAGGTTTGTAAAAGGCTAGAGGCTATAGCTAGACCCTCACTAAATTATTGAAAAAAGATAATTTCATTTGGAGTGAGACTGCTGATTTGGCTTTTTAGGAATTGGAAATAGCTATGAGCACTACACATGTGCTAGCATTACCAAATTTTTCCATACCATTAATAATTGAAACTGATACATGTTATGGAGGGATTAAGGCTATTTTAATGCAAGATGTCAATAGCCTACGTAAGGAAGGGCATAAATTGCAGGAAGTTAGGCCTATTAATCAATGAAAAAAAAAGTTAATGGCATTGGTGACAGCTATGAATAAGTGGAGACATAACCTTGAAACCCGCCACTTCATAATCAAAGTAGATCACTAGTCACTCAAGTACTTGCTAGAACAAAAGGTTACCATTCTACTACAATAAAAATGGTTATGAAAATTGTTGGGACTTAGTTACGAAATATAATACAAAAGAGGGGTGGAAAATCAAGTGGCAAAAGCTCTATCTAGAAGGGAGAAGAAAAATATTGAATGCTTAGTAATAACTGAGGTCACACCAGTGTGGATGAAGGAAGTAATAACCAGCTACCAAGGAGATAAGAAAGCTAAGGCTAACATTATTGCTTTGCTACAGGATAGCAATCTAGAACCAAATTACCAATACCTAAATAGATTGCTCAAGTATAGATCCAGAGTTTACATTGGTTCCGGGGGGGGGGGGGGGGGGGGGGGGGGGGGGGGGGGGAATAAGGAAGAAATTGATAGCTGCCATACACTCCTCATAGGAAGGGGGGGGACACTCGGGGTACATGCTAGCATTCATAGAGCCAAGTAATTTTTTTTGGCCAGGAATCAGTAAGGACATCAAACAAGAGGGACCAGAGTGTAACACTTGCTAAAGTTGTAAAGGAGAACATGTGGCCTACCCTGGGTTGTTACATCCTTTACCAATTCCACAATATGCTTGGAGACACATTTCCATGGATTTCATTAAGGGATTACCTACCTCTAGAGCTAAGAATGTAATATTAGTAGTAGTTGACAGATTCACCAAATGTGCATATTTCCTACCATTGTCCCATCCTTTCTCAGCTCCAACTATTGATAAATTTTTCTTGGATGAGAACATCCATAAACTAAATGGTTTGCCTCAGAGTATTGTTACTGACAGGGACAAAATCTTCACAAGTGAATTCTGGCAGGAATTGTTCAAGCACTTGGGAGTCAAGTTGCAGTTAAGTTCAGCGTATCACCTACAAACTGATGGGCAAACTGAAAGATGAACCTATGTTTTGAAATGCATCTTAGGTGCATGGTTTATAAACAACCTAGGCAGTGGAGCAAATGGATCAATCTAGCTTAATGGTGGTACAACACCACCCTACACACTTCAATTAAAATGACGCCATTTGAAGCTCTATACGGTATTAAAACCCCTCAGTTAGCTTTGCCAGTAGATCACATGTACTGCAGTGGAAGTGATGAGATCCTAGTTGGGGAAATCGCATGGAACTCGCGGAATGAATTGAAAACGCCGAGACAGCCCAAATTCAGGTTGTAGACGATAGGATCTCGACCCGCAAATTATTAAACCAAGCAACCAAATAATAACGAAACTTGAAAAACCTCTTGATTACAAAACCAACGAACCTCGATTTACGAACGCCACAAAAGATGTTTAATCCTTTGATAAGTTCTAAGGGTTGAACGCCACAAATAGAAAAATATTTGATAAGTTCGATAAGGTGTTCATTCAATAACCATGGAGAGAAAATCTCAATTTCATAATGTCAAAAGTCTTGTTTACAATGAAAAATAAACATATTTATACTAAAGCAATAAACCCTAAGAAATATGGAAAATACAAAATCAAATAGTCCTAAAATAATAAACTTGTCAAAAATAAGAATTCTAGCCAAAATAAAATGCTTCATGAAAAAGGAAAGTTTCTTCCAATTATAGCTTATACCAGATCATATCATCCCCTCCCTCTTCAAAAGGATTCGTCCTCGAATCCGTACCTTGTGATCACATAGGGGAGAACCAATATGCTGCTAGTTTTTGAGCCATACCACCTGGATCAAATGAAAAACTTTTCCTTTCCTGGTAAATGGTCAATGCATGGCAACCATCAACTTTGTATAGACGAATGTATTGTAGCATGAACTCAAGCAGCCATATTTGCTGCGGTATGAACTCCAAATAACTATCACATAGATCAAAGTGTGTTTGTCCCAATGCCTTTCTTCTGCAAGTTTGAGATGCTCCCAAATTAATCCTCATTGGCACGTCACTGTGCTCCCTCCATGTCTTATGTTGCCTCAGCGATTGTAACAATTTCAATGCAAATAGACTCATGTCTTCCCCCTGATATTCTATGTCACTCAATCCACTGAAAAATTCCTTCCATGGCAGCTTCTTCACATCTTCAGGGATCACAAAATCAATCTTTGGTAATAAAGAAAGCTCCAAACTATGGCGGGGTTTGTTAGCTCTTTCCACAAATTGATGTTCGATGCCTGGATTAGGTGGTATTCCAATAGGTTCGCTTTCATAGATCAAATCTTGAAAATCTTGCGAAATAGAAATAGCCAAAATAGAGAAGGACTTGTTAGTCCTCACTAAAGCACTCTCAACTCCACTTTCATTTTCATGCAAGCTCACTTCTGACCTTTCTTTTCTCTCTAAAGACTCACTCTCTTTTACCTTTTGTGGCTCCACTTCATTTTTTTGCTACCTCTCTACTCTCATTTCCTTTTTCTATCTCTGTCTTACTCTCATTTTTACTCTCTATTTCTTTTCTTTCTGAATGCTCTCTTTCTTTACTTCTCACTTTGAGTTGATCTGCAAGTGACTGTTCTAGTGTCAAGCCAACTAGAGTGACTTTTCCCTGTCCTGAAGAAACCTATACCTGTTCCTCCCCACATCTTAAACAGCCTTCTTCTCATGCCTCCAAGGTCTCCCAAACAAGATATGAAAAGATTTCAACGGTACCACATCACACCAAACTTCATCACTATATCTCCCAAGGGTGAAGTTTACTAGAACCTGCTTAGTCACATTTACCTTCTCACACTCCTTCAACCAAGTCATCTTATAAGGGATAGGGTGTTGTTGTAAAGGTAATCCCAATTTTTCAACCATAATGATGCTAGCCAAGTTTGACATGTGCTTTTTATCAATAGCTAAACTACATACTACACTACCCACAAAACACCGAGTTTGAAAAATAAATTCTCAATCATAATACATCCTAAACGTGGGCGTAATCAAGAAGACTCAAGAAAAAAATTGGAGAATTGGATGAGTGAGAATTTAATTCAAGAAAGTGGGTCTTCAATTTGGATTGGACTGAACAGAAATATATTTTGAATTTAGAATTGATAATAGGATAGTAACAATTTTCAAAATAAATCAAAGGAAATTTATTTTATTTTTTTACTTCTTGGATGAACAGTACCGACGATGAACAATATTTTTTTTTTACTAAACACAAAAATTCAACTACAAGAACAATGAAACAAACGAAAGTTGATTTGGACGTAAATTAAGCACAAAAACAACTTTTGAAAAAAAAATTGAATTTTTCGGATGAAAGACTCAATTTTTTTTACTGGACACAAGAACACGAAAAACACAAGAAATTAAGGAAAATAAAGACTCAAAGAAAGAAAAATATAGAACCCGAATCTAGAGCCCAAGTTCTGATACCACTTGATGAGATCCCATTTGGAGAATCGCATGGAACTCGCGGAATGAATTTAAAACGTCGGGAAAGCCCAAATTCAAGTTGTAGACGATAGGATCTCGACCCACAAATTATTGAACTGAGCAACCAAATAAGAACGAAGTTTGAAAGACCTCTTGATTACAAAACCAACGAACCTCGATTTACGAACACCACAAAGGGTGTCTAATCATTTGATAAGTTCTAAGAGTTGAACGCCACAAATATAACAATATTTGATAAGTTCGATAAAATGTTCATTCAAGAACAATGGAGAGAAAATCTCAATTTCATAATGTCAAAAGTCTTGTTTATAATGAAAAATAAACTTATTTATACTAAAACAATAAACCCTAAAAAATATGAAAAATACGAAATCAAAGAGTCCTAAAATAATAAACTTGTCAAAAATAAGAATTCTAACCAAAATAAAATACTTCATGAAAAAATGAAAGTTTCTTCCAATTATAGCCTATACCAGATCATATCAGGAAGATATGCTACAAGAAAGACATAATATGGACAAAGTACTAAAGGAAAATCTAGCTCAAGCCAGTGCCAGAATAAACCCCAATGTGGATAAACACAGGAGTGAAAGGGAATTCCAAGTAGGGGACTGGGTGCACCTAAAATTACAACCTTATGCTCAACAGACAGTGGCTAGAAGGACCAACGAAAAACTTTCTGCGAAGTACTATGGGCCTTACAAAGTGGAATTATGATGACAGAAGGAAGAGAGAGGATGAACCGAGTTGGGGAGGAAAAGGGAAGAGAAGTACCAGACCAAGCAAGAAGACAAAGCTCCAATGGCCAACTTATTTTTGCAATTTGATTTTTGAAAGGGTCATTTGGTTAAAAGAAATACGTTGTCGTTTTGATTTTTGAGTCTAAAATTGTAATGGAAAAACACGTTTTTATGGGATGTTTTCCACGATTTTGGGATCTGTTATAACTAACAGATGCAGTGAGGGAAAAGGGGGGTTGGTACGCGTGATTTCTCACCCTGTGATTTTCTCTCTCCTTTTTCTTCTCTTCAAGTTTATTATCCTCATTTCATATTGTAAACATCAGTTGCTTCAATTAATCTTAAGAAGTTAATTCCACCTACAATCAATCAATTTAAGAAAAGTAAGTGAAAGTATTAACAATAACACATAAAAAATGAAGAAGAATAGTAAATCCACCTTTTGTTAGGCTCATAAAATCTTTCTATCCACCACCACAAAGGTAACACTAACTGGAGATTTTTGGAGTCCAAGATACACACTAAGGTAAGGGCACACAAAGGCGGGCAGGAAGATTTCAAAGCACAAAACAGAGAGTGTTTCTCAAGCACAAAGCAGAGGACCGGTTTTCTTCTTGTGTTTTGGTTTGGATTAATTGGGTTAGGAGACTCTAATTTGTAGGCTAATGTGGGAAAACGAATTTCCAAAGAAAATCTCCACGAGATAGAGTTCAACAAATAGAATAGGTTACCAAAGATAGGAACAGTGTATATCTCTAACTAACATGTCTATCTCCAAAGTTAAGTATTGAACACCTAGCCGTAATGGACTGATTTCCTCTAAATACCCAACACAATTGGGTTACTACAAATGTGGTGTGCATTTAATATATTCTTCAATCCCAAGCTTAAAGCCTATGAAAGAAAACGGGCAACGATTTTTCATCATCGCTTAGGGGTTATTTGGGCATCACTAAAATGCCCAATATAATCCATTGGGTACTGCATTTTATTCGAATTGTTGAGTTATTACTAAGGGAGATTTCTTTGAGGCTGGGATTTGAAGCTCAACCATAACACTTTTCTCCAAATCGTGATACACCCTTTTCGAATTCAGGGATCATGAGTTTGACTATGAATGGTATAGTTTCTACATAAGGTTTTTTAGCCAACCCTCATTATCAACTACAATGAATCATCAATATAATTTTTTTTCTTGCTTCTAATTATGTAATCTTTGAATCTCTTAAGCTATTACCTTGTTTTGGTATCCGTCATACTGATAGGAATGTAAAATTCATGATTTTCTCCCTTTTTTATTACGCTCATGTGCTAAATTAATGCTAAAACACACTCATTATGTCCATATTGTGATTTAGGTGGCAAATCAATGGCTAAAGCGTAATTTGGAAGAAAATATTGAAAAATGACCAAAATGAAAGAAGACGAAAATTCAAGGACCAAGTTGCAAATAATCCATAGATGAGACGGACGATTGATGAAGATTTCAAGAATGTTAGGGATCAATCGGATGAAGAAAGAAGTCAAAGAGAGGAAATATAGTCAAAACATTATCACATATCAACCTTCAGGCGAAAATGTTATGCTCCAGATTTTTAGTTCTTACTTGGGATCTATTTTTGGAGTGGTAAACAATCGAATTGGAAAATGACATATGAATAATAGTTGTAGCTCTTCGAGTTATATTTCTAACGCACTTTGAATCGACTCAATCGGACAGCGAAAATGAAAGTTATGATCACAATACCGAAAGCTATCCGGCGGAGAAAAACTTTATAACTATGCAGTCGCATAAAACAAAACCCTTGCGGCCGCATAAAAGAACCCGAGAGCTTCGGGACTGAAAATAGTTGTTCTATGCGACCGTAATACGTTACACAATGCGGTCGCATAGGCTTAATTCCGGGAAAATCTGCATATTTTTGGAAAGCAATCAATTCATCTATGCAATGATTCTAAACGCGTTTTCTCGACCTAAAACTCGACCAGAGCACTAGGATTCGAATTATTCATCACCTAGACACGCCTCCCTCTCTTCTTTTTTAGGTTTTCAATTATTTTTCATCATGTGTAACTAACTATTCAAGTCTTGATCGAGGAAAACAAAACCTTGGAATCAATTTGATTGTGAGATCCACATTATTTTCAGGTTTTAATTCATGTTTTCTGGTATTAAATGTTCTTCTGCGTATATTTCTATGGATTGAATGTTTGAATGCTAGATCTTGATAGTTTTCGTTTATTTCAATCTATTGCTACGTTAATTCTCAAATCCGTATTTATTTGATGAATTTAATCTATGAAGCAACTAAGTATTGATGATTTACTACGTTAGAAATTGTTAATTCTTAGGAATAATGTTTGACATGATTAAATATAATTCTCTATAATTATATTGTTATGCTCATTGATTTCTCTATCTCCCAATGCAATCATTGAATTAAATCCTAATGCTTGTTTAGGTTATTTGATGATTAGAAATAATTGAATTGCTTAAAGTTTGATTAATTATAATTAAGGAGAAATAAGATTTTTAACTAATGATGAATGCTTAGAATATGAATTAGTATTTTTCTCGTGGATCAATGATCAATTATAATATTCCAATGGTGGAGTGGATCTAGATCAATGTTAGTCTTCTAATTATTTTCATAAATCCAATATACATTGCTTTCAATTGATTTCTCTACAATCCTAGTAATTTCTCATAAAATTTCCCCCATAACTGCATGAAAAGCACAACACGTTAAATCACACACTCTTCGTGGGATCGACCCTTACTCCCATTACTACATGAATTTTAGGAGTTAAGGAACTTATTTTTGGGTGCGTACGACAACACGCCACATGCTGACCCTTCCGACTGACATGGAAGTACTCTATGTTTCTTGAAGAGACTTCAACTTCCTACGCGTGTTTATTTTTTTAATTTGTCTCGTCTCATTAATGGTTTTGTCACTCCCTCGAGCTACCTTCCCTATTTTTATCGATCAATACTAGTCCCTATATATCTCTTCTTCTTTTTCTGTAATTACTGTTAAAGTTGTCGAGAATGAATAATTATTCACTGTTTAAGTTGAACGCAAGTGAAAATAAATTGGGTTTACCTTGGAATTTAGTAATTGGATACCTTGGTATTGGCAGCATACTAATATATCTACTAACCATAATCATATTAGTAATAAATTTATATAGTCCATCTAGCGGGTCATGGCCTGATGTCACTTTGTCTTTCACATTCATATTGTATTTGTTCGTTGCTAACTTTACCGGGACCACCTGCTTTATAAGCCTAGAATTTATTTTTATCAAATTACATTTCACGAAAAAGCGAGAATTGACAATATAAAATAATACCAAGAAAACAAAATTTACGTGAAAATCCAAAACGGAAAAACCATGGCGAGGAGGAGAAAAAACCACGGAAAAAGAATTCTTTGTTACTCATGGGTTTTTAACTTGAGATATTTTTTTCTTAAGGAAAGTTCAGTTGGATGATTAAAGGGGAAGGAATGTCAATTATTCTGTTATGGTATATCTGTTCCATCAAAAATGAAAGGGTTGTAAGTATTTTTCTTCCTTTTGCTCAAAATGTAGCCATTTTGTATAATTATTATGTAAAGTAACTTAGTTTCGTTTTGCTTTACCCTTTCACACTCAACTAGGAAGCCCTGGGAATGATTGATTATATATTACTCGATGAATTAATATGACAAGAATTACTATTATCTAAATTTATGTCTGTTTTAGGATTGCCAAGCTATGGTTGCTCAGTCAAGCCGAATTATGTTCTTAGTTCGTGCCATAAGTGCAGTAAGGCCCATTGAGGCGAGTGTTGGTATGGAAAAAATGTGTGCTATTGGTACAAAAAGTAAAGTCATATTGCTATCAATTGCCATGCACAGCGGAAAATAATATAAATTTCAATTCTCACCAAGGATCTGCTTTGTATTTAGATAGAAACTGTGATAGAAATTATACATTTATTCAGATCTGCAAACTCATTTGCTATTCCTATAACTCCAGCAATCTTGATCTACCTCCCACAGCTGTCCAATTGTCCAGCCTCCAATGAAATCCACACAGGAAACAAGATTGAGAGTGAATTAGGGTTTTACTTTTCTTGTGCTACCAAGAATAATGAAAATCCATCAACTATTTTCAAACCCTAACAACTTATTTATATAAGCTCAAACGGGCTTCGCTCGTCTATTAAACTTAACTCGATCCATGAATTAATTAATTCGGGCCTATTAATAAGCAATCCAACTAATTAATTATACAATACTTGTCAATTAATTAATTGACGGATCTCAATCTTCTAGTTCTCCTTTTGTATGTGACCCATTAGGTTTCCAATCACGATATCTAATGACGTGAATTATTATTTTGATCTAATCAAAATCGATAAATCAAAACACCCTTTTGATTTATCACTAATTCACATCCGTCGTCCCAGATTGAAATCTAGCAATGTGTCAGGGCAATACATGTTACGAAAAATGTCACGTGGTATGACAAAACCAAACTCGTTCGTTTATCGTGAAATTATAATCCTTCCGTTGGTATGATCCGATCAATTACGAGATATGGATAAGTTTCAATCTCAATTATTGATCATATCTTTCATTCCACTGTTAAGTCAATGTAAATCGAAAACTCATTTTCGACTTATGTGTACACCTTGACCAAGAATTTCATTATCAACTTAAGTGGATGAAATGTAGATCATAAACTCTTACTATCTAAGAGTGACGAATCATCTATTGATCATTCACAACCTTCATATAATTCTTAACATACCCGAACGATGTTGTATTAGCGGCCCTTGCCAGCATCACCAAAGTATGACTGTCCCCACATAAGATATTATGATGACCTCAAGTCCAAGAACCAATTCCACTACCGAACGTTAGAAATTAACCACTGACACTCAAATAGTTATCCATGTGGAATCTCTCAGCGGGTCTCCAATATTTTGTTCGTTGAACAAAACATTCACGTGTTCATTTAATTGTCACCACACTTTAGCTTGTGAAATCAGTTACTTACTTCACAAGTAAGGAATGACACACGTGATGGTCTATCCGTAATAATGAAATCTGTATCTCATTATTACTCACGACCACGGATGATTTAAGATTCAATCATATGTAATTTGTATCTCACAATCACAACTCCTTGTGATTAACAAATTATCGAGACTTGAATCTACGAAGACTATTATTTAATATCATAATAGATCTTGTCAAAATAAATGCATTAAACATATATCAAAAGTAATTATGCCCAAAATTGATTGGACGTAGAGCATAACACTTACAAACCTAATAGGAGACAACTAAGAATCGGGATGTAATGGCAGGTATGCTATAAATAGCTGAACTACCTATTTATATTCTTATATACTCAAAAATGTGCATTCCTTTGTTACTCAAGCTTTTGTTGTTGGTTGCCAAAAAAAACCGTTATTGGTCTTGAAGTCACTGTCCCTTTAGGCAATACACTTCAAACCAATCAAATAGCTAGGGCAGTCAAGATAGAAATGGATGAAAAAGATTTTAGAGCTTATTGGTACCTTTTATAGAGGAAGGATTTTTTACGCCATCTTAGGAATGGATTGGTTGGGTAACATTTACTTGACAAAACGATGCTTTGAGGATGAGGTAATTTTCAAGAAGTCTGGAAAAGAGGAGATTAAGATCCTGTACCTAGAATTCTTCTCCTAAATAAAATAATTTCGAGGACAAAATTATTTTAAGAGAATTAGATTGTAAAACTCTGAAAATTTTTACGTGTTTTAAAAAGTTAGTGGCTTAATTTTATTATGTTAACTTTTAGTCATTTAGAAATAGAACTCTTTTTTTTTTTTTTTTATCTTAGCCTTGTTACTTGACTCCATAAGATAATATGATTGTTTGCTCCATTTATTTTTATTTCGTTTGGTCTAAACATTTAAGTATTAGAAAGAAAAAAATATATTAATATTGGGCACATTTTGTAACTCGCGTTAAATAAAATTGATTGGGCTCGAGAAAATGTAAGTTCATATGCCCAAGTTATTTAAATTCAAAGAAACATTAATATGTATTTTAATTCTTAAAAATGTACCTTTTAAGATAATTAGCAAAAGAAAATAATGTCATTATATATTTAATTTAAAAAAGGGATTGACCATATCATCATTAAATTAAGATTTTCTAGCATCGAATTTAGTTTAATCCGGTACACGTGTATTGTATTTATATATTTTTTATAGTTGTGGGAAAAGTAAAATAGTTATAAACATGGTTAATGATATTAATTATAATTATTCAAATTCAATTAAGTTTATCACCAAGTTATTCAATTCGACTAGGATATTTTGAAAGTTGATAATATAAATATATTATATTTATCTTAAAGTAATTAGGCTTATCATCACCATTTTTTATAAATAGGATAAACTTTTACAAATTAGATAAAGACTACTTTCCCCAAAAAGGGGGGGGGGGGGGGGGGGGGGGGGAGTTTGATTATTTATTTATTTAAATTATTTGTTTTTATTAAAATAAATTTAGCCTTCTACGTAATGCAATTAGAAATCCAACTTATCTTAACGTGTGCATGCATGGATAATGATAATTTAAGAGGGATTAATCACATCATATATTCCATTTACTCTAAGTGCACGTGTGTTTAGTGGCGAAGCCAGCACCCGACGAGGTAGCACGGTCGCTCGTGCTATCTCCGTCGAAATTTATAGGAGCAGCCGCACAGTTGAAGTTTTCAAAACTTTCTGCCATGGCCGTGAAGACAGTTAACTATGTAAAAAGGAAGATTGGGAAAGATGGTAGTCGGCTTTTTTTTTTTTTTTTTTTTTTTTTTACGTAGGCCTTTTTTAGTTCGGTCTTTTTTAAACAAAAATAGTGGCCCATTATTTATTAATTGAAGGGAACAATACATATATCATGTCTTTAGTATACATGAATTCAAAATTAAGATTTACGCTTCAAACATTCAGAAATCAGGTTATAATGGTTATATAATATATATTATATATTACATAATATATTTATATACTATTTAAATAAAATTGGAATGGTTTCGGCGCATCAATTTAGCTCCTAAAATGAAGTTGTCAATTACCATACTAACAGAAATCTCCAAAATCTATGCAATCATCACTGGGAGAAGGCTGTAAATATCATAATGTCGATGTTCTTCACGATTCCGAATTACCGTTTGCACGATTGGAAAATTGGAGCTTCCGCCGGTCACAATTAATCAGAAACCGGAGGCAACGATAGTTGATTAGTTCGTTAATGTCGCTGTTATTCCCGATTCCGAATTACCGTTGATACAATTGGAAAATTGGAGCTTCCGAAGGTCACAATTAATCACAAACCGAAGGCAACGACCATTGATCGGTGTGTTTTAGCTGGTAGATTTGTAACATCGTCAAAACAAATGGTATGTGAAATTTGTTTATTTTATATTCCTTACTATGTCTTATTGCGTTTGAAGATTGGTCGGGCATGACAAATGTGTTCATAATTTGTTCGTAATTTTGTGATACCGGTCACAATAAAATTACTTAGCTATCAATATGAAAGGTTTATGCAGCATTGATGAATGTGGGTATGTAACTAGAATATCTGGTTGTGTGACCATGATTTGTGTCTGGTTTCTTAATTTCTATATTCACGCTGTACACCCCAATATCTGGTTTTAATCAATTTTTATGACCTGCACCTAACTGAATGGTGACTGCACATTGTTTTTGTGACTGAAATACTTGTGCACTATTGCAGAAAATGGAATATGTTTACGTTTGTCTGGTATATGGAGGACATTCCTCGTTGATGTTGCTCGATTGTAGTTGCTGTTATGTAAAGCTCGTGGACACAGTAATGACTGAGATCGGTTTAGACCCTACAAAGGTCGTAGTCACAATGAGTTACATATTGAACTATGATTTCCCTTCGGTCAAAATAAATAGTGACAGCAATATTTTGTCGTACATGACTCTAAAAGGTATAGATCGTGGACCTTCTAAGTATCTCATAAACATTGAGGTCGCAACTATTGAAATTGGACAGCAATCTATCAGTGTTCCAATGGCCAATTCGGCGGCAGAAAGTGAAAATCCTTGTGTCGCATTATTTTCGTTACAGGATATAGCTTCGGATATATGTAATGTAGTGGTCGTAAAATCAGGTCACATTAATGAACATGTGGTCACGATTGTGTCCGATCCCGATGCTAGCAATATAGAAGGAGACAGGGTGTTCCGTGATAAGGAGGTCCTTAAGTTAGGCATGTCGTTTTATGCCATAAAAAACATGTTTGAATTTGTGGTCGTTCAATCAGACAAGAATGAATATCTTGTCAAGTGTTCATAAGATCAGTATAGTTGGATTTGCAGATCTTCCACGTTGGGGAAATAGATTTTTTTTAAGATCAAAAAGATTGAAGATGGTTACACATATGTTTCAAACATAGTATTAGGATCTTACAGGCAAGTGTCGACAAACATTGTCTCCTGTTTCATCAAATATAAATATACATCGTCACGTACCATCTACACTCTGAACGATATGTTGCAAACCTATAGGGTTTCTTTGAACTATACTAAAGTATGGAGATATCGGGAGAAAACTTTGAAGATGATCAGGGGTGATCCATCAGAATTATTCATGCACCTACCTAATTTCTTTCATATGCTCGAACAGACAAATCCAGGAACGGTCACAAAAGTAGAGGTTGACAATAGCAACAGATTCAAGTACTGTTTCATGGCACTTGGGGCATCTATTCAAGGATGGCTCCATTGTAGGCCTGTAATTGTGGTTGATGCCACATACTTAAATGGACAATACGGTGGGACTTTGTTCACGGCATGTACACAGGATGCGAATAATGGCATATACATACTCGCATTCGGGATTGGGGATAACGAAAATGATAGATCATGGACCTGGTTTTTCGAAAATCTAAAGGAATCGTATGGAAATAGGGAAGGACTGTATTTTGTGTCCGATCGACACAAAAGTATCAAGAATGTAATAAAACGTGTTTATAAAGGGACCTATCATGGGATTTGTTCGTGTCATCTGCTACAAAACTTGAAATCTCATTACGGTAAGTCGGGTCACAATATCACACAAGCATTCAATTCAGCTGTACGTGCATACACATTGTCAGAGTTCGAGTACAACATGAAACAGTTGGATACAGTCAACAAAAAGATTAGGGGTTACCTGGTAAGAGGTTACATGCAATCATTTATAATATCATTGTTCTTATAGATATAACTTCTTATTAATCTTTTAATTTTGTAGAATGAAGTAGGCCTAGAGAGGTGGTCAAGATACTACATGCCTGCGAACAAGTATTCCACAATGACGTCCAATATAGTGGAATCGGTGAATGCAGTCACAAAATCAGCGAAAAACTATCCTGTAATAGCTTTGTTAAAGTCGTTGCGACAAACTATACAGTCTCGATTTTGCAAGAATATGGACATCACAATGGGCACTTTCACTACGTTGTCAGACAAGTACGAGAGATTGATAAGAGACATGAGCACATATTTGAGGAAAATGAGGGTATGACTATAGTTCATTACGTGAAGTTTGATGTGTGCCATGGAAAAGAACAATGACTGTAAATCTGTGACCTCACATATTGTTCATATATCAATGCAGGTTTCTCCAGCCAATCAGACTATATTTTCGGTTGCTTGCGAGGGATCGTCATTTGTCTTTGATATAGGGCAGCGTACTTGCACATGTAGGATGCTTCAGGTAGATCAGATACCATGTCCACACACATTGGCAATGATGACATTAACGAAGAGAGATCCGTACGATTATTGTTCATACTTTTACACACGCGAAGCGTATTTGAATATATACCAAGATATTGTTTACCCAGTTGGAAATCAGAATGAATGGATTATGCCTCGGGAAGTAGAGGACATAATCGTATTAGCTCCTAATCAAAAGAGGAGTTCGGGAAAACCCTCTGAAAAGAGGAAAAGATCCGCATGTGAAGGGAAAGAAACAGTGAAATGTGGACATTGTCAAGGCAGTGGTCACAATCGCAGGACTTGCACAAGCTTGATGTCGTTAAGCCAAAACATAACAAAAATGAAGTGATGTTATACCCTTATGTTCAACTGTCGTATTCATTTTTTCATTCTGTATCGCGTTAAACCTGTCACGTGTCCGAACAATAAATACGCATATGAAATGAGTAATATTCATTATTTTACTCAGTTGATGTGTGACCATTGTATACAATATTTGAACATATTAATGTAACTTCTTATCCGTGCACACACGACAGTAACCTGTGATCTGTGCACCCAATTATGTCTCTAGCATACGCATCTTTGACCATAGACATATAGTCACAATTCTGTGTACATGACATGTATATAAAAATCTGTGACTTGTGACTTGGGTTCATGAATATGAAACCTATCAAATGTGATGTTGTCAGCAATTAATACCGTCATATTCGATGACTCTTCATCAGGATTAGAAGGTGATCTTTTCTAAATACCCAAACCAACTATCAAATGCAGGATAATCCTTGCAAATGGTTCAATCCCGACATGCACCATGTTTTCTCCATACGTCTTGAGACTGGAGTGGAAAACATATAACGTATGCCCTCTTATGTCCAGACTGCAGAGCATCCAATGTGCACGATTTGTAGGTAAGATTGGCATAAACACATAATCGACTTCAGCCCAAGGACGACTATATTCCAAACGACTACTTGTCGAAACTTCAACAATATACAAATCTGATAATACCAAGTCGGGCTATTTCATGAAGTGTGCAAATATGTTTTTTATCTTTGCCTGAAACAAAGTGTCATCGTCATAGCGCACAATCTGGCATGCTGACTTCTGATTGCAAATTGTCATAGATAATAGAAACAGACGTCCATGTGCTGTCAAAAGGTAAAGAAATTTGACCAAAAATGTTGTCTGGCCTACACGAATAATGATAGATGACTTCTGCATAATGAACTGTTTATCGTCAACTAAGATTTTGACCTGTGTTTGAAAACTATGACCCATGCAACCAAAACAAATCCCAAACATGTGATAAATCCAAATAAATCACAGACATGTGACCTATGCAACTAATTCTCAGACATGTGACCTATGCAAATAATTGTCAGACCTATGACCTATGCAACGAATCCCAGAACTGTGACCTATGAATTTAACTTTGTGACTTTTGCTAGAAAACTGTGACCCAGACATCCAAATAATTCCTAGACCTGTGACCTATGCAACTAATTCTTAGACATGTGACCTATGCAACTAATTCTTAGACATGTGACCTATGCAAATAATTTTCAAACCTGTGACCTATGCAACGAATCCCAGAAAATGTGACCAATTCAAATAAATCACAGACCTATAACCTATGCATTTAAATTTGTGACTTGTGCCAGAAAATTGTGACCCATGCAACAAAAACAAATCCTAGACATGTGATAAATGCAAATAAATCACAAACCTATTACCTATGTAACTAATTCCCAGACATGTGACCTATGCAAATAATTCTCAGACCTGTGACCTATGCAACGAATCCCAGAAATGTGACCAATGCAAATAAATCACAGACCCATGACCTATGTATTTAACTTTGTGACTTGTGCCATAAAACTGTGACCCGGACATCCAAAACAAATCTCAGACCTGTGACCTATGCAACTAGTTCTCATACCTGTAACCTTTGTATTTAACATTGTGACTTTTGACTTATGCATACGAATATGTGAAGTGTGATTTGCAACAATTGAATCATACCATGCTACTCAAAGATGATTCTGGACATATAAGCTTGTGCCACCATGTTTTAGAGCCTACCGGGATCGAACCAATGACAAAAAGTGGACGAATGACATCATCTCGGTTGTTAAATTCTTTCTGAAAACAAAAACAAAGATGAAATGATAAATCGTATTGTGGTAGTGAGTTAGTTATGAAAAGCGTATATGAAATTGAACAATACATACATGTTTATTGGTTTGTAACCTCTATTGAACCAGTTCTGAAATGCAACAAGATTGGACGCAGCCTCGTCCGCTGGCTTATCGTGATTGTCAAAAATGACAATACCATCTGAACGCTTGCATTGTTTTCCTACACCAGTAACAAATGGGGACTGTAGTATCCTTGTCGGCCTGGGGGCTTTCTAAACAGGCAATCCAGAAGTTGGAACAGAAGGAGATAATCCCTACGTAATGGTACAATATGTGTCATCTAGGTGATGTGACAGTTGTGTATGTGTACGTAATTTCACCTGTGCAGGCATATAGGGTAATGTGCACACAAAGTTGTGAGCTGTGTTATGCACACATATGTGACTAGCAACATACGCAGAAATAATGTGCAAAGATTAAGAATAAAATTATGTGAATGGATTTATCATACCGCTTGCTCTTGATTTTTGGTCTTTATCAGGCCATGTTGATAATTAGTTTAAGTCTGCCTCACTACACCAGCAATAACATCACCAACCTGCCGCTGGTCATCTTTGACATTAAACAAGTCACACATGTTGACTAAGCTTGAAGTGATTTGCGGTGTTCCAATCCTCAAATCAATTGATGGGGTCGGAGGAAAGTATGGGTACTCGACAGTTTGTTCTATGTTTGTGACCTGAGACATAAGAGGAAACCTAAATGTCAATGTCAAGTATGTACCATGATGAATGAAGACGGTTTAGGATGTACTTACTTTCGCCGACTCCTTTGCAAATCCAGCACTTTTCCCTTCATTTTTATCATTGAATTTTTTCAATATTGCATCCATTTTACTAGATATCAAAACATTCACAGAGTCAGACAAAAAGGTCATGTGTGACCTGATGTCTGCCATGTCAGATTTAATATCACCTTGCATGTGGATGATCTGATTTATCTTGTCAATACTATCAAACTTGAATGACGATAAATGTGACTTGACATCATTGAGCTGTTCAGTTAAAGTTGTGTTCTTTTTCTGAAACTCGGATATTTGACCACTAAACTCCATTCTCAAATTTTCAAGCACCTGTAATTGATAATTACATAAAGTACTGCAATGAACAACTGATAGTAGCCTCAGATTGTTAACATATGACAGATACTTTGTGACTTTTGAGAACATGTCTGAAAAGACTTACATGTGGATGTGATGCATCATATTCATGTGTTGCATGCGGCTCCATTAGGGTATTCACATTATGTACGTGTGGCTCGGTTGGACAATTTTCTGGTGTTGTATGCTCTTCGATTGGAGTTAGTAAACAAGGCGATATGTTATGCCTTTTTGGTTGTGCATCAACAAAATCAGCGTCATCGTCATCGTCAACATCACTTGAATGACCCTTACGTCCAGTTGTAATCATTAACAATCGTGTTCTAAGTTTGTTCGATTGAGCAGTTGCACTCGTGCCTGTATGGCCAGACACTTTGGAACATACGTATGCCTTTATATGTGGTTGCCTAGGCTTCGTATATTGAAAACCCCTCATATATGGAGCCACCATCTCCAGTGAGACGGCTCGATGTCATGCACTTCAAGCTGAGACGATAACACAAATAAAATCAGATTTAGCCATGTACTCATACATAGAGTATAATGATTGTGACCTTTGTGAACTGTGAATCATGTATTCGATATGTGAATGTGTACAAAATGACCTCTACGCTGTGTGATGTGTGACCTGTGAACTAAATCACTCAATCATGATCCCTGACCTGTGCACTGATTGAAATGTAATTCCACTTGCAATAAGTGTTCATATCATGTGTGACCTCCACACTGTCAATTATAGATTCTAAATTACTAAACCTGAATTGGTGTAAAGTGTACTACACTACCAAAATCTGATTTCACAAGCAAAGTATATAACAAAGTATATAAAAACTTACATCGAAATATGAAAAGACATCTTCATCCAACTTCACTGCACACGGGTATTTATTCGACATCCAATTCATAATGTTGTGGTGGCTGTTCCCAATCCTATTGGTCACAGGTCCATTGAGTTTGGGGATAGACTCATAGATCCATACTTGAAATTCAACCAAAAATTCCTTCAATCTATAGTGGAGGTTTCTACGACCCAAACCCTCTTTCAGAGATTTCATAGACATCTCAAATAGATCCTTACATCAAGGGAACACCTCCATTGTGTGAAAATCTTCAACCAGTGCAAACAAATAGTGTTCGACCACTTTCTTGTATGACATAGAAAACAAGTATGACGTGATCAAATATAGAATGCCAAGCCTCACGATGTCATGATCATCAACACCTGACACATTAAGAAATACATCTCTCACATTTTCATTTGTAACCAGTTTCAAATGCCCAAAATATGTTTCCTTAATCCTGGATGGGATTTTGTCAAGCCGTCTCCTACATCTTTATTATGATATATAAGACCCGTTACTAAATAGAAATCACACAATGAAAATCGCAGGTATCTATTTGCAACCTTGAACCACATCTCGTTAGGATTTGGTTGTTCCACTTCCCTCAAAAGAATGTAGTGTATCAGTTGGGGCTGCACAACGATTTCGGCGCATTCCATGTAGAAGTCAAAACACGTATCTGTCAGGATGGACCGTTGGTGTTTGGTGAATTTCGACGTGAAATTTGATAGAACATTCTTTGTCGAGTTGATTGTAATTTTACCCGGAAACCAAAGATCCTCCAGGATAATGTAATTCCATTCCTGCATCCAATTAAAGAAAGTGTCAACTCTGTCACATGTATTGATCATGTACAATCAATCATTTAACAGAAAATATAAAATATTATTTACACTAGAATATTGTATCACAACATTGGACACAAACTCCTCACATTGCATTTATCCTATTCATTAACATGGATCACAATATATTCACATTGTGCACGTAAAATATTCAACAGGACCTATATTGACATTGATTGAACCTCCAACCATCTTTAATAGGTATTTTTACAAATGTCTAACTCCATTGGATGTCATAAGAATAATTTCATAAACATCTCACAATATCAGGAAATTTCATAACGATGGTCACATGAATCACAAAAGTCACAGTTCATATTGGTCACACAAATCATATTGGTCACAAATATCACAATCTCATTCACATACGATAAACAACCCAATATATTCAACTAGATTGTGACCAGAAGGCATAAATTTTAGTAATATAAACCATAGGTCACATGAATCACGAAAGTCACAGTCCATATGGGTCACACGAATCATATTGGTCACAAATATCACATTTTCATTCACATACGATAAACAACACAATATATTTAACCAGATTGTGACTAGAATGCATAAATTTTAGTAATATAAACCGTAGGTCACAAATGTAAATATTTCAAAAAAATTTACCAAAATGCTATTCAATCTTAACCACATTAATTATAAAAATAAATTACCCATTAACTAGAAGGATAGTAAAATAAACTTACAGTAATCGATTCATGTTTTCGTGGGTGGGTTGGAGTTTTGGGATTTTCGTCACGAACTATCTCCTTGATTTTTGGTCTTTTTTTTCCAGGTTTACTTCCAGATGCGTCGCCGGAAGTGGGTTTCGCTTTCCGATCAGAACTCTTCATAAGAGCCATTTTATACGTTTCACGGACACAAGCCTTGAACGTCGTTGGCTCTTCTTTGATAGCAAGCAGTTAAATGGGCTTCGATGGTTTTGGGTGGAGGAAATTACAGCCAGGATTTTGGGTATGCGCCGTGAGAAAAATGGGAGGTGTATTTCGATTTTTGATTGAAATGAAGACGGAGATATTTCTTCTAATTTGGGAAATAATCAATTTGTTCGAGATGGTTGAGAGGGTGTGTTCAGGGATTAGCGGTTTCTCATAGATAAACCATCTCTCTCCAGTTTTGACGTAAAAGACGATGGTGGTTAATATAGATAATTATTAATTTATTTTATAATAATTTGTTGATTAAAACCTGAATATTCTATTATGAAACTTGATTCTTGATTTAGGAGAATGGATCTTCAAATACCTCCCTACCTGTAATTTCCTCTTAATTGAATTCAATTTGGAACCCAATGCCCATGGTCATTTATGATGTTTTTCAATTCACAACCATTGAACCACAGCTTCAGAAAGCTAAACGCCCAATTCCAAACCCTGTGTTCTATCGTGGTTCCAGGTGTTGTCAAAAGCCCCAAGGTAATAATCTACTGTTAAATTATTTGTGACTTCAAAGGATTTTGTGTAATTTGGGTTGATTTCATTATCTGGTTACTTCGGTGAAGGTAGAAAAAATTACTTGAATTGATTATACCAATTATTAATGCAAAAGAATAGTGTTATATATGAGATCCAAACTGAAGTTGATAGATGGACTTCAGACGATTACGTGATATGATCAAATAGGTAAAGCAAAAATATGCGAAGAAAATAATTTCGAATGGAATAATTGAATATCTTAAACTTTGTTTATGTTGATATATCTGTTGAGATAGTTAATTATCATTTGCATTAGATTTTGTTGGTTGGATCTTGGTTGTTATTGGAATTTGTGACTTGATGGAATAATCAGAAATGGTCAAAACTAAAAATGAAATCTTTTGGCATGAATTGTTACTCAGTGTTTATGTTATATTCCTTGACAATGTTATTTTTTATTTTAAGTACTTTGGGTTGTATTGAATTACATTTTCATATTCACAGAATTTTTACGTTTTAGTTCATTTACATATATATTGAATAACTTGTACTATTATTTAATCAAAAACTAATAAACGATCGAGTTATTACGATCGTGGATTGTCGACGGTCAACAATCAACCTCCGCCCTAGCCGAGGTTCGACGCTATATTCGCCCCTATATTTTGCCAAGTAATAATATATTATATTTATCCTAATCCTATCACAATTGAAAACAAATATATCTTATGTTTAGATACTGTTTCGACTATTAGTTTTTGAGGATACACTTCAATCCCAATAGTGGTTTACATGCATTAGGACTCATCATTTAACTACTAGAAATAGAGGCACAAACTTCAGTGATGAATTACTTTAATCTTTCCTCACATTAGCTCATTTGTCCCTTTCACCACAAAGGAAAAAAAAAAAATGTTTATTAAGCAATTTAAAGTCAACGGCCAAGTTGAGAAAACTTTTGGAATGTGCAAAGCATATTTTATTTGAAAAATCCATTTGATCTAACAAGATACCATACTATGTGTAAGTTGATATATCCTTACAATATTATATATTTTTTATGTAATTTATTTTATGAAATGTTAATTGACCTATGGGTTTTAATGAAATGAAATGTGAGATTCCTTCGAGTTTTTTCAATTATTTGCACAGAAATGTGTTAAATTTATGAATGATTCAGTTTTTTTTTTATTTTATTTATTTAAAGAGTCATATATATTTTTTTATTGTTCAGCACTTAATGCAAAGAAAAATTAGTTTTGGTAATGATCCAGTATGTACATGTATATGTATATGTATATGTATATATATATATATATATATATATATATATATATATATTTTAAATTTGGGACGTTACGATTTGGTATCAAAACCCAAATTTAATTTTCTGTAGACTCATATATATGAGGTTTTTTTTTTTTAAAAAAATGTGAACAGTATCGTTTCACGTGAACAGTACTGTTCACTGTGAACAGTGATGATTGTCACTGTTCGCGTGAAACAGTGACACTGTTCACGTGAACAGTAAAAATATTTAAAAAGGGAAACTTCTACTTTTCTTATTTTTGAAAGTTAAACGTTTGTTTTAAATCAATTTTGAATGATGGTAGTTTAAAAGTTAAAGTGATATACTTTAAAGCCCATGTTTTACATTTCATATTTATGTGTTTAGCTTTAGGCTTTGGAAAAAAAAAATACAAATTAGAAATTCTATATTTTAAGAAATTTCACGTTTCACTTATTGTTTGAGTTTTCTTGATTTGCGCACTCGCAAGATTTAAAGACTTTGTCAAAAAGACTTAAACTGTTTAAGAAGAGCTTGGGATTTAAGCGGTCCACTTGTGACCCCCCTCTTAATCTGAAAGCCTTTTGATTGCGCGATATTCAAATCAACAAGACGAAAAACAATATTTCGAACCATCTTAGATTTAAGAAAATTCTATTTTGAGAAAATCCTACTTTTAAAAAAAAATTATTTAAACATTTGGACAATGTAAAAAAAAAATTATATTCTAAAAGTCTTAAACATGTAATGAGATGAAAAATACTTGGCACTCAACGCTCACTACTTGACCACTATCCAATTGATCCAATGTATGAAAAGAAATGTTATTCTTTTAGCATGTTTATGAGTCATCTTACTTTATATTATGAGACGTATAATCATGTTTACTTCACATATTTTATTAGTTGTTAAAAAAAGTTCACAAATATATATGAGTATTATTGATGCAAACACAGAATGAAATAATATGGTCACTGAAAGATCAATCATAATTGAAGTTATACTTGTCACATGATTAGGACTTGGAAAGTAACTAGGATGACTGGAAATAGCCCCGCATACCTACAACGTGCTCAAATTGCTATCGAGAAACACATAAATTACGAAGTAATATGGGAGCGAACATTTGTTGAACATGTTGACGATTTCCTTCTTAAAACCCTGTTTGACACAGATTATTTTGGAAAGAATGCATTTTTTTTTTTTTTTTTTTTTTTGTTGATGTAATGGTGAATATGTGGTTGAAAAAGAATGAAAAGTTATTGATGTGATGAAAAATGTGTGGTTGAAAATGTGTAGAAGAATGAGAATGAAAAAAATAATGTGTATCAAAAGGGGCTTAAGTGGGAGCAAGCAAGATCATCCGGATATAATGAGAGGACAATCCTCTCAATATATGGTCTTATAACCACTATGCGTCCTTAATGGAGAGATGTGGCTTACTTCGTGAGAGATATGGATTATGGGCTATATTTGCAAGAAGATTGGGACATGGTTGATTTTAAGGACTACTGTGAAGACATCATAATCTTGTGGGACCACAGACAACAAAAGCTATCACTAGAGCTCGAACCCGAGCCCGAGCCAGAGCCAGAAGAAGAGCCTGAATAGGACCCAGATGAGGAAATTGAACTAGAAGACCCAAAGCAAGAACTCGAGCCACAAAATTTCATTGATTTGGTTATGGATTCTGAGCCCGAGTCATGCATTACGTCGGATGATGAGACTTCACCAAAAGAAGATTTTTAGGACTCATAGATATTAGAAATAGATGTTATTTACTTATTTAGGGAATGTTTATTCATTTATTTAGTTAATTGATATTTAGTTATATATATTTTTTAAAAATACTATATGTAAAGAATTGGAATTTTTTTAAAGTTTTTTCCATTATAAAGATTATTATTAATATTTGTATTATCAAATATTTCTAAATTAAAAATTTTAATTGTGTTAAGAAAATGTCGAGACAACAACAAAATCAAGCTACGGTTATCAGGAATTTGCTAAGGGTTGTACAAGATTTGGGTAGACAACAAGCAAAGGCTGATCCTCAGAATGCAAATGCTAACGACACCAGTTCAATTATGGAACAGTTCTGCTACGACAAACCCCCAACCTTCCATGGCAAGGCAGACATTGGCAACTGAGGAATGGAGTGAAACTTCAAACATCTTTCTTGTACTGACGCTCAAAAAGTATTATGTGCAGAGTTTATGTTAGTTGATGCTGCAGGCCACTGGTGGGAGTTGGCATCGCGCACTAGAACATAAGCACAACAACGTGCTCTGACTTGGACACAATTCAAGGATGAAGTGATGGGAAAATACTTCTCACAAGCTTTGAGAGATCGAAAAGAGACCAAATTTCTTCAACTTAAACATGGAAAGATGAAGCTTGAGGATTATGAAATAAAGTTCGTACAACTCTCTAGGCACACACCACACCTAGTGGACAGAGAGGCAAAGAAAGCAAGGAGGTTCGAACTGGGATTGCATCCGGAGATTGGTGGAATAATGGCAGCCCACCAATTCACCACCTATAGTCGAGTTTTACAAACTGCTCAGGCAATCTCAAATAGGTTAGAGATTGATCAAATCTTTCAGCAAGGTACGCGGCCTTCAGGAAAGCGAAAATGGTACGAGTCCAATGAAGAGAAATGAGATGGATAAAACAAGAATATTAACAATAGATCAAGATTTGGACAAACTGTTTCACCCTGTCCAAAGTGCAGCAAGACTCATAGGGGTGAATGTTTAGTTGGGAGAAATAGGTGCTATCGATGCAGTAAGATAGGTCACACTGCTAAAAATTGCAAATAAGCCCCATCAAAGAAATACGATGAGCAAGAAAATATAATAAATGCCAGAGTTTTTGCTTTAACTAAGGATTGAGCAATAGAGGATCCAAATGCAGGTAATTTCGAAGACGTAATTCTTTTAAGGAGGGGAGATTGTAACACTCGAAATTTTTTAGGATAAAAATTTAATTGTTTTATGTGTTAGTTTAAAGTTGAGGGACTAGAATGAAATATGTTTTAAATTCTTATATTTTTTTTAGTCAAATAATTAGACTTTGATAGGACAAAAATAAGTATATTAATATTGGACTCTTTTTGTAAGTTTTAATTAGTCAGAAGTCCTTGACTCGAGAAATAGTTAATTCGGTTAAAGTATGCTTAAAATATCGAAGTTTAAAAGATTACATTTAATTGATATTTATTTAAAGTTGAATCCTAACTTTAGCCATATTTTT
Organism: Osmanthus fragrans; assembly: GCA_019395295.1. Classification (NCBI taxonomy): domain Eukaryota; kingdom Viridiplantae; phylum Streptophyta; class Magnoliopsida; order Lamiales; family Oleaceae; genus Osmanthus; species Osmanthus fragrans. Next base: position 19,660,689 of record CM033350.1, on the reverse strand, counting down.
TCCACGTGTGGTGTAGTATATATGGAAATATGATTGTGATAAAGTACAAACTTCATTTAATGTTATCTACTTTTGGTTATATTTTAATTAAAAAATATGTTGAAGATTTTGCTTGGTTGAAGCCTTCACGTGTGTGGTTAGGTACAAAATACGCTTTTGTATTAATTAGTAATTGGTTATTGTGTCAACCATGTAGTGATAGGTGTTTGAGTATGATTGACTTGTAGGCATAATCATGATAAGAGCAAAGTGAAACCTACTCCTATCCAATTCTTTTTGTTGCACATTCACAATTCTAATTGCACTTAGAAGTCAAATTGTGAACACCCTATGGGTGGCTATAAATATTATTCATGTGTCACATCATTCACCACACAAATTTTATACACAAGGTAGAGAGAGAGAGAGAGAGAGAGAGAGAGAGAGAGATTTGGAACGTGAAATCATTGTTTTCTTTCAAAGATTCGTTTGACCCATCTAGGTAAGATACTTTTGTAAAAGTTGATGTTTTCGTATGCTCTTATGTTCAATAATTTATACATAAATTGTCAGTGAAAATTCGGTTTCAACCTAACAGAATGTGAACTCTTTTGGGTTCTTTATAACGAAATGTGAAATCTTTCGGGAATTCAAAGTACAACTGATGAATGTATTATTTGGTCATCGATATACTTCATAAGATATGTAGTATGAAGTGTTTAATTTATTATTATATAATTCTCTATGGGAACTGCAAGTATCTTACTAGGTATTTTTAAAATACTCACTCTTACAATAATTTTACAGGTTAGTTCAGGTCGATTGGATCTGTGGCGGGATGATGATGCGGGTTGCCAAGTGGATCGAAAGCAAAAGACAAAAATATACATTAAGTCTTTCTACCTTTAAATTTATTAGTTAATTTATTTTATTCAAAGACATGTTATTGATTTAGTTAGTTGATTATTTTGAAGATACGATTCCATATTTTAAGTTATATTTATGAATGTTTCAGTTTTTTTTTATTTAAAGAATCATATTTTTTTTTATCGTTCCACACTTAATACAAAGAAAAATGGGTTTACATCTAAACTTTGCAAAAGGTCTTCAACAACTTTTTTTTAGAGTTGCAAAATGCTATTTTTGTTGTAGTGAATGAAATTCTAGGGTGGATTTAATTACCATGTTAGGTCCAAATTGTAATTGACTAGTTTCATGTCCAAAATCATAGTTTGTTAAGTTATAATTAATGTCAGAGTCGAGATTTGGTAATATAGTTCTTGATAGAGTCAAAAATATGAAAGATGGAACAAGGAGAAAACGTCATCGTAAAACCGCTCGCAACCCACCTTGGAAGCATTCAATCATCTTTTTCAGGGACTCACTGCTTGCTAGCTACGCCATGGGCACTCAAGCGGTGGACAGACCTCTCGAGTGGTGGTGATATCCAGTTGAATCCTATTCACGATTTTTAATGGATTTTCGAGTTCTATTCAACTTCAAACACTCCCCATTATATATACCTTAGCCAGATTTCGTTTCTATGGGTGGTTGAACAATTATTCATTCAAAAGAACGCATTATTGAAGATCAATAACTCAATACAAAGATCTCTTGATTCAACCACAAGATCAAATCATTAAAATTCCCGAATATCTTTTGCATTATTGGTTGATCAATTATTCATTCAAGAGAATATCCTACAAAGATCAAACACCACATTATCAAAACACAAAAGATCAAACACCAAAAAGTATTACCTTCATCAATAAGCCTTCAAAGTTCTAAAGTTGGGAAGAGACGTAGGAGTTCTAATAGTTCTGAAATGAATTCGTTCTTAGTGTTCCATGCCGAAAGAAAAGAAGTTCAGTTCTGGAAAGTACATGTTGCACAATCGAAGAGGTTCTTCGATGATTTACAATTTGGGTGGTCAGAGTCTTCTAAAATTTGGACAAGTCTGGACCAACTATCTTTTCTAGTGGATCGTTTTAGTAAGGTTTGTTTGAAGATTTTTTTATCCATGTGAAGAGTTCTTCAAGGAATTTTTCTTCGTTACCAAATTAGACATTTTTTTTTTACTTCTATTGTTTTTGATCTATCTTGCATGATTGACTTAGGGTTTAATTTGACATTAAATGTAATCATCTAGAGATAATAAATAAGTGACATGTTTCTTTTTATTGATTATTTTAATTCTGCATTAAATATCTCAAAGTGTTGTTGGGTCTAAACATCATCCGGTTCGTCAGCTATAGTAATTTTTTTTTTCCCAATTGGTATCAGAGCTTAATGTCGAGATCATCTATTTTTCTGAGCTATTCCAGGTATCTTCTTCATCTTCCTCTGAATTATTCTAGTTGTTAGCACATTCTGCAACTATGTGACCATATCTTTCACAATTGTGACACTGAATTCGATCATCTGGCCTTTTGGTGGATTTGAAGGATTCCGCTTGATTGTTGAACAATACTTCCCCTCTTGGAAAATTTGAGTGTTTGTGTGTTTGCCTTCTTTTTATTATCTTTAAGAAACTTTTGAAGTGTCAAGTGAGTATGGTGAAGTTCTCTTCAACACCACCACTATCGTCATAATCATCATCCACTGCCAATTGGAAAAATAACATATGATTACTCCTTTGTGTCGAGTTTCAGCTCATAGATTATCCAGGATTCTACTAGTTCTTGAATTTTGATGGAATTTATGTCCTTCCTTTCCTTAGAGGCAAGTACTTTCTAGTGAAACCTTCTAGGAAGTGGACCTCAAGGTTTTCTTTACCAATTTTGTCTCTGGATATTTTTGTGCCCAGAATTGGCAGAGTTTGAGACATCACACATGAAAGTCCTTAAAGGATTCATCATCATTCATCCTCGGATTCTCAAATTCGATTGTAAGCATATGAAGCTTTGAGGATTTGACAACTGAGGTTCCTTCTTACGGGGTCTCAAGCATATCCTAAGCCTCCTTTGCTACTTGACATATGGTAAGTGTGGTAAACAAGTCAGGTCATTCACTAGCTCGTGGGCTTGGCTTGGCTTGTCTCGGATCAATCCGTGGATCTCCCAAGCTTGTACTGAGATGAGTCATGGTCGAATCAAGCTCAAAAAATTCACGATCCAAGCGAGCTCCACTCGTGAAACCTACAAGCAGAATCATATTAAATCTCGTGGGTGGTGACCAACAAACGGTCACTTCGTTTTTGTTTTTATTTTTTAAGTGGACAAAAATTCCTAAATATAAACTCCTGCCCACTTCATTTTTTCGAACATTACAACTCTCTCTACCTTCTCAATCTTCAATACAATTCTTAAAATCTTCATATTAGCTCTTTTATTATGCAATCTTGCATTTCATTTTTTCTCAATTTTCATATTTAAGTTATTTTTATCAATTCTAGTATAAAATATATTATTCTACATCTTTCTTCCATACATTATTTCAAATAAACTACAGCAGATTGTTGGAAATTGCTGACTTCAACAAAATATTCGGTGCTTCCAACGATAAGAGGTGAGAATTAAATATAGTCTTTATCATAATTATCAATATATGCTTCTCATATTGAAATAGTAAGATTTCATGTTCAGCTGCTTGTAGTAAATCCAACAATTTTGTGTAGCGCCTTGAGTCATATATTGTTAGCATCGACTCTAAGATTCTAATTTTCGACGATTGTCATATGCAGAAGGCAATTGGTGAACAATTACAATTAACCTCTTGCATTATGATATTAAACAAATATTAGAACCTTATAGTCAAGACTAAATATTTTATGATTCAACTGAAGGCATTACACAAAATCGTCGGAGTCATTACAAGCACCAGGGCTTGAAATCCTATTGTTAAAACCAGTATTCTAAAAAGCGCGCCTAGGCGCGAAGCGTGACTAAAGCGCTTCGCCTTGAGTCTAAGCGGGAATTAAGTGGACAACATTCTCGTTAACCGCTTAATTTTTTTTTAATTTTTTTTTTTATACTTTTCATCTTCATTAAATGTCTTTTTTTTTTTTAGATGAAGAATAAGATATTGAATTAGAGTCCGATAAAGAGTTAGATAAAATTTAAATTACAAGTTATCTATGTTATGTAATTATGATTTTGAAACTTATCTTTTTTGTAGGAATTATTAAGTACATATAATATTTTATAATTTTAGATATTTGGTATATATTATATGAATTATTGAATATTTTTTACAATGATTAAAATTTTAAAATCAAAAAACGAATTTTTACGCCTAAGCTTCGCCTAGGCTTGTAATGCTTGAAGTTTGGCCTCAATGTCTAGTCACACTTTACGCTTTTTAGAACAGTAGTTAAAACATGAGGTACATATATTTACTGTTTACTACAATTCTCACCAATTACAAAGATAGTTTCTTTAAGCATTTCTTTCCATTTTTAGCATAAATTCTATTTTTCTTACATCTTTCTTCCATTTATGCGACTCTTCGAATTTCATTAAAATATATTCCATGCATTGCCTTTTGCACATAAAGTTTAATGTATTTAACAGACCAAATAACAACTCAAGTTTTTCAGATCGGACTTCATAATTTGTTAGTATTTTTTTTACGTTAATTTTTTGTAATATCTTATAAAAAGTAAATTCAAAAGCTACTAAGCAAACTTCCTTCGTTTCTTGTCCTTTTAATTATAGAGGTACGGAATCAAACACACGATCTTGATATTCCTTCACTCCTACAATAATTAGAATAAGAATATCGTTCTAATTTTCAAGTCGACATGTAACTTCTACAAGTTTGGATTCAGCTTGGAACAAAAAACATCATCTTCAAACTCTAAAGCCCTGTTTGATAACCAAAATTTTCCCGGGAACTAGGAATCGTTTTCCATCTTTCTGCTTTTGCGCTGTTTGATAGCCTTTATTTTCCATGGAATCGGCTTCCAACCTTTTCCAAGGTACAACCACTTAAAGCGTGATTCCGTGAAAATCAATTAACTTGCTATTTGGTGGGAATTGGTTTCCATCTTTTTTTTTTTTTTTTTTTTTTTTTTTTTTTTTTTAGTAATAGAAACAAATTCTAAGATAAAGTGTAAATAAATTTATCCATTTAATTGACAAATTCCATGCAAAACAGAGCCAAACGTAAAAATGAAAAATAATTTTTTTTTTTTATTTATTTTTTTTTTTTTTACAATCTAAACATATTTTGTCCCTAATGGTAAAAAAATTTATCCATTTAATTGACAATTTGCATGAAAAACAAAGCCAAACGTATTATAATAGAAAGATGGAAAATTACACCAATCAAACACCTTAATTCAATTCCCGGTAAAACAATTCCAGGCAATTCAATTCCCTGGAATCCAATTCTTTTTCCATCCATTTTCCATCCTTGTAATCAAACGGACCCTAAGTATGATGGTTTCATGTTAAAACCAAAAACTAGCCTTCTCTCTCCATTTATCAGAAACGTCTGTTGCACTTTATTGTCGTTTAAGGCTCCGATATATATATGGATGGCTTTGTTTTTGCTTCTTGCACAAGAAATTTGTCTTCAATTTAGTGCACAAGAATCTTCTCTCTCTCTCTCTCTCTCTCTCTCTATAAATATATATATATATATATATATATATATATATATATGCCATTATTTGAGCCCCATTTTAAAGAAAATAATGCATTTTGAAATAGTGATTGATAGAGAATGTGTGGTTAAAAAATAAAGGAAATTTTTTTTATTTGCGTGTAATAATATTTTATTGAAAAATATGTAATTGAAAATGAATTTTTAGAAAAATGAGGCAAGGGCGTGCACAAGAATCTTCTCTGTGGGTGGGTGGGTGCTTTGTTTTTGCTTCTTGCACAAGAAATTTGTCTTAATTTTATTTCCTAATAAATGCACAAGAATCAAGAAATATATTAGCAAATGCCATAAGCACAATAAAAGACATATAATAAATTAAATCTTTACCATAAAGAAATAAGGGTCTGTTTGATTGCAAGGGTGGAAAACGGGTGGAAAGAAAATGAATGACAGGGAATTGAATTGCCTAGAAAACGTTTTACAGAGAATTATAATTAATGGTGTTTGATTGGTATAATTTTCCACCTGACAAATTTTTCATTTGGTTTTGTTTTTTTACACATATTGTCAATTAAATGGATAAATTTTTATACCATTGACTTTGGAATGTGTTCCAATTGCCAAAAAAAATTAAAAAAAAAAAAAAAATTTTGTCAAAAAGTTGGAAAACGTTTTCCTACCACTATGGTGAAAAAACGTTTTCTAGCTTTTGTGCATCAACCGCTTGTACCTTGGAAAACGTTGGAAAACGTTTTCCCTGGAAAATTAGTGCAATCAAACAGGTGAATAGTAAAAAGTAGGAAAACGTTTTCCACCTTCCACGGAAAACTTGGTCAATCAAACAGGGCCTAAGTGTTATCAGCTAGAGAAGAAGAAGAAGAGAGAATTAAGTCAATAGACTTGTGTGTGTTTTATTAATGACCAGAGCCCTATATTTATAGGTAAGAATCAGGGATACAATGGTAATAATTTCTAGGGCTACAGGGGTATAATTGTCATTCACTACAAACCCTAATAAACTTTCCTTTTACAACACTCCCCCTTGAATGACACATTACAAAATATCTGCCTCGTTAAAACCTTGTTTGATAAAAATCTAATAGGACAAAAATCAAACGAAGGAAAAAGAGTACAGTTATTTTGGAGTATTAAAAATAAATGCTGCCTCATTAAAACCTTGCTAGGAAAACCCAGTGGGATAAAACCTATGCGAAGGAAAAAGAGTACAGTTACTCTCCCTGATGTTGATCACTAAAAATCTTTGAGTCGACGCATTCCAATCTCATGGACTAACTTCTTGAATGTAGATGTTGGCAGTGCTTTTGTGAATAAATCGGCCAAATTGTCACTTGAGCGAATTTGTTGAACATCGATGTCGCCATTCTTCTGAAACTCGTGTGTATGAAAGAATTTTGGAGAAATATGCTTCGTCCTGTCGCCTTTGATATAGCCTCCTTTGAGTTGTGCAATACAAGCTGCATTGTCTTCATACAAAATTGTTGGACTATCTTTTGTTGAAGTTAACCCACATGATGCTTGGATATGATGGGTCATGTTCCTCAACCATACACATTCTCGCCCTGCTTCATGGATTGCAATAATTTCAGAATGATTTGAGGATGTTGCTGTCAAGGATTGCTTCACAGATTTCCATGATATAGCTGTTCCTCCACGTGTAAACACATATCCTGTTTGTGATTTAGCTTTATGTGGGTCAGATAAATAACCTGCATCTACATATCCCACTAAAGTAGATCCCGACTTTTGGGAGTAAAATAATCCTAAATCAATCGTACCCTTTAGGTAACGAAAAATGTGTTTAACACCATTCCAATGTCTTTGACTTGGTGTAGAACTATATCTTGCAAGGAGATTTACAGAAAAAGTTATATCGGGTCGAGTGCAATTTGCAAGATATGTTAATGCTCCAATTGCACTAAGATATGGTACTTCAGGACCAAGAACCTTTTCTCCATCTTCAAGTGGACGAAATGGGTCCTTTTTCACATCAAGTGATCGAACAATCATAGGTGATGCCAATGGATGTGCATTATCCATATAAAATCGTTTTAAAACTTTTTCTGTATATGTAGATTGATGAACAAACAATCCTTCTGGGAAGTGTTCAATTTGCAACCCAAGACAAAATTTGGTTTTTCCTAAATCCTTCATCTCAAATTCATTTTTCAAATAATTAGCAGTTTTGTTGAGCTCTTCAGGAGTTCCAATTAAGTTTAGATCATCAACATAAACTGCGACAATTGTAAATCCAATATTTGTTTTCTTTATGAAAACACATGGGCAGACATCGTTATTTTTATAACCCTCCTTCAACAAATATTTGCTAAGACGATTACACAACATGCGTCCGGATTGTTTCAATCCATATAATGATCTTTGCAATTTAATTGAGAACATGGTTCTCGGGCATGTATTGTTTGTTTCTGGCACTTTAAGTCCTTCAGGGACTTTCATATATATGTCACTATCAAGTGAACCATATAAATATGCAGTTACTACATCCATAAGGCGCATATCAAGTTTTTGTGACACAGTCAAACTAATCAAAAATCTAAAGGTGATGGTGTCCATTACGGGGGAATATGTTTCATCATAATCAATACCTGGTCTTTGTGAGAAACCTTGAGCTACTAGTCGGGCTTTGTATCTTGTAATTTCATTATTTTCATTTCTCTTTCGTACAAAAACCCATTTGTATCCTACAGGGATTACATTTTCAGGTGTTCGAACTACAGGTCCAAACACTTTTCGTTTCTCTAAGGAATTCAATTCCGCCTGTATGGCTTCTTTCCATTTTGGCCAATCATTTCTATTTTGACAGTCTTTAACTGACTGTGGTTCAGGATCCTCATTTTGTATAATATCAAGAGCCACATTAAAGGCGAAAATATTGTCTATAACAACATTTTTCCGTTCTCATAATTTATGAGATAACATATAATTTATTGAAATCTCATTATTTTCGGACACTTGTGATTTTTCAGGAACCATATTTTCAATATTTGATTGATCAATCTTTTCTAATGTTACTTCTTCCGAAGTTTTTGGTTGGTTTTTCTCTTGTACTTTTCTTTTTCGAGGTACAGAGTCTTTTGAACCAACTGGTCGACCACGCTTCTGGCGTATGTTAGATTCGTTTGCTACAGCAGATTGTCCTGCAGGGACATCAATTTTTGCTGGAATATTTTCTGCTGGTATATATGACTTTGTCACTCTTTTCGTGTCAACAAATATATCAGGTAATTGATTTGCAACTCTTTGCAAATGAATGATTTTTTCAATCTCTTGCTCACATTGATTACTGCGAGGATCAAAGTGAGATAGAGTTATTTCATTCCAAGAAATTGTACCTTGTCTTTTAGAATGTAGTTTTTCCCCTCCCAAAATTGGGAAAGTCATTTCATCAAAATGACAGTCTGCAAAACGTGCAGTAAATAGATCACCCGTTAAAGGTTCCAGATACCTAATAATGGATGGTGAATCAAAACCCACATAAATCCCAAGTCTTCGTTGGGGACCCATTTTAGTACGTTGTGGGGGTGAAATAGGGACTTGGACAGCACAACCAAAAACCCTTAGGTGAGAAATATCAGGTTCATGACCAAATGCAAGTTGTAAGGGTGAATATTGATAATAGGCAGTTGGTCTAACACGAACCAATGATGCAGCATGTAATATGGCATGTCCCCAAACAGAAGTTGGTACCTTTGTTTTCATAAGTAATGGTCTAGCTATAAGTTGTAGACATTTAATAAACGACTCTGCTAAACCATTTTGTGTATGGACATGCGCAACCGAATGTTCTATAGTAATCCCAATTGACATACAATAATCATCGAATGCTTGTGATCTGAATTCACCAGCATTGTCAAGACGAATAGTCTTGATTGAGTAATCGGGGAATTGTGCTCGTAATTTTATGATTTGAGCAAGTAGTCTAGCAAATGCTACATTCCTAGTGGAAAGTAGGCAAACATGTGATCATCTAGTAGAAGAATCAATTAATGCCATAAAATAACGAAATGGTCCACATGGTGGGTGTATTGGCCCACATATGTCTCCATGAATTCTTTCTAAGAAAGTTGGAGATTCAACATTGACCTTTGTAGTTGAAGGTCTAATGACTAACTTGCCTTGTGAACAAGCTACACATGGATAATCATTAGGTAAAAGAATCTTCTGGTTCTTTAAAGGATGTCCATGTGAGTTGTTTATTATTCGGCGCATCATTATAGCTCCTGGATGTCCAAGTCTATCATGCCAAAGTATAAAACTTTTTGGGTCAACGAACTTCTGGTTCGTGACATTATTTGATTCAACCATTTTTATAAATGTATAGTACATACCAGATGGGAGTGCATGAAATTTTTCTTTTATCTGCTTCTTGCCAGATATAAAGAAAATTATGCAAAGATATTCAACACTATTTTCTTGCATCGTCTCAATGTGATATCCATTGCAGCGGATATCTTTAAAACTAAGCAAATTTCTTCTGGATTTGCTAGAGTAAAGTGCATCGTCAATATATAATTTAGTATTATTTGGTAAAATAATACAAGCTCTTCCGGAGCCTTCAACGATATTCGATGCACCAGATATTGTATTAACATTATTTTTTGCTAATGTTAAGTCCAAAAAATATTTTTTGTCTTGAAGAATTGTATGTGTAGTTGCACTATCTATCAAACAAGTATCTTGACAATCCATCATCAATCTATAAATACAATACACATGTTTTAATAAAGATTTAAATTTATAAATTTAAAGAAGTAAACATGATTCAATAATATGAAATTGACGATACATAATAAAGTTTTCCCTTTTTTTTTTGTGAAAAAAATAAAAAACATATTTCTAACTAAATTTCTAACATAAAGTGAAATACTAGAAGCATAGAAAATAAATTAATCTATATCTTCCATCACACCACCCACAATCAAGTGGTCAATATTTCCATTTGAATCGGCAAAGAAGTCAGAGACATCCAAATGAGTCACATCAATCGGACCATCATAATTAGCGAAATTTGTCTCAACTTTTCCTTTTCCCTTGATTGATTTTTGATAAAGATCCACAAGGTGTTTTGCCGTACGATAGGTACGTGTCCAATGCCCTTTCATTCCACATCTAAAACAATTTTCTTCATGCACCTTTTTGGGCGTGCTACTTTCGTTTGCTTTGTGTCTTTTGAAATTGTTGCCTTGCTGATGATAACTTTGTTGATTATTTCGTCCATGATTTATTCCACGTGCACGTCCGCGTCCACGTCCAAATCCGTGTCCACGTCCACGTCCACGTCCTTGTCTTGATATTGCATTTACTTCAGGAAATGCAGTACCATTTGCTTCAGGCAATGGTACAGAACCAGTTGGACGTAACCCATGATTTTTCATTAGAAGTTCATTATTTTGTTCAGCAATAAGCAAACAAGATATAAGTTCTGAGTACTTTTTGAAACCACGCTCACGATATTGCTGCTGCAGGAGCACATTTGAGGCGTGAAAGGTAGAAAAAGTTTTCTCCAACATATCTTCATCAGTGATTTTTTCTCCACACAAGATCAATTTTGAAGATATTCTAAAGAGTTCAGAATTGTACTCACTTACAGTTTTGAAATCTTGCAAACGAAGGTGCATCCACTCATAGCGGGCTTTGGGGAGAACTATAGTCCTCTGATGATCAAATCTTTCAGTCAATTTTTTCCAAAGAGCATGTGGATCTTTCTCAGTGAGGTATTCAATTTTCAACCCATCGTGAAGATGATGGCGAAGGAAGATGAGTGCTTTTGCACAATCCTGCAGGGATTCTTTGTTTCCTTCTTTTATTGTCTCTCCCAGACCCTTTGAGACAAGGTGGATATCGGCATCGAGTATCCATGATAGATAGTTTTTGCCAGATATGTCAAGTGCAGCAAACTCAAGTTTTGTGATGTTTGCCATTTGATTAACTACACAATAAAAAAATACAATTAGTTTCGAAGAATACGAAATAATTGATTAAGTAGTCAATATTAACATGACATAAGTTATGTGTTTTCCTTCAGGGATAAACACTAATATAAAATAATATGTTCTTCGAAACATGTGCTACTTCGGGAGCACATTGTATTTTAATATTGCTTTTTCAAGAGCGATATATCAATATTCTTCTGGAATATTAAAAATTATAATTTATACTCTTCAAGAGCAAATAATATTCTTCTAGAATATTAATTATAAAATTGTGCTATTTCAGGAGCAATAACATAATAGAATATCATAATAGATCATCTAAAAATATTTAATCAAGTTAAGGACAGAAAAAAAAAATTCAATAATCATTACAATAAAGAAATTTAATTTCCAAACATACATTAAGAAAGAAATCTTGAAAAGAAATGCTCTAAAGTTATTTTTTATCACATAGGAAATTATTAATTACGATACACGAGTTATTAAATTGTCCCATGAATTACCAAATTGTGGTATGAATTACCAAATTGCAACGTGAATTAAATTTGGCATGATATGTTCATATTAATAAAACGTGAAAATAAATCATATTATACAGGCAAAGTTGAAGCCAAAAAAAAGAAATCATATTACACACCAAATTGCAGCCTGAAAAGAAATCATACATACAGGAATCATGCATACTAATTGATTGTGATAGAATTAACAAATTAAACCAAGACTAATTTGTACAGAGCATGATTAATCAACGAAAATTAAAGTATAATTAATTAAGGTAGAACCAAAAAGTTGGTCACAAAAAGCTAGTACATCTAATGATTTAATAATCTATATGATTGCAAAATAAATCTGCCACAATCAACTTGTGAATAAATCAACCGCAATCAATTAGCGGAAAATTCACGAGGTGGATTATTTTGTATAGGCAGAATATTATAAAAAAAATTCACACGTCACCAAATAAATTTTGGTACATGTAACAGATGATTATGCTAAAAAAAAAAATTACTACCTTCACTAAACTTTGAATAATTAAGCTTTCGTGCTGATAACGTGTTATAAACTAGAGAAGAAGAAGAAGAAGAGAGAATTAAGTCAATAGACTTGTGTGTGTTTTATTAATGACCAGAGCCCTATATTTATAGGTAAGAATCAGGGATACAATGGTAATAATTTCTAGGGCTACAGGGGTATAATTGTCATTCACTACAAACCCTAATAAACTTTCCTTTTACAACAATAAGGAAAATTTTGATTTTATCTCCAAGTATGATTATATTTGATTATAATGTAATTAAACCAATCCTTTATACCAAAACTCGTTATTCATAGCACGTGTTCATATGAAAAGTTATACAGACATATTTACACTAAATTATATGATAATTTTATAAATCAAATGGGTTCTAACCAACTCACGTACCGATTGACTTAGCGGTTGCAACACTCGAAATTTCCTTTCTCATCTCGAAATTACTCCCTAATAAAAATTCGAATATGTTAAATTAATAAAAAAAATTATGTTCGAAAAGATATTATGACAACAAAATATTTATTTAAGAAAGGTAATACCTCCTCATTTACTTTTTTAAATTTGGATATAGCATCTCCATGTTTCTTGTTTCTTTACCAAATTTTCTCCGTCCCCTCTAAATTGTAACCCTAGAAACTAGGTTTAAGTCCCCTCCCATTTGTTTCGAAAAATCAATGAACATGGTAGGAGAATTCCGAACCCCCACTGGGTTTAGGTGAACCTAAAAATCCTGCGCAAGCTTCAACGATGTTTTACTTTAAATTTAAAAATAAAAAAGAAAAGATAGAGTAGTCAAAATGAAGGGGGAAGAAATTGTTGAGGGGGTTGTTTTTGGTACACAGCATCAAACACCATGTTTGGTACAAAGCTACCACATAAATAAGAATGACAAAAAATAAAGCATGATTTCGAAATTAATAAGTGTTTCATTGTCGCTCACAACTACTACAACATTAATGTACACCACCACATAAAATAGTATGTGCTACAGAATACCAATCATATATGAATCTACAACACTGATAAATGCTCACTGTCACTAACTCCAATTATCCCGATCCATTTAGCAATGATAAAATTTACATCATCAGATCCATGATTAAGTGTCAAACCTCAATCATTGCTTTTTCAGCTCTCTGAATCGGTGTACACAGGACTATCTAGTTCTTCCATTCGTGCAGAGGCAAAAGACTCGTCCGTACCCACTGATGACAGTGAAGAAGGAGAGTCATCAGAATCTGAGATGACCTCATCATCCATAATGATGTGTTCATCATCAACCTCTGATGTTTCTGAACCAGATGCCACAATCAGAAGCCGATTGATGGCGCCCTTCGCAGTTTCCACAAACCATTCATCCTCAGGAAGGGCACTGTCAAGAAAGAATGTCTTGAATCGAGTACAGAAAAACAAAAGAAGGATGGTGATATCTAGCTATGTAAATGAACCTAAAATACCTTTGTGGATCTATTCCTCTAGTAGAGAATGCCTTGATTGCGCGAGCAATTATGTCTGATGCTATCTTATGCACATGCCTAGAAGGATAACCAGCGTAACGTGCAATTTCAACAGTGAAGTGCATATCAAGTATTAACTGCAATGGAGAAGCCCACATATTTGTGAGAGAGAGGCTTGCTAGATAAACAGCAATTTTTCTCCTTTTTTAGATGCATACATCTTAAAATTTTGTATTGTGATGATCTTGACATCTTCCAGTTTGATCCAATTGGCTGCAGAATGCCAAAGAGGACAACTCTATCTTGTGGCTTAACTTCTAGGGAGTGCCTTTAAATTAACAAGCACTTTAAGCAACATGCTAAAGAAACAAATTGAGCACGCCCAAACTTCTTTAGGGCATAAACTAGGTCCCTGTTTGGTTGAGATAAAAATCGGATTTTTAGTAAATTTTGATAAAAGTTAATGGAATGTAAGGTTGAAAAATTGTGGATCCTATGAAATGTGTGATTAAAATTAATCATTTGACTTGGACATATATCTTTATCAAAATTTTAGCTGAACCACACAGGGGGCTAGGTATATAAATCTGGGGGTTCGGTTCATGGTCAAGGGTCCAACCTTTAATTTGAAGGTCCCGAGATAATCGTAGGCAAAGTTTACAAATTAACCCCCCATCCCCATGACCTATGATGCTTGGACTCGGGTACGGGTTTCGTATATGGGTACGTATCTAAGTGTCACGTCTTTTATTTTCTAAAATATAGGATACGAAAACATGACTAAAAAAAGTCTAAATTTCATACTCAAGTTCGAGGGTACATCTTTCAAGCTTCAATTTTTTTACTAACCTAAAATGTCATTTTGAATAAACCAAAATTAATTATTCACAAAGGAAATGTGTATTAAATAAGGGGTTAAGACAAATAAAATAGAATTTTGGGGTTTAGTTTTCAATTATATGAAGTTAATTACTAAGAGCCTATTTGATACACATTTTTTTGGAAAAAATGCATTTTTTTTATTGATGTGATGGTGAATATGTGGTTGAAAAAGAAGGAAAAATTATTAATGTGATGGAAAATATTATTTTATTGAAGAATGTGTGGTTGAAAATGAACAGAAAAATGAAAATAAGAATGAGAACGTGTATCAAACAGGGGCTAAATGTTATAAAATAGAAAATGAGGGACTTGATTGCAATTTGTACTTAGTGGAGTACTATATGGAACCTATTTTTGTTTTATATAAACAAAACCCTAAACCACCGATACAGAGAGGGAAAGAAGGAAAAAAAAAAGGGAAAGAAAGAAGAAGGGGAAATCTAGCGCCGTTCCTTTCTCCAACTTCTCGGAGACAGCGCTAGGTTTATGGAGAGGGAAAAAAAAATAAAAACGATGAAGTGTCCGATTGAAATTTGGAAGATCCGACACATATCTCATACCCATACCCATGTTATGTAGTGTCCGACACAAATACTCTGACCATTTCAAAGAGTCCAACTTCTCAAAGATGGCGCTAGGTTTATGGAGAGAGAAAATGAGAAAGAAAAGGAAAAGGCCAAAAAAAAAAGCAAAAACGATGAAGTCTCGGATTGAAATTTGGAAGATCCGATACATATCCTATACCCATACCCATTATCATGTAGTGTCCGACACGGATACTCTGATCATTTCAAAGAGTCCGAGCCCACCACCAGAAACACCTCACAAAACAAAGAAAAGAGGTTTCATGCCTTTTCCCCACGTATCCGCCATCAAGCATTAAACCAAATATTGTGGTAACTTAAATACCTGCTGCAACCCTACTGGCCGAAGAGGAGCAGAATCATGTTCTAAAACACCCCAAAATTCCTGCTCATCAGACAACCACATCACCACTGTTTCGGTTAGCCTGGCAAGTAAAACCTTCTGTATTTTCTCTCTTCCTAGTAAAATATCTCCAGCCACAGCTGCCAGTTGTTGCAGTTTCCCAAATAATGCCTGCAGAAAATGAAACTGACAGTCAAACTAGTAGTATATAAAGAGTCGGGTATATCCCAGGCTTTTCAGATTTGTGCTAATGCCTCTAAATGAATAAAGTCTTATACATATAACACATGAAGAAAGGCATATGCAAGAGGTCAGTTCAAACATTGTTGTACAAGTACTGTTGCGCAACCAGTAAACTCTGTACCTTTAAAAGCCAGATAACTAATTACATCATACATCTTGGTATTTTGGAGAGAGGTTGTTAGCATACAACAAAATATTTCAAAACTGATGATGAAATAAGACAGTATTTTTCATCAGTACATATCAGATAACACAGGCACATCAAATAACGTCTATTCAGTGCCAAATGAGTAAAAGCAACTCGAGGTGTGTGTGGGGGGGGGGGGGGGGGGGGGGGGGGGGAGGCACAGGTTGGAATCTTCAAAATTGGAGCAAGACATAGAAACCTGGAATGGCAGTGAAGGAAGAGGATCGGAGTTCCAGATCAGATCTTCTCCTTTTCCATCTAAATATATTTGTCCACCTAATCGGGTCTCGCCATCTCTTGAGTAAATGAAACTTAAAACATATTGTCGACAGAAATGATCTCTGAGTTTGTCCAGTGAATGCTGAAGTTGACGTCTCCAATCTTTAGGATCTAAAGAATTATGTCCAGCAGGCAATATATTATCAGCTACTGCAATTCCTGCTTCCTTGCTTTCATTCAACACATTCCAAATCCGTGAGATTACCATAGGCAATAGTTCTTCGGCTATAGTAAATGCAGTTCCCAATAATGCAAGCTGTTGAGAATCTGTTTCAGCTTTATATGGTACTGGCTCTTTTAGCTCAGTAAGATTGTCGTCTTCAGAGGGTCCAGCTAATGCTTTAATCAAAAAATCAACATACTTGTCAAAAAGTTGAGCGATCCTCATCAATATGTTTCCGCCAAAATGCAGGATGACCAAGTGAGTCAGCTGCTCAACTATCTCCTGTACATTATTGAATGTGTCAAGCTTATCTAAAGATATGCAAATAACGTAAAAGTTAGTATATTTATTGTGTAGTTTGTGATTATGCGACAATAGTAACAATAGATATGTTCAGGACAATAGAGTTGGCTCTCTTTCCTTCACCTGAAAACATCTTAACAAAGAAAACCACGATATAACAAAATACATCTGCATAAATAGAGCAGTAGTTCTCTCATAGCAGGCGGTTCAATGCTTCGAGAAGGCTGTTTTTATACCCATATAACCACATTTGACTGAAAAAGGATACATAAGTAATATTCCAATATGATTCATTACTAATGAAAAGCATATTGGACATCCAAGACCTAATCCACGCCAAGGCAGTTACCTCACAATGCTAATCTAAAAGTATTAAAGAGACCTGCTTCATTTGCTAGTACAGAAGGCATTGAAATATCGATGCATGACAATGTCGAACAATGTTGATAAACAACTTGGACATTTTTTTCAATAACCGCTGACGCTATGATCAAGCTCTATATGTACAGTAAGGGAAATAAAGATACCATATTAATGCATAATCTTGTTGAAAAGATGTGTGAATGGCTGTTTAAGAATGGGAACCTATGATAATCATAGCAATTAAAATCATCAACTCACCTTGACAACAAAGACGAACCTCATACCACAATCAACAAGCATAGTATCAGATGAAGCTGCAAAAGTAGAAAGCGGAGATGCAAACCGAGGTGATAAGGGTATGCTCTCATCGCTGCCTACCAAATCAAGAACCACTCTTCTGGCTCTTCTGAAATTTAATTCCAGGACTTCTTCAACATACGGTTGCAAAAGCACCAAAAGCAACTTAGATAGTTTAAGGCCTTGTGATTCCAAGGTGGAGCAGTGGTTAAGACTAGCCTGAACACATACACTAGCAGCACGTAAAGCAGAAGCCGTCTCAGAAGGTGGTGCATTTTCCTTGACCAACCTTACAAGAGATTCAATTTCCCATTCTGCCCATTGAACAATTTTATTATTATAGACAGGATTGTCACCAAACATCAAGCCCGATTCTTTTGTTGTCAATGAAATCATTGAGAAAACAAGGTTAGACAATGTGGCGGAATATGTTTCTGGGTAACAAGGACATAGGGCAAGAAAATCTTCAATGCTTCTCTGGAGTCGGGATCCATAAGATTTCAAAAATATCTGATGTGCTAAAGGACCTTTCCCAAGCTTTAATAAACCAGAAAAAACCATCTTCAGTTCCAGTATACCAACTGAGGGCTGCTGGCTGATCTCAATAAGCTGGTTCTCAAGCATTGTTTTGCTTTTCAATAGAGCAGACTTAAATGAGGCATCAGCAGCTGAAGCTTCCCCTGATACTTTCAGCTCTGGATAACTTCGCTCTTCAGCGTCAATCACTTCTATTGCCTCCTCTATTTTGTGTTCCGCCAGAAGAACATCAATATGGTCCAAAAATTGCATCCTTCGATATTCCGCTTCAGTAGAGACCATATCATTAATTTCACAAGCTTGGAGGCTATCCTGAACTTCCCGAATGTCACCACTAATTTGGCTCCATTCTTTCAATTCTCGACAAACACCACCCATCAGATCCTGGACAAGAATCCCCTGGGAAGAAATATGCTTTTGGAGCTCATTGAACTCGTGTTTCATTTCAACAACTTCATCAGATAACCTACAAAGATCAGTCTAATAAGCTTATACACGAAGGCAGAGTGTTAGTGATACAGAGGAGTGTGAGAGTCTGGAAAATGGTTCATCGAACATTGATATTCCACATAAATTATCTCCCTATGAACTTCAAATAAGGAGATAGATCTAATGTATTGGCATGACTCATGAACACAAACCAAAAGTATTAAATGTATTAGTAAAATACATACATACACATTAAATAGGATGTTCCTAATAATAGTCTTTGATTGTATTTTGAAGACAACAATAGCGACATAGTATATTAATCTATGTTTGAGAGACGAATCATTCTCTCAAAATCTCGGTATCTCTTTGGTGAATTTCATACAATAGTGGTTGCCTGCATCCCTTGCTTGATTACTCCGGGTGATGATAATAGTACCCCTTCAGTAATTCTACTAGGGTGGTGAGGTATATTTTAATTTCCTTTAATTTCTTCTTCAACCCAGTTTCAGTTAGCAATTTCTGGACCTAATCAAACAGTATCAAGTCAATCTGTGCATGGAAGTCATAAGACTCATAACCACATGCAGATCATCAGCAAAGCAGTTACAGATTAGGTCAGGTAATACAGGCACAAAAATTTATAAGATTAAGGCAAGAATTAGTGTCAATACGGGGTCAAAAAGATCAAAATTCAGTCTAACCAACTAGAATGACATGACTCAAAGAACAGTCAGTTATTCAACTCCAAAACACTGAAGTTTGTTGTAGTGCTACGATTCTTGAGAGCAAGAAGCTCACGTTTAACGTGTCTTGTTACTTCAATATTTCTGTTCACCGACCCTTTTTTATCCTATCTTAGCACAAGCATATACCCCCCCCCCCCCCCCCCCCCCCCCCCCCCCCCTTTTTTTGGTAGCAGTAGACCAATTATTGGAAGAGCAAAGTCAGAATATTTTGTCAATTTTCATTTCTATACTTGGCCGCAAGTAATGTTCTTCAAATAAATACCATCTGAAGTTATTGGAGTTATATATGGCATGTCCTACAATGAAGCTACTAAGCACTGTTGACTTACGTGAAAAGTTAAAAATATTTTTCTGTCTGAGAGCTATTGCTAAATCAAGATAAAATAAGACTTAACTTAATTCGATAGACAAACTAGGCTAATACTTTCTTTATTGCAATTTTGTAGTGCGTACATATGTAATTGCTTGCATAGTACGAAGAATTAATTCTAGCAATGGTAAATCATATATAGAACTGAGCTTGTATCTGTTAACTTTCCTATTCCAAGAAAATTGTCGCTATATTGTATTTAAATGGATGAAGATGGAAGCACACAAGGAGAAAAAATACACACGCAATATATGAGTAAAGAAAGAGAGTACTACGTCCTACTAACTTTTTGTTCTTTATCAATTCATTACTCTTACCTCAAAAAAGCCGAATATTTTGTGAGTGTATTACTACACAAGTTCTCGACCGCATCTTTTAAATCCAAAAGCTCAAAACAGATCTTCCTGATTCCCTACATAAATATGAATACTGGCTATTAATGATGGATACAGCACAAGTGATGGATAAAAATAGTTGTCCGAAACAGCCAAATAACACTTGCAATTAGATTAGGTTTTATAAGTTTCATACAAGCAAGGAACTAATATATCCAAAACTTCAGAAGCCCAATCTGTATCCCTTCCAAGAATTTAAATGTTATCTGATCTATTCTCAGTTCCAAGACAGAGCACCCTGAAAGAAACCATTGGTTATCTTTATAGAAGGGCATCAAATCCGAAAACAATTACAAACCATATGCCTCACGGAATCAATAGCGACAAAGATAATTATTTTAGCAAGGTACAATCTCTAAGGCAAAAGGTACTGCTCTCCCTCTATAGTGTCATCTAGTAGCTCCGACAAGATTATGCAGATACATAAAAAAATCAATACCAAAGCTTGATAGCGAGAGAGGTAAACATATCCTTTCTACAAAATCATAACTCAAAATGCGGAATCCTTCAATTTTCAAGTAATTAAAGTTGAACAATAAGGAAGCCCCAGCACATTTTACAATAATTGAAGTAAACTAATACTCCATTTGCAAAAAAAGGAAAAGAAGATATTTATGGTTAAATCTTTGACCTTTTCAGTCTTGGACTGGTAAATGGTGTCGATTTTGGACTGCGGGGTGACACTTTCCATGGATGGGAAATCATCTTCTTCTTCACTGCTCTCCACCATTTTCATCATCTCCAGTGTTGGAATTATTGATGGATTTACAGTTTCACCAAGTTCTGAACAAGATTCAGGGCAGCACTAGTGTGTGTTTGTGAGTGTAAATAAAGCGGAAAAGCAGAGGAAAAGCAATTTGGAACGAGTACTTTTAAAAGACGCTTGGTCAAACTATTTAATTTCCGTTTGATTTTTTGACGATGGAAAATTTTCATAATGACTTGTTGAATGTTAAAAATAAAGATGTCCATAAATATAAAACAAAGTCTGTGTTTGATTCCCATTTTTTTAAAATTTATTTTTCTCTTTCTTTTTTTCAATTACATATTTTTCAATAAAATAGTATTACACGTAAATCTAAAACTTTTCTTTAATTTTCAACCATACATTCTCCATTAATCAACTATTTAAAATGCATTTTCTTCCCCAAAATGAGAATCAAACGGGAAATATTGTTTTGTTTAAAAGATATTATTACTATTTTAGTTAATAAGTGAATATCAAATACTTTCTACTTAAAATTTCAAAATCACTTAACTTTTCTTATCTTTTTATTTGAACACGAATAAAAACTTTCATCTTTCATCTGCTTTAATCTCAAAATCTCATAAATTAATCGAACACTGAACAACAAAATATTTTTTATATCAATCATTTCGAATCGATAAATATATTTACATATGTTAAATTTCGTTTTTATTAAATTAGTATATTTTTTAATCGATAAATTTTATTTCAAAACAAGTTGAATGCCGATCACTCTCAGTACTATATGGAACTGGGATTTCAATTAAATGAGCATTCATTCATTCTGATTCCACCTATAAGTATTGTTTTTTATGTTGAAGTGAATTATCCATTTGAATTATACAAAATGCACATGACTCCTCTTTGTATGACTTTAGTGAAGAAGTGAATTATCTATTTGAATTGTACAAAATGCACATGGCTCCTCTTTGCATGACTTTAGTGAAGAAGGATGTCGTCGAATGTGAATACAAAAATTCGGATGCAGGGGATCACAATGCAAATAATTTTTTAGACACAGTGAAAATAACTCGTAAGGATGATGTGGTTATTCTACAGAGTGTTCATCATTGTGATCTCGCTATTACACACAAAATTTCCTCAATAGTTCGCGACAATGAGAATGAAAATAAATTTACAAATGAGAATTTGATTGCCTTATTCCGTGAGAGACATGAGCGAGGTGGGAGCTCAGGGACTGGGTCGAGTGAACTACCCTCTAACTCTTCGCGGGTGGTTCTCGATGATGATGATTTATATATCGTGCAACTGTTTGAAACAAAGAAAATTTTGCAAGAAACTGTGCACTGCATTGTACTAAAATACAACTATGAGTTCTAAGTGAAAAAATCAAATAAGTCATTGTTGATGATAGTTTGTGTCGACGACAATTGTCGTTGACGTTTGCGAGCGACAAAAATGGACATAAATGAGTTATTTGTAGTTCGCAAGTATACACGGGAACATACTTGCAAAATGAAAATTTGTTGAAATGATGACAGGCAAGCCTGGGTATAGTTTATTGGTCAACAGATAATGTACAAGAGAGTAGGGAGTTCGTACAAACCTTCGGACATAAATAATGACGTTCGTCGAGAGTACAGAGTGGTCATAAGCTACTAGAAAGCCTAAAATGCCAAATAATGCTGGTTGAAGGATTTAATGGGCTCGACCGAGGAGAATTATGCTAAATTGGTCAAGTATTGTCATAACATGGGAACAACTAATCATTGTTCGACATTTTTTATTGACACAAAGAGCGAGAATTACTTTAAATTTTTCTTCATAGATCTTGGACAATGCATTCTAGGATTTCAAAATGTGATGCAACCCTTAATTCTAGTTGTTAGTACAACTCTAAAATTTAGATACGAAAGAAAGTTGATTATTGCTACATGTCAAGATGCCAACATCCAAATGTAATCTCTTGCATTCGCCATAGTCGATAGCGAAAATGATCTGTCGATGAATCGGTTCTTCACAAAACTGTGAGAAGCCGATGACTTTGCATTTGTAACTAATTTGGGACCATCTATAATTAATGATATCATTGAAATGTTTCCCGAGGCACATCATGGGTATTGTATGTACCATCTACAAGGCAACTTGAAAACTAAGCTTACAATGTTGAAAATTGTAATAAGTTCATGGTCGAAATAGGAAGTAAATCATTACTGGTATGGCATTATCTAACCAAAATGTGGATTAAACATTGGGTGTGGTCACATTTTCTAGGACGTCGAACAACGCGGAGTTTCTCAATGTATTGTTCAAAAAGGATCGAGAGTTACCAATTCTCGCAATGATTGAGAACATTCCTAACAATCTACAGTAGTGGTTTCACGACCAATGTACGGCTTCAAAGAGTTGCACTAACGTGCTAACTCTGGCTCAAGAGGATAAACTTTTCAAGAGTGTAGAGGTTGTGAGAATGTTGAAAGTAGAACCACTGGATAAATTGCGCTTTTTCGTGAAATGTGGACATAATATGGCATACATGGTTGACTTGACTGATATCATATGTACTAGTAGTCGATTTCAGTTAAAAAGTTTTCCAAATGAGCATACAGTCGCGGTGGCTATGTATAGAGACATTGTAGCGAGAACATTATGATTTCATTATTACACGACTAATTATTGGATAGCAAAGTATACTGAGAATATATTTCCTCTACCGAATGAAGTTGAGTAAGAACTTTCCGACGATATTCTCCCACTTAATAGTTTGTTGCTACCAAAAGTTGAATCATGTAGTCCTGAACATCCACGTATGTTTAGAATACCATCTATTAGAGAGTTTCTTCGACCACTTAGGTGTGGCAGGTACAGAGCAACATAGCATAATTGTCAATTTTGTACAAACATGATTTTTTTAAATGACAATTAGACCGATGTGTAATGATATCGCTGTTAAGTGAACAATTAAATATTTAAAATTATTTCGTAATTAAATATACAATATTAACTTTTGTTTTACAATATTTATAATTTTTTCATAATTAAATAAATAATTGAATAAACAATGCTTACATAAATTTTACAATATGTACGATTATGATCTCGAATGTCTCGTCGTCGTCGTCGTCGTCGTGTCCTGCACGATGACTAGTTTATCCTGCACAATCACCCCCGCTCGTTTAGCCATCAAATGAATAACCATAGACACAAGCTCGAGGTTAAACTCGAGCTGACCCTGTGTCAGACATGAATGATCGGAGTCGTACACATATATAGTGAAATCGGCGAAGATGATCTCCACGGTAAAGTAGTTATGATTCGCGATCACTAGAATGTGCATATGCGTACAACCCTCCTATGACTTTTCCATGATACTCGGCCACATCTCTTTAACCCACTCGATTATATATTCATGCACCAAGTACTCATTATGCATAAGTTGGAGCGAACGATACTCAATAGTAAGACACGTACAAACTCTGTGTTTAATATAACTCGACCAGGAATGTCAAATATTTTTGGATATCTTTGAGCCTAGTCACGCAACAAATCTATGGCTAGGTCGATGTGCTATATCAGAAAACACAAATAAAAAAAGAGTGAGTTATTTCATTTAATAAACAAAAAATTATGAATACATAATAAATAACAACATGACTACTTTACTTACATCATCGACAAGCCAAGCTCTGGAAGTGGTGATGTCATGGAACAACTTGTAAGCATCTGGAATCGTCCTTTGAGCTATCGTGTGCCGAACTCTGAAAAAATAAATAGAAAAAATGTTAAAAGAAACATAAAGGAGTTAGTATGGAGTACTTTACTAAAATCATGCAATACTTATCTGAGCATAATTCGTCTTTACTCCGTCTCGAATGTTTTTCACTTAACATGGTCCATCTCAAAAAAAAAAAATTTTGGGGTACGTCCTCTCGGCGAACGTTCTCTTCTTCACTTTAGCTGTGAATGGAGAAACGACATACTGTAATAGCAATCTCAGCCTCTTTTCGACTACCTACTCCGGCATGTCAAGAACACGCTTCTTACCCTCAATCACGACGGGCGTCCTCTCCTCCTCTGCCCCGAGGATCGCCACCTCATCCATCATCGGGGCCACCCTCTCTCCCTTCACAGATAACAAAAATGATTCTAATGCAACACCATTTGTCCACAATTGTTGGTGGCCACCTCTCCATCACCCCATCTATCATTCCATCACCTGCCTGCTATATCGCATCGAAGCACTGTGGCCTCATCATGAAGGTCTATGAAGTGACAACGTAGCACTCCAATATCATTGGATATATCGTTTATCTTGCCTATTAGCGCGTCTACATCCTCTCGTAGCGCGCGCAGCTCATCCGCTATAAATCCAGTCAAACGAGTGTACAAATCTTCGAAATAATGATTTTGATTGTGTGCCTGGGTGGTGTCTGGATGGGGGAGAAAGTGTTTCATCAACATAGGTGATCCTCTCGATGGAGGTGAACGTCGATCAATTGGACCGTACTCCTACACAAATAACAACAATAATTTTTTTAATTTAAATAAAATAGGCTAACTCATACAAAACAGTAATCAATAAATTATATTCAATTCACAAACACAATCTCAGTCCATGATGGAATCAGACATCCGATCGTCTTGAGTGTGCGGAACGACTAATTCATGTACAAAATCTCGACCCTCTTCCTCCGTTGACGGCGTCAACTCATTTATGATTTCAAGCTTACATATTGACATTTCAATTAGTTAATGATCATGTAATAAGATTTTGAAACTACGTACAATATAAATCGCATATGTATAATACTCACATGAGAGTTGTCAAGGAGAGCTGATAACTGTTTGTCAGATGGACATCCATCTGCTCAGGATGCTCGCCAATGATGCATCCGAGACCAACGTGTCTCCCCTCGCCCCGCAAACCAGGTATCCAAGAGGGGGACAGTCTCATATGCTCAGATCTGCAACACATACAATTATTATATAAATTTAGTACAAAAATTATTTTAACGTTGATTATGTTAAACATTTACATGCACTATCAAGAGCAATCAATAAGTATCATATTTAAGCATGGACCTCTTGGATTTCGAGTGTAATCTGGTAAAGATACGTACGATGTCCTTAAAACATTTTCGGCCCCATGGATAGTTGTTAAAGGTATTGATATTGTCAACAACTTCCAAATGAAAAATATCGATCGTAGTCTTGTTTTAATGCTACCGCACCACGCTCTGAGGGATATAGATCAATCTTACCATCAATTTATCTAACATCTGGTCGCATTCTCTAATTGCGGTAGAAGCACTATTCTCTATCTCTGAAAATATGCGTCGTGCAGCCTATTGCTTCTTTGAGTATCGACGTGAGCTACTTCATCGTACGTAATCTTTTGTCAAGGCAAACTTAAACATGGAAAAAGTAGCAACGTCGCCCTAGAAGTCGAAGTGGAAAGTATCGTCGTCGACTGGCTTTAGCAACCAACATAGTAGTGCATCAATGATCTGTCTAAAGTACTATACATCTCTCAACTGATATAGAGACCAGACGAATGACTGACATAGGATATTCACGTGCTAATTATCCAACAGCTCCAGTACAGCAATGAAACTATCAAAACTACTGTTCCAAGTAGTTTTCCCCGCCATCTCTCTCAACTTCTCATTTAGATAGTACTCCATCCTATAAAAATTTAAATATTGGAACATTGAACAAAAGATAATGGAATGAAGTATAATCTCAGAAAATTAAACAAATCAAATTGTAACTACTATAGGCAAGACGAAGATTCATTTTACACCGATATTAATAAAAAAAATAAATGATTTTATAAATTAAAGGGTAAGAACAAAAAATACGGACAAAAAAAATAAAGTTATTATAATGTTTTTTTTAACTAAAATGGAAATAATTAAAAATTAAAATAAATATTATTTAATTAAAATTGAAAAATTAAGTTTTATCATAAAAGGAAAAGAATTTTAAATTGAACAAAAAATTATTTATAATATGTATGAAAAAAAAAATTAATTGTTTCTAAAAAAATTATAATAAAATTAAAACAAATTAAACAAAAAATTACTAAAATTAAATAAAGAATATAAATATTATTTAATTAAAATTTAAAAAATTAAATTTTATCATAAAAAAAATTTTAAATCGAAAAAATTATTTATAATATAAAAAAAAATTAAACAAATGAGAAAACAAATTGGGCTGACTATTACAGTCAACCCCAAGCAGTCGCCAGGGTCGACTGTAAAAATAGTCGGCCTGGTTAACTATTAAACAGACTGCAAGGCTGGCTGTAAACACAATTGGTCTTGCCAACTGTATCTTCTGAAAATGGTGAGAAAAATCGTCATTTTCAACAACAAAAAGTTTTTTTTTTTTGGGGCAAAAATCCGAAACTGAATAATCTATCTGAATAGTGATTAATAAACATCATAAATAACAATTTAATACACAAATTAATAAACACATGCAAAATAAAAAATCAATCTATTAATCCTACAAAAAAAATAACATTGTTGAAAATAATGATCTAGTTTTGTGGTAGTCGACGTTTGGTAGACTATGAGAATGACAACTTCGACTGGATCCCGACTGTAAAGACTATGTGAATTATTTATTTATTTTTCTTTTTTCCTCTCATCTCCTATCTTTGTTGAAGATGAGGGCAATATTGATAAATGGTATATAAAATTTCTATTTTAACTTCTAACTTTTTTGTTTAAATGGTCAAAGGTCATTGTGGAAATATGATCGGGTCAACTGGCCATTTCCATGTAATCCTCATTTGGAACATAGAAAATTTGAGAAGATTTCAGTTTGGATGAAGCTATAAGCCTATAATAGTGTCTTAGGATCCGTTTGATAGAAAGATAGAAAATGGATGGCAAATAAAATGTTTGGCAGGGAAGTGATTTGCCTAGAATTTGTTTTAGAAAGAATTGTAATTAATGGTGTTTGATTAGTATAATTTTTCACCTAATCCGTTTGGCTTTGTTTTTTATGCAAGTGGTTACTTTTTAGGATAATTTTTTTACAATCTGTACTAAAATTTGTTTGGATTGTCAACAAGTAAAAAATAAAAATAAAAAAAATATTTTCATAAAATTTTTATGTTCGTTTGGCTTCGTTTTTCATGCAAATTGTCAATTAAATATATAAAAAATTTTACCATTGAATTTATAATATGTTTCTGATGATACCAAAAAACAGTACCTGATGATTTCCGAACTGGATTGCTATGATTGACCGCGAGCAGGATCTCCAATGACCTGAAACAAAGGCGTCGAGGTTTGTCCTCGTCGCCCCTCCGATGCTTAAGTTAGAGAGGGAAAATATGCGTAAGGCTATATGACTGAAAGTAATAATAATTCTTGTAACCTGAAAAAGGAGCTTGAATCACCTATTTATACAGGTGAGTAGTTGCGTTGTAGAAGGAGTCTATCGCTTGTGATCCTTATCTTGTAAAGAGTTTGTGTTTTGCTCAAACTGTTCTACCGGTATTTGAGTAAGAT
This sequence comes from Osmanthus fragrans, assembly GCA_019395295.1. Classification (NCBI taxonomy): domain Eukaryota; kingdom Viridiplantae; phylum Streptophyta; class Magnoliopsida; order Lamiales; family Oleaceae; genus Osmanthus; species Osmanthus fragrans. Next base: position 19,632,339 of record CM033350.1, on the reverse strand, counting down.
TAGATAAGGTCTTTGGACAAGGAGGACGCTGAAACGGACTATAGCCCGATCTGGAGAGACTGCGGCATGTGACCCCGATCTCATGTCCCCGAACTCACCGGGGATATTTTCAAGTGGCACAAGCTCGGGCCTACTAGGTCGGGCCTCGTCGATGGCATGTACTCGGGGTCGCCATTCATCGCCTCATCATAGGCCCCCGTGCATCAACATCGTAACTGCGCGAGCGTCGAGGTTGGATGCAGAGAATGGTCTTCTGCACGATGCGCACTTGGGACGTTGGAGAAGTTGAGGACTCGAGCTTGGTTGATAGGCGCGAGTTAAAAAGTAAAAACGCATGCGTGAGGTGGCAGATGGAACGCCAAGAGTTAACTCGCGGAGGACGCGTGTCACGTGCCCGTTGGAGTTGTCAGAACCCGACCCTTGATAGTCGACAATTGTCCAGATTCAACGGCCCAGATGAAGTGACTGTTGCACTCCCAGGGGCCACTATAAATAGTCTCCATTTTCACTCTCATTTTTCACTTTTTCACTCTCAACTTACTGTGCAAGAAGCTCGAGCTCGGGGATTATAGGTTTGTGAGCGAGCGACCATATTAAGAGGTAAGTGTTCGAGCCCCTCAGTTTATTATTCGAATAGCATAATGTCAAGTTCTAGCAGTAGTTCGGGGTCGAGTGGTAGCAGTAGTAGTAGTGAGACCTCTAGGGACTCGAATCCTAGGCTCGAGGATACGGGGACTTCGATAGTACCAATGGCCGTACCTATAAGTTCCCACCACGGAGAAAAGATCGAACTCACTTACCCAAAAAACCCGAGTAAGTACAAAGAGCACGTAGTTTATCAAGGTTGCGAGAGAGTTCGGGGTCATGCCCATTTGTGATGTGAGGGCCCCCGGGCGTAATGAGACAGTGTTGGGAGCTCGGGAAGGGGAGATTACAAATTTTTAGGGACGCCCTTAAGGCCGGGCTTAGGTGGCCTCTTCACCACTTCTTTATCGAGTTCTTGACCTCTTTCTTGATTTGCCCGGGCCAACTGGCCCCGAACGGGTGGAGACTTCTTGTATATTTTTTCATTTTTGTGTAGATGCCTCGGGGTAGAGCCTAGAGTCGACCTTCTAAAAATGGTATACGATCTTAAATTCTCCCCGGGCTATAACTGTTTTGTCTACCTGTCCACGAAGGGGGGTTTTAGGGTACCACAGACCCCTAGCTCACTTCGAGGCTGGAAGGAGCGTTTCTTCTTTGTTAAGCCTCAGGACCCCGACCACCCTTTTAGCCCGAAGTGGGAGATACCTCTTAAGGACGTGTTTAATGAGGGTCAGGCTTACTTCGAGGTTTTGGAGAGGGATAGGTTGAGGCTAGTGAACCACGATCCCCTTGCTGAGAAGATCGATTACCTACTCGAGGATGACACCCTCGACCTTGCAAATGTGAGAGGCCTCGAGGGTATGGTTTCTTGTCATTACACTTATTGGTATCGATATTTTTTATAGGTCGTGCTAACTCTTTGCTGTTCATGTCTGGCAGATCTAGAAATGTCTTTCGATCCGTCCAAGCTACTGTCCAAGGTTCAACACAAGGCCAAAGGCCCGAAGTCGAAAGCCCCCGTGCAGTCCAAGGGGAAGAAGAGGACTCGGGTTGAAACCCCGAAGATTATCCCGAGTGGGTCGGGACAAACGTCTAGGGGCCCGACCTCGCCAAAAGGGTCTGTGCCTTCAAATGAAGGTCGGGCTTCCTCAGCTCGTGATCCTCTCGTGGGAAACCCTGAACTTGACGACGAGGATGAGGCCTTAATGACCGACGAGAATCTGCGGGAGTACTCACAATGTTCCTTGATCAAGGACATTGTGGAGAAGTACGAGAGGGTGGTGAACCTTCACGACGGGGTTGGAGTCCTCGAGATGCTGACTTTAAAGGTACGGTCACAGGGTCGAGTAGTTATTTTGATTTGTATACATGTTCTGTGAACGATCTAACCTCGTGCTTTCTCTTTTGACCCAGACGTTGAGCGTTGCCCGGGGGCTGTCCCTCAACGGGCTAGACCTGGCGAACAACGTCCGCGAGCTCGAGGTCGAAAACGAACATCACCGGGCGCGCATCAGGCAGCTCGAGGAACAGCGTAACGCCGCGAAGCTCGAGGCAAAACAAGCCCGGGAGGAGGCTGAAGCGGCTAACAAGCAGGCTGAGGGTGCAAGGGAGGATGTCGAGCAGACATTGCTGCACCTCGAGGAGGCAAAGAAAGGCTTCGAGGAGGAGCTAAACCAGGCGAGGGCCCAGGCTGTTGAGGACTTCAAGAAGTCCGATGAGTTCGGGTCAATGCTTGGGGACTACGGTTCGGGGTCTTATGCCTACGGTTTGAGGCTTGCTCGCTCTTTCTTGAGGACCCAACTCCCCGAAGAGCAAAAGCATATCGTCGAGGGTCTGAAAACAGTGGCCGATCTTGCAAATGACCTCGAACTGTCTTCATCAGAGGTCGAGGATGAAGAGGGCGACGACGCTGCTGGCGACGACGGAGGGGACGATGGAGGGGACGATGGAGGTAACCCCGAAGATAGGAACAACAGCCCAATAGACATAGATTAGGCCCCCTACCCCGAACTGTATTTTTGCTTTTACAACATGTACTTTGCTCGAGCATTGCCTCGAGGATTATGTAATGCACATAGCCCGATTTGGGCGTTTCAATGGAATGGAATTTTCTTTTCAAAGATCGATGCTTTGTAGTCGTGTGTTTGCCTTAGTCGCTTTCTATCGAACCAAGGTCGGGGATTTGTAACGCACATAGCCCGATCCTAAAGAGGCACGGCCCTCGGCCGTTTGACAAGCCGCGTGCTCGAGGTCGAGCAGGGCCTTTATGCTAGTTCGACTAGCTGCGTGCTCGAGGCACGGCCTTATGCTAGGCTTGTAACTAGCTGCGTGCTCGAGGTCGAGCACGGCCTTATGCTAGGTTTTGACTAGCTGCGTGCTCGAGGCACGGCCTTGTGCTAGGTTTTGCCTAGCTGCGTGCTCGAGGTCGGGCACGGCCTTATGCTAGGTTTTGACTAGCTGCGTGCTCGAGGCACGGCCTTATGCTAGGTTTTGCCTAGCTGCGTGCTCGAGGCACGGCCTTATGCTAGGTTTTGCCTAGCTGCGTGCTCGAGGCACGGCCTTATGCTAGGTTTTGCCTAGCTGCGTGCTCGAGGCACGGCCTTATGCTAGGTTTTGCCTAGCTGCGTGCTCGAGGCACGGCCTTATGCTAGGTTTCTACTAGCTGCGTGCTCGAGGTCGAGCACGGCCTTTGCTAGGTTTTTACTAGCTGCGTGCTCGAGGCACGGCCTTATGCTAGGTTTCTACTAGCTGCGTGCTCGAGGTCGAGCACGGCCTTATGCTAGGTTTTTACTAGCTGCGTGCTCGAGGCACGGCCTTATGCTAGGTTTTTACTAGCTGCGTGCTCGAGGTCGAGCACGGCCTTATGCTAGGTTTTCAACCTCGACCTTAACATTCCATCCCTATTTGACGATCCAAGAACGGGCCTTTTAGGTCGGGACTTGGATTTATTAATTTTTCGGACTGGACTTGGATTTATATTCCACCCAAGCTGCCTACGTACCCAACCGGGATCAAGCCGAACGTAGTTCGTTACAATGGAAAATAACTGACGCAATTCTAGGTGGGCGTGCAAGCCCTATACTGGAAACGTAAACAACGGTGGGTGCGCAGGCCCGACAAGAAAAAGAACAAATAAATTGGAAGACATGGAGCTAAGGCTTACTACTTGTAATAAATTTTGAGATTGTCGGCGTTCCACGGTCTTGGCAGTGGTTTTCCCGAACTGTCCTTGAGGCTGTATGCCCCGCCCTTTATCCTTCGTATAACTTCAAAGGGTCCTTCCCATTTTGGCCCGAGCTTTCCTGGGGGATGACCTGCGGCTTCGGATCTCCTGAGAACCAAATCTCCCATCCTGAACCTCCTTGCTTTGACATTCTTATTGAAGTATCTAGCTGTCCGGCTCTGATAGCCCGCCGCCTTAAGTGAAGCCTGCTCTCTAACTTCTTCGAGTAAGTCCAAATGTTCGGTTGTCTGCCCATCCGAGATATGCTCAAGATTTCTCCAAGTGGGAAGGCTGACCTCGATCGGTATAGTGGCCTCTATGCCAAAGGCCAGCATAAAAGGAGTTTCGCCAGTTGACGTCCTATGTGAGGTCCTGTAAGACCAGAGAATGGCGGGCAGCTCTTCGGGCCAACATCCTTTCGCTTCTCCAATCCTTGTTCGAAGGTCCTGCAATATAATTCGGTTGGTCACTTCTGCAAGGCCGTTACTCTGGGGATGTGAGACAGATGTCAGGTGGTGGTCAATCCCGAGCTTGGTACAGAAATCTCTAAAACTTGCATTATCAAACTGTCTTCCATTATCCGTTATGAGCACTCTGGGTATCCCAAATCGGCACACGACAGACTTCCATATGAAAGACCTGAGCTTAGGCTCAGATATTGTTGCCAAGGCTTCGGCTCGACCCACTTTGTGAAGTACTCAACTGCTACGGCAACAAACTTTAATTGGGCTCTGGCTACAGGGAAGGGTCCCAGAATATCCACTCCCCACTGTGCGAACGGGGCGAGGTGCTGAACTGGAGTGAGCTCTTCTGCCGGGGCTCGTATGACGTTACCGAACCTCTGGCACTTATCGCACTTCCTTACGTAATCTGACGAGTCTTTCTTCATGCTAGGCCAATAATACCCATACCTTATGAGCTTGTAGGCAAGAGCTCGACCTCCTTGATGATTCCCACAAATGCCTTCATGAACTTCGGTAAGAGCTTGACGTGATTCGGAGGGTTTGAGACACCTTAAGTAGGGGAGCGTGAAACTGCGACGGAACAAAGCACCCTCTATGATACTGTATCTTGATGCTCGAGCTCTTATGCTTTTCGCCGTTCGGGGATCCGCTGGTAGGGTCCCATCTCTTATGAAATCAACAATGGGATCTAACCAAGAAGGCTCCTGGTCGACGTCCATGACGCTCACTTTCTGAACTATACTTGGTTCCGTTACAAACCTTACGTGTACGGTCCTGTCAAGCCCATCCACTCCCATGAACACAAGTCGGGATAGGGCGTCTGCTTTATAGTTATTGGATCGGGGAATCTTCAAAATCTCGCAGCTCTTGAACTTCCTCTGGAGGTCGTGAACCATCAAGCAATACAAACTCATCTTCTCATCTTTTCTATCGAAAGTTCCCTCTACTTGTCCAACGACCAGTTGGGAGTCGCTGAAAATTTTTATATGCTCGAGCTTGTGATTCTGCGCAAGTTCTAGTGCTATGATGACTGCTTCATACTCTGCCTCATTATTGGTGGCCTCAAATTCGAACCTGAGTGCGCACTGGATCTCTATGGTTTTTTTCCGGGTTGGTGAATATCACTCCTGCCCCCGACCCCGAACTATTCGATGCTCCATCAACGAAGAATTCCCAGAATTTCGTGCTCGGGCTATCATCGTCTGGCCCCCGAGGCCTAGGCGTGAGTTCGGCTATGAAGTCAGCTAAGGCCTGTGCCTTTATTGAGGGCCGTGGTTTGAACTCTATGTCGAACTCGCCTAGTTCGATGGCCCATTTCAGCAATCTTCCCGATACATCTGGCTTCTGAAGTATGTGCTTTAGGGGTTGATTAGTGAGCACAACGATCGGATGACACTGAAAGTACTGCCGTAGCTTCCTGGCAGTTATTACTAGGGCAAGAGCGAGCTGTTCGGCTAGTGTGTACCTCGTTTCTGCATCAAGGAGTACTTTGCTCACATAGTAGATCGGCTGCTGAACCTTTCCTCTTTCCTTTACCAGTACACCGCTTACGGCGTTAGGAGAAACGGCCAAATATAGAAATAAGGTATCTCCATGTTCGGGTTTTGTGAGAACCGGAGGCGTTGCTAGAGCTTGTTTCAATTCTTTAAAGGCGGAGTTGCATTCCTCATTCCAGTTGAAGCTATGGGCACCTCTGAGAATTTTGAAGAAAGGGAAGCACTTGTCTGCTGCTCGGGAGACGAACCTGTTCAGGGCCGCTATCCGGCCTGTTAACCTCTGGACATCCTTTTTATCCTTAGGCGGTTCCATAGATATCAAGGCCTGAATCTTGTCGGGGTTAGCCTCTATGCCCCTGTGTGTGATCATGAAGCCCAAGAACTTCCCCGAAGCAACCCCGAACGCACACTTCGTAGGGTTGAGTTTCATTCTGTACTTCCGCAATGTAGAAAAGACATCTTCCAGATCTGAGATATGATCTTCCACTTGCTTACTTTTGACTACCATGTCGTCTACATACGCTTCGATGCTCTTCCCAATCAAATTAGCGAAAAACTTTATTAACGAGCCTCTGATACGTTGCCCCGGCATTTTTTAACCCAAAAGGCATGACCCTGTAGCAATAAATGTCTGAATCTGCCATGAACGAGGTCTTCTCTTGATCTTCCTCGGCCATGAGGATTTGATGGTATCCGGAGAAAGCATCTAGGAAACTGTATAGCTTGTGGCCCGACGTATTGTCTACGAGGTTGTCTATCCGAGGTAAGGGATAGCTGTCTTTAGGGCAAGCCTTGTTTAGGTCGGTGAAGTCAATGCAGACTCTCCATTTCCCCCCGGACTTCTTAACAAGTACTACGTTAGCCAGCCAATCTGGATATTGTACTTCCCTAATGAACTTTGCCCTCATGAGATTAGTGACTGATAAGTGCGCTTTTGCACACTTATTAGACACTTTTTGGGATTTAACTGTGATAAATTTGAGTATATTTCTACCCATAATTGTGTACTTTTTGTATTTATAGGCCAAAACCTTGAATTGGAGTGAAACAGAGGCAAAACGAGTGAAAAATGACTTCAATTGCACAAAAATGTGAAGTTGGGGACTAACTTGCAATTGACCAAAAGATGGAGGGCTTTGACTGCAATTTGGTAGGGGCTTAAATGAAAGAAAGTTCAAAGTATGAGGACCAAATTGTACTAATTCAAAGATGAGGGATGAAAACGCGCAAGGACGGAACGTTCAAGGACCTGCGCCGCAAATATGGAAAAGTCCATGCGACCGCATGGACGTGAAATGAATATTTTGTTTCTTCCATGCGACCGCATGTAATTACACCATGCGGCCGCATCGAGATAAAATACTAAGGCGGTCTATTTTTCTTTCCACGCGTTTTTGGTCAACTTTGGCATTATTTTAGGACTTGTTTAATGAAGATATTTTGGGATATTTTGGTGTGTCTCACAATGTATTAATATATCCTATCTCTCTCTCATTTTCAAGGCATTAGAAGTTAGATAATAGTTTAGTTTAGCTTAGGTTTTTATAGTTTTCTCTCTAGATTTCTTTCTCTTTTCTTTCTTTTATTTTCTTTTCTTCTTTTAGTTAGTGTTTCTTTGGTTGTTTTGGCTCATGGTTGGAAGGAAATTGAATAGTAAGGAGACTACTACAAAGAACTTGGTGGGAAAATTGGAGAATTCAAGCCATACTACAAGGGTCTAATCATTTATTTTGGTAATTTGCATGTGCGTTATTGAATTGATGTTAATGAAATAAAGGTTAAGTGAAATCATAAATTCCAATCGCTTTTCAAATCAAAGATTCAACTACTTTTTAATTTGTTAGTTTAATTTTTTCGTAATTAGGTTTAGTTTTAATTAAATCTTTTAATGTGTGTGTGTCTGTGTCGTTGTTAGAACTAAAATCGATTAGAGTACGTAACTTCAAAGTAACATTCCTCGTGGGATCGATATTCGGACTCAAAAAGTCCACTGTATTACTTGTTCACGATCCGTGCGCTTGCGGTACACTTTTCAGCGAACAAGTTTTTGGCGCCGTTGCCGGGGAATGTTTTCACTTTGATTACTGCTTTAGTTAATTTTAGTTTTAGCAACTTGTAATTATTTGTTTTTATGTGTTTTTATTGTTTGAGTATTTTGGCTAACCCCGTATTACTAATCTTTCTTGTATTTGTAGTCTTTTCCTGCATTTGTTTGTTATTTGCAGGATTCTAACTTTGGTGAAGTAACATAATTTGAGCAATGTCTAATCTCTATATGGACGATAATGATGTGCTTGGAGAAATTCCAGGCTGTGATATTTGTTACGCGAGGCATCGTACTGAGCAATGCCGGTTTTCGTACACCACTATGTACACGCCTAAACTCGTGGAGTTTAGAAGATTTTTGATGTGTCGAAAACAGGCCATTGACAATAACGATGAAGGGTACATGCTCGTGGGAGATTTCGTGCCCTTCGATTGGGATGAGGACGTTAAACCTGCAGGAGATGGTCCTCCCCTACTGAATGAGAGGGTACTTGCAAAGTACTATAAAGAACTTGCCAAGTTGGATCCAGATGATATAAAAGTAGGAGACTACATGTACTGGGATGGATTTAAGCAGTGGGGTTATTATCCACTCGATGAAGTTATTGAGACCGACTTCTCACCGCCTGTGGATTTGAATTGCGGACCAATACTTCCATCCGATGAAAATTTGACAGTTGAAGAAGAGTCTACAATGTATGAAGGTGTAATCACAATGGAGTTAAACGAGGAGATGGTGATCAATGAGAATGAGAGTAGCATGCACTCTTTAGATTTCATAGATTGCTTAGAAATAGACTTTGTGATTAGGCCCAATGAAGTGGTAAAAGTCTTCATAGTTGAGTTTGATTTGGATAGAATGAGATGGTTCTATGTTGATAAGGGCACTGATGAGTTTTTGGCGATCGAATGAGGAGTGGATTCGAGCCAAAAGAATAAAGCTGGGCCGAGCATCCAGAGCTTACTTTTTGGGCCCATAACATTTTGTATAGTCGAGCTAAGACTATAAAAAAGCGCTTGTTGGGAGGCAACCCAATTTTTCTAAATTTTTCATTTTTATTTATGTTTTTACATGCTTTCATTTATATATTTCTGTTTAATATGCTTTCATTTTTGTAGGGTACTTTTTGAAGTCCAAAGTTGAATGGTTCCTCACGAGTCTGGAGCTGAATTGGAGTACAATGAGGTCTGTTGCCCGGGCTACTAAATTGCATTCCGAGTCCAATTCATGCATTAGTTCTTCTTCACAATGGATTCAGGGAAGTTTCCTTTATTCCTCTTTGCTTTATATTGTAATTTACACATTGAGGACAATGTGTGAATTAAGTTTGGGGGTATTGAGCCTTGCCGGCTATTGTGTGCTTTAATTTTATGTTACAGCCTTGCCGGCTGCTTTTGAGCTTACATTGGTGAATATGATTGGTATGTTATATAGCCTTGCCGGCTCAGGATTGCATGAGTTGAAATTGTTATTGATTCATGAGCTATGCATGCGCAAATCCAAATATGCTATTGGTGGCGAATTTTTTTCAAAAATGGCTTATTCATTGTGAGATCATACGTTACATTGAGCACATGGTCACGATTGATTATCATTTAGATGCGGAAATAGGTGTTAGATGTGAAAATTTTGAATTGGTAGAACTTAGGTTGTGAGTTGTTTTGAAAATTTTTATCAACCTATACTCTTATTCTCTTTCAATTTTCTATAGTCTGATCAACTTAGGATTAGCTAGTTAGTTGTTTTCATTAAAGATTGTAGTAACTGAATAGTGTGAACACAAAAATTGGTGAGACTTTGAGCCTATGGACTGACATTTATTACAGTCTCATTTCTTTCATGTGTGATTATTCCATGATTGTGTTTCTCTAGAACTTGCGTTGCTTCTTATCAAGATCACATTGACACATGTATGCATGAACATGATTAAGGCCATCTTTGACTTACCACATTATCCAAATAGCTTACCCTGAAGTTAATCTTTCCTTTTGATAACCCTATTGAGCTTATTAGCCTGTTCTTTTGTTTGCCTACATTACAAGCTTCATTTACTGAAAAAACAATATTCTTAACCAGCCTTCTAAGCTAGTGGAGTATTGTTAGATATCAGAATGTTGGGTGGCGATAGAAAAGAAGTTTGGGGGTATCAATTGTTTTTGAGGTACTCTGTTTGGTGTTGTGGTTGAAAGATTGAAAAAGAAAAAAAAAATGAATGAATGAAAAAGAAAAAGATGAAAAAAAAATGAGTGACAGGGAAAAGATGTGTTGAGGAGACTGATTTGTATGTCTATATGTATGATTCTTCCTGATATATAAAAAAAAAAAACACAAAGGTGATTGAGTTGATTTGATGCTGATTGAGAAGTTATTGTTTTGGAGTGATAGGATTGTATACAGATCCTATCTCATTTGAGCTGAATTGAATATCTGTTACTCCGCTGATTTATTTGAGGCTTCTTAGTCACTTATCCATATATTTCCACACCTTTACCTTAAGCCACATATAAACCCTACAAAGTCCTTATGATTTATGTAATGCATGTGATCTAAGTGGTGACGATTGAGAAAATATGCAAGCTTATGGTAGAACATTCTCATTGGAATGATATTGAGCGAAACAGTGACCTGATCTTATACACTTGAGAGTTGAGTGTTCATACTACATTATTCTGTGAGGTTCTACTTGTTCAGTTACTCTATTTTCACTTGAAAATGCATGCTAGTTGATTATATTTTTGAGTTTTTAAAAGAAAAGAGTGATTAAGAGCAACCTTAGATTTACACTTGGGGGATTGAGATGAATTAGATTAATTATCTATTTTAGTGTGAATCTTACGAGCGTGTAAGGATATATTTGACCACTGAGGGTCGGGTTGTGACCAATTTACATACTTCTCCATCTTGACAATCTTTTCTTAGTTTAGATGATGATTGAAAATGGCTATGCACACACACTGATCTGACGTTGGATAAGCTGTTATTATTTTTGATAGCATTATTTGGATGCATGGCTGTGAATTGTTATACAATTTTTATACTCTATTATATATATGGCAAGTCATCTTATATGTTGATTATTTTCACAATTGCATGATTATGTTAGAAGTAATCTTGCTCGAGACGAGCAATAACTCAAGTTTGGGGGTGTGATAAGTGCGCTTTTGCACACTTATTAGACACTTTTTGGGATTTAACTGTGATAAATTTGAGTATATTTCTACCCATAATTGTGTACTTTTTGTATTTATAGGCCAAAACCTTGAATTGGAGTGAAACAGAGGCAAAACGAGTGAAAAATGACTTCAATTGCACAAAAATGTGAAGTTGGGGACTAACTTGCAATTGACCAAAAGATGGAGGGCTTTGACTGCAATTTGGTAGGGGCTTAAATGAAAGAAAGTTCAAAGTATGAGGACCAAATTGTACTAATTCAAAGATGAGGGATGAAAACGCGCAAGGACGGAACGTTCAAGGACCTGCGCCGCAAATATGGAAAAGTCCATGCGACCGCATGGACGTGAAATGAATATTTTGTTTCTTCCATGCGACCGCATGTAATTACACCATGCGGCCGCATCGAGATAAAATACTAAGGCGGTCTATTTTTCTTTCCACGCGTTTTTGGTCAACTTTGGCATTATTTTAGGACTTGTTTAATGAAGATATTTTGGGATATTTTGGTGTGTCTCACAATGTATTAATATATCCTATCTCTCTCTCATTTTCAAGGCATTAGAAGTTAGATAATAGTTTAGTTTAGCTTAGGTTTTTATAGTTTTCTCTCTAGATTTCTTTCTCTTTTCTTTCTTTTATTTTCTTTTCTTCTTTTAGTTAGTGTTTCTTTGGTTGTTTTGGCTCATGGTTGGAAGGAAATTGAATAGTAAGGAGACTACTACAAAGAACTTGGTGGGAAAATTGGAGAATTCAAGCCATACTACAAGGGTCTAATCATTTATTTTGGTAATTTGCATGTGCGTTATTGAATTGATGTTAATGAAATAAAGGTTAAGTGAAATCATAAATTCCAATCGCTTTTCAAATCAAAGATTCAACTACTTTTTAATTTGTTAGTTTAATTTTTTCGTAATTAGGTTTAGTTTTAATTAAATCTTTTAATGTGTGTGTGTCTGTGTCGTTGTTAGAACTAAAATCGATTAGAGTACGTAACTTCAAAGTAACATTCCTCGTGGGATCGATATTCGGACTCAAAAAGTCCACTATATTACTTGTTCACGATCCGTGCGCTTGCGGTACAATTTTCAGCGAACAGTGACCTCTTCCCGTATGACTTCCTTACGTTCCTGCGCGAACTGTCTCCGCCTCTGCTTGACCGGCTTAAACTCGGGATTTACATTTAACTTGTGTATAGCGACCGCGGGGTCAATACCAGGCATGTCTTCCACTTTCCAGGCGAACACATCTATGTTTCGGGACAAACAACTGATGAGTTCTTTCATGACTGTTGTGTCGAGGTCTTGCCCAACTGTTACAGTTTTACCAGGCTCGAGCTCGACCTTTCTTAATTCCTCCACTGGAGCTAATCGACCACGTTTTTCGAGTTCGAGGTCGAGCTCTGATAGTTGCATGACGTCCGACTTGATCTCCCGTACACTGGTAACATAGCACTGTCTTGCTACTTTCTGACTTCCTCGCACTACGCCCACCCCATCTTTTGTTGGGAACTTGAGAGCTAAGTGAAAAGTCGACACAATAGCCCTGATTCCATTGAGCAGAGGTCTCCCAAGAATGGCGTTGTAGGCCATTGGAGCTCGAACGACCTCAAAGGTAGTGATCTGAGTCACTTGCTTTCCATCTGATCCTAATGTCAGGGGTAGGTCGACAAGGCCCTCGGGGGTAATGATTCCCCCACCAAAACCTTGGAGGGGTGTCTTTGCTGGCTTGAGCTTTTCTGCCGAGATACCCATCTGAAGGAAAGCTTCGTGTGACAACACATTGGCTGCACTTCCATTATCGACCAGAATTCTCTTTACTTCGAAATTTGCGACTATAGCTGATATTACCAAGGCATCATCGTGGGGGAAAGATATGCCTTCCAAATCACTTGCTTTGAAGGTGATATCTCCTGTTTCGTCGGGGCTTATACTTGAAACTGAGTGGTACTGCCTGGCATATTGCTTACGACCACTGCTCGAATCTCCCCCCGAGGCTGTTCCTCCGACGATGACGTTTATAGTACCGGCCGTAGGTTGCTTACTTCCCGCATCCTCTGATGCCTTCTCCCGATCTCGACTATTCCTTCGGCGTTTGTCGTTACTGATGTAAGAGCTCAGAAACCCTCTCTTGATGAGAGCTTCAATTTCCCGTTTCAGGGCAAAACAAGTCTCGGTGGTATGTCCATGGTCTCGGTGAAAATCGCAGTACTTGCTTTTATCCCGTGCCTCAGGCGGGGCCTGCATTCTAGGAGGCCACTTCAACTCCCTGTGATCTTTGATTTCCATCAGGATATTAGACCTTGAAGTGTTCAAACGAGTGAAAGATGAAGGGGACTGGTCTTGCCTCGGCTTGTTTCTGGGAAGGTCTAGCCTTGTACTTGATTCGTGTGATCTTTTATGTTCGGGCTTGCTCGACGATGGTGCCTCTTTCTTCGGGAACATAGTTTCCTCCATATTAATGTACTTTTCAGCCCGAGTGAGAAGTTCCGTTACCGAATTCGGCGGGGTCTTTGAAAGAGACATCTTGAAAGCTTCACACTTGACGGCGTAGGTTAGGGCTGAAACCGCTGCTGTTATGTGAAGATCGGGGATCTGAAGTCTTTCCTTATTGAATTTAGTCATGAAGTTACGCAGGGTTTCGTTGGGCCCCTGGCGCATCTGCATGAGTGATGCGGCTGTCTTTCTGATACGCTTGCTACTGGCAAAGAATGCAGAGAATTTGTCTGCCAAATCTGAAAACGAGGCGATGGAGTTCGGTTCGAGTGTGGAGAACCAATCTCTGGCCGCACTGGTGAGTGTCTGAGGAAAGGCCTTACACATGACGGCATCTGGGGCTACTTGCAAATTCATGACGTCGGTATAAATGTTGAGGTGGTTGATGGGGTCAGTAGTTCCGTCGTACTCTTTCACCGGGGGTATTTGAATCTATCTGGCAGGGGATGTGACAAGACCTCAGCAGTGAAAGGTGTGTTCGGGATGAATCGTGTTGCTGTCTGAGTGTTCTTTATCCCAGCTGCGATTCCATCTTCAATGATCTTTGTAAGTTCAGCTGAGTCCAAGGTTACCAGCCTCGTGGCTGAGGCCGTGTGAGGTACGGGGGGTGTTCCGGCGCTACCATGCCCGGTTCTAGAGGGCCCAGCTCGAGCTTCGGCCATAAATTCTCCCTGTGGCCGCAATGTAGGAGGTTCCCTCTGGCTTAACAGTTGTGTCAACGTAGCAACCTGTTGACGGAGCTCCTCAAATGCCTCAGGGGCTACGGAAGCTGGCAAAGACACGGGCTCTCTCGATGTTTCTTCCTGCAGAACTGGAGGGTCTCCAATGGGCGGTTGCTCGGGTGCGGACGAGCTCGCTGGAAGGTGTCCTGATCGCGTATTAACCATGACTTTTTGTAGGGGTTCCCACAGACGGCGCCAATGATGATACCAAAAAACAGTACCTGATGATTTCCGAACTGGATTGCTATGATTGACCGCGAGCAGGATCTCCAATGACCTGAAACAAAGGCGTCGAGGTTTGTCCTCGTCGCCCCTCCGATGCTTAAGTTAGAGAGGGAAAATATGCGTAAGGCTATATGACTGAAAGTAATAATAATTCTTGTAACCTGAAAAAGGAGCTTGAATCACCTATTTATACAGGTGAGTAGTTGCGTTGTAGAAGGAGTCTATCGCTTGTGATCCTTATCTTGTAAAGAGTTTGTGTTTTGCTCAAACTGTTCTACCGGTATTTGAGTAAGATTAGATAAGGTCTTTGGACAAGGAGGACGCTGAAACGGACTATAGCCCGATCTGGAGAGACTGCGGCATGTGACCCCGATCTCATGTCCCCGAACTCACCGGGGATATTTTCATGTGGCACAAGCTCGGGCCTACTAGGTCGGGCCTCGTCGATGGCATGTACTCGGGGTCGCCATTCATCGCCTCATCAGTTTCCATTGTCAAAAAGTAAATAAAAAAAAAATACACTCAATAAGGTGGAAAATAATTTCCCACCAAAATCATAAAAAAATATTTTCCTACTTTTGTGCTTCAATGAATTGTACATTAAAATTTGATGACAAACATTTTACAAGGCAAATTTGACTAATCAAACAGTCAAAAGTATATTTTCCTAATTTCATAACAAATTTAACGAATCAAACATGCCCTTATGGTCAAAAAGTGTAAGTTTAAGCAAAATGACTCGCTACTTTTAATCCTCATGACTCGGGTGACCCGGGTTCACTGTGTTGCGTAAACTGGGCTGGACTCACCTGGCCTAGAGGAGAGGAGGCACGTTCAAACGAATTGGGTTTGTTATGGGCTTTCTTTATTATCTTTTTTTCTTTTCTTTTCTTTTGCTTTTCTCCTAAGTTGATTTTTTTATGCCAATGGAAGAGATTCAAAGAAAATATCACTCATGAACAACACAATGAAGTGGAGTTAATTGTCTCAATAACTATTAAAGGTGTATTTGATTGCGAACTTATAATTTGCATGAAAATAAAATAAATTTTGGACAATTTAATTGTCTAGAACTTATTTATATTGAAATTATTAATTAAATGTGTTTGATTGATTTAGTTTTCAACTTAAAAATATTATATACTTATCAATTTTTTTATTGATGTGTAGATAAAAGAGAGTGGATGGATGAGAGAGAGGAGAGAGTAATTTACTTGAAAAATAAAAACTACACCTACCCAAAGTAAATATTTTATCTATTTTGAGGAAAATATTGTCACATGATTACAAATTGAAATATATTTTTCATGAAAAATTGTCAATCAGACACCCCAAAAATATGAATTTTGGTAAAAAAATTACATTTTTATCGAAAATAAAGTCAATCTAATATACTCTAAATTCAGGTTGACAACTTCGAGTGCTCCTACACTTCAAAATGTCAAATTGTGTTCACTAAACTTCTTAAATTGTTGGACATCACTAACTAGAATCACTTATATTTTTCATCTCTAACGGAATAGTTAACTTGATAGACAAATTCACAATTGATTACCCCATCATCGTTAAATATCCAATCCGAAAGAGGGATAGCCCACGTAAGCAAGACGTCATTAATTGCTTTTTATACTATGATGTATTTGATTGTTAACTATACTTTAAGTTGGTTGAGTTCTAGACACTAAACTTCTCAAAAGTGACTCCGGGATAATATGGAATAGAATTGATATCCTGCCCAATGGACAGTAATAAAAAGTTTATATCAAAGATTGTGATATGGAAATATGAGTTTAGATTATTTTTTGTGTTCAATATTGTGCTATTATGTTTAAAAAGTTCTTTTCAGACTAAACATTTTATTAAATTATTTTGCAGGTAGAATATAATACAAGACATAATCAAATCAAAACCACAAAAACAAGTTAAGGTTCTAGAAATAGTACATTACATTACATTACAACACGAAATTCTTGTTCGATAGTATTTAGTGTTAGAAGGGGCATATCATTCACAGAGACAAAATGAGTGATGGTCAAATATGAAAAAAAGTATGTAGCTAATGCCATTCATTCACAAACTAAAGAGGCGTAAAATTTTAACCTAATGGATGAGAAAAAAGTGAAAGATGTACACTAAGGAGAACACGCCAAACGTGGATGTGAACTTCAGAAGGGGTCGATACCAAAGGCATTATCAAGGTTGGGCAATGATGTCGGTTATGCAATTTATGACATAACAATTGGATACCGACACTATTGCCCGACTTTGAAAATGCCTTTGGAATCGACCCCTCCGAACTTTGCATAAATGTTTGACGTGTTCCCCTTATGGCACATCTCTTACTTTTTCCTTGTTCATTTAATTCAAAATTTACGTCATTCTAGTCTATGCATACATAGCATTGGGCACATTTTTTTCATATGCGACCATCACCCAAAACATAGTACTTTTAGACTCTTAACTTGTTTTTTTTTTTGTTTTGAACAAAATTTTAGGCAAATGTTCTATTTTCACATTTCAAAAGTTATGTCTAGACGAAGTCACCAAAAAATGAAATGAAATCAAAGTATAGTTTTAAATAAAATTTAAGTAAAATTACAAGTTTGGAATGGTGATCGATCTTGATTTAATTGCATCCCACATTAAATTCCATTAGCGAAATAATTCAATAAAATGTTTTGGTTGGAAAGAACCTTCTAAACAAATAATAATACAACATTAAATACAAAAAATCAATAAAATCAATATTGTCATATCATTCGAACATCAACTTGAGAAGTTTAATGGCCAAAACTAGACTAGTTTAAAGTATTGCGTACAATAAAAAATAGTGAACAAGAGATAATGCCCACCGCTGATGTAGCTACATATGGTGATGCTACATCAGTGATGGGTGGATAAAATTAAAAAAAAAATCATTGTTGGTATTGCAACACTAAATGTTGCTACACCAGCGGCGGATATTATATCTCCTACCCGCGGTGAGCATGAGGTCATTTCTGAATAAATATATTCTTTACACATTTATATTAGCTGAACATATTGAATTTGTACTAATATAAAATTATTAATATTTTATTGTATACTAACAACAGGAAAATACTAGTTATCGCCTGAATCATGAAATAAAAATATTAATACCTGAATGTTGAAATTAGTACTTCAAAATCATGATTTTGCTTCTAAAGCGGATCCAATTAAGTCCAACATATATGAGGAAGACTATCTATTAAAATTCAAGAGTAAAAAAATTACCTATTCGTCTTTGCTTTGCGATGATCATTAATAAGGTACAAGAACAAATAATACCTCACGTGTTCTCCCCTAGGAAACTATATGCTGTACTTTTTCGAGTAGTTTCAGTACATATAGCAAAAGTTGGTTAAATAAAAAAAAAGACAAAACAAAGCTCTGCAATGTTGACCAAACATTGCCACACAATTTAGACCACACACATTTTTTAGTGGATTTATATTAGCATTAGAACCTTAGAATGTCATATCTTCAATTTCAAAACACCTTTTTTTATTGACAAGTTACCCCATGCTTACATATATAATATTCCTTATATATTTTTAAAAATTAAAAATATCAGTACATAAAAATTCAAAACATAAATATTTTTATTATAAGTACGCTTAAAAATTAGTATGCTTATAAATATCTTGTCATGAAATTAAAGGAATAGAGAGAAATAATGAGTCAAAACTCAAGTTTGTAATTTTTTTTTTTTTTTTTTTTTAACAATGGACTCACCATTATAGGGTTCAAAATGAAAGATATAAGGCCATGTTTGATAGCTACATTTTTTTATGAAAAATGTCACATCCGAGGAAAATATTTTCCACTTTGACCGTTTGATTGCAATGTGGAAATGGAAATCGAATTCCAAGGTAAAACCACTTTAAACTTGTTTTCAACAAATTTCATGAAAAATATTTTCCTATGGTTTAGAAAGTAGAAAATATTTTCCTCGGATGTGATATTTTTAATGGAAAATATGTCAATCAAACAGGGCCTAATATGAATAGAATTTCTAGAGTGGAAAAGTTTTATCTAAGTATTCTGATAAAACTAACTAGACGTCAAGAATTATTTCTTAATTTTACGGGGCTTATTTAATGGGTAAATATATCCACACAACAAATTTTGTAACTACATCACATTTTAATTACAATGAATATCCCTAAACTTTCTTATTTTTACACTTATGTTCTCAACTTTTTATAGAAAATAATTTATCATCAACCTCTATTAATTTTCACATCTTGTCTATAAAGACAATTTTTCGTCCAAAATGTTTGTTATAAGGGTTAAAAAGGCATATTTATCTCCTTTATTTTTAAATAATCGAAATAAATATTTAATGCAAAAGTTAAACAAAATATTTGTCTATCTTTTCAATATATGTAAGTAGAATATTTGGATGAAAATCATGATGAGAGATAAAATATGTTGATTAATTGAATGTTAAGAATGACAATGCGACGAGAAAAAAGTTGATGACATAAAAACAAAAGTAAACAAATATTGAAAACCTTTCTTGTAATTAAAATATGGTTCATATATAAAAAATGTTGTGTGAATATAATTAACCTTATTTAATTTCAACATTTTTTTATTCCTAATTTGTCCTTTTAAGGTTAAATTACATCCGTAATAACTAGACTTTGAAATTTTAATTAAATTATTAAACTTTAATTTGTCTCAGCTGAATAACTGAATTTCAATTTCAAATTTTAGAGTTCACCAATTTTTTACATTCTGTCACATATCATCCCTCAAAGTGATATAAATTTAGGTAGCAATCATATCAAAATCATGTTCCATATGGTTGCTACATATACTCTAGAAGCAAAATAGTAAAATGAGGGAAACGACATTTTAAAATTTTAAAAGGTTAAATTTTGTATTTTTTTTTTTTTTTTTTACACTTTTATGACATGATGTTATAATAAAGAGTTATGCTTCATATCCCGACTTGAGGACAGTGAGCTTTATTGTATAATAAATTAGCATTCTAGGTGATAGTCGAAGATTCATCGTGATAAGACAATCAATTAGGTTCTATTATATCGAATTGAAAAATCACAACAAGTGATGGAGTCGTGAAATTTAACATAATTATAAGATAATAATATAAGTTAAAATTAAAATGAATTTTAATAACTGAATATGTAAATTAAAATGGGGAATCAGTTGATATGGCCATCCCTCAATATGTTTTTATCTAAAAGGGGCCTTTGACCAAATTCTCCAAAATAAAAGAAAATTTGATTATTTGAAAGTGTGAGAAGACCACTTTACCCTTCTTTTGTAAAAGCAAGTCGAAGAAGGAATTGGGGTTTCATTCATTCAAGTCAGGAACATTTTTCCCAAAATTGACAATTGAAATAAATCGTCTTCTACTTCAAATTAAAAAACAGTTGTCTCCTTCTGATGTGTGTGTTTCACTCGTCATAATAATGCTACTTAATCTTGATGTTTTGTTTGATTCTTAAAATTTTAGAACGTTTTTATTTGTGTTTTCGTGTTATTTTATAGGTTAGGTAAATTGATGTGAATGGTGCAAAAGTTGGAGAAAATAGTGATTTTGGCATGAATCAAGGAGAAGTTGATGTTGACTTGGTGAAACTTGATGGCTGGAGGCTAAATTGAAAGAAATAAGTGAATAACGACTCAGACGGTGAAATCCAAAGTTTGAGGATTCAATTGCAACTTTTTAATAGTTGATTTAGACCACAGAATGATAATTGAAGAGTGTTAAGAGTTAATGGGATGCAATGAAAGTAAAAAATGAGTGAAATAAGATAAAAATATTTTCACAAATCAATTTTCAACTGCATAAGTATGTTTTCAATTTTTTGCCAGAGATTCATACCCATTTTTTACATAGTAAACATTCGAATTGAAAATTCTTATTTGAAGTAAAGTTACAGTCATTTGAGTTATCTTTTTAACACACTTTGAATCATCTTAATCAGATATTAGGAGAGAAATTTATGATAAAAATGGGTACCGCATCACCATTATTGCTGAATTATGAACAGCATCACGACACTGTAGCGCCACACTTGTGGCGCCGAGGTGCCGCTGGACTAATTTTATTTTATTTATTGAATTTTTTGGTCTCCTTCTAAATCTCAATCCAACATTAACTCTTTTAAGACTTCATGATTATATATATATGTATGTATGTATGTATGTATGTAACCTTAAAGACCATTTTTGAACTAGAATTGAAGGGGACAAGATTCAAGAAATCAAGCAGGAGGCAAAGGCAACTTCGTGAAGAAGATTGATTCAGCCATGCAAAAAACTTTCTTATCCTCATGTTATTCTTTATGACTTGTATAGATTTCATGTCTCATATCATGGACTAAATAATACTTTTATGGTTTGATTAGCCAAAACTTGAGGATATGCTTTTATTTTATTTTAGTTATTATTTCTATGAAATTTTCCAATTCCATTTTATTTGTACTGTTGATTTAATGCTTTCAATTAATTGGTTACTAATTGAATGATTAGATGCTGGTGAATTTCAACACTCAGGAGAGGAAAATTTATGCCTAATTACAACAATAACACAACCTAAAATTTAAAAGTTTCGAGAGAAAGTGTAAAATCTATGAAACTTGTTCCATCTAAGAACCATGATTTGATAAATTTTGATTTTAATTCGAAATAGAGATATTGAAATTAATTTCTAAGATTAATTTTTACCCAACACTCGAGAGAGAGTAAAATTACATTAGGATTCTTGCTTATAAACATGAAAAATTAATTAAAGATAACTAGGCTTTTGAAATCATATAGTTAGATGAAATCATACCATAAGTTCTCCTATATTGATTAATTCATATAACTTGCATTTATTAATTGAATTTGTCATAATCATCCCTAGTTTAGATAAAACATTGATTTAAAAATTCATTCATCTAGATAAAATAGAGGCTACACAATTATAGTACTTCGTATAAAATGAAATGACAATCCATGTGTAGGGATAGCAAAAAAACCCCATCGAACCTGATACCCGCAGGGCCCCGCGGGCATTACCCGCTTAATCATGTATTCGAGGCCGGGGCGGGTTAAGGAACGTCGACCCGAGACGGGTACAGGTATTAAGATCCCCTCCCCGCCCTGAAATTTTTTAAATTTTTAACTTTTATTTTAGCATTTTATTATTTAGTTTACTGTATGACTATTTCAGTATATAACCCACCAAATTTCCCAACCCAAGCCCAAACCCACAATTAAACCTTTAATCCAACCAATGCTCACTTGCCCAGTTTCCCACGCCAACTCCCATCTGTCATGTCATCATTGAAAATCTAGAGAATTAAACAAATATCTTGGCCTTCCAGTTTCTATGACCATTAGACTGATGGGTTGTCAACTGATATCAAGATTTCCTCTCTCTCTCTCTCTCTCTCAAGAACACCATTTCAGTTTACAATCCAAGCTAATTATAAAAATTACTTCTTCCTTGAATTTTCGTCTTATGTTCTTGATTATTTATTTGTATTTAAAGATCTATTAAACTTTTTTAGTAAGCGCTGTATTAATATTTATTTAATTCTCACGTCTATCTGATCATTTTGTTTCTTTTTTCCTCTATCATTTCTTTTTTTGTTCTTCTTCACATTCGACAAAGAAGATAATATCGTTTTTTGAAACTTTGGACTCTACAAAACGAGCTTTTATTTTTCAAATACCCTTGTTATATTAATAATAATAATAATAATAATAATAATAATGGGTAATAAACGGGGCAGAGATTCCACCCCGCCCCGACCCACCCCACCCCACCCCACCCCACCCTAAAAGGGTAACGGGGCGAGTAGGGGGCAGGAAATTACTCAGTGGGTCGAGGGCGGGGAAAGGTCGTCCCACCCCGACCCACCCAGTTATCATCCCTATCCATGTGGGTTTGACACTTTAGCTCCATTCATATATCAAACTTGACACCCACATTTACGGTATAATTTACATTGTAGAAAATGCATAACATCGTAAAATTCCCGAACTCTTCTCCTTTAACTCTGAAGTCATTTCTTTTCATCCTTCTTCTGATGTCGGCGACTATGAGGTTGAGTCAAAATTGCCATATTGATGTTTTAAAGGGAACGACATTTTTGGTGGAGGGTTGAGTTCGAAATCTACCTTCTTCTTTTCCAAACCAACCACAAGCTCCCATTTAGGAAAATCAATGTAAGTTTTTCATATTTTTAAATGTAAATTTTACATGAAAAGGACTTGACTGTGAATTATTTTTTATTTGAATTACTTGAAATGTTTATTTGTCTCTTATTTATTTATTTTTTGTTTGTAGTGAGAAGGATACTTGATTTTAGTTCTCTGAATTTGAGGAATTGAATTTTGTTTGAATGTTAGGGTTCATACATCGCTAAAGTGGATATATTTTCTCAAAGCATTACTTCCATCAGTAATGTTGAGGCTTTTGTAGCAATAGCAAGCTTCAAAGGAAAATTACAAAAGATGAAAGAGACACTTGGGAACCTTGCAAGGTCACTCAAACTAAGCAGGATGTTTACCAAAATAGGCTAATTTTGCTCAGGATTATAACTACTAGAACTCTATATGTCTCCATAAAATAGTCATCTAATTCAAGTCTACAGGGAGAAGTAGAATCGAAATAAGAGATCACAGCTTTTTCAAAAACCATATCAAAATGTATGCAGAAATAAGATGGTGCAAGTTACTGGAGTAAAATCAATTGAGATGCAATTCTAAAGGTTTGAGTAAATCACAAATAGAGAAGGGAGGAAAGTAGGTAATTCGCACAAAAAATATAGTTTTTCAATCATTTAAATCTCTACGTACGAAGGTTAATATGAAATGCTCTATAAATGTATTTGAGAAGACTGCCAAAATGAAGATCTCATACAACATATATACAAGAAAACAAGTTAATCCGACATGATTTCTTTTTTCCAAAATCAACATCTCCAATTAATGTTAATAATTAATTTTAATCATATTTTATGGGTCCCACAACTTTTCAACCACACATTTCATCAACTTTTATCAAAATTTATTAAAAATTTGATTCTAATCCCCACCAAACAGAGACTGGATATCAAAAGGGTACGTGGATCATTTTGAAATGGTCAATAACTGCGAATAAAGTTACGGTATATGCTACAAATTTTGCCTAGTATTGCTCCAATGGTCAAAATTTTCATTAAAATCCAACTGGGAATTGCCTCCAAACATGAGCTAAATGAAACTCCTGATCAAAATTTAGGGACTTTTATACATCATTTTCAGGGTATTTTTAAAATTGGCCCAGTCAAACCATTATATTTCTACTTTGAGTTTTGAACAAGTGAATATTATGACAATGTCCTCTTGTATGTTAAAAGACAAAGATACCCTTAAGTATATATTATACAATTACAAAATATTGTTTTGTTTAAAACACATTACTACCATTTTAGTTAACAATTAAAAATCAAACACTTCCAATTTAAAATTTCAAAACAGCCAACTTCAGTTATCTGTATATTCCAACACAAATAAAAACTCTCTCATCTTTCATCTGCTTCAATCTAAAAATCTCAAAAAATTATCGAAAGCTAAAACTGAATTTTTTTTATGTCAATCACTTTGAATCGGTAAGTATAAATATGCATGTTTAATTTCGTTTTCATTAAATTAGTATACATTTTAATTGATAAAATTTATTTCGCCATATAATGTTAATGTAGATAAAAAAATTAATAGATCTATAATTTTTTTAAGCATTAACAAGAAAAATATCCATCTACGTCTTTCAAACGGAATGGATCTAACTAAAAGCAGTAGGATGGCCATGTTTTGCTAGCTGACTCCTGTTTTTCTGCTTTTCTCCTACTATTTTTTTTAATAATTTCATTGTCATTGATTTTTTCTTATAATTAAAAATTTTGTTTCATCATGCAGATATGATTGTAGTCTCAATTTGTTACTTTGGTGATTTCGAATTAGATGAAAGTGATCGATAGTTAAAAAAATGGACGAGTGATAGACATGGTGGTATTGCGACTTCCATAACATCAACTTCATCATATGCAGAATTGTATAATAATTTACAAAACAAATTAAATGTTGATCCATCTCAGTATGATATGGAATTGAGATTTAAATTCAGCGAGCATGAATCCATTTCGATTCCACCTATAAGGATTGATTATGATGCTGAAATGAATTATCTATTTGAATTGAACAAAAGGAACACGACTCCTCTTTGTGAGACTTTAGTGAGAAATGATGATATGATTTGGGATGCGCCACAATTTAGCAAGAACCTGAAACTTGTTGGAAAGAGACTAGAGCCAAGTGCCAGACTTCAAAGAGCTAATAAAGTCGGTCATTTACATGTTCGAACAAAGGAGCCCATAATGTTGAAGATAACAATCCAAAGAACAAGTTTCATGTTTGGGTCGAGGCCAAAAATCAATTGGATCAATGTGTTACAAGGAGCAATGGAAGAAGCCCAGCTGGAGAACCAAGCTATCGCTCAGGAATTTACCATGCTATAGCCCAGACATTTACCGAAAATTGATGGAGGCAAAATTGGACTTCCAAGCTATCGTTTGGAAAAGAACTATGCGACCGCTTGGTACAAAACTGGAACCGAATTTTCCAATTTTGGCAAGATTGTTTATTTATAATTCGTATTTTGGTAATTTCTATATTCTAGGACTCTTAAATTCCGTTTTTAATTATTTGCCTAGGGTTAGTATAAAAAGGATTTCATATTTCATTGTAACAACAAGACTTTTATTATGATGAATTGAGATTTTCTCCCAATTGGTTCTTGGTATCTTTTCGAACTTATCAAATATTTTAGATTGTGGCATTCAACCTTTAGAACTTATCAAAAGATTGGACACCCTTTGTGGCGTTCCCAAATTGAGGTTCGTTGGTTTTGTAATCAAAAGGCTTTCAAGCTTTATTCTTGTTTGGCTGTTTGGTTCAATAATTTGAGGGTCAAGATCATATCATCTACAACCTGAATTTGGGCTTTCCCAACGTTTTCAAACTAATTTCGCGAGATCCATGCGATTCCCCCAACCGGGATCTCATCAAGTAATATCAGAGCTCGAGCTCCAGATTCAGGTTCTATCTTTATTTTTATTTCTTGTTGAGTCTTTGTTTTCCTTTTCTTGTGTTCTTGTGTCCAGTAATTTTTCTGAGTCTTTGATCCAAAAAATTTCAAAAAAAAAAGTCAACAATTGTTTTTGTGCTCAATTTGATTCCAAATCAACTTCCGTTTTCTTTTCTTGTGTTCTTGTGTCCAGTAATTTTTCTAAGTCTTTGATCCAAAAAATTTCAAAAAAAAAAAGTCAACAATTGTTTTTGTGCTCAATTTGATTCCAAATCAACTTCCGTTTTCTTTGTCATTTTCGTAGTTAAATTCTTGAGTTTGTAAAAAAATTACTATTCACGGGTACTGTTCACGTCCGAAAAATTTTAAACAAACTTCTTTTTTTGATTTCTTGAAAATTGTCCGATATCTTCCTTTCTTTTCTAAATTTAGAATCTATTTCTGTTCATTTCAATTTAAATTCAAGAACCACTTTCTTGAATTAAATTCTCACTCATCCAATTCTCCAATTCTTTTCTTAAGTCTTCTTAATTACACCCACATCAAGGATGAATTATCATTGGAGATTTATTTTCCAAACTCGGTGTTTTGTGGGTAGTAAGGTATGCAGTCTGACTATTGATAAGGAGTACATATCAAATTTAGCTAGTTTTACGAGTGTTGAGAAATTGAGGTTACCTTTACAATAATACCCTAGGCCTTATAGAATGACTTGGTTGAAGGAATGTGGGAAGGTAGATGTAACCAAGCAGGTTCTAGTGAATTTCGCCACTGGGAGATATAGTGATGAAATTTGGTGTGATATAGTACATTTAAAATCTTTTCATATTTTGTTTGGGAGACCTTGGAGGCATGAAAGGGAAAGCTGTGTATGATATGGAGAGGAACATGTATAAATTTGTTCAGGACGAGAAAAACATCACTCTAGTTGGCTTGACTTTAGAGCACTCCTTTGCAAATCAATGGAAGGTGAGAGGTGGGACAGAAGGGAAAAAGTAAGAGAGGAAGGTGACCACACTGGGAGAGAATACCGGGGTTGAATGACAAGAGGAGCCTGGAGATAGAAAAGTTGAGATAGAGGGTGGTGAATTGAAACATGCAGTTGATATTAGGGAAAGTTCGAGAGAAAATAATAAGGTGGCCAACTATGAGAAGAAAAGAGTAGAGCCACAAAAGAGTGTGAAGAAAAATGAGAGTGGAGAGATTGCAAAGAGAAAAGAAGAGCCACAAGAGAGAGAGAGAGAGAGATAGAGAAAAGAAAAATTAGAGGTGAGCTTACAAGAGAATAAAAATGAAGTTGAGAGGGCTTTAGTGAGAAATAACAATTCCCCCCTAGTTTTGCTAATTATGTTTTACAGGTTTCTAAACATATTAGCGTCCATGAAAGCGTGCCTATTAGAATACTACCTAATCCAGAAATTGAGCATCGACTTGTGAAATCATGAATAAGTTAGTCGGCCAAATTTGTCAATCAATTATGCCAAACATATGGAATCATTTCCAAACTAGGACGATTGTGAGACATAATTCTTCGATACCGAGTCCGAGTCAAGGAATAGACCCACATTTTGACCCATCTACTTCAAATCAAGGAGGTGGTGGAATGTCCAACTTGAATGGTGGTAATGAAGTAACAAACCTGGGGGTAACCCAAATACAAGGGACAATGTCCAAACCAATGGACAAAACACCCCGCATGTTAATGATGGCGGAAATACTTAATTTAACAGTAATAATGGTTTGAATAACGGTGCTTACGCCACAAACCAAGGACCAAACATTAGGTCTCAAGCCATTCCACCAATAAACCAACCCTTGGGAGTTCCATATGATCCTAACGTTGTGTTGAGGAATCAAATTATGGAGATAGTGCAAGATCAAATGGCTTTCGGAATCCATCCCTTTATTAGGCCGACCTACACAAAGTTGTATCCTGATTGGGTAAACCAGGCATATCTGTGGCCTAGAGGGTACAAAATACCTGAATTCTCATTATTTACTTGTCTGTGACAGGTTTCTACTCTGGAGCATATAGGGCAATTCACATTACAATGTGGTGAAGTAACTGATTATAACAAAGTGAGATTGTTCCCTAGTTCATTAACAGGAGTAGCTTTCTTATGGTTCATTAACTTGCCAGCAAATTCTGTCCAAACATGGCAACAACTAGAACAATTGATCCACACTCAATTTCACAAAACTGAATCCGAAGTTACTCTGACCGATCTGACGAATTTACGTCAAATGCCAGACGAATGGGCGAAAAGTTTCCTTCAGAGGTTCAAAACAGCCATAAGCAAATGTTTTGTACTTTTGCCCGAAAAAGAATTTGTTAAAATCGCTCAAAGTTGTTTGAGTTTTGATTTAAAAAAGAAATTCCAAGACAGGAAATTTGCTAACCTTTTTCAGTTGAGTGCTAACGTGGTTAGGTATGAACGTTTAATAAGAGAGGAGGAACAAATGAAAAACTCTAGTAAAGGGACTTATTACAGAGACCCAAAATTTGATGTTCATGCTGTTGATGGTGAATATTACGATCAGGCAGAAATATGCTTGGCCGAACTAGTTAAGGGAGATGCATATGTTTGTCCTGTAATGGCCAAGTTTAGAGCGTCAAGTAAGGATGAGCCTATAAAAAGCGAAAATAAAAAGGCTAGGATATTCTCATTTGTTGTGACCAAAGCTGACCTTATATTTGATAAATTGTATAAGGATAAGCAGATAAAACTGAGCGATAAGCATAAGTTGCCATATCCTGAACAAATTAGGGAAAAAAAATATTGTAAATGGAATAATGCATGGTCACATATGCCTAACAATTGCTTGGTTTCTGTCATGTGTTACAGGATGCTATTGAGTCAGGGCGAATCACGTTCGACGATAAGAAAAAAATGACAGTGGATGAAAATCCTTTCCCACAGCCACTTGGTGTGAATATTGTGATGACTGACTTCAAAAGTAAGTTACCAAAATTCAAGTTGGTCGTAGATGATGGAGAAGAGGATTCTAAATTACATACCAGCGTCTTTGAAAGGATTAAACGAAAAGAGTCGGGGAAAGAAGAAAGTATCCTATGTGCCAGATGCAAAGGACAAATGGATGAAAACCTGGAAGGACCAAGAATATGGCAACATTAGCGTCTCCAACATCGTCCTAATACTCTTCCCAGTTTCTAGCCCAGTAGAGGACAAGGTATGTCGTACTACCGAGAACCGCCTTTCGAGAGGCAGTTCAAGCCAATAAACAATGGGAGAACATTTAGGCCGCAACCTCATCAACCAAATGTATGGCATTCTTTCCAGTATAATGCGGGAAGAGTTGTACCCTTCGATGAGATGACCGGAACTTAGCAAAGGTGTTTTCAACGAAACTATGGACGAATGATGAGGCAACAAGGGTCGTCGCGCCCCAAAGCACCTAAGTTGCTCGAAGTGGCTAACAAGAACGTTCTCAACATTTTTAAAGATGACGAAGAAGCTGGTACAAGTGAATCAATGGAGGAACTACCAGAAAGTTTTTCTGGGAGATCAAAATTTAAGCTTGGAAAGAAAGATGAAGATAGAGAGGATCCAGGGGAGCCCCTCACTATTCAATTTGTTACGCTACCTCCTGTCATGGCTAATAACTATATACTAGCCAACAAATTCAAAGGCAAGGAAAAAGAAGAGGAGGAAAATGACTATAATGAGGAAGAAGCGTGTGTGTTGGAATGTGAAGAAGGCCAGACATCTCAGAGGGTATATAATGAAGAGCAGGACGATGTCATGACTAACATTGAAGAGGAAATTGACTTGGAAGTAGAAGGAAAGAGAAGAGGAGTGTCACGCAACAAGTTATTGAAACAACTTCATCAAGAAGGTGTCCGCGAAGTGGATTTGTTAGGTGAACCATTTGGGCGTTCGTTTGACTTCGATGTAATATATAGAACACCCAAAAGAAGGGTAAGAGTGCCTCGCTTTGAGAAATATGGGTTACCTACGAGAATATTGCCTCCTCCTACCGGTTGGGTAGCTGAAGAAGAAGTATCAGATGAAAATGACAAGCCAGAGAAAGTCCAAGAAGTAGTAGCTCAATGTGAAGTATTGTACGTGGATTTATCGCAAGGAAATAGTTCAATCGAGGATAAACAAGAAGTGGAGATAGATGCAGCTGAAAATGTCATCTTTAAAATGTCAAATATAAAGTTGACCAAACACTTGAGGCCGTTGTACGTAAAGGCTTTGGTAAATGGTATTCCCGTGGTAAAAGTGCTTATCGACAATGGAGCAGTCATAAATACCATCCCGTCCAGAATGATAAGAAAATTTGCAAAAACAGAGAGTGATATGATCCTAATAGAAGTCATCCTCACAAGTTTCAATAGAGGAGCAACTTCAGCTAAAGGAGTGATGTCGTTGGACATAACTGTAGGAAGAACTACCAGGACGATAGTATTCTTTGTGATAGATGGTCCTACCAGTTACAATGTGCTACTGGGAAGGGATTGGATTCATGGGAGTCGTTGTATACCCTCATCGCTCCACCAGTGCCTAGTTTTCTAAAACGACAAGGGCGAAGCAGAAGTGGTCCAAGTAGACGAATATGGCTAAGATTAACAATGGATATTAATTTTGCCATATTGGGAGGTAATTGTTGACACACAAAAACGTAACCCAATTAAGCAAAGCCCAGTTGAAGAGCCCGAACAATGGAGCCCAGTTCAAGAAAAGAATAAAGCTCAGCCCGAGAGATAGGTCCAAGCGAAACCACCCAAGAAAGAGTAAAGCGATAGCGGCCCACAATCCCTCAGCCTTACGAGACGTCGTTCAACCCTACGAGATGCCCAAGTCTGGGTGAGCATAGCATATCATCGTCCTTTAAGGCAACAGTTGTCAAAATGGTTAATGGGAAACTTTATCACATCCCACCATCCAATAATCAGGGTTGCAAGCGGTTATATAACGGGAGTAATGGTAGTAGTTTCTTGGAATAATGCATATCATGGAGAAAGTGGTGGTTATATGACAACAAGCGATTCTCAGACAGTTTTACAAGAGAAACTGCCCAAGGAGTATAAAAAAGCAAAGAAAATATATAAGAAATGACCGAACAAATCGCTCTCAAACAGAGAATTATGTAATTTCATTTTCTTTAAGTTTTTCATTGTCAACCTTAGTTACATTGCGTGCTTGTGCCCCTTGGAGGCATTTCATTTTTTGTGAATTGTAATATTCATAAATAAACACCCCTCGTTGGGACTTTGTCTCGAGATGTCGTTATTCCTTACACAATCGTCTGAACCTTTGTTAACGGTTTCTACGCGAAACACCTACAAATCATGCCCACTGGATGCTGGGCATCTGGACATTAAAAGACATGTATCATACATATACAATTCCAACTTCAAGAGCTACAGAGAAAACATGGTTCTTATGAGGATCAAACCATTCATCAAAATTATCCCGCAATACTGTCTATTTAGAAGAGCACTTCAAATTATTAGGATGATAATTCAACGGAGTTGAAGGTATTCATTGTTGATGACATTCTGTATTAGCAAATGGGTAAGTTTGTAACCTGATTTTTCAACTACATACACCAGATATAATTTATAGTTCACTCCTAATATAATACCATGTGACTTTCTTTAGCCATGACTGTAGAATTTTTGTGATTAAGTATACTGAATGCTTACTTCATGATAATATTTCAAGTATGCAGATGACATTTGGTGCAAATAGAGCCAAGCTAGACATAGCTGCCCTACTGTTTAAATATCGACATATTAGGCGGGTCAAGAAGCAAAAGTAAGAATATGGGAAATAGCATCATGATCAATTAAATTTTCTCATATAGGCTATTGTATTTTTAACTCAACATCGATTTTGTTGTTTCATAGAATTTTTAATTCTATGACTGAGCAGGGTCGTACTTGTGTTTCACGGGATCTGAGACGAACTTCAAAATTTGAGCTCCTAAATTGTAGCAAGCAATCAAAAATTTTCCTTTTTTCATTTGTAAGAGTTTTACAGAATTAAATTTATTAACTTCAAATCAAACTAAAACAACAAATAAAATAAAATAAAATATTCAAACTATTTATATTACAATCAAATAACAATGTCATTCAAAAATATTTCTCAACCACTAAATTTTTCGGCATTTCTTCCATTTCTTTTCTTTTCTTGCCATTAAAGTATTTATCCATATCTCTAGCCTGACTCGAATTAATGCATCTACTCTTCTCAATCATTAAATTTTTCAATGTTCCTTCATTCCGTTTTTCTTTTCTTGCCATTTAAGTACTTATCCATATTTTCAGTCTGATTTCGAATTAATGCCTCTATTATTTCCGTCTTCTTCCATTTTTTGAGCTTCAGACACATATTTAGGAACCATGGTATTTGATTTAAGACACTCAACGACCAATACTAACTGAAATTTGAGTGTAAAAAGGAGATCAAATTAGTTTAAGGAAAAAAAATTAAAAGACATGATTTTTTTTCAAAGTAATGTACCAACAAATAGCATAGACCATAGTTATATATAACATATGAGTTATAGTGGTAAACCATTTAGGGAAAAAATAACAATGTGAACAATTAAAAATAGTGAATGAACTAAATGGCAAAGGGAAATACATAAGAATGATAATATAAATACATACATAATAATTAATTAACCAATGAGTTGTACTATATTCATGAATCCTTCATAAGTCATAATTCATAACCAAAGGCGGTTGAATCCATATATACCATCATCATGTTTTACAAAAAATACTCAAAGAAAGCCGCAATAAAATTTTCTTGAACCAATGCCTCATATTTTATGGGATTGGTCTGAAAGTAATTTGTATTAGGTACATGCACTGGGTTGGTAGAGGGAACTATTAAGGGAGTCAAATATGGAGACGGATTTACAATGACCAAAAGCACATATTCTTCACTTTGATTTTAGTACAAAAGCATACAGGAAAATAACAATTTTAAAAAAATTCCCTTAAACCCCATAATCACAAATAACTTAAGCAATATCCACTAATAATGTAAAGATTAGAACTCACAGCAATATACAAATGAAAAACTTCAAAAAAGAAAAAAAAAATTGAATTAAAGACACAAGAATAAATGACTAACCAGAAGATGGGACAAGAAAAATAGACTGTAGGAAGAATAATTGGTCCTCGAATTTTGGAGAAGTTGTAAGAGGTCTAGGTTTTGATCAATTATGGGAGGTTTTGAAGCTAATTAGTGGGATTTGTTTTTTAGAAAAAAAAAAAAGGAAACAAAAATTTGTTTTGGGCCCCTTAAAGAGCTAGGCTTGAGGTGGTGGCCTTTCGAGCCTCTCCCCAAGTTCGGCTATGTGACTGAGATTTGTGTTCGACTAGAGTAATACAACTGTTTTAGTTTATTAATGCTGGTGATGAAATTTTATTCATTTTGAAGGTATTTGCATTTTAGCAGGTTGTATGTGCTTTGCCGTTGGTACATATATTTCATTTGATGAAGTTTTAGGTAAATGTTTTCTTTATCTGAAATTCGGCTTGGTTGTAATTGTGGATGAATGTTTATCACCTTCTTAGTAATATGGATGAATGTTTTTCTTACAGACATGTGAATGAGAAACTGTATATAGTGTTTGTTATCTTATAGAAGTAATGCTTTGTATGAAGGAAAATGTTTATATTATGTGTGTTAATAGGTCACCGTCAAATAAAAGCAAGTCACAAATGATTGACAGTTCACAATCAGACAACATTACATTGAACACAGAGATGGTCACAGACAATCACAATTGATACACACTTGGTCACAAATAGTTAGAGTTACCACATAATAGGTTACAAATGATCACAATGAACATATAACTAGTCACAAACAGAAAATGCTCAGATATTTACATATTCACTATCAAGAACAAGACTCAATTACATATAGTCACAGTAAAACTTGTTAGAGTTAACATATAACATCACGTCACATATATTTAAAATTTATATGAGTAGATCACAGACAATTAAGAAAATTGATTAGTCGCAAAAGAGAAAAACATTTTAATGATATCCGGCCCACAAAAATATTACAGATCACACATACGTAGTCGTAGACCTTGAATGTTATAATAGACTAGTTCACATATAATTACAGTTAAGAAATGCATGGTTACAGACAGTTACAATCATCACAAACCAAGTCACAATCAATTACTGCTTACATAGTCATAGTTACACAGAAAAATAGCTCAAACAGACGTGCCACAACATTCAATATTAAACTAAATCTGGTCACTTACAATATAGATAATCTATTCATTATGTCACATTTAATAAACCTGTTCACAACTCACAAATTCATAAGTGATAGAATGTATTTGAAATTTCATATCAATATCAAAACTTATTTCAATAATTTGTCAATTCAAATAATCCAACAATTCCTAGCTTGGGAATAAAACGAAAGAATTTGCAACTACAAAAATCCTTATGCAATGAAAAATATGCTAAGCTATTTGAATTGTTTTAGTTATTCTTTGCTTTCAATTCTCTCTTTCTGGTGAAGTGGTATCATGTTCTTGCATGTCCTACGTTTGTGATCGGATTCACCGCATCTTCCACATTTCACAACTTGTGATCTCTAACACGCCGACTTTTTCCTCTTTTCACTAGGGCGTGCAAAACTTCTCTTCTGATTTGGAGCAAGTATAGTTCTATTAGTCACGTGTTCCAAAAAAACTCCTTTCCAATCTATTACCTACAGGAAAAAATGTCCCTTGGCAGGTATTCATATATGCATCCATCGTGTAATACATCAAGTAAAAATCATACAAATTCAGCTTCAATGTTGCTAACACTGCTAGTGTAGGTGGGCGTAAAAGTTGATCTACTTGAAACATTCTGCAACTACATATACGCTGAGTTATATCAATAATTTAAGATAAAGAATCGTCTCCTACTTCAAAGAAAATATGATATTCAGAGAAAACTTGAAAATAAATAAATACATTCATACTTATGAAATGAAGAGTTCTATAGTTATATATGTGACCAATATATTGTACATATGAAGCCTTGTCATTACTTTTAGATTTCTTACTTTATGACTCATTTTCATTTTCCTCGGCGGCTTTTCATATTTGGTTTGAAAGTTTTGTGAAGGTGCTATGTGCATTGTCCATATTCTTACAAAATAAAAATTGGACTGTTTTGCCTTAATGAATCTTAAAGTGCTTCAATAAGGTAGTTCTTTGTTGCTCTCGTGACTACATTCATCTATTTAACTATATTTAATATCATGGTAGAGTATCTATTCGTTGGTATGTACAATGTTGACTATTTTTCGTAATCAACTTCTTTCTACCATTTTTTTTACAAAATAATTATACAACACAGACACGTAATTGCTAGTCACATTACATGTATTACAGGTAACAATGACTCACGACTAACTCAGACATATTCACATACATTCAAAGCAGATATGGATACAAAGAGTCACATTTAACGCAAAAATGATAACAAACTGTCACTGTTAACACAAAACAGGTCACGGACAATCACATGTAATGAAGACTTGGTGAAAAACAGCCACTTCTAACTTAGAACTGGTAACATTCTACATCATGTTACAGAACCATGATACCATATCTTCATATTGAATATGTCACAATTTTTAAGTTAATTGATGAACCAGGTCGCATATAGAAATATAGCAAGTTACAATCGAATAGTAAGTTACATACTAGATGTCCCCTAATTTTTTATTTAATGAGTCAAACTGTTGCATTTGATATTCAAACTCATCTAATGCATATGCTCGAATTGTAGAGTTGAAGGCATGTTTTATGTTGTGACCTGATTTTGCAAAATGAGTCTTCAAATTTTAAGCAATTGGAATGGACATATCACATGTATTGTCTCCTGGAATACAACTTCAATTGAATTTCTTATACTAGTATGTCTATCTGCTACTATATATAGTTCGTCTCTTGATCCATATGCCATCCTCAACATGTTAAGAAAACCACGTCCATGGCATATAATTTTCGTTATCCCCTATCACAACTACTAGTACGAAGATATTGTTGTTTACATATTGTGTAAACGATATGAAGAGTGTACCACATAATGTCCATTTAAATACGTGTCATCAACAACGATGATTAGCCTACAAGATTTTCACCTAGTAATCGATGCTCCCGAAGCCATAAATTAATACTTAAACCTATCCAAATTATCTGTTTCTATTCTCGTCACTGTCCCAATATTCATCTACTATACCAGATAGAATGAGAAGGTAGCAACCAAAATGATGTTGTTGGGTAAACTCTAATCAACTTAAATGTCTGTTCAAGTAACCTACATGCCTTCTCATTATTTATATAATACTCCATATGTATGTAACATGTCATTCAATATATCATTAGGAGTGTCTATTATTCGTGATGAGGTGTATTCGTACCTGATGCAGTTTGACACAATAGAGTTAGACGCTTGCCAAAGAGATCCTAAAACAATGTTCGTGGAGTATGTGTGACTATTAATCGTTTCCATGATCTTGAACATTTTTGTTTCCCTTAAATGTAAAGATTTAATTTTCAATTACAATTACTCCGCAAATACTCTATTACATAATCCTTCCTATCCGATCCTAACACCTTATATTCAAATTTGTTTTGGATCACATAAAAGGCTAAGCTTAATTTAAGTAAGTCTTTATTACTATACAATCTTCCATCAACTACTTTTCTTGCATCTGCATAGGATACTAATGCCACATCTTCTTCAAATGTTCATTTCTCAACAATTACAACTAAGTCACATAAATCAGAAGCGATTTGTTTCAAAGAAAAAAAGCATTAGCTCATGATTCTACTATATTGATCGATGACTCTGGTCATTGTAATGAATATCTTAATTGTCATGGATTCGTAGTTATAATGTCAACATTATTAGGATAACTAGATAAACTCCCATACGTAGATTTCGGCCTCAAACACGCTAGGACATTATTGTTACTCAAATTCAGACTAGAGGTAAAGTAGAATCAAACAAATATATCATTGTCACCATTACTTCTGCATAATTAAATCTCAATTCTAAAATAATAAGGTCAAATAATTCATCATAGTTGTATGCATCGTTAACTAGAATTAGGGATGTATGACATTCTTACAACAAACAAAGGAGTGAAACTCCACACCAATAATACGTTGAAAGCCCAAGAGTGGCTAATCAAGAAGGGGTGAATTGGTTTTTAAAAAACCTTTTCGTAAATTACTCAAGTTTTAAAATGATTAACAACTAAACAATATAGCACAACTATGCAAAAATATACAAACAAGTAAAATAAGGTAATTTGCACAAAGTAAACAAGTTAAGTTGAAGAGATAAAGAATGCAAACGATATAATTATGGAGGTTCGATCCAATATAATGATCTACATCCCCCGTTACCAAGCTCTCCGATACGAGCAATGCCTTTTTCACTATTTTGATTGATTTATAGTACAATCCAACCATTTACAAAGCTTCCGGTGACTTACAACCAAGGAGTATTGATCTTTTTACAATGTTGAATTTTTCGGGATTTCAACATAACCCACACTATTGAACTTTATGGGACCTCAATATGACCCACAAGTTTGAATTTACAATTTGAACATTATTCTCTCAATAAATGATACCTTTAAAGTTAAGTACAAAGAGGGAAAGTAGGCAAACACTTTAATGGATGACAATGAAGCTCAAGTGTTTGATGAGAAAAAACTTTGATGAAATGATTTTCAAAGGTTGAATCAATCAATCGTTTTTCTAGAATAAATAGATTAATAAAAATGAGTAAAGAGTATAAAACAAATATTTAAGCTCAAGAGGATCTCACTTTTATACGCGTCTACCAGACGGTCAACTAGCCGTTGGGTCAACAATGTCAGAATAGTCATCTTTTTTACCGTTGGATAGTCCGATTCTACCGGACGTCCACTAGCTCTACCGGATGCGTCCGGTAGAACAGATTTTTGTCAAATTCCTTCTCTTTTATTGTTTCAAAAGGTGTAATCTTTTGAGAGATATTTTCAACTTTATTTTTCAAGGTAGGGATTATTTCTAAATATATGTTTGAGATCTTTACATTTGAAAAATAATTTTTATGCAAATAGTTTTGTATAATAATTTTTGTTGTACATAAAAATTCGCTTTGAGCTCTCAGTAATTCATTGTCAAATATTAAAGCGTTTTACTTTTACATATGAATTCGAAACGTTTACGTCTATTATCTTCAAAGTTTGACTTGACAATATTTGATATGACGAGCTTACTCTCCATCTATCTTGACTTCCATTGATCATCTCTTGCAAGTGTTCCGATAGAGAGCTTTTTGTCTTCAATTGATCGAATTTGTCACAATTGTTATAGCACTCAAATATAATTGTTAGAGATAAAAAATAATTAGTTTGTTATAATCAAAACATGAAATCAACCATAAGTCAACAATTTTCCTCTTTTTAATTATGATGACAAACAAAAGATGATTCACAATAATTTGATAAATGAAGGCACGTGTAATTGTAATTGAATTCTCCCCATCGTTTATACATGTATTCCCCCTTACTTATACAAGTTAAGTATGTGTATATCATTTCATACATGTTTTCCCTTTTGGCATAAGCAAAAAGATTATAAGTATGGAAACATAGGCGCACAATCATAAACATAACCATAAACATAAGCATAAGCATAAGCGATAAATATTGAAAAACGTACATAACAATTTCCATATGATAAATTATTTTTGAAATAAGGTTTGACAAGGTAAAATTATCGAACGAATCACTAAGGCGTCGGAGGTGGTGGCGGAGAAAAATGAGCATAGAAATGGGCGTAAAATACATTTTGTTGATCTTGCATCGCCCTTTTTGTGCTAAGATGGCGTCTTGTTGTGCTTGAATGGCGACTTGTTAAGCTTGCATGGCGGCTTGTTGAGCGTGCACTTGACGAAGTAGCCCGCCAAGTCTCTCAACCGTCGATGAAAGTGAGTCAAGACGGCCATGAAGAAGGTTATATTGGTCATCGATAAAGGTGAAACCACCTGATGAAGTTAGCAGAGCAATCAAGCTCGGAATGTAAGGAGGAGGTTGTGGAGATGGTTGTACATTTTCATCTTTGAAGGGTAGAGTCGAAGGTCCCGATGTGGGGTCAAGCCCTTTTGTGTAAGCCACCCATTGGCCATAGTTTTATAAAGTTTCATGCGTTGGAGGGATTTGATATTAATAGTGTCCACCAAGCGAAATTTTTCAAAAGGCTCATTGTCTAGAAGGACGTTAAAGTGTTTAAAAATTTTGTTGAGTAGCATGCCGTAAGATAAGGCCTTGACATGACGTGAAGAGTACACAAGTTTAATGATGCCTAATGTAATGGTCGGGAAATCTAATTTTTGATCAAAAGAAATGAGTCGAGAATGAAAAGGACAAAATAATTAAGTTCATCCTGGTGACCCTTTCTAGGAAGAATAACGTGAGCGATAATGTGTAGCAAAACCTTACAGGGTAGGGTTAATTGATTGGCACTAATCTTGGTAATGTTTTCAAAATCTTTTCCCGTTACGAGACGACAAGCATCGATCGGGTTATAACCCTCCAAGGTCGGATGAGGTTTATGAACAAACACTTGCGTCTCACACATTTCAAGTTCGAGAAGTTGATGAATAAGTGTTTTGGTCATGGGGATATGCACATTTTTTATTAAACAAAAAATTGAATATGATTGGGGGTTAACGACCATATCTTTGTAAAAAAGTTTCATGAGTCGGGGGTATGCATGATATTCTAACGAGCAAATCATAACCCAACCCATAGATTGAACATATTCTTCAATGTGAAATGCAAGTATTTCTAGTGTAAAATCCGAAGAATCGACATTTTTACCTATGAGAATGGGTGACTTTTGAAATGGATTCATCGGCACCTCGGGCTCCAAATCTATTTCTTGGTCCGATGAAAAGGGAGAAGGGTGCCTACATGTTTGCTTCAACCGTTTGCTACCACGTTTTGACCTCAACATTGCAGTCAATTCGAGAAAAGAAAAAAATTCGAATGAAGTTCGAAAATTTTGAGGAAAGAGTGAAATGTTGAAAAAAATTCGAATTATTGTGATGGATTAAAGGTGGAGAAGGTGAGGGTTTTTTGAGTTTTACATGTAATCCACGAATTTGATTGAAGAAATTTGAGAAGAGAGTGGACCTAAGGTTTATGATGACGGTGTTTATGGAAAAGGAATAACTGAAAGAACAAAAACTGAATGAATTTAAGAGGTTAAACTACCAATTTTTTGGTTGAAGTAGTTAAATGATGAGATGGATTGAAGAAAATATGAAAAGTAAGAGGAATTAGAAGGAGAAAGTTGAAGGAAGAGAAAGGAAATGCGAAGAAGGTCTTGTTCGTGCTTAAAAAGCTGTAAATTCATTTTACCGGACGATCCGGCGTAGCAGAGTTAAATTTTCTGCCAAATCGGACGCATAAAGGTTTGCTCGTTAGACGCGTTCGTTATGTACCGGACGGTCTGTTAGGCGCGTCCGGACCATTTTTTTTAAATGCAAGCAGAAAATATAGCATGTGATAATTTAATTATGCAATTTGAATTCATCAATAATGCCCAATCCTCTTCTAATATGTGAAAAACGATCAAGAGCAAGATGTTTTGTGAAAATATCGGCCAATTGATTGTCCATGTCAATGAACTCTAGCAAGATATCTCCATTGTGAACATGATCCCGAAGGAAATGATGTCTAATTTCTATATGTTTAGTTTAAGAATGCAAGACGGGATTTTTAGATAAGTTGATAGCACTAGTGTTGTAACACATAATGGGAATATGATCGTAAGACAAGTGATAATCATTAAGGGCTTGTTTCATCCATAGCACATGTGCATAACAACTTGCGGCCGAGATGTATTCGGCCTCAGCCGTAGATAATGCCACGAAATTTTGTTTCTTGCAAAACTGTGATACTAGAGCAAAACCTAGAAAATGACATGCGCTGCTAGTGCTTTTTCTAGCAATATGACATCCGACCCAATCGGTATCAGAATAACTAAGTAGGTCAATGTGAGTCCTTTTAGGGTACCAAAGTCCGAAGGTTCGAGTCCCACTAAGATATCTATATTTTTTTTTACGGCTTTAAGATGAGATTCCTTAGAATTTGATTGAAATCTAGCACATAAACATACACTAAACATAATTGGGTCTATTTGTGGTTAAATAAAGAAGGGATCCGATCATACCTCAATATTTACTAATGTTAACGAGGATGCCTTGATAATTTTTGTCAAGCTTTACGGATGTGCTCATCGGAGTATTCATAAGCTTTAAGTCATTCATTTCGAACCTCTTCAGCGTGTCTAATATGTACTTACTTTGATTTATGAATATGACATTGTTTAATTTGAAGTCTGAGAAAGAATTTAAGTTCTCCCATCATACTCATTTCAAATTCCATGCTCATGTTTTTCGAAAATTCTTCACAAAGATGAATATTTGTTGCACAAAAAATAATGTCATCCACAAAAATTCGAACAATAAGCATGTCTTCCTTATAAATTTTAACAAAAAGAGTGGTATCCGCTTTTCCAATTGCGAAACCATTTGAGAGTAGAAATTTGTTCAATCGTTTATACCAAACTCTAGGAGCTTGTTTAGACCGTAGAGAGCTTTTCTATTTTTGAAGACATGGTTCAAACACTTGTGATTTGTAAACCCAGGTGGTTGTTCAACAAACACTTCTTTTTAAATAAATCCATTCAAAAGCGCACTTATAACATCTATTTGATAAAGAGTAAAAATTTTATGGCAAACAAATGTAAGGAGCATACGAATGGATTCTAACCTAGCAACCAGTGCAAAAGTTTCCTCATAATCAATGTTTTCTTTTTTATTATAACCTTGGTCCACTAATCTATCCCTGTTACGCACAATAATTCCATTTTCATCCCGTTTATTTTGAAACACCCATTTTGTATCAATTAAAGTTTGATCGTTCGATCTAGCGACTAAATTTCAAACATGGTTTCTTTCAAATTGATTTAACTCTTCTTGCATCGCTAGAATCTAAAACTCACCAAACTACGCTTCTTTAAAGTTTTTAGGTTCCATTTGTGAAATAAATGCACAACTACCAAGATGAGTTCTAAGAGAGGTTCTAGTAGTGATACCTTTAGACGGATCGCCTATTATTAATTCTTTTGGATGTAAGGAAACAAATTTCCATTCCTTTGGTAATGGGGGATCGCCTTGAGCCTCGGTTGATTTTTCTTCACTTTCTTGATTGTTAAGACACATTTGTTTGTTCTTCATTGGACACTTTCTTGTTTTGATCTTGAACACTCATTTGTTCAAAATGAGCTGCCAATCCTACATCATCATCAATACATTTCTCACGATCAAGAAGGTTAGTCTCATTGAATGTGACATGCATGGATTTTTCAACGACTAGAGTTCTTTTGTTGAAAACTCTATAGGCCTTACTAGTCAATGAATATCCTGGGAAAATTCCAATATTGGATTTTGAATTGAACTTTCCTAAATTATCCTTTGTGTTCAAAATGAAATATTTGCAACCGAAAACTTTGAAGTAACTAATATTGGAAATTCTATTTTTTCAAAACTCGTAGGGGGTTTTAGTTTTCTTACGACTAACTAAAACTCTATTGACGATATAACATGCGGAGTTAACAGCTTCGGTCCAAAAATACTTTGATAAATTATTTTCATTTATCATAGTTCTAGCCATTTCTTGCAATGTACAATTCTTCCTTTCTACTACACCATTTTGTTGAGGAGTTTTAGGAGCCGAGAAATTATGTTTATATCCATTTTCGTTACAAAAATTGTCAAAAGTGATGTTATCAAACTCTCAACCATGGTCACTTCTAATAGTGATAATGGTATAACCTTTTTCGTTTTCAACTTTCTTACAAAAGTACTTAAAGGTTTTTAAGGCTTCATCTTTTACGCTTAAAAATATGACCCAAGTAAATCTTGAAAAATTGTCAACGATAACGAAAGGGTAATGTTTACCATCTAGGCTAGCCGTCCTAGATGGTCCAAAAATATTCATGTGGAGAAGTTGCAACGACTTTGTAGTAGAGGAATAAATTTTAGGTTTGAAAGAACTTTTTACTTGTTTTCCAAATTGACGCGTCGCAAATTTTATCTTTTTTTAAATTTCAAATTTGGCAATCCTTTCACAAAACAATTTTTGGAAATTTTTGAAATAAAATACATGCTAACATGACCTAATCTCATATGCCATAGCCACGTTTCATCTTTCAATCCAAGTAAACAATGTTCATTATTTTCATATTCTATATTTACGATATAAACATCTTTACTTCGGCTTCCTATGAAAATCATCCCTTTTGATGTAGCATCTTTAATTAGGCATTTGGAAGAATCAAATTCTATATTATAACATTTATCACATAATTGACTAATACTTCGTAAATTATGTTTGAGGTTATCAACTAATAAAACGTTTTGAATAGAGGGGGATGAGTGATTACCAATGTTTTCAAAGCCGATAAATTTTCCTTTTGCATTATCTCCGAATATTACATGACATCATTCCTTCTTTTTGAAGTTTGATAGTGGCGAGCGATCTGCGATTATGTGCTTTGAACATTTGCTATCCGAGAACCATTTACTTTTCGTTTTCTTTGGTACCTCATTTTCAAGTGCAATGAAGCACATGTTGGCAATTTCATCTTGACAATCGCTTTCATTTTGGTCTTCATCATCACTATCATCCCACGTGGCTTGAAATGCATTTTTCTTGATATTCTTCTTTTGTTTAGGCACTCGGTTCTTTTGTAACAGAGTTTATCACACTCGTAGCAAAAAAATTTCTTGCTTCTTTCTTCTTCTTTGTCATCTTTCCTTTGAAATTTTCTATTGTTCCGAAATCCTCTCCATTTCTTGACGAGAATGACTATATCATCGAGCTCTTCGTCACTCATGTTGTTACTTGTTGTTTCTTCATCAATTGTCGATTTTAGAGCAATTTGGCGCTTTGGAGCCTCTTTTGATTCCTCTTTACTTTCTCTTGTCTTTTCCTTGATTTCGGCATTATTGAGTTCGTAAGTCATCAATATTCCATAGATTTCTTCCAATGAATATGTATTCACATCCTTGGTATTCTCTATCAACATCCTTATAGGGCCCTATTCCTCCAAAAGCGACCTAAGCATTTTGCTCAAAAGTTCACCGTGGGTAAATTTTTGATCAAAACCTTTTAAGCCATTTACGATATCGGTAAAATGAGTAGTCATATTAACAATAGATTCATCTTATTTCATAAAAAAAATTTCGAATTTTGACTAACATTTATTTTAGTTTCTTTAACTTTACTAGTACCAACATGAGTAACTTCAAGCACATGCCAAATATCATAAGCCGAATCACATGTGCTAATCCAATTAAATTCATTTCTATCTAGTGCACAATAAAGTAAATTTTTGGTCTTAGCATTTAAGGACAATTTTCTTTTATCTTCTTCATCGTATTCTTCTCTAGTCTTAGGAATAGTTTGATCGGGTTTTCCATCAATCGTAATTGTCCTAGTAGGCACATAAGGACCATATTCAATAATTTTCAAATATTATAATCAATTGATTGAACATAAATCATCATCATAGCCTTCCAATAATTGCAGTGTGGGCCATCAAAGAAGAGATGCCGGTTTGTGGAATGTCCCTCAAGAATTTGAAATATGGAGTTAGCCATTACTCAAGATTGTGAAATCTTAAAACAAATGAGTATCTTGCTCTGATATCAATTGAAAGCCTAAGAATGGCTAACCAAGAGGGGAGTGAATTGATTTTTAAAAATCTTTTTTTGCAAATTACTCGAGTTTTAAAATGATAAACAACTAAACAATATAGCACAACTATTCACAAACATACAAGCACGTAAAACAAGGTAATTTTCACAAATTAAACAAGTTAAGTAGAAGAGATAGAGAATGCAAACGACATAATTATGGAGATTTGATAAGTGTATTTATTACACTTATATGAGTCGTTAAACTAGAGCAATTATTGTTATTTTAAATGAATTGAGGCTTAATTATGTATATATTTAGTTTGTTAGGTGCATTTCAATGAAAAATGATAGAATTTGACAAAAGAAGCGAAAAAAATGGCAAAAAGTGATTGAATCCAAAGCTTGCGGACTAAAGTGCAAAGTGCTAGTAGTTG
This sequence comes from Osmanthus fragrans, assembly GCA_019395295.1. Classification (NCBI taxonomy): domain Eukaryota; kingdom Viridiplantae; phylum Streptophyta; class Magnoliopsida; order Lamiales; family Oleaceae; genus Osmanthus; species Osmanthus fragrans. Next base: position 19,587,565 of record CM033350.1, on the reverse strand, counting down.
ATTCGAACCCTATATCGATGATCGGAGAATGTGTGAATACAATTAGATGAAATTGAAAGCTAAAAGAGCAAGAAAGTATTGAAAAAGAGTTAACATGAATGAAGACCGAAATTTAGGGATCAAAGTGCAACAATTGAAAATATTTTATGTTTAAAGTGGCACGCGCAGGACCTCATTTTTTATTACCGAGAGCAAAACCTCATAGTGGTGCGTGCGCGATGAAATGTGTGGTGCACGCGGGGGGAAGGATTTTGGGCCGAGCGGCCCAAACTCCATTTTCAACCTAACTTCTTATGGAAACAAAAGAAACGAATTTGAGAGAGAGAGAGCAGAGAACGGATGGAACGAAATAGAGAGAATACACATATTTTTCACCACAAGAACCTACTTTTGATGATTGAAAAGCATACTTTTGAGGGAAATAGATTGAATTTTAGATTGAAGAATAAGAATTCATCGCCAGATCCGGATTTCAAGGCATAAATTGAAGATTTCCAGATATTCTTCATCATTAATGATTCGGGTGATATCTTTCTTTTATTTTCTTTGTAATTTTTACATTAACATGTTAGACTAAAATCCTTTGTATTGGATGGATGACAAAACTGATTGATTCTTCGTTTTAATTCGAGACTTTGTGTTTTTATTATTAATTCTTGTATTGTGATTCCATTATTATGCATAATTATATTATTTTAATGTCTGCGCACTATTAGGAATTTAGGACAATAAAGTTGCTTATTCGTAGTGTTAGAAAACTCACGGTAGGTACAACATTGTTATTAGGACACACGGGCAATAAATATTAAGAATAATATTTGTGGTATGTACGATCATGTATATTAATGTGTGTTTGTCATATGAATTCGGACTAGGTATATGATCGTCTCGTGGTAATCATAAGTTTATTATATTTTAGAAAAGAATAATAAATAAATGTGGAATTATCGATTGTCATAATTTCATGAATTGATAAAATTATCACTAGTTGAGAATTAGAATTAAGAATTGATCAGTGGAGTCGGAAATCCAATACGTTCACGCATTTGATTTTTAACCCAAGTTTTCATTGATTTTACAAGTTTAATTACAACTTCACAAATTTTCTTTTGGTTACAAATACGAATTTAAATATATCAAATATACTGGAATTGAACCTTATTCTCCGTGTGACGGTAGCTCTCTCATCACAACTATTACTTGTACAACAAATCCGTACACTTGCGAAATTTTGACAAACAAAGTTCGATCCAATACATTTTTCACTATGTTGATTGACTTATAATGCAATCCAACCCTTTACCAAGCTTCCAGTGACTTACAACCAAGGAGCACCGATCCTTTTACAATGTTGAATTTTTCGAGATTTCAACACAACCCACACTATTGAGTTTTACGAGATCTCAATATGACCCACAAGTTTGAGTTTACAATTCGAATATTTTTCTCTCAATAAATGGTATCTTTAAAGTTAAAAACAAAGTGAGAAAGTAGGCAAACACTTTAATGGATGACAATGAATGAATCTCAAGTGTTTGGTAAGAAAAAATTTTATGAAATGATTTTCAAATGTTGAATCAATCAATAGTTTTTTTTAGAATAAATAGATTAATAAAGATGCGTAAAAAGTATAAAACAAATATTTAAGTTGATCTTGGTTAGAAGCAGATGTTGGAAAATTCGGTAAAAACAGATGTCACAAATTCATGAAAAATCACACATAATTTCACAAATTATACCCACTGATCAAGGTTAGAAGCAGATGTTGGAAAAATCGAAAAACGTGAACTTTAAAAGCTTTATGTGTACCTTGATATATGTTGTTTGAATGAAACACCATTGCTATCGATTTACTATGTGACCAAAAGAGCAGAAATAACAGCATGTACTCTGGGAAAATTTGATCAATCAACGAGCAACAACTTCTAATGAATGAATTCCTTTAGTTTGTCGTCTACATTGTGACTTTATACAGTGAGTTTGTGGCCAATAGATAATATAGGGAGAAATTATAGTGATTTAGGAGAGAATTTGGAAATCGAAATTATATAGAGAGACAAACAGCGTTTTATTGATGCTGGGGAGTGAAAAAATCTTTTATAAATGAAATATTTCCTATTTTTTGGGATTTATTTTAAAGTATATTTTCCCCCTATTTGGTGGAATTAAAATCAAATATTTAGAATATTTTAATAAAAGTCGATGAAATTCATGGTTGAAAACTCGCGTGTCCTATGAAATATATAGTTAAAATTAATTATTAACCCGACTTAGTTTAAAATCTGGATTATAAATTTTTTTCAAACAAGGGTTTTATAAATTAGATTATATAATTTCTATATTATATATATTATTAAATTACATTTATCACCTGAATTTTGATTTATTTTTTTCAAGATAATATGAGATGCTATTTTTCTAGTGTAGTAGTTGTGATTTTTTCTCAAATTTGAATTGATTAATGCTATTTGTAATAATTTACATTAGGTGCTAAAAAGAGAGATTTTTTTTTTTTTTTTGATTGAAAACATTCCGTCTAATCAGATCTGGTTACATCATCATATAATCCATTATACATTTAGCATTTCAACCCACCAACAAAAAGAATCATGCTAGACTTTTTCAATACCCAAATGCATGTCACCTCATCTCAAAAATATTTCCTTACAAACAATTTAGAGTAACGCTATTTAACTTTAATGAAATTATAATCCCAGTTTAAGTGATACTAATATGCTATTGAGTGCTTGTTTGATTTGAATTAAAATTTGATTTGAATTTAATTTAAGTCAAAGTCAAACAATCAATATTAATCACATTTTTCATGGATCCCACAACTTTTCGAACATACATTTTAAAAACTTCTATCACATTTTACTAAAACTAGTCCATGTCACGTGTATTGCACGGATTTTGTATTTTTTGTAACTGCATTAGTGCGAACATTGTAGGTTTTCAAAATTTTTGATTGATTGCTTTGCTTCATAATCATTTCAAAATTGCATGTAGTGGAAAATTAAAGGCGTATACTTGACATTTCTTTTTAGAAAGCAACAAAGATTCAACTGTTTGTCAAAAGTAACTTCATTTTTTCTTTATTTTTATTTTTATTTTCTCATGGGAAGAGCAATAACATTTTTTTTGTTTCTTAATATTATGAAACTCTTGTTAAATCTGAAAAAAGAAAAAGCACTTGTGATTCATAAAGACTTATTTATTACTTCTTCATTCTTCAGCTCCTTTCATTCTTTAGCCTACATCTGAAAAATATTGCAGGCTGTGTTCTTTAGCTGTGTTCATTCAAACATCAGGCTCTCTTCACAACAATTTATTTATTTTTTAAACTTTTTACTTAGATTTCGTTTGTCATTGAGATTATTTTTTATATTCTTTGTTGCATGACCAATTTTGTTTATTATATATTCATTGATGTTGTGATCACTAATTTTCCTTTTTATTTTTAAGTTCTTTTATTTTTTGGTTCTGTTTCATTTTTTTCAATTACCTTTTATTGAATATACATTAGGAATGAGTCGCCTCACTCGGGCCCTTTTAATTCTTAAAAATAACAAAGAACACGTTAAAAATAATATCATTTTTTCAATATACATTAAGAGTAATTCGAAGAGGTTCATTTACATTATTTTGGAAACTCAAGGACTCAATCGTACAGATATGTAAAATACAGGATTTTCAATCCTAGCATAAAAGGGAGAGAAACATATACTAAATTTAAAGCGAGCAAACAAAATTTCATACTCGATCTCAAAGATACATAAATAATTCTACAGAATTTTAGTATAAAAAAAGTACAAAATAAAGGCGTAAGATATTCACTCAAAGAAAAAAAAATTATAAATTAGACTTTGATAAGATGAAGAGAATAAAATAATTGCCAACAAAAGCCCATAAAAAATACACCACTATAAGAAGCGCCAAAAAATCTAAAGAAAAAGTAAAAGTACATTCTATCGAAGTAAAAACTGTAAACTTTCTATGCAAATAAGTGTTTGTGCCAAAAAACAAAAATGACAAGTAAACTCTGAAATGTTTGGAAAAATGTAACTTAAAAGTTACTCTTAGGCTTAGGTAAACATGCTCAAAGTAGATGGTCACAAATGATTGATTTAAATGAAGCCATGTATCCACCAAGCTTGTTGGTGCGAATATTTTGTACGAGACTTGAGGAATTAAAGACAGATTTGGTTAAGAGGAAGTTGTTAGGTCATAAAGCTGCATATGCTTATGTCATCGAATTTCAAAAAAGAGGATTACCTCATGCTCATTTCCTTTTAATATTTAAACGAAGTTTTGAGATTAGAAACTCTGCACAGGTAGACGAAATTGTCTCGTCTAAGATACCAGACAAAAATAAGTACCCTTACTTGCATGCTTCTGTTGTAAAACATATGATGCATGGAAATGAGTCCTACTAAAAAAGAAACTACGACCATATAAAATGGCTTCGACCACTTACCTTGAGAAAATTTACAGAATGATATCGAGTGCACAAAGTGTCCAAGAATGGAGAAATCTGCTGGCATTGTAGGTTGGACAATGCTATAAAATGGACCACTGATACACCTGAATTATTAATTATGATCATCAGATTGCTCTAATACGACTATGTATGTGTAAAAGCCATGGGAGTCATTTCTCTTACCAGGTAAAGATATTGCAGCTCGGAATTGCTCAAGATCAGAAACTGACTCCATTTCTCCACCAAATTTCATGTTATAAACATCCTCTCCCCGAGATTTCTTTAATGCAAATTGCATGTGAAACAAAGATTCGGCAACTTCATTGTCATCTGGGATTTCCCTTCTCAAAACCTCGTAATCTCTCACAGCTTCAGCCCATCGTTCAAGCTATAACAATCTATGTGAGATTAGAATTTAAAGATCGAACTTTCAACTAAAATTAAGTCTCTATGCGCTACAAAGTTCTTTGAGGAAAATTTTGAAATATTCAATATTATAAGGTAGCATCGCACCTTTTTGTTTGAGGCGGCCCTTCGAAATAGGGCTTTAATGTAATTGGGCTGAATTCGGAGAGCAACATTGCAGTCATCCACTGACTGTTCCCACTGTCCAAGCTTAAACCAACAAGCTGCCCTATTGCAGTATAGAATGGGATTCAGAGGATCATGCCTGAGTCCTTCAGCATACGCTGAGCAGGCTTCTGTATACCTCTCCGATTTGAAGAGATCATTCCCACGAGCACAAGCTCGACCCACCAACTTCATATTGTTAAGTGTAACCGAGATTTCATCATTTACAGGGTCAATTTGCCCTGCTTTCTCGATGGCTCTAAGTGCATCGTCAAACCTGCAAACATTCATCATCCATTTCATAATCAAAACTCTCATTCTTTTTCCGGACCTGATGGGAGTGAAAACACGAGTATAAGACTTACCTTTCCTTTGCCAACTCAATTTGGGCTCTGACATAAAAAGGGTATGCTTCAATAAGCATCCTAAAAAATTTCAACTGAGAATGGGAAACGTTAGATGGTTCAAATTTAGGAATATTTGATAGAGCCAGAACTGCATTGTCTAGTTATTCAATATTCAAACGCTTCATCTTAATCCGTCATTATGTTACTCAGAGTGTGTTTGATAGAGATTATTTGGGAAAAATGAATTTTGAAATAGTGATATGATGGGAAATGTGTGGTTGAAAAAGAAGGAAAAGTTATTGATATGATGAAAAATATTATTTTATTGAAGAATGTGTGGTTGCAAATGAGTAGAATAATGAGAATGAGAATGAAAATGTGGGTCAAACGGGGCCTCAATAACAACTTAACTCCATTAAATCTTCTCAACTGCCCAGTATCCCTAACGAATAATTCAATTGGCGTACTGGAAAACCTAAAGTCCTCCAATTCGCTAATAAATTAAAAGCAGAATTCTTGAATTACCGCAAAACCCTAGACTCGTCCAATTCGAGCCTCGAAAATCCAGGAGAGCCATGAATTATGTCGGAAACCTAATTGTCACTGCTTAATTTCATTTCTATAACTTCAATTCTCTGATCAAAACCTATCAAAATCCATTTCAGACGAATTATAGTTTCAGATCCAACAACCAAACCACACCGATTAAAGAATTTCAAAAGAAGGCACCAGAGAAGACAAATTACACGCATATTTATACGCAACGTATAATCATAAAGAAACAGAGAGAAAGAAAGAGAGCAGATACCTTTAAAATCCACCGATTTAGACAGAAAAAACGAGTAAGGATTTGGTAGATAGAGAGAAAAATCCGTAGGGTGTAGAGACGAGGAGCGATTTATAGAAAGATATTGAGATTGTCGCGAGGGCTCCAGACGGCAAAAGGAAAAGGTGTACTTGGGTACTTTGGGTTTGGGGGGGCAGTGCGGGCAGATCGCGCAGTCTGGGCAAGAGATTATACACTGGAGGTATCTCCGTGTCACGGAGATGGCCGTCTCCATGACAGACCTTCTCCGTGACACGGAGATTAATATGGAAAAATAATAATAATAATAATTTATCGATTAGCTTAATTCAAATATCGATAAACGAAAGAATATTCATTTTTTCTAAACTGAAATACGGTAAATTTTAAACGATAATTTGAAATACGGTAATCTCATTAAATCTGGTAAGCGTTCATTGAATTCGGTAAGTTTCAACCAAAATACGGTAAGAACGATTTGGGTAAGCATATCAAATATGGTAAGTGTGATTTAAATCCGATAAGATCGATACGGAGAAAACTAATGATTTTATTAACATATAACTTATAAAAATTACTTAAGAATCCAACTGTATTCAATTTAACTCACTAATTAACGACATATACACTGACATAGTTGAAGTGGATTTAGGGACACAACTGGTAGTTATAAATTAACAACTGTGAAATAATTATTCGTTTAAGGGGTTGATTACTAACTAATAATCACACGTAGGCAAAAGAGCAAATTATAAAGACATGTAAGTGACAGAAATATAGTTGTAAAACTTGGCTTTGATAAATTAAAAATAGTTAATTAGTGAGTTAAATTGAATACAATTGGATTCTTAATTTTTATAAGTTATATATGCTAATAAAATCATTAATTTTCACCGTGTCATGAAGAACATTTTTTTTATTAAGGCACAGTAATTTTCTTGCCCTTTTAAAAGATTTTCTCTCTCACATACAATTTTAAAATATATTCACGCTTGCGTCACATAAAATTTCCACAGTAGAACAGTACATCCTAATTGCCCTTTTTATAAGAATAAGAAAGTTAGAAATATGGAATTCTGAATATTTTTTAACTTTCCCATTGCATTAATATCTTGATCAATTTTTTTTTCAAGAAATTTTGTTTCCAACACACATACAAATGAAACAATGATCTATAGTTGCAAATAAAGATTTTTTTCACACATGTTGGGTAGCCACATTGATAATTTAAAATTGTGACTTAATTATAAAATTATAACTCTTTTGCATAAATTTTTAATTTTTCCTCTTAAGCTAATTTCGTTTTTATAATATAACTGATTAATTAATAAGCATCACGAATTCTATTTTATAATGTAACTGATTAATTTCGATTGCAAAATCAAATTTTTTTTTTTTAAAACGTTTTTATCTAACGCAATCGAAATACTAAAAAATATCTTCCAATATTTTATAAACTTGTACCTACTATATTATTATTATTATATCAAGTTATTTTTTTAAATTTTGCCAAAATGTAAATAGCCAAAAAATGTTGAAATTTTTTATTGAAAGAGGAGTAGAGATTTTGAGCTTAACGGATTCGTTTTACACTTACTGGATTTCAATAAATTGAACTTACCGATTTTGGACCGAAATTATCGTATTTTGTGGTGCTTACCGAATATTTCTTGTACTTATCGGATTTTGGTTTAAGTAACTAATCGGTTTTCTTTGACACTTACCGTATTTCACTCAAAGTCACTGAAATACGATAATTTGGCTTAAATATCCGGTAAGTCATAGAAATATGAAATTAATTGTAAACAACTTATAAAATTTAAATTATGAATTAAAATCTTTTAATATTTACGCCGATTGGAGTACACATTTCGAGCCTCTTCCAAAGCATTCATCTACAAATTGAAAGTCATGTTTTCCTCCAATTTTTGAAGGATGAAATTGATTGAAAAGTTAAATTATGAGCACTAAAAATTACAAGATGAAAATTGAAGGACTGAACGCGCAAATACTCTGAGAACTTGACTGCAAGAAATGAAAATTAAAAAAAATAAAAAATCTCTTCAGACCATGGAAAGTAACAATTCTTCGTGATATGAAGAGTGTAATACTCTCAGATATGAGAGTTACACTCTCCATATTTTCTTTTTTTAACATGCTCTTTGTGTGTTTTTTTTAATTATTATTATCTTTTCATATTTTGACCAAATTTTAAAATTGACTTAATAAATAATTATGCAAAATGTTTTAGTATTTCGATCATAACTTTGACTACAATTAAATCGTGCTCATGATCCTAATTCAAAAAGCTATTTTCGGTGCGCATGTCGTGACCACCAAGGTTCACTGATGTGAGTAATTTTGGAGGTCAAAATTCTCTGTTTTTACTTCAATTTAAGTTATTTTCTTTTTTTTATGGCAATCAGTAAATTGAGATTGAATTTCTCCTTGGCGTGTCACGTCGTTTTACCTTGTCACGAAGACAGCCATCTCTATCTCCGTGACACGGAGTTTAATGTGGAAAAAAAAGGCAACTTGTCGGTTAGCTTAAATCAAATACCGGTAAGCGAAATAATATTCGTTTTTCCTAAGTTGAAATACTGTAAGTTCTAAACGGTAAACTCATTAAATTCGGTAAGTGTTCATTGAATCCGGTAAGCTTTAACCAAAATACGGTAAGAACGATTCCGGTAAGTGTGATTTAAATCCGGTAAGATTGACACGGAGAAAACTAATGATTTTATTAGCATATAACTTATGAAAATTACTTAAGAATCCAACTGTATTCAATTTAACTCACTAATAAGCACCACAAATTCTTTTTATAATGTAACTGGTTAATTTCGATTGCAAAATCAAATATTTTTGTTTTTTTATTTAACGCAATCAAAATACTAAAAAATATCTTCCAATTATAACAACATCAAAAACTAAATTAAGATAATTTTAAAAAAAACTAAAATCTTTACGCTAATAAAAATATATAATAAATATACAATTCGTGCATAATTGTATAAATTATTAACAATCAATTTCATTATTTTAAATAAATAATTTTTTAAAATAAGACAAAAAAAATATTAAAGATGCAAACATAAAAAGGAGAAATTTTTTTTTTTATTTTTTATTAAAAGTAAAGTACTTTTCTTGACTTTTTAAAAAAATCTCTCACACATATAATTAAACAATATATTCACGCTTGCGTCACATAAAATTTCTATAGTAGAATGCACTATTATTATTGTATTTACAGTAAATTTTTATTGCGTTTTTTAAGATAAGGTAGAAAATATAATTTTAATTTTCATCAAATATTTTTTAAATGATAAATAAAATTAAATAAATCATTTAATTTCAACTTTTAGTTAGGACAATCGTTCAATGTCAACTAGATTGGGCTTATAAGCCCAGCAAGGCCACGTAGCATTACTCAGTAGTTTAATTCCAAGAAAGCCGTAAGCCGAGAATTAAACTCTCCGGCCGCTGCCAATACCGAAACCCTTCTCCTTCCCCTCTCCAATTCCATTTAGCTGCAGTTATTAATAATTAGTTCTACCAAATATGTAAGTTCTTGATTACATCTCTTCAATCCATTTAATGTTTGTATTTTTATATGTTTATGATTGATATTCGATATGAAGGTCCCGAATATGCGTGAAGAACTTGCCAAGATATGTATCCGATGACCGCCTCAGAGAATTCTTCTCCCAGAAAGGCGAAGTTACTGACGCCAAGCTCATGCGCACTAAGTATTCTTTTTCCAGTGCCATTTTTTAGTATTTCAATTTTTTCTATGTTTTATACCTTTTTTTTATTCCGATACCTGAATAATAGAAAATACTTCAATTTTGGTGCAGGGATGGGAAGAGCAGGCAGTTTGGATTTGTGGGATACAGGACTGAGCAAGAAGCAAAAGAAGCCATTAATTATTTTCACGGGTCTTTCATGGATACTTGCAAAATTCATTGCGAGGTTCGTATTTCTAATTGGCTTTGTGTCCTTTGCTATTTGTTATAGTTAGTTTGATGCCTACTCTTACTTCATAAGACAGGTTTGATTTCAAGCAAATACTTGTGTTGTGAAATTTCTATCGCAAGTGTACGATGTCAAACAATTAATAAAGTGGACCAAAGAGTCCGGATAATCGTTCCACGAGGACTATACTTAAATGCCTAATCTAATTAATTTCAACTTTTGTTTGATGAAAGGAAACTCGAAATTTGTGTAGTGATTGTTTTTATTCTAAAGAAAAAATGCAACTAAAATGTGGTGTGCACAAAAACGATATAGAAGATAAATGATGGGAAGAATGTTAGGGCAGAACATTTCACTTATTTGATCACTTTTACATTTTATTTCAAGATTCATAACTAAAGTAGTGTTCGATCAAATTCTCCTATTGTATTCAATTTACCATTCTCGAGTTCTCATTGAGCCTATTTAACTAATTCAATTCCATATCTCTATGCAAATTGACATTTAATTAAACGAAACATTGGTCCTAGGAATTCAATTATGACCGCAGCAATTAACATAGGTATCTCTACACGTTATGCCAATTTACCGGAATTTACTACTTGGTCTAAATAACAATCCGCATCTCTACGCAATTATTGTCCACGAAATCATTGAATAATTGGCCAAAAGATTCAAAGCATTGATAACATGAATAAAATCAACACATAACCATTTAAAAACTAGAATCTTGAATTAAAAACATAAAGGTTCCCAAATAGATTACATGTTCGCCCTAACAATGAATTTAGCTATTCATAATACACAAGGAGATAGTTATATTAATTATAGAATACATCACCGGATTTGAAGTAAAGATGGAGAAGAAGAAAGTAGATCTTGCACCAAAATTCCTTCTTGTTCTTGTCAATCGTTCAAAGATGAGTCCCTTTTTGTTTTCCTCCTTGAGTTTCTTGGTTGAATCTTCTAAAAATCTCCTCTTTGATTGTCTCACTTTCTTTGTAGATCTCCTTTGGTGTTCTTGTGCCTTTCCAATAATGTCCAACCCTAACAATGATCTCCAAGAAGTCTATTTATACTCCTCCTCCCGTTATTTCTGATGGTGGCGCGGCAGCGCCATGTTTGTGGCGCCGCAGCGCCACCAACTGAATGTTCGGCGCCGCAGCGCCAATAGTGTGGCGCCGTGGCGCCACTCATTTGGCATTTTGACCGTTTTGTCCTTTTTCCCGTTTTTTCTCCTTACTTGATTTATAACTCCATTTTGTTGTCTTCTTGTTGCTTGAAAGCTATTTTCAAAGCTCTACAACACAGCATGAATAAACATATAAAAAACGTTCACTTTTCATAGAATCTAACTTGTAATTAAATCAAAAGTAGGATGAAAACTCGTGCGTAAACACACTCGTCAACTTGCTTAATGAAGAAATAGTAATTGAGTGCTTATAAAGTATACTTCATTAAAAAGGATTATAAGAAACGTGTGTACGGACCTAAATAAACTGACTCTTCGTGGAAGGTTGTGGAGTGGTGAATTGTACTTGTAATCTTCTTTCCATAATTGTAGTATGCTTATCACATGCTTAGGTATTTTAATTAAAAGGATAAAAGATAGAATAACCTTTATCTGAACACAGATTGCTTGGAAGGTTGGAGATCCAGAAATACCACGTCCATGGAGTCGGTACTCATCAAAGAAGCAGGGGAGTTCATCTGGAGCAGAAAATAAATTAAATGGTCCTAAAGGTTCTAAAGTTGTAGTAGCAAAAGGAGAGATTAAGAAGAGTAAGATGGGTGATGGGAATGATGCCCCTCAATTCCAAGAGTTTCTACAGGTCATGCAGCTGCGTAGTAAGTCTAAATTGTGGGCAAATGATGCCCTTACAGCTCCCTCTCTTGAGAAAGGTAAAGATGCCAGTAACAGAAAACTCCAAGTAAAAGGTAGTCATTGGAAATTAGATGAACCGAGCTCTCAGTTTGAGGGAACTGTGGCAAATGAAAATATAATTTTGGAGAATCAGGAGGCTGTTAATGCAGACAGTTTAGTTCACAATGAAATTGTACCTGATATGGATTACTTCAAGAGCAGAGTTAAAAAAGAGTGGTCAGATTCAGAAAGTAATAATGATGCTGATGACTCTGATATATATGATGATAGTGATAGCAGTGGAAAGACTTTGAACAGAAACAACCATGGTCCTGTTGGGGATAAACTCGAACCGGAAATTTCAGAAGGGGAGACTGAAGATGTCTCCTCTGAAATATCTAGTGAGAAAATATTCCACTCAGACGATCCATCATCAAGTACAAAAGATGAGAAAGAAGGAATCCTCGAGACCGGCCGCCTTTACATCCGTAATCTGCCATACACTGCCACGTACAATTCGAGACCTGTGTCAATAGCTATTTCTTATCATTTTCTTTTTGTTTTTATTTTTCTTATGCATCAAGTGCCTTCTGATGTAACACAGCGAAGAGGAGTTGGAAGAACACTTTAGAAAATTTGGTGACATCTCAGAGGTCCATATTGTTGTTGATAAAGATACAAAACGGTCCAAGGGCATAGCATTTGTTCTTTATGCTCTTCCAGAATCTGCTGCTAGGTATTGTATCCGGGGGTAGAACCCTGAATTGTACCTTATGCACTATGACTGCGGCATAAAGTTCCTCTTAAATGTACAGTGTAATGAACTGGCTATTATAATCACATTGCCAAATCATGAGTAGTTAATGTTTTAATGATTTTGAAGCTTCCAGACTCTTATCAATATCTCACTCCAAAAGTAAAAAACCAATACATCAATCCTGTTGAATGCACCGTGTTTACCTGTATGTGCCTTTACTGGTTTACATAGGTTTCCTTTGGCCATGAGAGTTTCCTTGGATCTTCTGTTAGATGATGCTCTGTTTTCCTGACATTTTCTACTAGGTGGTTCTCTTATGGGTTAGGTTTATTTACATCATTCTCTTGTATTTTTTAATAATTACAATGACTGTATTCATTTGATTGTGCAACTACTTTTGTTATAAGCTGTGATATTTGGTGCTTTCTTCAGAGCTTTGGAAAAGTTGGACGGGTCAGATTTTCAAGGGAGATTATTGCATATCATGCCAGCAAAAGGAAAGAATTCTTCTGATAAGCAAGAGTATGTAGATTCTGAGCATTTGTGCTTCCTATGTTCAATCTTTAATTGTTCTGTTACGGCTGGATTCCAAATCCCACCCTACTTCAATCACCCGGTAAGAATTAACAAGGAATTGTAAGTGAAATCAGTTATCCAACCATATTTAATCGGTATTCTAAAAGAAATTACAGTGAAAGCTAGAATGGAGAAGATGAAAGAGAGAAGGAAGAGAATTAGGAATAGAGGAATGAGAATCAGGTGATCCCCACTTCACATACGCTGCCCTCCCTTTGTAACGGACCCAAATTTACCCTTTAAATCATTAAAACTTATCATATAATAAAAACTTATTTTTCATAAAATATAACTGTTGTACCAATTAGAATAATTGGAAAAGAAGAATTACTAAGTCATAAAAGTAAAAAATAATAAATTGTTCAATAATATCTTTATTACACTACCAGTGGCTAGTTTCAAACTTCTAATGCCTTGGATCTCAATTACTTAGGGGGATTAATCATAATCACTGAGATGAAACCTCAATATGTGAGCCACATAAATCGTATTTCATATTTAAAATTTAGGAATTCTTAATATACATACGAAGACAAAGGAATTAGAAATTGAACTTAGGTGACCATAATTTTCGTACATAAAATCATAACATACATAAAGACGTACATAAAATCATAACATACATAAAGATATATAGGAATTAAGAACTGTACTTCATTGCTATAATTCCCTTGCATAGCGCTAGTAAACTCTGGTTCCTTGAACTTATACCTATAGAACCCATATCATATTCATAACTTGAAATTTCGTATTTTTAAGTATGGAAAATAAATTAAAATACAACGTATGACTATAGTTACCTCATAAATTTGAAGAGGATTTGATAAAACACATATAGAATAACTTGATCTCAAACAAACCGTCTATGAACTCTGTGTGTAGTGTGGAACAGTTATAGTTACACACATGCATATATAGATATACATAATTATGATAATCATATAATTTAATTCAATCAGCCATAGTTATATATAATTATACATACATAGACGTACGTAATTATAATAATATTATAATTTAACTTAATCAATCATAATTATATATAATTATACATATATAGATGTACGTAATTGTGGTACTACTATAATTTAAATCAATCGATCATAATTATATATAATTATACATAATACTATATTTGAAATCAATCAACCATAATTACATATATGATATATGTTCACACATATATGGTAGTTTATTTATTTAGGAAGGAATTTTCCTAACTTATCTTCCACATATAAGGAAGTTTATTTACTATATATATATATATATATATATGTATGTATATATGTACATAGTTCAGGAAATTGCACTTGTAATCCCTCAACTATTGGTCGATATGCAATTTGATCCTCAAACTTCATTATCTTACACTAAGGTTCTAATTTTCATAATTAACTCTACTATAAAGAATTTTGGGGTATTATAATCTGCCTCTCTAAAAACAAATTTTCATCCTAAAAAATTACATTAGCCGTCATCTTCTAACAGTTGGGAATATTTGTAAATTAGAAGTTTCTAAAAATGAAATTTTTTGAAATAGAAGTTTCATAAGGTGGTGGTTTCTCAAAATAGACATTTCTCAAAATGGAAGTTTTCTGAAATCAGGGTTTTTTAAAATATAAGTTTCATATTGTAGGAATTCTTTAAATAGAGGTTTCTAAAATGAAATTTTCATAAAAGTTTTTGAAAATAAAGTTTCTAAAGATGAAAATCTTCTTAAATGCCAGTTTGTAATGTTTTCATTTTATTGGTTTGGATAACGCTCAACTAAGTGGCTTCCAAGTGAGGAGGGGGTCACAAGTGGACCACTTAAATCCCAAGCTTTCTTTAGATTGTTTAAGTCTTTCAATTTTGCAAATACACAAACCAAGAAAACTCGAATAATAAATAGGAACATAAATGCTTAGAGTTATAGTTTTCTTTATTAAACTCTATTATCAATCGAGAGATTTTTTAAGGTCGACTGCTCTCATAGGTCGATATATAGTCACTAGTTTAAAATCACATAATATCATATTGTTATCTTTCTCATAACTTGCAATATCTATAATGAGCTTTTTGTAACTACCGTGCATTCATAAAATCATAAGGTATGTCCTATTATGCTATGTTACTATTGTCATGAAATTCATTATTGCTATTTCACATAATAAGCTGGTTTACATGACAAATAATACATACTTATTTAATCATAATTTTCACACAAATTTGTAACACCTAGCAACACATTCAACTTTAATAAATAAATTATGCATGTTTATTTTTCTACCTGGCTGAAGGAAGTCAAAACTTGGAACTCAGCGTCACATAATGGTGGTCTGAGAAACATTAAATGTGCTTATATTAAAAAAAAAATATTTTAACGTAATCATAAATTCGACCTTTAAAATTTTAACATGAAGAATAACTCATAAAAATTCTTTTTTACTTTTTTAAAAAGTGTCTATAGAAACATAGACTCGCCCTTATACCATGTTCTAGCAACCCAAAATTTACCCTTTGAATCGTTAAAACGTATTGTAAAATAAAATGTTAACTTTTATAAAAGTATAACTAATAAATTGGAAAAGAAGAATTACTAAGTCTTAAAAGTAAAATAATAAATTGTTCAATAATGTCTTTATTATACCATCACTGGCCACTTCCAAACTTCAATGCCTTGGACCTCAATTATTTAAAAGGTGAATAAATATAAACAATGAGATGAAATTCCGATAAGTGAGCTACATAAATCGTATTTCATATTTAAAATTTAGGAATTCCTAACTTACATAAAAAAAAACGGGAATTAGAAATCGAACTTAGATGGCCCTTAATTCCTGTACATAAAATCATAATGTGCATAGGAAGACACGAGAATTAAGAACAATACTTTGTTGCTATAATTCTCATGCATACGCTACTGAACTCTAGTCACTTGAACTTACACATATAGAACTCATATCATATTCATAACTCAGAATCCCGTATTTTAAAGTGTGAAAAATGATTTAACATATAATGTATGGCTACATTTACTTCATCAATTTGAAGAGGATTTGATAAAGCACGTATAGAAGAACATGACCTCAGCTAAACCGTTTATAAACTCTGTGTGTAGTGTGGGATAGTCATAGTTATACATATATAGATGTACATAATTATGGTTATCATATAATTTAAATCAATCAACCGTAATCATATATAATTAGTGTGTGGAGAGAAAGAAACAACCGTTGTTTTGAAGATCAAGCACGGTCGACAGAGCAGTTCAGAGAATTATTTTATCTGACATTGTATAATTGGTCTAATGCGGCGACTACTTACCCGATAGAGGGGTTGCCTAATTTTATTGTGTTTTTATCCTGTTTAAATTGATTATGTACACCTTGTGTATTATCATTTGATTAATAAAATGAGAGATTACTTATCAAAAAAAAAAAAAAAAATCATATATAATTATAATTTAACTCCATCCATTATAATTATATATAATTGTAGTAATACTATGATTTAAATCAATCTATAATAATTATATAATTATACATATATAGGCACACGTAATTGTACCAATCAACCATAATTATATATTAGGCAGTTTAGTGTTCATCTTAACCTCCCTAGCTCCACTTGAATTTCCAGAATGACTGTCACCTCCTCGAGGAATTATCCCACTACTGACTTGGGATGGAGTCCTATAACCCTCAATTTGTTTCTCCTTGTGATAAGCCTTATTCCCACTTATGTGGGCCAACATAGACACAATAGATTCATACTTACTGTTCATTTCCCCCCATCATTTGCTCCATTCTTTCCTGTTTAGTGCATACCAACTTCAACATTTGATGAGATGATTTAAAAGTCGCACACAAATTTGATGTTTATTTGTCTAACATCTTAAGGTGCTCCTCATTTGATTTACTTCTAGTTTCTACCATTCCCAGTTCACGTTGCTGCTCTGATACCAGTTGTTATGGTTGGATTCCAAATCCCACCCTACTTCAATCACCCAGTAAGAATTGACACGGAATTGTAAATGAAATTAGTTAGCCAACTATATTTAATTGATGTTCTGAAAGAAATTACAATGAAAACTAGAATGGAGAAGAGAAAAAAGAGAAGAAAGAGAATCAGGTAGAGAGGAATGAGAATCAGGTGATTCACATCACACACACTGCCCTCCCTCTCCCTTCCTACTGTTATAACGGAAAAGAAAAGAAAGAAAATAAAATGTGAAATTAAAATAAAAGCATGTTTTGCCTATTAAAATTAAGGTCTATGTATGATACCGTTTCCCCATTTTTGAATTGCAGGTTATGACTGTTAGCATGGCTCATCTTCCTTCTTAAACGTTAAACCTTTCCTCTGTTGCCTCTCTTGTTCCTCAGCCCCATTTCATATCATATTATCTATAAAAAGCAACTAATTTTTTATGTGCATTTTCTTTTGTTAATTTTGGGGTTACCTAATTAATAAGAAGTTCATCTCATGCTGCTGCTCATCTGTAGGACCAATAATTTTACCCAACAATCGTCGAAGACACTTAAACAGAAGAGGAATGAGGAAAGGAAGGCTTCTGAAGCCAGTGGAAATACACGAGGATGGAATAGTTTATTCATGAGATCTGACACGGTAAGTTTGGAGTCAATCTTTCTATATAAATGTATTTATTATTTACATCAGGTCTTTTCCTTCTCATCTAGGATTCCTATTGAAGGAAAAATCTGTTCAGGTTTAGATCTTTAGTATAATTTTTGAGTGTTCCATGGTCTAAAGGCTTCAATTGAATTTTGAGATGAAATCAAACTTTTAGGTAATTGTTTTATTTCTGTGTCCTTTGGTTTTAGTGGTTTGGCATGGTTACTTGTACAGTCACAGTGTATCTTCACCAGCCTTGATTTTGTTCATTATTAATATGCTGCAATGCTCTGCATTTTTTAGAATATTGTATTTTCAAATGTAGTCACAAGAAAAGATGGCTGAAAATTAGATCAGGTGCCATAGTAGTGGATAGCAATTAGCTCATGAGAGCTTCAATGGATGGAGCCTAAAGCTAATTTCTGGAATACTTGGCTTGTGTGCTATTCCTACAAAGGATGTCAATAATAATTAGTTGGTTCATCAATCATAACTAAGTAAATTAATACTATTGGTTTGAGTTTTGATTGTGTTTGCCGACTGGCCCAAGCTGTGAATACAATCTTCATTATAATGGAATGTACTTGATGAATGATATTCAATCATATTCTTCTGTCTCCCAAGCTTCTTTTTCGGCTTTCGTGTTATTTAACTTAAGAGATAGGCCCTAGAGTAAACTCTTTCTAGATGGTTCTGAAATTTCCTTGATCAATTAGACCATAACAGCATCCTTTACTGAAGAAGTAAACAGAAAATGCTAGTAGCAGCTCTGAACTAATATGCGCACTTTCTTCCCCTTAGATGAATACAATACCCCTGATGTAGGATAGAAGTAGGAGAAGAAATAGGCAGCAAGAAGGGGAAGGGGAAGGGGAACTGGAGAGAATCGGGGAACAGAAGCCGGAGAAGAGATAGAAATCAGGGAGAAGGGAGGGAGGAAGAAAACCTTGGCAACGAGCCAAACATTTCATTCATTTTTCAATTCGTCTTTTTTCTCAAAGTCATAGTACACATACATATATAAAGAAGAACACGAGCAAACCTAAAGCATAAAAGGGTCTTGGGCCAGCCCATAAATACAACCCAATTAAACTAATAAACAAAGGTAAAATAGCCTAAAACAAAATAAATTGTCCAAACATAATGCCCTCATCAATTCTCCCGGGGTGGAAGAAGAACTCGACCCTGTCGAGTAGATAAATCACGAAAGAGCTACTGTCAATCTTCAAGTTAAGTGTCTGAACTCGTACCACGGTGGACGATCTTTCTGACGAACCAAATATCGAAACTCAACAGCTAATAACAAAGAAAAAGACAACTTATCTTCAAAAATATAATCCGACCAAGGCGGACGATCTCTCCTTCTAATCAAGTATTGATATTGGACTCCAAATAACAAATATTCATGCAGCTCATCTCCAAAATCTTCATGTGGTTGTGCATAATGAGGAGTATAAGGAGCTAACATCGGAGACTGGCTTGTAGAGACAAAAGATTGCAGCATCGACGATTCGAATATGCCTTGATTAGGATACAATTCTTCTATATTGAAAATATAACTTTCATTTAAGTGAGATGGCCAGCCAAATAGAAAACCTTTATATGAATACTCTAATTTATATTGCATATCGAAAGTACATTCAAAAATTTCATGATCGAAAATGATTTGACCTCTTAACTTGGCATAAAATTTAGGAACATTGTCAACATAATGATGAGCTAGCACAGCGTGTCGATAATTAGTGGGCAACATCCTAATGTCAATAGGAAGAGTGTCCTATCTACTAATGACCTTAGATAACAATATGGAAACCCGAAGAATCTCATGTAACTAAGGAAGAACTAAAATGAAGTCAACATGAAAGTCATGCATCATAGTAGCCACGAGATCTAGGACATCTGAAATGTTTAACTTCGAAGGCATTGCTTTAGGTACTTTCTCAATTATGTCAATGTCAAGTGTATCGGCTACATATGTGGTCAAAATTGGGGACACAAAATACTGTTCACCACTCTTAACTTCTGTGAAAATGGAAGAAAGAACTGCACTATAATCATCTAAACAAACCCCTAAAGAATTTATAACTCGTAAAAAGTAAGGTTTGATCTTGTCAGCACACTTCTCAAAAAGTCTTTCCACCACACTAAATGTAATAGGAGAAACATCTTTATGTTTATTTTGAACACTGTCCAAAAGAAGGGTAAACAAATCTAGAGGAATACTGTCACTCTCTTCTAATGTAAAGGTCATGATAGTCTCTATGGATGTGAAGACATTTCCTAAATGATTTCCTTTTAGAGCTACAAGAAAGTGTTGGAATATATCAATTATCATACGTTCACGATCTAGGTCCAACATGATAAGGTAGAATTTCGCATTAGCCATAGTATCTAGTATCTTGACTGCCGTAGCATACAAATTAATGGATGTGCTCGTGAGAGATTCAAATGACGATATAATCAAGGGAAAGACATCTTGCATTATTTCATCACAAAAAGGAGGGTCAGGTGCTTTAATGCGAAATATTTCACCAAGGCAAGAAACAACTGCTACTTGTATAGCAAAATTGGGATGTTTTAATAGCCTATTTGAGATCAATGCTGTGCTAAGTGTATTAATAGGTGTGAGCATGGAAACAGCCGGCAATTGGTCCACTTGTGAAAGCAAATATTCAGTGTGTTCAAGCAACGCTAAGAGCTCGTTAAAAGACAATGAAGTTTGGAGAATTTTTCTTCCATTTGTTATCAATTTGACTCCTAGCATTTGATATTCACGCCACAACATTGTTCTTTTTTTTAAAATTGACAAGCCAAAACACTAAAATGAAAAGCACATGTTCAATATAATAAAATTGTTACCTTACGAGACTTAAAAGAGTCACTGCTCCAATCACAATTTTCAAATTGGCACGGTCGCAAGGCTGTAAATCAACATAAAAAAAAGATCACATTTGAATAATATTAGACATTTCCTTTTTTTGTTTTTCTTCCTTTTTTTTTCCACTTTTTTTTTTTCACCTTTTTTTTTTTGAAACTAAAAGCAAATTACAAAAATAGGGACCCAAACCGAGGCCCAATTACATCCATCAGATTAACTTGACAAAACTAAGGTCCAAACTGAAAATAAAAACTGAGTCTCACCATACAAGCCCAAAATACTAAGGCATACCCTAATTTGAAAAGCCCAAATTGAATATCAAAACCCACGTCAGTGGTGGTGGTGTGCAGAACCTATCGGCGATTGAGTAGCTTGGAAATGGGAGGTTGCGAAATTGCAGTCGTGATTTGCAGGATAAAGAAAAGGGGTATGGGTCGCCGGCGTGGAAGAGGGGGGTCGCAGTTATCGAGATATAAGATTATGGTGGGCAGCGATTGGGATTGAAGACAGCAGCGAAGGTGGGAGAATTTGGTGGAAACTCGCGGTGGCAGCGATTCGGAGTTGATTTGTAGATGGCCGGTGGATGCGGAAGTGTCTAGGCTTAGGTCGACGGTTTTATTTTGGTGTTATTGAATGGTGCCAATTACTGTGAAGGTTTCGACGGGGTTGATGATTTCGGGTTGGGTTTGGTTTTCTTTGTATGAGGGCGGGAGAGTAAATCGACTGGTATTGCAGCAGTGGATGAAGGAAGCCAGGTTTGGCTTTGATACCACTTTGATGAAGGATAGAAGTAGGAGAAGAAATAGGCAGCAAGAAGGGGAAGGGGAACCGGAGAGAATCGGGGAATAGAAGCCGGATAAGAGATAGAAATCAGGGAGAAGGGGGGGAGGAAGAAAACCTTGGCAACGAGCCAAACATTTCATTCATTTTTCAATTCATCGTCTTTTTTCTCAAAGTCATAGTACACATACATATATAAAGAAGAACACGAGCAAACCTAAAGCATAAAAGGGTCTTGGGCCAGCCCATAAATACAACCCAATTAAACTAATAAACAAAGGTAAAATAGCCCAAAACAAAATAAGATGTCCAAACAGGGTAATGCCCTCATCAACCCCCCCTCCTATACTAACGATTATTCTGCATGCATTTGTGCATTAATTTCTTGACATTACTGACTTGACTTCAACTTGATGATCTTGTCTGCTCCTTCACACTGTAGGTCGTTGAAAACATTGCACGAAAATTTGGTGTTAGTAAAAGTGAATTACTAGATAGAGAAGCTGATGATGTTGCTGTGCGCATTGCATTGGGAGAAACTCAAGTGATTGCCGAGACAAAAAAAGCTCTTTCAAAGGCTGGAATTAATGTTTCCGCATTAGAGGAGTTTGCCTCTGGGAAAACTGATAGTTTGAAGAGAAGCAACCATGCTATCTTGGTCAAGCACTTGCCCTATGGTTCATCCGAAAGTGATCTCGCTGATATGTTTGGGAAATTTGGCAGTTTGGACAAAATTATTCTACCGCCCACAAAAACGTTGGCTTTGGTACCCATTTTCATTTTCCTCCTTTTCTGGCCTCTATATAATTCAGTATTTGGTTTTTGGGCGTATGCTTTATTCTGATCTTTGAAAGTCAAGCTCGCAATTTTATGAACTTATTACTTTCTGTTCCTTGAATAATGTTTATATTTATGTAATATGTAATGTTTTAAAATTTGACAACAATGACCCTTAGTACCTCATAAATTAGGAGAGTCAATATGTACTAGCGTTGAACTGCAGTGGCTGCTCTTCAGACTGTATGCTCATCCAGAAAAGTTCAATAGGAAGGTGCTTTCTTCTAGTTCTGTTATAAAAAGTATCTTCTGTACTACGTCAATTTTGATTAGCATCTTCATCTTAAATATGGATTTGAATTAGGTGTTTATTTCCATAATTTTATTATCATGTGCAACATGTAGTTAGAGGGATAGCTGTGCAACTAGTGATCCCAATCTTGGCTAACACGAGTCTAATAGAATGATATTTATGGGGAAGTCACTAGATATGCTTACTGAATAATCGTCACTATAACTTCTTACTGTTCTCCCACAATTCATCCTGTTTGCTTGTAACCTTCGCTACTGAGGAATTATTGGATTTAAAATAGAGTGATAAAAGAGCCTTCTGGCAAAACATACTATGATCATTTGCCGACTTAGAACTTGTAACACTTGTCACCTGACTTGAAGCCCTTCTTTTGGCTACATTAAACCAAAAATACATTTTTTCAAAACTCATTTTCAACAGCACATTCTCCAAAAAATTACTAATCCAAAATACATTTTTCCAAGAACCTCGTTAAAATGGAGTCCAAACAAGGGCGAAATAATACCTGATGGTTAGCTTGTTCTTGGAGATGTATTTGGCTGGAACTAGCTGAGCTTAATCACATATTATGTGATTTAGAGGCGTGATGTATCAAATAACTTGAATATGATACAAGGGAAGTTGATACCAAATTGATGCAGGAAATGCACAAACTTGATAAAGAACAATAAGATAAAGAGAAGAGGGGATCAAAGAGAAGAATTGCTTTATTCATATAATTTAAGTGTGTTGAAAATAATTCTCTTAAGTCCATTTACATAGTGAAAGACTTTGCAACTAGACAAACTTTCTTTCTATCTAGATAAACTAAAATAAAAGATAACATTAAATTTCCTATCTTGATAAATTGAAATAGAAGATAACATCAAGATAAACTGAATTAAAAAGATAACATGAAATTTCAATTCTACTTAACCGTAGTCTTTTGTCTTGAGTAGACTTTTATATCTTTCCGTGTTGCATCAGGAAGCTTGCGAATCTACTGGCATCTTTTGCCTTGCTTAATTAAGCTGCTGATGTCCTTGCTAGTAAAATTTGATTTTTTATGCATCAGTTATATGTTTCCAATTGTGCATTGGAAATTGCTTGTAGTGATTATTAAACTTATATATATTCACATTCCTGACAGTAATTATTCTGGTTATAATTATTTCATTCATGATACTCCAGGTTATATTCGTTGAAGCAGCTGAAGCACGTGCATCTTTTAAAGGTTTAGCTTACAAGCGTTATAGGTAAGGTCATTTGCTGACTGCATGTTTGTCGTGCTGTAATAGGCTTTCTTCTGACTTCTTTTATTAAGCTACCAAAACTGCTAATAATTGGAAAATAAACTTGAAGATGCCATATGTGTGTGTGTGGAAATAAAAGTACCTGGAGACCTCCAATATAAAGTTTAGGGATTTCTTTGAATTCAATAACTACTTTTTCTTTTTCTCTTGTCAGTAACTTAAGAGGCCTAACTAGGACTTCCATAAATCATAGTTTCAGTTGTTACCAATTTGTTGGTATCTGTTAAATTTATATTTCTTATGGCATCAGTAAAACTTCTCTTGCGAAAGTTTTGGTTGTGAAGTTTGAATGATTTGTCACCATAGGGATGCTCCACTGTATTTGGAATGGGCGCCTGCTAATATTCTAAGTCCAACTCCTACCTCAATGGGTGATTCAAATGATGATGTTATTGTGGGCGAACATGACTCCAACAGAGTTTTGCTAGATCAACAGCTGGAAGATATGACAGATATGGATGTTGATCCTGATGGAATTGAGGTTATTTATGGACTCTAATTGTTTTGGTCATCATCCTTTGTAGTATACTTGCATGCTTGATGCAAGGTCTTTTATATTCTTTAATATTCATTATAAATAAGAAACAGACATTTGGTCAAAATAAAAGATAGACATCCTTGGAGTATGAAGTTCCTGTCTACCTCGACGGAGTCTAGATCTCTTAGTTGGGGGGAGATGATGCAATATTAGAATGAATATTATTACGTTTAGTTTCCAATTTTAATTCGTATTTTTAGGAAACATAATTAGGTTTAATTTAGTTGCTTTTATTATATATTCGCTACTTAGGATAGAACCGAATCCTTATATAAAAGGGTCTTATGCTTTGTAATAAAAGAACCTATGATATATGATAAATTCTGTCATAGCTTCCTGCATCAATTTGATCTTGATAAATAATTCCACATAGACCTGCTGCCAGTCTACTATTTGACTATATTTTTGGACGGGGATAGGCCTTTTGCATGGTTAATTCTACTAGTGATAGATGTTATATTGATTTGTGAGTGCTAGTTATTTTATTCGTGAGTAATCTGCTGATGGTATAAATTGAGAGGAATAAAGTGTAAAAACATTGAGTTTTATATGATATTTTCCCTGATTATAGTGCAAGATATTGTGGCATATTGGTATGTTCTTTTAGGTTTTTCAAGTTAAATGGATGTTTTCTTTGCACAGTTCCTACTACCGGTAGTCAGTCTTTTTGTCGTGTTGTTTTGTGTTGCAGTCCCGCTCAGTATATGTAACGAACCTGAATTTCAAAACATCAGACGAGAACTTGAAGATGCATTTCGCAGAGCGCTTAAAGGAAGGAAGAATACTAAGTGTCAGGGTAGGTCATTTTGTCCGTCAGCTTATACCACTACCAATTTAGTACATTCTATTATTGCATTTACTGCTGTGGTAATTGGTGATCTATCTTCTATTCATTTTAATTCTTTCTTAGGTGAAGAAGCATCTAAAAAATGGAAAGAACGTTTCAAAGGGTTTTGGGTTCATAGAGTTCGATTCGGTTGATACAGCAGTGAATGTTTGCAGGCATTTGCAGGTAATCTTCTGAATTGCTGCTTGTCTTGGTCTACGTCAATTGCATGTGACGAGTCTTCATTTGTGTTTCTCACCTCCTTTTGTATTAACTTTTTATTTCTCACCTCAGGAAACTGTTTTGGATGGGCATGCTCTCAAATTGCAAATTTCTCATGCTAAAAAGGATGAACTCCACCATAAAAAAGTTGATAGCGACAAAAGTTCAACAAAATTGATCGTAAGGAATGTAGCTTTTGAGGCTACAGAAAAAGATCTTAGACAACTGTTTAGTCCATTTGGCCAGGTTTGTGTCTGATTTTGCTGTGATGAAATGATTCTGTGTTTTTCTTTATTTTTGTGTCAATTGTGTTTTTGTAGCAATAGACTATGATGCGTAGATAGTTCCCAACTTTTAACTGAGGACATATACATGTTTTGTTGGTTAACTATTATTTATGAACTCCTCCTCCTCATTTGCCTTCTAACTTGTACTTCAATAAATTTTGTGGCTACTTGGAAGTGATGATAAAAGTGGAATGCTTTATTTGGAATGCTGGACTGAGGAAAATGGCAAATGCTGTTATTAACTTAGCAATTTGCTATTCTTTGACTTTCTTTTAGAGCAGAAACTGATCTTTATTAATTTTTTGGTTGTCTGCATGATTTTATTAAGATAAAAGCCAAAGTCAAAATCCTGAGGGGTAGCTCAGTTGGTCAGGCTTTGGGTTCGCTTCCCAATGGTCACCAGTTCGAGTCCTCTCAGGACAGGTGAGTATCTAGCTATAAACTTCAGGGTTCCGTGGGATTAGTAGAGAGGGGCGTAAGCTGGTCCGATCATCCACGGTCATAACAACAACAAAAAAAAAAAAAAAAAAGCCAAAGTCACAAGTTGTACAGTTAAAGATCTAAAAATTAGGGATGGCAATGGGGATTAAAATATCCCCCATTTACCAGCCCATTTACTTATTTTTTAAAATACATTTTGAACATAAGAACATCAAAAAAAAAAAAAATAGGAGTTCGGATGGGAACGAGGATGATGCCATCCCTACAATGAATATTCCTCCCCTCTTCTCTCTCTACCATTCTTCACTCCCTGACCAAGCTTGAGGTTGCATTAAATGAAATATGTAACTTTCATTTCTTGATGTCTATGAATTTCACATTAATGTTTAATTGGTACTTGATTTGTGCCTCTGCAGGTAAAGAGTTTAAGGCTGCCAGTGAAGTTTGGCAACCACAGAGGTTTTGCTTTTGTAGAGTATGTTACAAAGCAAGAAGCTCATAATGCCCTTCAAGCTCTTTCAAGCACCCATTTGTATGGTCGTCATCTGGTACGTTGGCCTTGCAACGCGTAACCATTTTTTTTTTTTTGTGTATGCTTTAGTGCAACTCTTAATTACCTGCTTGCTGCTTTTTAGGTTCTTGAGAGAGCCAAAGAAGGTGAGAGCTTAGAGGAATTGCGCGCTCGAACAGCTGCCCAGTACACAGACCCCACTAAGTTATCGAAAAAGAGGAAGCACATGGCTGTATTGGACGAAGGAAATGTTAAATTTCAACGAATTGCAGATTAGTATGTAACTTCTACTGTAGAATACGGAGTGAGGATAATGTGTGATTTGATGCGTTTCAATATTTCAAGGACTTCAATTGTTTTTGTTTCTATACTAAACATATGATAATATAATAACTTATATTTAGTACTCCAATGTTGTGACACGTCTTGCTGGCATAATAGATCACGTGAAATACTTTGTTTCGGCGTTGTTCAAATACTGCCCTAGTGCATGATTATTGGCATCACACATTAACTCAAATGGTAAGTCCCAATCTGGTGAGATGATTACATATGTTGAAATCAGTCTCTCTTTCAAAGTGTTGAAGGATGTCAAGTATTCATCTGTAAATTCGAAGGTAGCATCTTTCAACAACAGATTGGATAGTGGATTCATGAATTTTGAGAAATTTTTTAGGAATGTTTTATAGAATCCGGCATGCTTAAGGAAATTGCGAACACCCTTTACTGATGGTGGTGATGGTAGCTTCTCAATTACTTGAATCTTTGCTATGTTCACACCAATCTCCTTTGCTGAAATTCTGTATCCCAACACAATGCCCTCCTGTACCATGAAGTGACATTTTTTCCAGTTCAATATTAAGTTCGTCTCTATGCACAACTGTAAAACTAAGCCCAAATGTTACAGACAATCATCAAACGAAGAGTCAAATACTGAGAAGTCGTTCATGAACACGTTGATGAACTTCTCAACCATATCAGAGAAGATATCCATCATGCAACGTTGAAAAGTGGCAGGTGCGTTACACAAATCAAAAGACATCTTACGGTATGCAAAGGTATCATAGGGACATGTGAACATGGTCTTCTCTTGATCTTCAGGTGCCACTAGAATCTGATTGTACCCCGAGTATCCATCCAGAAAACAGTAATGAGAGTGTCCTGCTAGTTTTTCTAATATCTGATCAATGAATGAAAGTGGAAAGTGATCCTTCTGATTAGCATCATTGAGTTTGCGATAATCAATGCAAACTCTCCATTCGGTTACTGTTTGAATAGAGATTAGCCCATTCTTCTCGTTATTTACCACTGTGATACCTCTCTTTTTGGGCACAACCTGTATTAGACTGATCAATGCGCTGTCTGAAATAGGGTAGATGACACCTGCATCAAGTAACTTCAACACTTTAGGCCTTACCACTTCATGTTTGGATTCAATCGCTGCAGACCATCAACAGTCTGTCTAAAATTCTCATTCATAAGTATTTTATGCATATAATATGACGGATTGAGCCCCTTTATGTCTGCTATAGACCATCCTATGACTGTTTTATTGTCCCTTAGCACCTGAAGTAGCCTCTCCTCCTCTAACTCGCTCATAGAATTTGAAATAATTACTGGAAGTGTCGAAGACTCCCCCAAATAGGCATACCGGAGGTGAGATGACATTTGTTTGAGTTCTAACTTAGGAGGCTGCTGAATAGATGGTATTGCTTTTGTAGTTCCAGATCCCAGTTCCTCGAAGTAATATTTGCGCACATATGGTGAATTAGTTTCTAGAAGCCTTGTACACTCATCAATCTCAATTGAATCAGCGTGGGTAGATTGAGAATGTATAATGCAAGCCTCATATGTATCGGTTGGATGTTGTAGGCGGAAGGTGTCTTCAATCACTCTGTTAATCATATCAATCTGAAAGCAGCTATCTGATTCAGTCAGAAATCTCATAGCCTTGAACACATTGAATGAAATCTATTCTTCCCCAAGTCTCAAATAAGCTCACCCTTTTGAACATCAATGATTGCTCTTCCAGTTGCTAAGAAAGGTCGTCCCAATATGAGGGGAACATCTCTATCTTCTTCCATGTCAAGAATGAGGAAATCAGCTAGGAATATGAACTTCTCCACTTTTATCAACACATCTTCAATAATCCCTCGTGGATGAGTAAAAGATCGGTATGCTAACTATAAAGTCACCATAGTTGCTTTTGCTTCTCCCAAACCAAGTTTCCTGAAAGCAGAGAGTGACATTAAACTAATACTTGCACCTAAATCACATGATGCTTTATCAAAATGACCATTTCCAATGGTACAAGAAACAGTAAAACTCCTTGGATCTTTCATTTTGGAGGTAGTTTTTTCTGAATCTTAGCGCTGCACTCCTCAGTAAGCATCATCTTTCATGTTCTTCTCGCTTGTGTTTGTTAGAGAGTGTCTTTGAGGAACTTTGCATAGCTAGGTATCTGAATAAGTGCATCAGCAAATGGAATGTTGATGTAAGCTTCTTGAAGAGCTCAAGAAATTTGCTATAGTGCTAATCCAACTTGTGCTTCTTCAACTTGTGAGGAAACGGAATAAGAGGCTTATAAGGATTGACAGGAGCGGTTGTCTTAACCCGTGGTGTACCTGAACTCTTCTTTGCACTTTCTTTTGTTGGTTGTTTAGTCTGTTCCACTCGCTCCTCATCTGAAGTAGGTACTATTTTCTTATTAGTGACTGATCTTTTGACATATATCTCCAATAATTGCACTCCACTTCTGGTTGTAATTGCCTTTGCATGTTCCCTTGGATTAATCTCCGTGTTGCTAGGTAGAGTTCCCGGTGCCCTATTTGTCATAGAAAGTGCCATCTGTTCCATTTGAGTCTCCAAGTTTTTAATTACAGAATTTTGATCTTGGAGGGTGGCTTCTGTCTTCTTCATAACCTAGTTGTTGGCTTCCATGTTCTGATTAGTCTTTTCTATGAATTTTCCAAACATTTCTTTCAACTGTGGCTTCTTCTCCTGTTGCTGAAATTGACCATATGGTATGTTCTGGTTCTGATTCTGATTCTGATACTGATTACTCCATGAGAAATTTTGGTGCTTTCTCCACCCTGGATTAAATGTCTCAGAATGTGAGTTGTCTACTAGCGTTGACCCCATTGCACAAAATCTATATGTTTTACCTCTTGTGTGAGAATTGGACAGTTTGCAGTATTGTGATCAGCTCCACAGTCTCCGCACTTGGTTTCTTGACATTTGTTGCATTGTCGGTCTGTGACATGCTTTCAACCTTATAGAATAATGAATCAATCTTTATTGCTAAGGCTAAATAGGTATCTACCTTGTATAAACTCGGTGCCTTCTTCTGAACTGCTCACTCTGATGACCACATAGTTGAAGTTGTGGCCACAGTCTCAAATCATTTCAATGCATCATCAATTGTTCTTGTATACACTGAGCCATTAGATGACGAATCTATCATGCTTTTGAAGGATGGAAGCAGTTTTACGTAGAAGTATTGGAACTGGAGTCCCTTGATGATCCCGTGGTGTGGACACTTTCGAAGCATGTTCTTGAACCTATTCTAAACTTTATCAAATGATTCAGAATCACCTTGACGGAAAATAGAGATGTCATGCTTTAGCTTTGCAATCTTGGCTGGTGGAAAGAACTTAGTACATAACTTTTGAACAAGATCATTCTATGTGATACTGGCAATCGATTGAGAATCCAACCATTCTAGTGCTTTGTCAAGCAATGTGTGTGGAAACAGCCTCAATCAAATGTTGTCATCTAAGATACCCTGATATCTGAAGTGTTGGCACATCTCCCAGAATCGAGAGATGTGTGTATGTGGGTTTTCTTCAATTCTCCCGTAAAGTTGGTGTACATTATGAAACAGGTGTATCACGTTGGTCTTTAGTTGGAAATTTGGTTGCCTAAACGATGGATACACGATGCTGGGCTGACTTTGAATGATTTGGGGGATCATGAAATCCACTACAAGTATGTTTTCTTTGTCCATTGCTTCCTCTTTGTTAGTCGGAATGACTGGTTCATGTCGTTCGTTAGCCATTTGCTGTTGTTGTGCTGTTGTAGCTTCTCTTTGCAGTTGATGAAAAGTATGCTCAATTTCTGGATCAGTTGGAATCAATTCTCCTCCAGTTGATCTTAGCATGCAAACCTGAAATAGCCAAAATTTCACAAAAGTAAGCAAAAGCAAAAATAACGAAGTTTAACAAGTTAAATTGCTAAAATAAAATCAAAATAAAATAAAAAGATGTTCGGATTAGTGTCAAAATAATTAAAATTAAACTAAAACTCAATCCTCGGCAATGGCGCCAAAAACTTGTTCACGAAATTACGTTTCAATTTAAAACTACCGTAAATGTACGGTTCATTACAAGCAATAAAGTGACTTTTAGAGTCCAGATTGTCGATGCCACAGAGATTGAGTAGTTCAATAATAATTATTTCGGTTTTAACCAAAACTAGATATGTTTGATGTGTTTTGTACTAAATTATAATCGAACTAAGTTATAAATGCTATTATGAATGAATTGACTAAATTATATGCCGATTATGCTAAAATGCAATATGAAATTTGAATGCAAATTGATTAACTTAACAATAGAAAAACGCACTAGGACCACGAATCCCTATGCAACAATCAATTTCAATCCTAGTTTTACAATTTGACAACACGATAGTATATTGAAGAATCAATGTTCCTATTGAATTTAACAGTTTCTCTCGAGTAATGTTAAACCTATTCTATCATGCGATCCGACTATATTTCTATGACAAATACCAACATAAAAGAATGCATGAGCTTTTATGAACACTTAAATATTCACACAAGTCATAGTGGTATATTTTTATTCCCTTTCGGACCCTATGATAATTTATACTATGTCCAACCTATTTCCCTTCTTTCGAATGTATAAACAGGTCACCACATTCATATAATTAACGTGCACAATAATTATATGGAAGAAATACGTATAAATCATTCAATATAAAAAAATGCGTTTATAATGTCAAATATATAAAACTGAATATCATGTTACATGATTCATCAATCTCATAGTACAAGAAAAACTAGCTTAGCATGCTAAAAAAAGAAAAAAACAAAATATTGGTTGAAGAAACGTCATCACCAGAGTCAATATTCAATTAATTCCTTGGAGTGCGTGATGATTCTTCGTGTTGTTCCTCCTATTTTTACTCTCAAAATCACATTTTTGCTCCCAAAACTGGTTAACCCCTCTTTCTGGACGTAATTAGGGTTATAAAGATGTCTTAGATTGGTTTCCATAAGTGTTTGAATCAGATAAAGAAGCCAGAATATTCACCAAATTTTTGTACCATGCGACCGCATGGTTAAGCCAATTTGGCTCCTTGGATTCTCGGGTTGGTGTTGTGCGACCGCATGGAAGTTCAAGAAACTTCCAATGTGTGTTGTTTTGGTCCCCGAACTTCATTCTTCCTCATTTTGACTTCTTTTCTTCATTCTCCTCCTTCTAGCATCATTTGATTTCACCAATCTTGTACTTAGTTTGTTTTAATTCTTGATTTGGGTTTCGGTTCAACTTTTGAAAAATTGCATCCTAATCCCTTAGCTTTAGCTTTCTTCTGTTTTGGTCCTTTCTTGCTCGTTTTCACCTACTTTTCTTTATTTCCATCGACATTGTCCTGCAAACATAATTTATATAGAATTAAGCCATATTTCCACAAAATTACAAGCAATTATCCATGTTTTGTGGCCTAAATAAGTGCGCAAAACGCACTTATCAGCAGTGATAGGATGTCCCCAGTTTGTAATGGCGCATAGTGTGACTTGCACTGCTTCAGGTTTGATGTGTGTATTAGTTGCTCTCACTTTAGCAGAAACTCATAATCGGATGAAAATACTATATCGAGGAGATGAGACATATTCTGCGTATAAGTGGTCAATCGAGGAGATGAGACTTATTCTGCGTATAAGTGGTCAATCGAATGGATTCTATGTGTTCGGTTAATTGGAGTGGTATTTGGTACTATTGCCTCTGCATTCAGATGGTTTACTGCTGTCGGGTATAAGTGTTCATATTTAAGTAGGAAAAACTTCAAAAATGAGTTGAAAATCAAGACTTACTAGATTCAGAGATTTGTGGACTGGATAGAGAGCTCATTACCTTTACAAGTTTGACACCACAAGTGGAAAAAAATTTCTTCATGCTATAAAAAGACTATTACTAAATTGTTGCATTGGAGTACATATTCTATTGGTTTGGACGAGAAAAATTGTTCTTCTCATTTCTGCCTCATTCTTCTACCACATAAAGATATTAATTATCGGAACTTCTAAAAAAAATGGAGGATCGGAATCTGGTGGCGACGCACTGTTGGACCTTGCTTGTTATGTTTTTCTACTTCAAGGAGAGCCTGGATTTCCCAAAAAGATCCTCAAAAACATCTGGAATGAAGTGGACACAATGATGGAGAATGGAACAAGACAGAAATCGATCATGAACCTAGTTGAACTTCTACATGAATCTAACAAATTCAACGGGGGTAAGAGAATTTGAGCCGACAGACATCTGGGCCGGTTGGAAACAGTTGACGATCCCCGTTGTTTCATGTCAGCCAAAACAGTCGGCCCCGACGACTGGCTGGAAATAGCAGACAGTGCCAGTTGTTTCCAGTCGGCTGAAACAGCCAATCGGCTGGCTGGGAACAGCCGACTGTGCCGGTTGTTTCCTACCGGCCGAAATAGCCAACCTCGACGGCTATTTCGAAAATGGATTTAAAGATTTAAATAATGTACTAGGTCAACGAAAACAAAATTAAAAATACGTAAATATACTTACCAATCCCAAGTGATGACTAGAAATAATATTTTCTTGTCAAAATGTTTGATAAATTTATTTGATTTCAAGGTTAAAGTAGATGAAGAATGAAATATTTTTTTTATCTGCGTTTGAATAAACAAACAAATGAAGTGATTTGGGATTGAAATTTTAAGTGGAAAGTCAATGATTTTTACTTTTTAACTTAGGGGTATTCTTGTACTTTTAAAAAAATCATATCTTTGTAATTAGAGAAACTACTTAAGAGAAATTTTATCTTTTACGCGTTTGAAGGCCATTGTGGTGAATGATAAAAATCTTTCGTCGAAGTGGAAAATAGTATTGTTGACCCAGCTATTTTAAAAAGTACCCGGTCAAATAGACGCTTAAGTCTCTAACTTATTGAGGTAGTGGAAACACATTCCAACCTTCTATTTTCCATTAACATTAAAGTCAAAAGCCAATAAATAAGAAGGATAGAGGAAAAAGCAAACAGCCATGTGAAAAGTTACGTCCAGATTCAAAAGCAGAAGACATGTTGATTGGTATGTCGGTGAATCGTATGATTAATGATAAGTCAGCAACTTTAAAAGAAAAAAACACTAAAATACCAATCTACTTGGGAGAGAAGTAGAAAAGAATTTCGGAGACAAGTTCATGGATACATTAAATACAGTGCGGGATGTTACAATCGGAGTGAATGCATGGATTTATGTGACCTTGGTAGACAGATAGTTTTGCAAAACAATAGGATTTCCCAATGCCGTGGATTGGCATGTATATTGCTGCAGCTTCTGTAATCTGTTCTATTGCAATGGCTGCTGACGCCTTCCATGGTTTTCATAGTAAAATACTCTGGTTCCAATCTAAGTACTTCTCTTTCAATGCCATGTCTTTGACACTATTAGCCGTCTCATTGAAACTACCAGTAGATCTTACTGCTAATATGCGGGGGATTCATGAAAACATTGCATGGGTTAATAGCCTTATTTTCATGTCAACCGCGATGGCAAATTTCACGACATCTTTGAGATCTCTGGATGATAATAAGATGCTACTAAACCTAACCACTTTAGGCATTATGAGAATTACTGTCATTGGCAATGTTTGTATCCACAATATCCAATTCAATTAATTTGGTACTAGCGAAGTTGTAGCAACGGGTTTTATCCTTATTTCACTTGTTAAGTTTTGCTCTTCGGCTTTGATCGTTCAAACTACCATAAGTTATATAGAATGTAAGTGCCGAGAAACGCTCAAAATAGCACTAGATGAAGAAAAAGTGGACGGACAAAAATTTCCAGTTGACAGATTGAGACTAGTAGTAAAAAATATTGGGTGATGGTAGAAGCAGGATGCCTCCAGTTTGTAATGGCGCGTAGTGTGACTTGCACTGCTTCAGGTTTGATGTGTGTATTAGTTGCTCTCACTTTAGCGGAAGTTCATATTCGAATGGAAATACTATATCGAGGAGATGAGACTTATTCTGCGTATAAGTGGTCAATCGAATGGATTCTATGCATTCAATCAATTGGAGTGGTATTTGGTACTATTGTCCTTGGATTCAGATGGTTTGCTGCTGTCGGGTATAAGTGTTCATATTTAAGTAGGAAAAGTTTCAAAAACAAGTTGAAAAACGAGACTTATTGGATTTGCATACTTGTGGACCGTATAGAGAGCTCACTACCTTTACAAATTCGACACAAGTGGAAAAAATTTCTTCATGTTGCAAAAAGACTAGTACTGAATTGCTCTATTGGAGTACAGATTCTATTGGTTTGGGCAAGTAAAATTGTTCTTCTCATTTTTGCCGCATTTTTCCACCACATCAAGGTATTAGTTATCAGAACTTTTAATAAAAACGGAGGATCAGAATCTGGTGGCGACGCACAGTTGGACCTTGCTGGTTATGTTCTTCTACTTCAAGGAGAGCCTGGAATTCCAAAAAGGACCCTCAAAAAATCTGGAATGAGGTGGACACAATGACGGAAAAAGGAAAAAGATAGAAATCGATCATGAACCTGCTTGAACTTCTATATGAATCTAACAATTTCAACGAGGTGAGAGAATTTGAGCCGACGACATCTGGGCAGGCTAGAAACAGCCGACAATGCCCGTTGTTTCTTGTCGGTCGAAATAGCCGGCATCGACGGCTGGATGAAAATAGCAGATGGTGTCAGTTGTATCCATTCGGCCGAAATAGCCGACCTCGACGGCTGGCTGGAAACAGTCGACAATGCCGATTGTTTCCAACCGGTCGAAATAGCCGGTCCCGACGACCTATGTCGAAAAAATTAATACGCCTATTTCGAAAAAAGATTCAAAAAATTAAACAGTGTACTAGGTCAACGAAAAAAAAATTAAAAATACGTAAATATACTTACCGATCCCAAGTGATGACTAGAAACAATATTTTCTTGTTAAACTTTTGATAAATTTATTTGATTTCAAGGTTAAAGTAGATGAAGAATGAAATAATTTTTTTATCTGTGTTGGAATAAACAAATAAATAAAGTGATTCGGGATTGAAATTTTAAGTGAAAAGTAATTGATTTTTACTTTTTAACTTAGGGGTATTCTTGTCCTTTTAAAACAATCATATCTTTGTAATTGTATAAGCTACTTAAGGGAAATTTTTTATCTTTTACGCGTGTTAAGGCCATTGTGGTGAATGGTAAATTTTTTTTGGTCAAAGTGGAAAATAGTATTGTTGACCCAGCCATTTTAGAAAGTACCCCGTCAAACAGACGCTTATGTCTCTAACTTATTGAGGTGGTGGAAACAGATTCCAACCTTTTATTTTCCATTTACATTAAAGTCAAAAGCCAATAAATATTAGGACGGAGGAAAAAGTAGACATTCATGTGAAAAGTTACGTCTAGATTCAGATGCAGAAGACAAATTGATTGGTATGTCGGTGAATCATATAATCAACCATAAATCAACAACTTTAAAAGTAAAGATCACTAAGATACCAATCTTCTTAGGAGAGAAATAGAGAAGAATTTCGGATACAATTTCATGGATTCAATAAAATGCGGTGCGGGATGTTACAATCGGAGTGAATGCATGGATTTATGTGACTACGATGGACAAAAAGTTTTGCAAAAAAAATTGGATTTCCCAATGCTGTAGATTGGCATGTATATTACAACAGCTTCTGTAGTCTGTTACATTGCAATGGCAACTGATGCCTTCCATGGTTTTCATAGTAAAATGTTGTGGTTCCAATGTAAGTACTTCTTTTTCAATGCCATGTCTTTGACACTGTTAGTCGTCTCATTGAAACAACCAGTGGATCTTACTGCTCATATGTGGGGGATTCTCGAAAGCATTGCACGCGTTAGTAGTTTCATTTTCATGTCAACTGCGACGGAAAATTTCACGACATCTTTGAGATCTATGGACGCTAATGAGATGCTACTAAACCTAGCCACTTTAGGTATTATGATAATTACTGTCATTGGAAATGTTTGTATCCACACTATCCAATTGAATTATTTGGTACTAGCGAAGTTCTAGCAATGGGTTTTTATCTTTATTTCACTTGTTAAGTTTTGCTCTTCGGGTTTGATCGTTGAAACTACCAGAAGTTATATAGAATGTAAGTGTCGAGAATGAGCAAAATAGCATTAGATGAAGAAAATGTGGACGGGCAAAAATTTCCAGTTGACAGATTGAGACTAGTAGTAAATAATATTGGGTGATGGCAGTGACAGGATGTTCCCAGTTTGTAATGGCGCGTAGTGTGACTTGCACTGCTTTTGGTTTGATGTGTGTATAAGATGTTCTCACTTTAGCAGAAACTCATATTCGGATGGAAATACTATATCGAGGAGATGAGACTTATTCCATGTATAAGTGGTCAATCGAATAGATTGTATACATTCAGTCAAATGGAGTGGTATTTGGTATTATTGCCCCTGCATTCAGATGGTTTGCTGCCGTCGAGTATAAGTGTTCATAATTAAGCAGGAAAAATATCAAAAACGGGTTGAAAAATGTGACTTATTGCATTCACAGACTTGTGGACTGGATAGAGAGATCATTACATTTACAAATTCGACACAAGTTGATGTGAACCCGACCAAGAATAGGCTTGGGAACCCACGAACAAGAAGAACAAACCCAAGAAAGCTAGAAATTACGTCGCGCAAAGTTTCAACCCGACCCTTCGTTCAACCCATACCAAGAACCAAGATTCCACGCGAGGAATCTGACCCGTTGATTACCCGGAACTAGAACTGTACAGTGGGAACACCACAAAAGGACTGTGATCTCCTTTTGATAAATTCAAGATTAAGTCTTTAAACCACCAAGAAATTGGAGGAGAAAAACTCACAAAGTTTATATAAATCTCAATAATGTCAAAAGGTCTTTAACAATGAAAAAGAACTCCTATTTATACTAAACATGATAAAACCCTAAAAGCCACGAATTTTGGGTCCAAAATATGGAAATAAAATAGAGTTTTAACCAAATAAGGAAACTTGCGAAAATTAATGATTTTGTCTCGGAAAAGTACTATGCGGCAGCATAGTTCATTTGGATGAACTCCAGCCGCTCTCTGACCATTTGCATGCGGCCGCATGCGTCCCCAACTATGCGGCCGCATAGTTGGGCTGTTTGGCCCCCTTTTTCCCCTTGCTCGTTTGGCTCATGTTTCAACGCCTTCCATCGCTTTGTGGCTTCCACCCCAAACATGAAAGCTGGTCTTTGATGTGTTGACTCCAACATGTCGTGCCTCCTTTCTCGAACAAGTGCTTGTATGCCTTTTATTGATCATTAGAAGACTCGATCTTAGCTTAGCTCCCTTTCCAATGTTCGTCCATTTCTTGTTGATTCGTTGCGCATCCCGGATCACATCATCTCCTCTCCCTTCGAAAGGATTCGACCTCGAATCCAAACCTGCACCAAACGAAGCAACATTAGCAAATTCGAAATATCAACGTTCTCAAACTTGCCCCCAATAACCAAGCTGTATCTATTGACTCTGCACATGGCAATGATATGAAAGTGTCCATCTCCCCGAGGTAGCCTGGACCGCCATCGAATTTGTGTCCACTTCACACGCATGATCACCCGTGTCTTACCAAATCCAATACTAACACCAACAGATGAAAAGATTAAAATGAACAAGATCAGTGAATTAGAAGTACTAAAGTGCGGGCTGGGGTTATGAGACATTAAACTTAATCCTGATACATTCCATAAGTCCAGTCCAAAACATGTAATAACATTGTGATTAAAAGAATAACAAACATGCATCATGTAACCCATAATGCACTCTAGTTGCTTGTTATACGCAATTAACTCCATATGACATGCTTGAATCTCACAACGTAGCAAATGTATATCATAGACAAGAAACTTTCAATAGGAATATGAGACACCGGACTAACTCTACTCATAAATTTATCAAAAACATCACCACTGGCAAGACCACTTAACTTATGTAAGATACCCATTCCATGAGGTGCTCCAAATTCTAGCTTAGGTGTAAGATTTTGAGAAGTTACTCGAGCGTGACTACATCCAATTGCACTTTACACACCAAATTTTCCATGTGTCCTGCACCAAGTGGATAGTCAAGGTATGGCGCCTTGCGACTTATACCGCTGTGGATCAAATTCTTGAAGTCCTATAAAGAAGAAATATCCAAACCGGGGGAGGGAATGTTAGCTCTCACTAAAACCCTCTCACACTCGACTTTTCTCACATATAAGCTCACCTTGAAATTTTCTCTCCTCTCTAAATTTTCTCTCAAACTCTCTTTTTTTGTCCCTTTATTTTTGTTCTCTCGTTTACTTTTCATTTTCAATTGATCCTCATGGACCTGCTGTGGTGTCAAAGGGACAAGTGTAATATGTTTTCCACCCTGTACAAAGTTGTATCTATTTGTAAACCCCTCATGTTCCACCTTTCTATCATACTGCCACGGCCTACCTAACAAGAGATGCCCCGCATGCATTGGAACCACACCACATAACACCTCATCACTATACCGCCCAATGCTAAAGTTTACCAATGCCCTTCTAGTAACCCGGACCTCTCCACAATTATTTAGCCACTCTAATTTATAGGGTTGTGGATGCCTCATAAGAGGTAAACCCAACTCCCCTACAAGGGTCGAGTTGACCACATTTGTATAACTCCCGACATCTACTATCAAATTACACACCTTATCCTTAACATGACACCTAGTGTGAAACAAGTTTTCTCGTTGTTGCTCTTCATCATCCACCTTCACTCGTGTAGTAAGAGCACGCATTACCACTAATGATCCCACCACCGGGTACTCCATACAAGTCTCACCATTAACATCCTCCAACTCAGTCATACTATCACTCTCACTCCTATCATCCGACTCCAACTCTCTCGTCTCCCTAAGGATCATCACTCGTCGGTTTGGACATTGTGAAGCAATATGCCCCGCACCCAAACACTTAAAACACTTAATATCTCTCGATCTACCAGTTTGAGACTCGCTATTTGGTTTATGTTTATTCACCTCCTCCTTAACCTGAGGCACTTCAACCTTCTCCCTAGTCACAGCCCGATCATGCCTATCACCACCACTCCATTTAGGTTCCGTAGGAAACCTCGCTACCCCCTTGCACCCAAGCTGTCTCTCCACTTTCATTGCTACATGCACTAAGTCCTCCAATTCCACATAGTGCTGTAACTCCACTATGTTGGCAATACCCCTATTTAGCCCATTAAAAAACCTAGCCATGGTAGCTTCCCGATCCTCCTCTATGTTTGCTCTAATCATTGCTATCTCCATCTCTTTAAAATAATCCTCCACACTCCTTGACCCTTGAGAAAGAGTTTGTAATTTTAGATGGAGATCTCGATAATAATGTCCCGGTACAAACCGCTTTCTCATACAAACTTTCAACTCTCCCCACGTCTCAATTGGCCTATCTAAATTCCTTCTACGATTAGTCATCATCTGATCCCACCAAATGATGGCGTAATCAGTGAACTCCACTACCGCTAATTTCAACTTCTTCTCTTCCGAGTAATTGTGACAATCAAACACCAATTTCACCTTCTTCTCCCATTCTAAGTAAACCTCAGGATCACTTCCACCCTGGAAAGCTGGAATATTCAGTTTGATGCTTCCCAAATTTCTATCAACTACTCGATCAAGCCTATCTCCTCTATTCCTCATTCTCCCCATATCACCTTGCAAATAATAATCATCACTCCTTACGCTCATCGCCTCGTATTCTTCATCCAATTCAGCCATAAGATTCATTCTTCTTCTATCTCCTCTACCTCTACGAGGAACCCTTCGAGGCGTCCCTCGCTGCTGACTGTCAATCAAAGTTTTATGCCTAACTATATCACCACTAATACGCTCAACCGCCACATTCAATTGATCAAACCTATGGTTTATACTATTTATAAGCTCTATAAAAAAACCCCTTAGGCACCACCTCTTCCTCACATTTATTCATTTTTTCATCCATGTATATAAAGCACTTTGCAACTACTTAAATCACAGAAATTAAGTAAAATGGAAGAACAAGAAAGCAAGTAAATTATCTCGCGTGTTTGCACTCGTGTATTACTCGAATTGGCTTTTATCCGATATGAAGCTCACCACTCTTGCCTTTTACCGCTCGTCCTCCTTTCTCAATGGCTCGAGAAATAACCGACCTCAATCAATTGGAGTGCAATCTCCGTAGCAATCACCACCACAAGCACAAGTCTCGGATAATCAACACAATTTTGCACGGGCTAAGGTAATGACTCAAATGCAAGAAAAGACAACAAAAGACTCAAACTTCAATATTTGAATTGCCTCTAAACGTTCACAAGAAATAAAGACAATTTTTTTTTTGGCCTTTCTTTTCATATTTTTTTTTCTTCTCCCTTTTTTTTGTCTTTT
Source organism: Osmanthus fragrans (assembly GCA_019395295.1). Taxonomy (NCBI): domain Eukaryota; kingdom Viridiplantae; phylum Streptophyta; class Magnoliopsida; order Lamiales; family Oleaceae; genus Osmanthus; species Osmanthus fragrans. The sequence goes on along the minus strand of CM033350.1, from coordinate 19,545,997 downwards.
TATTTTATTTTAATGAAACTAGATAACAATTAACTAAAAAATCTAGTGGCAATCAAACAATACAATTATAGAAAAGATATAATGACGCTAAAACAAGAACAATAAATAAAAATAATAATTTTTTTAAAATTTGGACGTGAACAGTAGCAGATGAACAATACAATTTTTTTTTTTTTTTTTGAAAAAAATTGAAAATTAAATAACAAAAATTAAAGATAGATGACCTGAATTCTAGATCTGTGCTATGATACCACCTGATGTGAACCCGACTAAGAATAGGCTTGGGAACCCACGAACAAAAATAACAAATCTAAGAAAGCTAGAAATCACACCGCGCAAAGTTTCAACCCGACTTTTCGTTTGACCCATACCAAGAACCAAGATTCCACGCGAGGAATCTGATCAGTTGATTACCCGGAGCTAGAATCGTGCAGTGGGAACGCCACAAAAGGACTGTGATCTCCTTTTAATAAGTTCAAGATTAAGTCTTTAAACCACCAAAAAATTGGAGGAGAAAAACTCACAAAGTTTATATAAATCTCAATAATGTCAAAAGGTCTTTAACAATGAAAAAGAACTCATATTTATACTAAGCATGATAAAACCCTGAAAGCCACGAATTTTGGGTCCAAAATATGCAAAAATATGGAAATAAAATAGAGTTTTAAACAAATAAGGAAACTTGCGAAAATTAATGATTTTGTCTCGAAAAAGTACTATGCGGCCGCATAGTACATTTTCATTCGGCCGCATAGTTCATTTGGATGAACTCCGGTTCGTTCTCTGACCATTTGCATGCGGCCGCATAGTTGGGCTTTAACCAGCCCTACCACTGCTTGGATATCACTTTAATACCGAAGGTTGACTTTGTGATTCTTGAGGAGACGAAGGAGTTTCAAGGGCTTTGGAAGGAATTTATATGCAACGGATTGAGCAACAAAGTTGAACAAAGGGGAAACGTGAGTTCATTGGCGAATACCTTGTTACAATCGCTGAAGCAGCATAAGACATGGAAGAAGCACAGTGGCATGCTAATGGAGATTATTTTGGGAACATCACAAACTCGCAGAAGGAAGCCGTTGGGACGAGCACACTTTGATCTATGTGCTGATTATTGGGTGTTCATACGACAGAGGCATGAAAGATTTCAGTAGAGGTCCAAACTGCATCCTAGAATAGATGGACCAATTCTACGTTCTTGACTTGATTGGGAGTAAATGGTATAATCTGAGCATTGAAAGTACGGATGCGAGGACGAATCATTTCAAAGAGAGAGGGGATGATACGATACGGGATGCACCACAATTTAGAAAGAACCCGAAGCTTGTTGGAAAGAGACGAAAGTCAAGTGCGAGACTTCAAAGAGCTAATAAAGTCAGTCATTCACATGTTCGAGCAACGAAGTCCATAAAGTTGAAGACAACAAGTCAAAGAACAAGTTTCATGTTTGGGTCGAGGTCAAAAACCAATTGGATCAATGTGTTACAAGGAGCAAAGGAAGAAGCCCAACCAGACAACCGAGCTATTGCCCAGGAATTTACCGAAAATTGATGGAGGCAAAATTGGACTTCCAAGCTACCGCTTGGTACAAAACTGGAGCCGAATTTTCCTATTGTTTGCGAGATTGTTTATTTTTACTATAATTCTTATTTCGAAAATTTCTATATTCTAGGACTCTTAAATTCCGTTTTTAATTATTTTCCTGGAGTTAGTATAAATAGGATTTCATATTTCATTGTAACAACATGACTTTTATTATGATGAATTGAGATTTTCTCTCTGTTGGTTCTTGATGAACTTTTCGAACTTATCAAATATTTTTTATTTGTGCCATTCAACCCTTAGAACTTATCAAAGGATTAGACACCCTTTGTGGCGTTCGTAAATTGAGGTTTATTGGTTTTGTAATCAAGAGGTCTTTCAAGATTTGTTCTTGTTTGGTTGCTTGGTTCAATAATTTGCGGGTCGAGATCTTATCGTTTACAACCTGAATTTGGGCTTTCCCAGATTTTTCAAACTAATTCCACGAGTTTCATGCGATTTCCCCAACTGAGATCTCATCAAAGGATGTCGTCGAATGTGAAGATGAAGATTTGGATGGAAATTATCACAATGATAATGATTTTTAGGATACTATGGAGATAGCTTGTGAGGATGATGTGGTTATTCCAGATACAGTTGTTCTTCATCATGATCTCGTCGTTACGCACAAAATTCCCTTCGTAGTTCACGATAATGAAAATGAAAATGAATTTACAAATGAGAATTTTATTGTTTTATCCCGTTAGAGACATGAGGGGGGCAGGACCTCAGGGGTTGGATCAAGTGGACCGTCCTCTAACCTTTCGCGTATGTTTCCCAATGAGGATGATTTGTATGTCGATAAACTGTTTGAAACAAAGAAAGATTTGCAGGAAGTTGTGCACCTACTTGCACTGAAATACAACTTTAAGTTCAAAGTAAAAAAATCAAACAAGTCATTGTTTACGATCGTCTGTGTCGACAAAAATTGTAGTTGGCATTTGCAAGCGATGAAAATGGACACGAATGAGTGCTTTGTAGTTCACAAGTATACATGAGAACATACTTGTGAAGTGTAAATTCGTCAAAATAATCACAAACAAGCCCGAGCTTGGTTTATTGGTCAATAGATAATGCACAAATATTAGGACCATGGATGATCTACAAACATTCAGACATCATTAACGATGTCCGTCGAGAGTACGAAGTGGTCTTGAGCTACCAAAAGGCCTGGAAGACCAAAGAATGCGCATTTGAGGATTTAATGGGCTCGGCGGATTTGAGTTATGCTAAATTGGCATGTATTGCTATAACATGGAGAAAACTAATTCTAACTCGGCATTTTTTTATTGAGACGAACGGCGATAATCGCTTCAAATTTTTCTTCATGTCTCTTGGACAATGCATTCGAGGATTTTGAATTGTTCTGTGACCCATAATTCTAGTCGATGGTACAACTCTGAAATCTAAATGCGAAGGCAAGTTGATTGTTGCTACATGTCAAGATGTCAATATCCAAATTTACCCTCTTGCATTTAGCATAATCGATAGCGAGAATGATTTATCAATGCGTTGGTTCTTCACAAAGCTGAGAGAAGTAATCGGGGAAGTCGATGACCTTGCATTTGTATCTGTTCAGGGACCGTCTATAATAAATGGTATCACTGGAGTTTTTTTCGATGCACATCATGGGTATTGCATGTACCATATACAAAGTAACCCAAAGACCAGGTATTAGGGCAAAGGCATCGTTTCATTATTTAGAAGAGCGGCCAAAGCTTACAGTGTTGAAGAGTGTCACAGGTTCATGGCAAAAATAGGAAGTAAATCATTCCAAGCATGGGAGTATCTAATAAAAATGGGGATTGAACATTGAGCTCGCTCACATTTTCCAGGTCGTCGATACAACATGATGACATCAAATACTGTGGAGTCTCTCAATGCATTATTCAAGAAGGATCGAGAGTTACATATCCTCGCAATGATTGAGAACATTCGTAACAAGCTATAGCAGTGATTTCACGATCGACATACGGAATCACAAAATTGTTTAAGTGTGCTAGCACCAGCTCAAGACGAGAAACTCTTCAAAGCTGAAGATGTTGAGAGAAAGTTGAATGTAGAACTACTGGATGAGTCGTGCTTCTCTTTGAAATGTGCAGGTAATATGGCATACATGGTTGGCTTGAATGATAACACATGTACTTGTAGTCTATTTCAGTTAGAGAGTTTTCCATATGAGCACGTAGTCACTGTCGCTATGTATCGAGACTTTGCAACGAAAACATTATGCTCTCCTTATTACACGGTTGATTCTTGTAGAGCAGCGTATGCAGAGACTATATTTCCTCTACTGAATGAAGCTAAGTGGAAAATTTCCTACACCATTTTCCACCTTAATAGTTTGTTGCCACCAGAAGTGGAACCGTGTGGTCTTGGACGTCCACCTACGTCTAGAATACCATCTATCGGAGAGTTTCCTCGATCGCGTAGGTGCTACAGGTGCAGAGTCATTGGGCATACTCGCCAAACTTGTACCTGTCAGATTTCCCTAAATAACAATTAGACCGATATATTAAATAAATAGTATTGCATTTATTTTACTATATTTTTCATTCATTTGTCTTATGCTTTTGTGCTAAATTGATTCTTTAATGTAATAAAGTATTTAATTCGTTTAATTGCAATTGGTAGAATTTTGAAGAAACATCGCTCCAACAAATTACTAAAGTCAAAAAAATAAAAGTTCAAGGACAAATGTGCACAAAAAATTACAATTTACAATATGTACATATATTTTACAATAATTACAATGTGTACATACATTTTACAATCATAAAAAATTAATGTACTTCTACAATATTTACGGATCACAATTAAATTTATATAAATCAGCCGCTAACTTATTCTTCTAGTTTTGTATTCATGATTGGTCGATAGAATCAACTTATGCGTTATGATAAAAAAAAACTCGATATACTTTATGATGTATATGCCGCAAATGTCCCTGCAATTGAATAATAATGCTTTAGTTCGGTACCATGTATATAAAAAGTAAGTTTTAAAGTTAAAAAATAACAAACACTTACAATATGCTCTGTCTCGCTGTCGTCGTATCCCGCACGATAGCTAGTCTATCTTGCACGGTAATACTCATTAATCTAGCCATCAGGGGAATGACCACAGCCATTGACTCCAAATTTTGCTCGATATGTGTACAACCAGCACATAACTTCCCACTGACACTCGGGGACATCCCGAAGATCCAACCGGCCATATAATCAGGCATCGTGTACTTATTACCCATTTATTGGAGCGACGCATACTCAATGTCAATGGCCTGTACGAACTCGATATTTAATATTACTCGGCTAGGGTTGTCAAATAACTTCAGATATCTTTGAGCTCGATCCCGCAATAAATTCATAGCAATGTCGATGTGCTGCATCAGGAAACACAATAAAAAAAGAGTTATTTCATTTAAGAGATGAGTTAGCGTATCGTACTTTACTAAAATCATAAAATACTTACACGGACGTAATTCTTTTCCAGCTCGTCGCGAACGCTTACATTTGGTATGGTCCACCTCCCTGAACATATTTGGGTACGTCCCATCAACGAATCTCCTCCTCTTGGCCTCAACCGTGAAGGGAGAAACGACGTACTGTGACGACATCCTTGACCTCTTGCCGACCACCTACTCCGGCACGTCAACAGCACGTTTCTTACCCTTAGTCACAGTCAACGTCCTCTCTCCCTCCGTCCCGGTAACCGCCACCTCCTCCGACATCGGGGTTGTCCCTTTTGTTCTCCCCTCCTCCACCATCGGGGCAATCTCATCCGTCCTCCCCTCCTCCGCACCCCTTCCATGATAGCCCAAGATTAACTAACCAAGAGGGGGGTGAATTGATTTTTGAAACTTTTTTGACACTTTGTCTCAAAACTACTGAAAACACAAGTAACAAACGCTAAGTGTAATACAACAAGTAAATGTGCAATTTGTTAACTTAGTTCAAGTATAGATATTGCACAAAATAAATGACAATGTAAAGTGTAATAATGTAAAGATATCCACCAATTTAAAGGGGTTCGAACACAATGTGATCTACATCCCCGTTACCAAGCTCTCCGTCACGAGTAAGGCCAAATTCACTAAAGTGGTAACTTACAACAAGGAGTATCAAATTCTTAGGTGACTTACAACAAGGAGCACCTACCCTTAAGTGACTTACAATAAGGTGCACTTAACCTTAGGTAACTTACAACAAGGAGTACATAATCCTTAACAACAATCAAGTTTTCACAAGACTCTCGAAACCGTCACAAAGTAAATGATAATTTTACAATAGAAAGAACTCTCTTAACAATTGATATAATCAAGTCAAGTATTTAGAGAGTTAGGATAACACTTCAATAGATAGAAAATAGTAAAGCTCCAGTGTTTATGAAGTAAACTTTGATAGATGATGGATAATGAAATAGTTTGTACTTTTGTATCAAAGTTTTCAACCAATCAATCTCTCTTAACAAATAATACAAGTTAAGTATTTAAAGAAATTTACACTTCAATATAAGTGTTGGCAAAGAAAACCTTTTTTCAAAAATAGAAAATAGATGAGATTAAAGTTTTCTTGCAAGAGAAATTTCTTGATGAAATAGATGAAAATAAGTTTTAGATCAATCAAGAAATTCTTTGTAATAGATGAAATAGAAGATCAAAACAAGTAAATACAATGTCTTTCAATAAATAAGCTCTCTTAAAATCTCTTATAGGTTGGTGGAATTGAATGTCAAAAGAGTGCCCTATTTATACATGAAAGAATGAGGTTCAGGGAGTTTCAGGGAGTTTCGGTTGATCTCTTTCGGTCGATCGGAACTCATAGCCGTTACAAAATTTTAAACATTTGAATTTTTGGCTGACCAAAGGAAGAGCTTCGGTCGACCGGTATGCAGAAATTGATTTTTTTTACATCAAAATGATGATTTTTGCAAAATCAATTTCATGCAAGTGATGAGATATGAAAAAATATAAGTTGAGCTTTATGCACTTGCTAAACATTGATAAGTTATACCTTTACTTATATAATAACGTTCGATAAATAACTCTATCTTCAATGTTCTTGTTCTCTTCGAGCCTCATTTTGACTTGTATATTGATTTGCGATTCTATTAAGTTCCAATTTGATCGTCACATGTCATTCGCTATTATCTTGAATGATTTGACTTGAATGCTCGTTTAACCTTCACTTTGAGTATGAAAAATACTTTCGATGGCTTTGAAAGCTTAATTACTCAATTCAATTTGTTAGTAAACAAAAATGATTTGTTCGTTATAATCCAAACAATAAGGTCATAATCAACCATAGGTCAACATTCCATTCCTATCGAATCCAACAAAATACCTCTAATGCCTCATCTCCCCAAAACTGTATGTGACCCCCCTTCGTCACCCTCCCCGCCATCATTTCTCATATCATCTCCGTCACCCCTATCGCCTACCAGCTATATCATATCGAAACGCTGCTACCACATTTTTAAGATCTGTGAAGTGGCCACGTTGCACTCTAAAATTGTGGGATAGATCGTCGACTCTTCCAGTCAACTCTTATCCCAGATCGTTGACTCTGTCAGTCAAATCTCATCTCATATCATCAATATGTCCATCAACTCTCATCGCAGCGTGCCGACCTCCTCTGCTATAAATCCAGTCAGTCGGGCATACAGATCATTGAAATAACTGTGACTATGCAAGGAATACCCGGGGGAGGTGTCTAGATGGAGAGACGAAGATCTCCTCGACGGAGGTAATCGTCGAGAATGAGGTGATCGTCGATCAATTGTACCACGCTCCCAGATGAATAAAAACAATAAAAATTATTAAATTCATTAATAATTGCTAACACATACAAAATGCTGATCAATAAATTATATTCAATTCACATATCAAATCTCGGTCCAGAATCGAATCGGACATCTGGTCGTTTTGGGTGTGCGAAACGTCTACTTCACTTACAAGACCCTGACCCTTCTCCTCCTCTGATGGTATCAACTCAGTTATTAATTCAAGCTGGCAAGTTGACATTTAAACCCATTAATGATCGTGTAATGAGATGTTAAACTACGTATAGTGTAAATCACAAATGTATAATACTTACAGGAGGGTCGTCGAGGATTGCCGATAGTAACTTCCCAGAGAGACATCCGTCCGCTCAAGATTCTCGCCAATGATGCATTCGAGGGCAGTGTGCCTTTTCTGGCCTCGCGAAGCGGGTACCCAGTAGGGGGATTATCTCATACGTCCAGGTCTACAACACATACAATTATTATATATATAAATTTAATAGAAAAAATATCTTAACGTTGATTATGTTAAACATTTACCTACACTGTCAGAGACAATCCATAGGTATCATACTTACGCACGGACCCCTTCGACTTCGAGTGCGATCTGGTGAAGACGTGCACGATGTCCTCAAAACATCTCCGGCCTCATCGCTAACGATCTCCAGATGGAAGATGTTGATCACAGTCTTCTTATGTTAACACCGCAACACGCTCTCCAAGATACATACCAACCCTAGCTTCATGTTGTCTAACATGTGGTCATATCCCCTAATTGCATCGATCAGTTGCGGCAGAAGCACTGTCTCCTGTCTTTAGAAGTAATGTCGTGCAGCCCATTGCTTCTCTGAGTACTGTCATCGCCCGTAATCTTTAGTCTGATGATCAGGGCAAACTCAAACATAGAGAAACTTGCGACTTTGCTCCCGTGGTCGAAGTGGAGGGCATTGCCGTCGACTGGACTCAGCAACTAACATAGTAGTGCATCAATGATCTACCCCGAGTAATGCACATCTCTCAACTGATATAGGGGCCAGATGAAGGACTGTCATAGAATATCTGGGTGCTAATCGTCGAGCAGCTCCAATACGGTACTGAAACCGTCAAAGCTACTGTTCCAAGTAACTTTTTCCGACATCTGTCTCAACTCAGTGTCTAGCAAGTAATTCATCCTACAAAAATTCGAATGTTAGAACACTATACAACAGATAATAAATTAAAGCATAATAACATAAAATTAAGCAAATTGAATTATAACTACTATATGCAAGAAGTATATTCATTTTCAAAAAAGAACATTATAAAAATCAAGAATATAAATATGATTTAATTAAACAATTTGGAAAAAGATTTTTTAATAAAAACAAAACAAATTAAAAGGAAAATAAAAAATTTAATAAAAAATAAATAGACAAAAATAAGAAAAAAAATAGACAAAGAAAAAAGAAAATAAAAGTTAAAACAAATGGAAAAAAATTGGAAAAAAATATAAAAAATAAAAATTAGCCTTTAGGTTAAAAATTAGTCAAAAAATAAAATTAAAAGTCGGCCACTAACAATCGTTAAAAAATAGGGAAAAAATTAAAAATTAAAAATAAATATACAAAATTAAAAACTAATAAAATTACATAATTAATAAAAAAGAAATTTTTTACCCTATTACAAAAAATTAATAATTGAAATTGAAATTGAAATTAAAGAAAATTATTAAAATTAAATAAAGGATATATTATTTAATTAAATTTAAACAAATTAAATATTTGTTTAAAAATAATTTTTAATTGCAATGAATTTTAAACATACAAAAATAAAAGGAAAAAAAATTATTTATTTCAAAAAAAATTATTTAATTATTTAATTTGCAATTTAAAAAAATCTTTTAGTTTTAAAAATTGAATTAATATTTCTTAATTTAAGATATTAAATAAAAAATGTAAAAGTATATAAATAATTAAAAAAAAAGTAAATTAAACAAGACGAAAGTGAAAAATTAAAAAATGGTTTATATTATTTAAAATTGGAAAAATTAAATTATTAATCGAATTGAAAAGGAAAAAAAAAAAAAGGCCGGCCCAAACTGTTAAACAGTCAGGCCGATTGTTTAAGTCGACCCAAAACTGTTTAACAATAAACAGTCAACCACTATGAAAGCCTAGCATTGCCAGAAATCTCCATTTCCGACGATGCAATGTCCAAAACTTGGAAAAAGTTGTTCCTCAACACCGAAAAATCTCCCACAACTACAATTCAATCATCTCTACCCATATATATGAACATATAAACTATCAAATATCAAGTATAATATCAAAGAGATGTGCTATATGTACCACCTGCCCCTCACAATAGGGATGAGCCTCACGCATTTATTGGGCGTGGGCCCGTCCCTATTGTGAGGGCAAACGTCCGGGTACATATATCATTTCTCAATATCAAATTCAATCCCTATACACATTTATGGAAAATCAATTTTAGTCCACAAAAACTAACATTCTCTTTGCCAATGATTGTGTTTTCTGTGTCGATCGGTGGTAAAAAAAAAAAATTCATAATCTCAACTAGACGATCAGCTGCGAGAGACTGTGAGATTTTTTCATTTTCTCATTTGAGGGTATTTTTGGCTTTTTATTAGTTTTTATTAGTTTTAACTTTTTTTCATTTTCTTTTTATTGTATTATTGGGTGAAAGGCCATTCTGGAAAGGGAAATTTGGCTAAATAGACAAATTGGGCAATGATTTTGGACAAATGTCATTTGACCAACATTAAAACAAAAGAAATTTTTTTAAATGTTTTAACTGATAAAATGACAATGTTTCCCTTTAATTTATATCAAAATATTCACCCAGTTGATCTCATTTCACTTGTTCTTTCTTCTCCATTTTCATTATGAAACCCTATTCTCCAAAATGAATTCTAACATCGTCTTCTTCACCTTAGATTTCAACGATGACGGGGAGGGGTACATTTCGGCTAAGGAATTGTAGGTGGTTTTGGGGAAATTAGGGTTGCAGAAAGGGATGGAAATTGAGAGAGTTGAGAAAATGATATCTTCTGCTGATCAGAATTACGATGGGAGAGTAGATTTCATTGAGTTCAAGGATATGATGCGTAGTGTTATGATTTTTTCTTGATTTTATAGGTTTGCCATTATTGTACCGTGTTTTTCTTCACCATCAAAATGGGTAACATTTGACTGTTTTCCCTTTCACTTTCTTTCTGTTGAATTTGAGTGGAAAGAGATTGTGAAAATGTATGTGTGTTAGTGTGTGAATATATATATATTTTGTAATTGTTTAATAGAAGATTAGGTCGGTTTGATTTGTGTTTGAATTGAGACTTGTATTTGAATTTCGTACTTTCTCCTTAATACTGAGATAACGGCACAACTTAGATTGTTCGATTCCAAAGGTCATTACCTTGAAAACAAACGAAAATAAAGAAGAAATCAACAGAATGGCTCAAGTATCGTTACTGATAATAAAACAGAATTTGAGATGTTCTATCTATAAACACGAGTTTAAGCAACCATGACCCATTCTTTGTCATGTGACCTATAAAAAATGGCACTTGTATTTTGTTGAGAATAATATAATCACTTGTGCTATCATCAACTTTATATCAAATAATAATCTATGTTATCTCAACCGTTCTTTGTCAAGTGATCTACTTTTCTTGCGTACTTTAGGGATCCCATGCTTGAGGATGAAGGGTCATTGAGAACGATACTTACGTCTTTATTGAGATGAAAAGTTCTAAAAGAACGACACAAGTGCCGTTATCGAAATATAATTTGACCATGAGAACGACACTTGTGTCGTTAGTGTAAAGAAAACGACACTTGTCTATAAATACGAGTATAAACAGCCACGACCCATCCATGTCACTAGAACCAATAAGTTGAACTCATGTCAGTTGCAAAATGGACATGGCTTTTACAAAAGTTTGAGAGATATACTCATTAATTATATTTTCTAACAAATCAATACATTGACTTGTGATTTCACTTAGTCAATATTGTACAATCTATGTCAATTCAATAATTCTTCATTACGTAATCAACCTTTCTGACTTTCTTAAGTTAGAAGATCTAATGTTTGAGGTTGTTGCGTTGGGAAAAAACAAAATATTTGAGAAATCAACTGAACGACACAAGAGCTGTTAAACAATGCTTGTGTCGTTCTGCCAACAAACATGAGTATACACAGCCACGATCGATCCATGCCCCGAGAACCAATAAATTGAACTCATTTCAATTGCAAGATGGTTAGGGTGTCCAATTTCAAAGATCGTTGTGTTGAAAACAAATGAAAATAAAGGAGAAATCAATGGAATAACTCAAGTGACGTTACTGATAATAAAACGACAATTGTGCCGTTCTGTCTATGAATACTAGTTTAAGCATCCATGACCTCTCCGTTCCTCGAGAAATAATAAGTTGAATTCATTTAAGTTGTAAGATGGACATGACAATTATAAAAAAAAAAATGAGAGATGTGCTTATTACTCGCATTTTGTTGAAAATAATAGAATCACTCGTGCTTTCATCAACTTTATATCAAATAATTTATGTAATTTCAATCGTTCTTCTCACGTGAACTACTTTTCTTTCGTACTTTATGAATCCAATGTTTGAGAATGAAAGATCCACTAGAGCGACACTTATGCCGTTACTGTAAAGAAAACGACAATTGCGTTGTTCCGTCTATTAACACAAGTATAAGCAGTTACGGCCCGTCCATACCCCAGGAACCAATAAGTTGAACTCATTTTAGTTCTAAGATAGACATGTTGTTAACAAAAGTTGAGAGATGTGCTCATTAATTATATTTTCTGACTGATCAATACACTGACTTGTGATTTCACCAACTCGATATCATATAACTTATGTCAATTCAACCATTCTTTGTCACGTGATCAACCTTTATAACAATAAACAAACTTTGTTCTTGAGAACGCCAAATGTCGTTACTGTTACTATACCGACACTTGTGTCGTTCTGTCAATAAACACGAGTATGAGCGGTCACAACATGTTCGAACCATGATAATCGATAAGTCGAACTCATTTAATTTGCAGGATAGACATGCCATGGACAAAAAGTGAGAGTTATGCTCATTAATTATATTTTCTAACGAATAGTAGATAACGACTTGTGATTTCACCAACAAGATATCATACAATCTATGTAAATTCTACCATTATTTGTCACATGATCAACATTTTTGTCTTTCTTAAGTTATAGGGTCCAATGCTTGAGATCGTTACGGCAGAAAGGAATCAAAATATTGAAGAAATCATCAGAACGGTACATGTACCGTTAAACGGTACTTGTGTTGTTCTGTCAATAAACACGAGTATAAGCGGCTACGACCCGTTTGAACCCGGATAATTGATCATTCGAACTCATTTAAGTTGTAAGATGGACATGTCGTGGACAAAAACCGAGAGTTACGCTCATTAATTATATTTTCTAACAAACGTAGATAACTACTTGTGTTTTCACCAATAAGATATCATATAATTTATGTCAATTCTACCATTATTTGTCACATGATTGACATTTATGACTTCCTTAAGTCAGGGGGTCCAATGCTTGAGGTCATTAAGACGGAAATGACGCAAAATATTGGAGAAAATGTCAGAATGACACATGTACCGTTAAACGACACTTGTGTCGTTCTGTCAATAAACGTGAATCTAAAACAATTGATCGACTTTTATGACTTCCTTAAGTGAAGGGGTCCAATGTTTAAGGTCATTGCGGCGAAAAGGAATCAAAATATTGGAGAAATCATCATAACGGCACATGTGCTGTTAAACAACACTTGTATCGTTCTGTCAATAAACACGAGTATGAGCGGCCACGATCCGTCCGAACCCTGATAATCGATAAATCAAACTCATTTAAGTTGCAAAATAGACATGTCGTGGACAAAAAGTGAGAGTTACGGTCATTAATTATATTTTCTAACGAACGTAGATAACGACTTGTGATTTCACCAACAAGATATCATATAATGTATATCAATTCTACCGTTATTTGTCACATAATCGACATTTCTAACTTCCTTAAGTTAGGAGGTCCAATACTTGAGATCGTTGCGGCGAATAAGAAGCAAAATATTGTAGAAATCATCAGAACGACACATGTACCGTTAAACGACACTTGTGTCATTCTGTCCATAAACACGAATATGAGAGCCCACGACCCGTCCGAACCCCGATAATTGATCAGTCGAACTCATTTAAGTTGCAAGATGGACATGTCGTGGACAAAATTTGAGAGTTACGCTCATTAATTATATTTTCTAACGAACGTAGAAAAGAATTTGTGATTTCATCAACATTATATCACATAATCTATGTTAATTCTACCGTTATTTGTCATATGATCGACATTTCTGACTTCCTTAAGTCAGGAGGTTCAATGCTTAAGGTCGTTGTGACGGAAAAGAATCAAAATATTGGAGAAATTATTAGAACGACATATGTGCCTTTAAACGATACTTTCATCGTTCTGTCAATAAACACGAGTCTAAGTAGTCACGACTCATCCATGCCTCGAGAACCAATAAATTGAATTAATTTAAGTTGAAAGATGGATATGTCATTTACAAAAGAATTCAACAGAACGGCACAAGTGCCTTTATTGAGAAGAAAACGACTCTTGTGTCGTTCTATTTGTAAACACGAATATAAGTAGTCACGCCCCTTTCGTATATCGATAAATAATAAGTGAAACCTGTTTACGTTGTAATATGCACATGAAATGTACAAAGGTTGAGAGATATATGCTCATTAACTTAATCGACAAATATGAGTAGGATGATTTGTGCTTTCACCATTTCGATAACATAAAAGCTATTTCATTTCAACCGTTCTTTATGATATGGTCAACATTTCCATGTTACATACATTATGGAGTCCGTTATTAGAGGTTGTTTTGTTGGAAAAAAAAATTATATATAGGTAAAAACTTCAGAACGGCACAAGTGTCGTTATTGGACATGAAAACGACACATGTACTGCTACATGTATAAACACGACTATAAGCAACCACGACATATTCGTGCCTTGAAAAATAATAGGTTGAACTTTTTACGTTGTAATATGTACATGACAAGTACAAAAGTTAAGAAATATGCTTATTAATTTAATCAACACATAGGAGTAGGACAATTTGTGATTTCACCATCTCGATAATATAAAAGCTATATCATTTGAACATTTTTTTGTAAAATTGTCAATTTTTATGTGTTATTTAGGTCAGGAGTCCATTATTAGAGGTCGTTTAGTTGAAAAAAATCAAATCACAGTAGATAACGACTGTAGTACCGTTTTACGTAGCGAAAAATGATTGAAGTTGCGTTCTACGTTTTGAATATTAGTTGGAGTGCAATTACCTTCCCATAGTTGCAGACAACACAAAAAAAATACACTAAGTACAAAAACAACACTAACTTAAATATTATTTAATACAATATTCAATAATAAATGTACAATTTACATAAGATTTCTAAAATTATCTTTCTTCTTTCTTCAAATGTAAATGAGATTCAATATAAATGATAAATGTTCAATGAAGAATATAATTTTAGAGCAACAAGAATAGTTGAAGAGAAGAAAACGGGATATTGTGATTTTGGGGACCAAAGATTAAATTGAGGAATTTCTTTGGATTGAAAGGGGTGTTTGGGTATTTTCAATGGTGAGAGCATTTTGGATATTTGATATTATCTGTTTATTATTGATGTTACCAAAAGTCGTACCTGGGAAATTCCCGAACCCGAAGTGAGATGATGAACACGAACAAGGTCTTCGGATACCTGAAACAAAGGCAATGAGGGTTTTCCTCGTTGCCCCTCCGATGCTTAAGTCAGAATGAGTTTTTCCGTAAGGCTATGAACTGAAAATAATGCGAATAATGCGTACCTGAATTCTGAATTTGTGATTGTATTTATAGGTTGCAGGTAGTACAGTCCCTGTAGGATTAGGAAGTCTACACCCACAAGAGTTCCATTTGAACGAAGAGTTTAGTTCGTACTACAATTCTAATAAACGTTGGTAACATGTTCGCGATAGAACTTTACTAGGCAAAGGAGTCTTATTGAAGACGGAGGTATGATCTCGAGGAGGACAAGATCTCGAGGACAACGACCTTCGGAGGACGTGGACGAAGTCCTCGATCAAATATATGTCCTCGAGTAAGTACTTGTCCTCGAGGCCAAATTCACCGGATGGTAGAAATGAGTCCTCGAGAGTGTCTACGAGGGAGTCCTCGAGAGAGAGCAGAGCGGGCCTCGAGATAGGCAGTGAGGGAGAGTCCTCGAGACTAACTGGAAGTGTCCTAGAGTCGTCGAGGTAGTCTACAAGTTCGACCACATCACTGGCCCCCGTGCACCTATGCTTGATGCTCGAGCACAAGGAGTAGGTGCACATTATATACTTATTATGAGGTCGTGGTCGAGTGCGATATGACCGTTGGTGGAGTGGGCTTGGATGATTGACACGTGTCTGATGTCAACGGTGGAAGATCGTGATCTTTGGCGTTCCAAATTTACCCACTATAAATACCTCATTTTACTCCTCATTTTTCACTTTTCACTGCTGTAAAATCGCTCTGGAAGGTCGTGCTCGAGAAACCACTTAAGGTAAGTAGCTCGAGACTTTAAGTTTTCTCTTTAGTTTAAAGGTCGGTTAGATAGATAATGTCTAGTGGTGGTAGCTCTAGCTCGAGTAGTAGCGAGGATATAGGAACCATAATCCCCATGGCTGTACCCATTGATGCCAGACCCCGATCTCAGGCTCAAGACTTTATATATCCCGACGAGCAGTCAAGAACATGGGCTAATGCCTAGGTGCGATATTAGGTCCCCAGACTTCGAGGAAAGGGTGATCAGGGCGAGGAGAGGGGAGTTTGTGATTTTTAGGGAGACCTTAAAGGCCGGGTTCAGGTGGCCTCTACACCCCTTCTTCACCGCCATGCTTCTCGAGCATTCTATGTGCCCGGGGCAGTTGGTCCCAAATGCCTGGCGAATGCTCGTCTATTTCTTTATCGCCTGTAGGTTTTTAGGTATCGAGCCTACCATGAGCCTCTGTAGGGTAGTCTTCGAGCTTAAGAAGCATCCTCGATTCACGTGCTTTGGTTACCTTTCGACCATAGGGGGGTTTAAGGTACCGAGGATGGCCTCTTCCCTAAAGGGTTGGAGGGAGGGGTGGTTTTACGTTTTAGCCCCCGACCCCGACCTACCTTTTTGGCCAGAATGGGGAGTGCCCGACGCCGAGAAGTTTTGTGAGGACCAGGAATATTCTGAGGAATTGGATCGAGGTAGAAGGATGTTGGTGGAGCTTGAACCCCTGTTCTCGAGCATGAAGGAGATCGGGGCAGAGGTTATAGATCTGGCAGATGTTAGAGGTGCCCAGGGTAGGGATCTTTCTTGCGTATATTCTCCCTCGAGGTTATGCTCGAACTAATCTGTTGAATTTTATTTTCAGGAATGTCGTTCAATCCTCGTGCTCTGAGGAATTTTGTGAACTCGAGGCCAGAAGCCTCCCAACAGCAACAGCCTCGTTCCTCGGCAAAGAAGAAAAGCAAGAAGAGGCCTCGTTCTCAGGAGGAGAACGTAACTGGTCCCGGGGAATCATCGCAAACTCGACCACCAGTTCCAAGTCCTCGAACTCAGAGGTCTGCCACACCACCCGTGCCCAAACCTCGAGCTCCTCCTGAAACCATCGACCTTGATGACGATGAGGCAGTCCCCGAGGGTATGCCCGTGTTCGGAGATCCCGAGAAGAGCCATCTACTCCCAGGCCTCGTGGAAAAGTACAGTGGGGAGGTAAAACTTGGCGAGGGCGTTAAAGTCCTCGAGCTATTGACACGGAAGGTACGCCCCATGACCTATGTCCTGACTTTAGCATTATTTCGATGATATGCTCGTTCTTTTAACTTGAGTCTTGTTCTTTTCAGGCATTGAGTGTGGCTCGAGGTCTGGCTATCCAAGGCCTTGATGAGACCCAGAGGATGTCTGACATCGAGGACTCCTCAGCCTTGAAGGACAGACATATTGCTGAACTCGAGGCTGAGCGCGAGGCCCTGAGGAAGGAGAATACTGAAGCCAGACGCGAAGCCAAGAAGGCCCTCGAGGAAGCTGGAGCTGCCAAGGACGCAGCAGAGGAGCTCAGGCTCGAGATCATGCACCTGGGCAAGGAGTTTGAGGATAAGCTCGCGGTTTCCAAGACAGAGGCCTGTGAGGAGTTCAAGCTGTCCGAGGAGTGTGACAAGCTTAAGGCCGAGTACGCCTCGGGTGCTTACTTTCATGCCTTCAAGGAGGCTCGAGCCTTCCTTCGCTCTAGACACCCTGAGGTCGATGCTGAAGAGTTGAAGACCGTGCCCTCCATAGCAGAAACCCTCGAGCTATCAGATGCTGAGGAAGGAGGAGATGGCGAGGATGAGGATGAAGGCCCAGAGGAAGGTGATGACGTCGAGATAGACATTACCAACCTCGACCCTCCTCTGGGTCATATAGAGTAGTGCCCCCTCCCCCCGATCACATGTAATTACAATTTTTGACAATGTATTTTGATCGAGGACCTTTTATGAATGAATGGGCATTTGCTCGATATTTTTGAATGGATGAACGAGCAATATTTGGTCTTTCGTTTCGAGGAATAAGTCTTTTGAAAAATACATGATTGGGTCTCGAGGACAAATAGTACTCGAGGAATAAATCGAATTTTCAAAAAATGGATGATTAATTCTCGAGGACAACATAATACTCGAGGAATAAATCGAATTTTCAAAAAAGCATGATTAATTCTCGAGGACAACATAATACTCGAGGAATAAATCGATTTTTCAAAAAAGCATGATTAATTCTCGAGGACAACATAATACTCGAGGAATAAATCGAATTTTCAAAAAAGCATGATTAATTCTCGAGGACAACATAATACTCGAGGAATAAATCGATTTTTCAAAAAAGCATGATTAATTCTCGAAGACAACATAATACTCGAGGAATAAATCAATTTTTCAAAAAAGCATGATTAATTCTCGAGGACAAGGCTTAGAGCGCTTGCTTAAGGCAAGGCTTGAGGTGCTTGCACGTGGCAAGGCTTAGAGTGCTTGCTTAAGGCAAGGCTTAAGGTGCTTGCGTAAGGCAAGGCTTAAGGTGCTTGCACGGGGCAAGGCTTAGAGTGCCTGTACGAGACAAGGCTTAGAGTGTCTGCGTAAGGCAAGGCTTAAGGTGCTTGCACGTGGCAAGGCTTAGAGTGCTTGCTTAAGGCAAGGCTTAAGGTGCTTGCACGGGGCAAGGCTTAGAGTGCTTGTACGAGACAAGGCTTAGAGTGCTTGCTTAAGGCAAGGCTTAAGGTGCTTGCACGGGGCAAGGCTTAGAGTGCTTGTACGAGACAAGGCTTAGAGTGCTTGCTTAAGGCAAGGCTTAAGGTGCTTGCACGGGGCAAGGCTTAGAGTGCTTGTACGAGACAAGGCTTAGAGTGCTTGCTTAAGGCAAGGCTTAAGGTGCTTGCACGGGGCAAGGCTTAGAGTGCTTGTACGAGACAAGGCTTAGAGTGCTTGTGTAAGGCAAGGCTTAAGGTGCTTGCACGGGGCAAGGCTTAGAGTGCTTGCACGAGACAAGGCTTAGAGTGCTTGCGTAAGGCAAGGCTTAAGGTGCTTGCATGGGGCAAGGCTTAGACTGCTTGCGTAAGGCAAGGCTTAGGGTGCTTGCACGGGGCAAGGCTTAGAGACTGATGATCGAAAGTAATGCCTGTGTGGGGCTGTAAGGCCCGAGCACTAAATTTATTAATCTTTCGAACTGGACTTGGATTTATAGTTCATCCAAGCTGCCTACGTACCCAAACGGGATCAAGCCGAACGTAGTTCATTACAAAAAGAAACTATGTAAAGGTAAAAGGCACGGGCACGCAGGCCCAAAACAAAAACAAAAAAAAATTAAAAATAAGGAGTGGGGGACCTTAGGCGTACGGAACATTACTTGTAATATACCTTCAGGTTATCGGCATTCCAAGGCCTTGGGAGTGATCTTCCTGAGGAATCCCTAAGGCTGTATGCTCCTCCATGAACTTTTCGTATAACTTCAAACGGACCATCCCAGGTGGGTCCGAGCTTTCCTGGGGCATGACCTGCGGCTTCTGCTTTTCTCAACACCAGATCCCCCGTCCTGAATGTACGGGGTCTTACTTTGCTATTGAAATATTTTGCTGCTCTATTTTGGTAGGAGGCTACCTTCAAGGCTGCTTGCTCCCTCACTTCTTCCAGGAGGTCGAGATGTTCGGTTGTGTGTTCTGGGTTCCCGGGATCAATCCTCTTGAGATTGGGTACACTGACCTCGATCGGGATAGTGGCTTCAATGCCGAAGGCTAACATGAAGGGAGTTTCTCCGGTCGTTGTCCTGTGCGACGTTCTATATGTCCAAAGTATAGAGGGTAACTCGTCGGACCATTGTCCCTGAGCATTACCAATCCTGGTCTTGAGATCTTGAAGTATAATTCTGTTCGTAACTTCTGCTAGGCCATTGCTCTGGGGATGTGCGACTGACATCAAGCGATGGTTGATCCCGAAATTGGTGCAGAAGTTTCGGAATTGAAGATTGTCAAACTGTCTGTCGTTATCTGTTATGAGGACCTTAGGTATCCCGAACCTGCAAATGATGGATTTCCAAACAAAGGCCCTGAGCTTGGGCTCCGAGATTATTGCCAATGCCTCGGCCTCAGCCCATTTAGTGAAATATTCTACGGCAACTGCTACGAATTTTACCTGACCCCGGGATATTGGAAAGGGGCCGAGGATATCAACTCCCCACTGTTCGAATGGAGCCGGAATACTGATGTTGGTGATGTCTTCAGCGGGTGAATGGATGATGTTGCCAAACCTTTGACATTTATCACATCTTCTGACGTACTCCAGGGCGTCTTTCTTCATGGTGGGCCAATAATATCCGTACCTTATGAGTTTAAAAGCAAGAGCCCGAGCTCCCTGGTGATTTCCACATATACCCTCGTGCACTTCGGCCAATGCCTGGGCTGATTCTGTTGGTCTCAGGCACCTGAGGTATGGCAGGGTGAAACTCCTACGGAACAGCGCTCCTTGAATCATGCAGTATTTCGATGCTCTTGACCGGACACAACTCGCCCCCCGGGGATCCTCGGGAAGCTTTCCGTTTGCCAAGAAGTCAATTATGGGGTCGACCCATGAGGGCTCATGATCAATGTCCATGACGGTGCATGAGGAATTTATGCTGGGCTCTGTTACAATTTTAACGTGCACTGTTCTGTCCAGTCCGTCAACACCCATAAACACGAGCTTCGATAATGCATCTGCTTGGCAGTTTTCAACCCGGGCAATCTTTATGATCTCGCACGTCTTGAACCGTCGCTTGAGGTCATGAACTTTCAAACAATACAAACTCATCTTCTCCTCTTTCCTTTCGAACGTTCCTTCTATCTGGCCAACTATAAGCTGGGAGTCACTGTAAACCTTGATGTGCTCAAGTCCAAGATTCTGAGCGAGTTCTAGGGCAATGATGACTGCTTCGTATTCTGCCTCGTTGTTTGTAGCTTCGAATTCGAACCTGAATGCACACCTAATTTCAGTGGTCTTGCCGGGCTGCGTGATTATGACCCCTGCACCCGAGCCCGATGAGTTAGAAGCTCCATCGACAAAAATTTCCCACACTTCTGGAGTGCTCATGCTCGATCTCCCTTCTGGCCCCCGAGCCTTAGGAGTGAGTTCCGCAATGAAATCCGCTAGCGCTTGGGCCTTTATGGAGGGCCTGGGCTTGAATTCAATGTCAAATTCCCCAAGTTCAATCGCCCATTTTAATAGTCTGCCCGAAACGTCTGGTTTCTGTAGAATGTGTTTGAGTGGCTGATTCGTGAGCACGACGATAGGGTGGGACTGGAAGTATTGTCGAAGTTTTCGGGCTGCTGTGACCAAAGCGAGAGCGAGCTGTTCCGCCAGTGTATACCTCGTTTCGGCGTCAAGTAATACTTTGCTCACGTAGTAGATTGGTTGCTGGGACTTGTCGGCCTCTTTCACTAGTACCCTGCTTACTGCATTCTGAGACACTGCCAAGTATAGAAGTAGAGTATCACCAAGTTCGGGCTTTGTGAGAATGGGTGGAGAGGCTAACGTTTGTTTGAGCTCTTGGAAAGCCTTCTCGCATTCTTCATTCCAATCAAAACTTCGGTTACCCCTTAGCACTTTGAAGAAAGGGAAGCATCTGTCAGCTGCCCGAGACATGAACCTGTTCAAGGCTGCCACGCGACCTGTCAGTTTCTGGACCTCTTTCCTGGTCTTGGGCGATTCCATTGATGTCAGTGCTCGTATCTTATCGGGGTTGGCCTCTATTCCCCGGTGGGTGATCATGAATCCCAAAAACTTTCCCGAGGCCACCCCGAAAGCACATTTAGTGGGGTTCAATTTCATCCGGTACTTTCGCAAAGTTCTGAATACATCCTCGAGATCGGATATGTGTTCATTCACTTTTTTGCTCTTGACAACCATGTCGTCCACATATGCCTCAACATTCTTACCAATCAGATTAGCAAATACTTTGTTGATGAGCCTTTGATATGTTGCCCCTGCATTCTTCAGACCGAAGGGCATGACCTTATAACAATATATGGCGGAATCTGCCATGAAAGATGTCTTCTCCTGATCCTCCTCGGCCATGAGGATTTGATGATAGCCGGAGAACGCATCCAGAAAGCTGTATAGTTTATGCCCCGACGTACTGTCCACCAGGTTGTCGATTCTAGGTAGGGGATAGCTGTCCTTTGGACATGCTTTGTTCAGATCCGTGAAGTCGATGCACATCCTCCACTTCCCATTCGCCTTTTTTACCAACACCACATTGGCCAGCCACTCGGGGTATTGGACCTCCCGAATGAACCCCGCGCTTAGAAGTTTATTAATTTCTTCGCGAATGACCTCTCGCCTTTCCGGCGCAAATTGTCTCTTTCGCTGTTTGATGGGTTTCGAAGCCGGGGTTACACTAAGCTTATGTGTCGCGACCTCAGGGTCTATGCCCGGCATGTCCTCAACTTTCCATGCGAAGACATCAATATTTCTTGATAAGCAATGAATGAGCTCGGCCGCGAGGGTTTCATCAAGTCCTTTACCGATGGAAACTTTCTTCCCTTGCCCGAGATTGACCTCTATCACTTCCTCTACCGGAGCTAAACGGGCTCTGTCCTCGAGCTCAGTGTCCACAAGTTGCATGACGTCAGTGCCAATCGCCTTGAGGCATGTCACATAACATTGCCTCGCTATTCCCTGATCCCCGTGAACGACCCCAACGCCGTTGCTAGTGGGAAACTTCATGGCGAGGTGAAAGGTGGACACCACTGCCCTGATCTTATTGAGGAGTGGTCTTCCCACAATAGCATTATAGGCCATGGAGGTACGAACAATTTGGAAGGCTGTAATTTCTATGACCTGCCTGTTACCCGAGCCCAAGGTTAGGGGGAGATCGACGATGCCCTCTGGAAGGACGACGTTACCGCCGAATCCCTGGAGGGGAGTTTTTATTGGTTTCAGTTGTTGGGTTGAGATTCCCATTTTGGTGAATGCCTCATGAGATAGCACGTTGGCTGCACTTCCACTGTCAATCAGGATCCTTTTAACTTCAAAGTTAGCCACAATTGCTGAAATGACCAAGGCATCGTCATGAGGATACGATACCCACTCTGAGTCCTTTGCCCCAAATGTGATGTCCTCGGACTTGTCGTAGGCTGCTCCCGGGGCCGAGGTATATTGACGAGCATACTGCTTTCGAGCAGCACTTGAATCTCCCCCCGACGCGATGCCCCCTATGATGACGTTAATAGTTCCTGCTGTTGGCTGACCCTGACCTCTTTCATCTGTGGTCCTTTCGGTATCCCTGTCATTCCTCGGGCGCTTGTTGTGACTAACATAAGAGCCAAGAAGTCCTCTTTTGATAAGGGCTTCGATCTCCCGTTGCAATGCTTTGCAACTGTCTGTGGTGTGCCCATGATCACGATGAAAATCACAATATTTGCTTCGATCGCGCGTGTCCGGAGGTGACTTCAGTCTGGGAGGCCATTGAAGCTCTTTCATATCCTTTATCTACATCAAGATATTGGCCTTAGAGGTATTCAACCGGGTGAATGACGCCGATGGATTGTCCTGTCTTTGTTTATTCCTAGGAGCTTCATGTCGAGGATTCGTATCATGAGGCCTTTTTTGTTCTGGCTTATCCTGGGCTGGGCTTACCCTCCTTGGGTTTAAAGTTTCCTCCATATTTATGTACTTCTCCCCCCTTGTCAAGAGTTCGGTTACTAATTTTGGGGGAGTCTTTGACAAGGACATTTTGAATGCTTCGCACCTTATTGCATATGTTAGAGCAGATACCGATGCTGTGATGTAGAGGTCGGGGATCATGAGCCTCTCTTTATTGAACCTCTTCATAAAGTCTCGCAGGCTCTCGTTTGGGCCCTGGCGGAGTTGCATCAGGGATGCTGCCGTTTTCCTGATGCGCTTGCTGCTCGCGAAGAAGGCGGAAAATTTATCGGCTAGGTCTGAGAATGAGGCTATGGAATTGGGCTCAAGAGTGGAGAACCAATCCCTGGCAGCATTTGTCAACGTTTGAGGGAAGGCCTTGCACATTACCTGATCTGGGGCAACTTGTAGGTTCATGACATCGGTATAGATATTCAGGTGGTTGGTAGGATCTGTAGACCCGTCATACTCTTTTATTCGAGGATACTTGAATCTATCAGGCAAGGGGAATGACAAGACTTCTGGGGTGAACGGAGTGTTCGGGGCAAAACCTGTTGGCCCTTTGTCTTTCTGCCTTAGACCTGCTGTAATTCCATCCTGGATGATCCTGGCCAAATCCGCGGACTCCATTGTTACTGGTCCCGAGGCCGAGGCCACATTGGGTAGGCCCGAAGTCCCGGCTCCATGATTATCATGTATTTGAGGTTGAGCCCGACGACGAGCGTCTACCATGAACCCCCCTTCGGGTGTTGGCGTACGAGACGGATGCGAATTTCTCTGCGTGAGCAACTGTGTTAATGTAGCAACTTGTTGACGGAGCTCCTCGAATGCTCCTGCGCTGACGACAACGGGTTGTGGTTGTTGCATGCCTGACGACTCCTCTTGTGGGATTGGAGGATCGGCAGGAGGTGGTGGATGTTCTGGAGCGGATGAGCTCGCAGGAGGGAGACCTGATCGTGTGTTAACCATGGCTTTTGGTAAAGATTCCCACAGACGGCGCCAATGATGTTACCAAAAGTCGTACCTGGGAAATTCCCGAACCCGAAGTGAGATGATGAACACGAACAAGGTCTTCGGATACCTAAAACAAAGGCAATGAGGGTTTTCCTCGTTGCCCCTCCGATGCTTAAGTCAGAATGAGTTTTTGCGTAAGGCTATGAATTGAAAATAATGCGAATAATGCGTACCTGAATTCTGAATTTGTGATTGTATTTATAAGTTGCAGGTAGTACAGTCCCTGTAGGATTAGGAAGTCTACACCCACAAGAGTTCCATTTGAACGAAGAGTTTAGTTCGTACTACAATTCTAATAAACGTTGGTAACATGTTCGCGATAGAACTTTACTAGGCAAATGAGTCTTATTGAAGACGGAGGTATGATCTCGAGGACAACGACCTTCGGAGGACGTGGACGAAGTCCTCGATCAAATATATGTCCTCGAGTAAGTACTTGTCCTCGAGGCCAAATTCACCGGATGGTAGAAATGAGTCCTCGAGAGTGTCTACGAGGGAGTCCTCGAGAGAGAGCAGAGCGGGCCTCGAGATAGGCAGTGAGGGAGAGTCCTCGAGACTAACTGGAAGTGTCCTAGAGTCGTCGAGGTAGTCTACAAGTTCGACCACATCAATTATATTTTGTAAATAAAGGTCATTTTACCAACAAACATTGAGGTAGTGTTTGATTGGGGTGGAAAAGGAAAATGTTTTCCTTTTCTACCCTTAATTTTGGTGAATGCAATTTTTCTTTTACACCCTTAATTTTGGTGTTTGATTGCATAATTTTTTCATGCAATTCATTTTCACCCATTTTCTAGGTACAATCATTTAAAATACATTTTTTTACCTTTTATTTTTCCATGGCTTTGGTGGGAAAGTGTTTTCCATTTTTTTTTTTCTTTTTGGCAATGGAAACATATTCTAAATTCAATGGTAAAAAAATTTATCCATTTAATTGACAATTTGCATGAAAAATAAAGCCAAACGAACACAAAAAAAAATTACTTAAATTTTTTTTTTTTTACTTTTTTGCAATCCAAACAAATTTTAATACAAATTATAAAAAAATTTATCCCAAAAAGTAATTATTTGCATGAAAAGCAAAGTCAAAAGAATTAGATGAAAAATTATATCAATCAAACACCATTAATTACAATTTTTTCTAAAATAAATTCTATATAATTCAATTTCCTACAATTCATTTTCTTTCCATCCAAATTCTACCTTGCAATCAAAGGCACCTGAATGAGAGATATTTAACCACCGGATTATTTAACAAACTCTCTCCCTTCTGCCAGTCATCATTTCCAACCCTCAGAAGGTCCAGGATGTACAGGATTATGACGATTCAGTATCAAGCTTGCCATCTGCTTCCACTCATTTCTGTTCCTCAAATTTCGTCGAGCAAAATCTATGCAACTTCTTCATCTGTTACAAGAAGGAAAGCTATATCAATCTTTACATTCACCACGGTTTTCTCTGGACTGGCATTCTCCGATAGTTGCACTACAAATTACAGTTGGTCCAAAACTGCGATTTCAGATTTTGTAGAGCTCCAAAATTCCGGTGGAGTCAAGGCTCTGGACCTTCGTGTTGGAGACGGTGAGACGCCAGCTAATGGCGATAAGGTTGATCCTCTCCCGTTCATGTTTTCTTATACAAGTGTACTTAATGTATTTCAAGTCAATCAGTATTTGTTTCCTTATGTTTTGAATTGAAAAGGCTGCAATTCATTACTATGGAAGATTGGCTGCAAAGCAAGGGTGGCGCTTTGATTCGACGTATGACCATAAAGATGGAACCGGGGAGCCAATTCCATTTGAGTTCATCCTTGGTTCCGGCAAAGTAAGCCCTGATAACATATCAATTGATTCTATCAAGTGAATCTTTTAAAACCCTAAAATTTCTGTTGATTAATTTGCGGTAGTTTCTACTAATTGATTTATCAGCTAACTAAATTTTGACTGATTACAACCTGCGGAATGGATATTATCATTCAATTGGTTGTGATTCCATGTTGAAATGTGCTTTATTCAATTCAATTGTTAGGGGAAAATGATTGGCATACTTCTACTTCTGAGGTGCCCCTTCACTATATTTGACCGGATTAAAATTTTCTTGTTTGTTTCTTTTCCCTCTTTCCATTACTTCCTGTTTTTGTGCGTGTATGGTGGTGGGTGGGTGTTACTAATCCTCCTTAATGCCAAGAATAAGAATGAACAATATGTTAATGCTACTTAATCTCATTTTTCTTGGATGAAAATCTGTGGTTTGTAAACAACAGTAGTACTTTTGAAGTGAACTGTTGCTTGCTCTATTACATGTAGACAATTTCCATCTTTCACTGAATTTATTATCAAGTAATGCAGGGTATTTCTTTTCCTGTCTTGACTAATGTAGGTCATATCGGGAATTGACACGGCACTAAGATCAATGAAAGTAGGTGGTATTCGTCGAGTCATTATCCCACCATCTGAAGGGTACCAAAACACATTTCAAGAGCCCATTCCACCTAATGTATGTATCTTAACTCTTGTATTAATTATGTTATAGCTGGTTTTGAGGATTTGGTTGAACAAAAAACACAAAAAGTGATATTGTCTGTCATAGATGTACCTGTGCCTGTTTGCCCCTGTTTGTTTATCCACTAAATTTCATAAGTCTTGGCTTGTTATTGTAGTACAGTGTAAGCGTGCATTGACAAAGCTGACTATAGTTCTCCTACAATAGCAATACCAATCAAATAGCCAAGTAATCATATACTAGGGAAAAACCAATTTACAAGAGTCTAATCCCCATGGGGTTGGTTGAATCTCTTTCTAAAAAGATGCTGTTTAATTCAAAAAAGAGATTTCATTGGTATACGAAGAGTAAGTACAGCAATACTGAGACATTCCCTCCTGTGCAAGATCAAAAAACAACTCAATCAACTAAAAGCAGCATAAGGAAACTGCTGCTTTAGGGCAATGAGCATCTATGGCGGACTGAAGTAAAAACAAGAATTTCAACAAAAACACAGAGGCAAAGATGATAATATAAAGAATCTATATCAATGATTTATTAGTGGGAAGAGAGCATGTTGCAGTACTCAATTCAACGTGTATAGAGACATTTATTTGATTAGAAGTCGGCCTTTGTCCTAACTAACTAATCACTTTTATCTCACCCTTTGCTTCAGTTAGTCTAGGTAGGATTATCCATAGCAAGGAAATTAGTCTTGAGCAGATTTTCTCTCTACCGGTGTGCAAAATGTTAAGCAGATATATATAAATTTACAACTTCAAACCAGATAATATGAAAAATAATGTGTAAATTAGATTTAAGAAGGAGAGGTGTGTTGGAAACTAGAATGATCAAGTATCTTGATGGTGCATTTTTTATACTTTATATGATTGATATCTTAACTAATTTCTTGGTTGCAGTTTTTCGATAGACAGAGGCTCTTCACTACCATTTTCAATCCAACACGTCTAGCCAATGGAGAAGGCTCAACACTAGGGACACTTATATTCGATATTGAGCTGGTTAGCCTGAGGCATCAATGAACTTCCCAAATTCTGCATTGTAAGCCATATTTTGTGTATAGTATTACTACACTTGATCAGTGATGACTTTATGTATAGTTCATTCCTGTGATTTGAGATCTCGAAAATTGTCACATCCAATGTACGTAATGATAGCAGGTTCTAATTTCATGACCCCGACTATTTTAAAATAATTTTCCAGTATGAGAGGACTTCATTTCAGTATGAACTATGTAATAGGTGGTTTGCCTTCTGATATGCATGAGAAAACAAACTATTTCTCTGTGAACGTGTTGGTTTTTATTATGATAGTTTTGGCCGTTAATTGATATACATTGGAATGACCACCGGATTAGCCCTAAAAGGTTATTTATAGATTTGTTTCCTTCTGTTCTCATAAATATAGTCATTCTAAATACATCTGTTGTAGACACTCGACAGTGTGTGTGAGAAACATTGTTTCATTGGTCTTTGCTTGTTTGTTGTGTTCGTGTATAGTTGTTATGTTGTTCGTGCACTTATTTGATTAATGCTGAAAAGATGCCCGTCATATTGGATCGCTAAAAGAATAATTATATTTCAACTATTATAAGTTGATCAAATTTCTTGGCTGATAGTACATAATCCCGACTTGCTTCAACTGTATAACATTTTGCGAGGATGTCGTCCATTAAATCTCATGCTGCAATTGGGTAGCAATTTAAGTGTTATGTACTAGGTCCAATCGATTTTGGATGTAAACGTTTTTAATACAATTAATGCATTATTATTTATGGAAGATTTATTATTTAAATAAATAATTATTCTGGTAAATTAAATTAATATAGTTCGTAAATTCAAGCTTTAGTAACTTGTTATTCATAAGGAGCTGTAATTATGAAAGACAAATTACATATGAATGAATCTTAAATTATTCGTGGTTGCAAGTAATAACGATATATAGATACCGTTATCATAGATAGACAGCACGTGTGACATTTTTCACTTATGAAGTAGGTAATTGATTTAAGTACAATGCTTTCGTCTACTTCACCATTAGGATTTCTCTACATTTTTCTAAGTATAGGAATTATAACAATGGATAGGAGTTCCAATTCCTTTTTTTGACCTGTCAAAGGCCAATTTTCATTTAATATTCTTTGGAGACATCCCCAAATTCTTTTTTTAACGGTCTCGTACTACAGCTCACTCCTCTTTCACCAGTAAGCTTTGCTTTATTGGCTTTACTTTTGTTCACGAGTGTATCCTTTTTCTTATGTCTTGTGTTTGATGAATTTTGTTGTATATATGCAGATATAGATTTTGACTAGGCAGGAATGTTGAGCTCGCTACCTAAGCCCAAGAGTGATGAGTTTTCTCCTACACCCGTAAATAAGAGAAAAGTTGCGGATTAGGAAAAGGAAAATGCACAGGCAAGAGATCTTCATAGTTATTGGATGAGCCTAAAGAAGTCGTCCTACCACATGAGATTAGAGGGGACGATTCAAGTCGCAGTGAGATTGAGCCCAAATGTGAAGGTTCTTCCCTCCTGAACTTTCAATTTCCTTTGACCCGAGGTGAGTGTGATGTTGATGTAATCAAGGTTTGTGTCCTTCCTCGTCGTGCTAAAAGCTTGGCCAGGCGCAAGGTTGACTATGTAGAGAAGGTCTTGTCCATCTACAATAGAATAGTATTCTTTAACTTACTTTTTCCTTTTTTTTTTTGGTTTATGTTTCTATCTTTGAGTTTGTCTAGAGAATTCGTTTTCCTTGCTTTTTGCCTACCAAGTTTTGACAATGAAAGATTCACTTTTCAAAGTAAATCACCTTCTAGTTACAGAAGTAAAGACTTTTGAGGAGCACAAAATCAAATAAACGAGCAACTTTAAGAAGAAAATTTCAAACCTAAAGAAGTCTCTTGATGCTTCAGAAGCTAGCATTAAGAAGTTAGAATCCCAAGTTGGTGAGCAAGAAAATAAGAATGACAGTCTACGCTCCTCTCTAGCCCATGCACAAGATGATGCCGTAGAATGATACAATATCCCTTCAAAGTTTGTTAAAAACATGAACGCATACAGAACTAAAACGATGGTGGCCTCTATCGCCCTGTCCAAGGAGTGAGTAGCTGCTGAGCATCTACATATTGACCCTTCAGGCTATGATCGATTTTTAGCTAGGAGTTGAAAAAAGGAATAGGCAACTGAACAAGCTAAGGCATTCAGACGAACAGATGCATCATGAAGAAGGGGTGGAGGGACTTCACACTCGAAGTGGTCAGGTTTCTCATTTATATTATTTACTTCCTCGTATTTTTTATTATTGTCGCTTTTGTCATTTGATGAACTTGTATTTTTTTCTTATTTCGAGATGTGGGATCTCATATTTTTCTTGCTTAATCAATGTTGATTTCTTTTCGAAGAAATGACTTGTATCTATCATGTTATTGAACGGATCTATTTCAATGTGCGTTCTATTTCCTTCCACATTAACATTTTTGTTTGTGACTAAATGAATTGACCTATTGGCATATATAAACTGTTGATAAAAATGCTAATAAGTTAGCATGTTTCTCCTTGTCCCTATTTTCTGGTTCGTCTGCATAGCGACCGAACAAGCATCGACTGCATTAGAGGTCGACTAGTTGATGAGTTGATCGCTATGTGAACGATATAGCATGCATCAATCACATTAGTGGTTGACAGTCGTTGATGAGTCAACAAGTATGATAACTCAAGAATAGTTAACCAAAAGGGGGATGAATTGGTTTATACAAACTTTTTCAAAGATTTATCAATTTCAAATAATATGATAATGTATAAGTCCATCAAACAATTATGCACAATCACAAAAACAATAAGTAAAAATGAAGAGAGTGTGCAAACGATATAACTGTGGAAATTCGATCCCAATCAATGATCTACATCCTCCGTTATCGAACTCTCCGTCACGAGATACTATGTTGATTCACTTATGGTGCAATCCAACACTTTACAAAGCTTTCAATGACTTACAAATAATGAGTACCGATCCTTATACAATGTTGAGCTTTATGGGACCTTAACACGACCCACAAGTTTAAAGGGTAATGAGTTTACAATTTGAAACTTCTCTCAATAAATGATATAATCAAAGTTGAGTACAATGAGAGAAATAGGCTAATACTATAATGAATAGCAATGAATTAAGCTCATGTATTAAGTAAGAAATTTTTTGATGAATAATATGATTTTCAATGGTTTTTTAAAAATAAATAAATGAGTTGATGAAGATAAATAAAGAGTGTAGATCAAATGTTTGAGCTTAAGAATGTCTCACTTAAATGTTCTTAGATATGTGTATTGAATGAAAACTGATTTGGTATTTATAGCAGTAAAACTGTCAAAAACTCTACTCAATCGGACGCAACCTACCGGACATCCGATACCTACCGGACGATCAACTAGTTGTTTGAGTCAAATTTCAGAACAATCACTTTTTGGACCGTTGGACAATCCGGTTATACCAGACGTCCGCTAGATGTACCGGACGCATCCGGTACAACAATTTTTCAAGAATTTCATTCTTTCATTGTTTTGAAAAATGTAATCTATTGAAGGATATTTTTAACTTATTTTTCAAGGAAAGTTATCACTTCTAAATATATAGTTGAAATCTTTACCTTTTGAAAAATAACTTTTATGCAAGTGATTTTGTAAAATAGTTTTTCTCGTGCATAAAAAATTATTTCGAGCTTTTATCAAAATCATTGCTAGGTATTAAAGTATTTTACCTTTACATATGAATTCAAAACATCTAAATCTAATATCTTCAGCGTTTGACTTGGGAGATTTGATTTAACGTGCCTGATTGGCTTCTATCTTGACTTTCATTGATCATCTTTTGCACGTATTTCGATAGCGATCTTTTTGTCTTTAATTGATCACTTTTGCCACAATTGCTATAACAACTCAAATGTAGATTGTTAGATATAAAAGTGATTTGTTTGTTATAATCAAAACGTGAAGTCAATCATAGGTTAACAATTTTTCCATTTTTTATTATGACAAACAAGAGATGATTTTCTACAATTTGATAAGCAAAGGCACATGTAAGCTTATAGATAATTCACCGTATCTCTTATACACATTTTCTCCCTTACTCATACAATTCAAGCATATGTATATTGTTTTCATGTCGTATATCATCTCATATGTATTTTCCCCCTTTTGACATAAGCTAAAAGAAATGAAAAGTGCAATCATCAAGGGAAATAAATAATTATATGCATAAACATTGAAGAGTATACATATGAAGTTCATAAAAAATAGACAGATGAGGCGGTGGAGGAAAATGTGCATAGAAGTGAACATAGAGGGCATTTTGTTGAGCTTGCATTTCCGCTTGTTGGGCTAGAATGGCATTTTGTTGTGCTTTCATTTCTACTTATTGTGTTTGTATTGCGGCTTGTTGTGCTTGCATTTGGTGAAGTAAACTACCAAAGCCGTCAACCGATAATGTAAGTGAGTCGGGGCGCCCATGGAGAAGGTTGTAGGCATCGTCGGTAAAGGTGAAGCCACGTGATGAAGATGAAGGAGCACTTGAGGCCGGAATGTGAGGAGGAGGATGTGGAGGGACAATGATATTTTTTTCTTCTTCTTCTTGAAAAGATAGTGTCGAAGGTCCCGAGGTGGGGTCGAACCCTTTTGTGTAAGCCACTCATTGGCCATGGGATTTATAAATTTTCATACGTTTGAGAGTTTGGATATTTATGGTACCGGTGGGGCAAAGTTTTACGAAATCCTCATCGTTTAAAGGAACGTCAAAATATTTGAAAACTTTTGTCAAAAGCATGTCGTAAGGTAAGGCCTTTGCATAACGTGAGGAATGTCCAATTTTCAACCAATAAGAAATGAATTGAGAATAAACAAGTCAAGATAGTTAACCTCATCCCGATGCCCTTCCCAGGAAGAATAAATGGGCAATGATGTTTTGCAAGACTTTACACGGTGAGTTTAATTGATGGACGCTAATTTTGGTAACTTTTTCAAAATCTTTTCCCGTCACACGATGACAAGCATCGCACAGGTTATATCTCTCTAAGGTCGGATGAGCTTTATGAACAAAAATTTGAGTATCACACAACTCAAGCTCAAAAAATTGACGAATGAGGGTGTTGTTAATGGTGATATGCACTTTATTAATTAAACATGAAATCTCATCCGAATGTGTGTTGATAACCATATTTTGTTTTAAAAAATTCATAAGCTGGGGGTAGGCATGATCTTCTAATGAGCAAATTGAAGTCCAACCCATATTTTCGAGAAATTCTTCAATATGAAATGCCTGGACTTCAATAGTAAAATCAGAAAAGTCGACATTTTTACCTATTAGAATGGATGATTTCTCAAATGGGTTCACGGGCACCTCGAGTTCCAAATCCGTGTCTTCATCCGAAGAAGAGGGAGGTGGTTGTTAAGCAATTTGCTTAAGCCTTTCCCCAGTCATTTTGGTTCTCGTCATTGTGGCAAATTTAAGATTTTTGAGAAAATTAGAAGTTATTGCTCAAATTGGGAAAATGTGAAATTTTGGAAGATAGTTCAAATTTTTTGAGAGAATGAGGATGAAGAAGTAGTGGGTTAGTGAAATGGATGAATGGAGTGGAGAAAATAAAGGTAGAAGAAGAGATTTAGGGAGAGAAATTCGAAGGAGATGAAGAGAAATGGGGAAAAAGGGTTCTGCTACCGTGTTTAAAATATGATATTATAGTTTACCAGACGTCTGGTACGACAGAAAAATTTCTGCCAAACCGGACGTACTAGTCCGGACTATCCATTAGGTGCATCTGGTATGTACCGAACGTCCGTTAAACTCATCCGGTAACTATTTTTTTAATAGATAAAATCATGCATGATTAGAAGCATAGCATGTTGGCAATTTAATTATGCACTTCAAATTCGTCAATAATACCTAAGCCTTTTCTAATATGTGAAAAACGATCAAGTGCAAAAGGTTTAGTGAAGATATCGGCCAATTGATTTTTCGTGTTCACAAATTCTAGTACAATATCTCCTTTTTGTGTATGGTCTCTTAGAAAGTGATGTCGAATTTCAATATATTTTGTTCGAGAATGTAAAACGGGATTTTTGGATAAGTTTATGGTACTAGTATTATCACACATGATAGGAATATGATCAAAAGATAGGTAATAATCACTAAGAGTTTGTTTCATCCATAGCACTTGTACACAACAACTAGCAGCCGAGATATATTCGACTTCAACAGTAGATAATGCAACACAATTTTGTTTCTTACTAAACCATGGCACTAGTGCAAATCCTAGAGAGTGACATGTTCCGTCAGTGCTTTTGCGATCAATTGTGCAACCGGCCCAATCGGCATCCTAAGGTTTTAGTGTCACTAAAATATCTAAAAATTCTTTTTACGACAATGAGATGTGATTCTATAGGATTATATTGAAATCTAGCACATAAATATACACTAAACATAATATCGGGTCTACTTGCGGTTAAGTAAAGAAGGGATCCGGTCATACCTCGATATTTTGTCCCATCAGTGGAAGTACCTTGATCGTATTTGTCCAATTTTTATGAATGTGCTAATTGGAGTGTTCATAGGCTCCATTTCAAACCTTTTGAGCATGTCCGATATGTACTTATTTTGACCAATGAATATTCCATTTTTAGTTTGTTTAATTTGGAGTCCAAGAAAGAATTTTAGTTCTCTCATCATGATCATTTCAAACTCCTTGCTCATACATTAGGAAAATTCTTCACAAAGAGAGATATTAATTGCACCAAAAATAATATCATCAACGTAAATTTGAATGATAATCATATCACTCTTTTCGATTTTGATGAAGAAGAGTAGTGTCCGTTTTTCCCATAGAAATTGTTTGAAAGTATGAATTTGCTTAATCTTTCATACCAAGCTCTAGGAGCTTGTTTCAAACCATAGAGAGCATTTCTAAGCTTAAAAATATAGTCCGGTGCTTGTGATATTTAAAACCGGGTGGTTGCTCTACAAATACTTCTTAAATAAAACCATTTTGAAAAGCACTTTTAACATCCATTTGATAAAGAGTGAATCATTTATGACAAAAAAATGCAAGATGCATGCGAATGAATTCTAATCTAGCAACCGATGCAAAGGTTTCCTCATAATCGATACATTCTTCTTCTTTGAAACATTGGTCCACTAATCTTGCCTTGTTACGTACAGTTATTCCATTTTCATCTCTTTTATTTCGAATAATCCACTTTGTACCAATAACGGTTTGATTATTTGGTCTAGTGACTAAATATCAAACATGATTTATTTCAAATTGATTTAGTTCTTCTTGCATAGCTAGTATCCAAAATTCATCAAACTTGGCTTCTTTAAAATTCTTTGGTTCAATTTGAGAAATAAATGCACAATTATTAAAGTGATTTCTAGTAGATGCTTTAATAGTAATACCTTTAGATGGATCTCCAATAATTAATTCTTTTGGGTGAGAGTGAGTGAACCTCCATTCTTTCGGTAGAGATGGATCACTTGGTACTACGGTAGGTTCTTCTTCATTTCGTTGATAGTTGGCTTCTTCCTTATGCTCCTCTTTTGAGTCCTCTTTGTTTTGGTCTTGAATCGTCATTTGTTCAAGAGGAATTTTCAAACCTACATTATTGCTTACTCATTTTTCATGATCAAGAGGGTTAGTTTCATCGAAAGTCACATGCATAGATTCTTCAACAGCTAGAGTTCTTTTGTTGAAAACTGTAGAACCCCAAATAATTCTAGACACCTTAGTGATACTAAAACATGAATATTGGATGGCTAAAGTATACTTCAGATTTTTTAGTCTCATTTGAAACCCATTTTCGACATAGGAAACATTTGATTTGAAAAATGATATCTAAATAAAAGTTGTAGCTCTTTGAGTTAACTTTCCAACTCATTTTGAATTTCCTCAATCGGACATCGGGAGAAGAAGTTATTATAACAATACTGAAAACTGTGCAGTGTCAACCGAAAATGAACCAGTCGACCGGTCGGTTGATCGATTTTACCGAAACTGCCTGAAACCCATGATTTTTGATAAGTAAATGGCCACCCTATTTATTTCGAAACCTTTCATCCTCTCCCAAACTTCACCTATAAATAGACCTCATTTCACTCTCATTTTCCTCACACCAAAAGCAAGAGCTTTTATATACAAAGGGAGAGTTTTCAAGAGAGAAAAGAAGGGGGAGAAAAGTTAGTGTTTTCCTAGAAGTTTTGGGTGCTTTCAAGGATAAACGTCCAAACTTCATCAAAGTCATCAAAGTTCTTTTCGAAATTTTTTTCAAAACATCAAGTTCTTTTCAAAGCATCAAATCAAGGTAGGTGTAGGTGTAAAAGTGCTATTATCGTGTTCAAAGTATAGTTTTCACCTGTTTTTCAAATGAATGCTATGGTACCTTCGGGTACAGTGTTTCGGCACCTCTCTACAGTTGAATGATCATTTTCGCTATAGTTGATTGGTCATTCTCCGGCTCGAGGCGTCATGTTAAGTCATGACTCAACAGTTATTGGATTTTGCCGGAAATCCTTCTACGCGACGATTTTTAAATGAAAATGCTATAGTTTGAAAATATATATTTTGATAACGATGCACCTATGATCTATTGAGTTTCAAACTCATGGGTTTAATCTCTTCTACAGGTTAAAGTGATGATGTGTGGGACGTGGATGACGGTTGAGGAAGATGTTAAATGCTATGCGAAGCCGGTGATTTTTACATGTTTTATGAATTTTTTAAAATAAAATTCAGTTAAATTTCTTAAATTAAGGTTCAGTTTTTCCAATGTGTATGAAATTATTTCTACAAAACCTTTATGTTAAAAATAGTCGAAACTAGGACCCATATTTTCTGGAAATAAATTGAGGTTTTTTAAATTCATAAATTCCCTATGATGGTTCCACTCAAAAGTACATACAAAGTACATATATGCACTAAGGCGACGGCTATAGATAAGTAGCAATCTAATCCATTCGGGTTGGGGCGTTACAAAAACTCTATAAGTTTTGCTAGTCGATGAATATTCTAGAAAGATTCCAATATCGGATTTTGAAACAAATTTTCCCAAGTTATCTTTTGTGTTTAGAATAAAACATTTGCAACCAAAAACTTTAAAATATCTGAAATTTGGAGTTCTATTTTTCCAAAAGTCATAAGGGGTTTTAGTTTTCTTCCGACTTACTAACTCTATTTATGATATCGCAAGCAATGTTGACTTCTTCAGCCCAAAAATATTTTGGCATGTTATTTTCATTAAGCATGGCCATAGCCATTTCTTCCAATATACGATTCTTCTTTTCTATTACACCATTTTTTTAGGAGTTCTAGGAGTCGAGAAATTATGTTCATATCCATTTTCATTACAAAAATTGTCAAAAGCAATGTTGCTAAATTCGACTCCATTATCACTTCTAATAGT
This sequence comes from Osmanthus fragrans, assembly GCA_019395295.1. Lineage (NCBI taxonomy): Eukaryota > Viridiplantae > Streptophyta > Magnoliopsida > Lamiales > Oleaceae > Osmanthus > Osmanthus fragrans. The sequence continues at coordinate 19,508,423 of CM033350.1, read as the reverse complement.
TGTAATGGAATATCATTTTTTTTTTTCCATTTTGAACCTTTTTCCAAAAATGTTTAAATAGTTTTAAAACTTCATCTTTAAAATTTAGAAATACAACCCAAGTAAATCTCGAGAAGTCATCAACAATTATGAAAGCATAATGTTTTTCACAAATTCTAGAAGGCCCAAAAACATCAATGTGAAGTAGTTGAAGTGGAAGAAGATAATTTAGGTTTAAATGAGTTTTTTACTTGTTTACCAAATTGACATGCATCACAAATTTTATCCTAGTCAAACTTCAATTTTGATAATCCAATGACAAAATGGTTTTTGGAGATTTTTGAAAGAAGATCCATGCTAACATGACACATTCTCATATGACATAACCATGTATCATTTTTAAAACTTCATAAACATTTTTCATTATTTTCAAATTCGATATTTATGATATAAGCATCTTTACTTCGACTTCCGATAAACAATACATCTTTTGATGTAGCATCTTCAAATAAGACATTTTAGAAGAATCGAATTTAATATGATAACATTTATCACATAATTGACTAATGTTAAACAAATTATGTTTGAGATTATCTACCAATTACACGTTTTCAATAGATGGAGAGGAATGATTACCAATGTTTCCAATTCCAATAATTTATCCTTTCGCATTGTCTCCAAATGTGATATGGCCTCTATCTTTCTCTTTGAAGTTTGATAGTAACAGTTTATCTCCGATCATGTGTTTTGAGTAGTGTTCTAAAAGATGTAATGTGTGACAATACGTGGAGGTCAAGCTATAGACTAGGCGAGCTTACGTGAGGCATAGGCGTAAAATAGCATAAAAATGTGTTTTCTTATTTTAATATTTTTTAATTTTTAAACAATCAAAAAATTATTTAATAATTAAAAATAATATCACTTTATACATTTTTTCAAAGTTTCCAACAAAATGACAAGTTTCTAATGTAAATACTAAATAGTAAATAGATTGAATTTTTTGGGAGTTTTCCTTTGTTCAATGCTTCAAGCAGCTGTTTTAACTTAGGACAGACAAAGTGAAAAAAATCAGCTTTTAAATTTTAACTTAAAACAATTGTAAAACAATTTTTTAAAAAAAAGAAATAATGGTCACCTAGGCACGCATAGTCACGCCAAGGCGCTCATTATCGGCCAATGATTGTCGTTGACCGTTAAATAAGGCGTCAAGCCAATTTTCGCCGCGTATCGCGCCTAGGTAATGCATTGGCGCCGCCTAGGCGCGCATTTTAGAAAATGGTTTTGAGCATCCACTATCTAAGAACCACTTACTTTTCATCTTCTTTGGTACCTCACTTCAATAGCCATGAAACACATGTTGGCAATTTCCTCTTGACTATCATTTTCATCGTGATCCTCATCGTCGCTATCATCCCATGTAGTTTGGGGTGCCTTTTTTAAGTTTTTTTTTCTTATTTGGGCACTTGATTCTCATTTGACTGGGTTTGCCACAATCATGGAAAATGATTTTCTTTCTCATTTGTTCACTCATTTCCTCTTTCTTTTGGAATTTTCGATTGTTTCTAAAGCCTCCCCATTTTTTGACGAGAAGAACTAGATCATCGAGTTTTTCATCACTCATATTTTCAATAGTGGTTCCTTCTTCAATCGCCGATTTGAGAGCTATTTGTCGCTTATAAGATTCCTTTGATTCTTCTTTTATTTTCTTTGTTTTCTCCTTAGTTTCGGCATTGTTGAGCTCGTACGTCATTAACGTTCCATATAACTCTTCTAAAGGATATGAGTTGATATTTTTGGTATTTTCTATCAACATCCTTAATGAGCTCAAATCTTCCGAGAGTGACCTAAGCATTTTACTTACAAGTTCACCATTAATATATTTGTGATCAAAACCCTTAAAACCATTAACAATGGGTTCTTCTTGTTTCATGACAAAATTTTCAAATTCTTTAACCAAAAGACTGATTTTGGTTTCCTTTACTTTGCTAGTACCGACATGAGTAACTTCCAATGCATGCCAAATATCATATGTGGAATCACAACTACTAATATAATTAAATTCATTTTTATCTAATGCACAATATAGTAGATTTTTGGCTCTAGTGTTTAAGGACAATTTCTTCTATCATCATCATCATCATATTCTTCTCTAGGTTTAGGGATGCTTTGATCGGGTTTTCCATCAATTTTAATAGTTTTGGTGGGCACATAAGGACCATATTCAACAACTACCCAAATATGGTAGTCTATGATTGAATGTAAATCATCATATCAGCCTTCCAATAATTGTAATGTGTAGTAAAATGTCCCTTAGGATTTTGAAGATTGAGGTTAGTCATTACTCAAAATTGTGAAATCTTTTTTTAAAAAAAAATGAGCATCAAACTCTAATACCAATTGATAACCCAAGAATAGCTAACCAAGAAGGGGTGAATTGGCTTATACAAAATTTCTCAAAGATTTATCAATTTCAAACAATATGATAATGTATAAGTCGATCAAATAATTATGCACAATCACAAAAACAATAAGTAAAAGGGAAGAGAGTGTGCAAACGATATAATTGTGGAGGTTCGATCCCAATCAATGATCTACGTTCTCCGTTAACGAGCTCTCCGTCACGAGCAAGGTCTTTTCACTCTGTTGATTGACTTATGGTGCAATCTAACCATTTACAAAACTTTCGGTGACTTGCAAACAAGGAGCACCGATCCTTATACAATGTTGAGATTTACGAGACCTCAACACGACCCACAAGTTTATAGGGTAATGAGTTTACAATTTGAAATTTTTCTCTCAATAAATTATATGATCAAAGTTGATACAATGAGAGAAATAAGCTAATACTATAATGAATAGCAATGAATGAAGCTCACGTATTAGATAAGAAAAACTTTGATGAGTAATACGATTTTCAAATGTTAAATCAATCAACGGTTTTTCCAAAATAAATAAATGAGTTGATGAAGATAAATAAAGAGTGTAGATCAAATGTTTGAGCTCAAGAATATCTCACTTAAATATTCTTAGAGATATATTGAATGCAAACTGATATGATATTTATAGCAGTAAAACTGTCAAAAACTTTGCTCAACCGGACGCAGCCTACCGGACGATCGACTAGCTGCTTGAGTCAGATTTCAGAACGATCACTTTTTGGACCGTTGAACAATCCAATTCTACTGCACATCCGCCAGAGTCCGATACAACAGTTTTTCAAGAATTTCCTTCTTTCATTGTTTTGAAAAATGTAATCTATTAAATGATATTTTTAACTTATTTTTCAAGGTAAGTTATCACTTCTAATTTCTAAATATATTTTACCTTTTGAAAAATAACTTTTATGCAAGTGATTTTGTAAAATAGTTTTTCTCGTTCATAAAAATTTATTTCGAGCTTTTATCAAAATCATTACTAGGTATTAAAGTATTTTACCTTTACATAAGAATTCAAAACGTCTAAGTCTAATATCTTCAAAGTTTGACTTGGAAAGATTTGATTTGATGTGCATGCTTGGCTTCTATCTTGACTTTCATTGATAATCTTTTGCACGTATTTCGATAGCGGTCTTTTTGTTTTCAATTGATCGCTTTTACCACAATTGGTATAATAACTCAAATGTAGATTGTTAAATATGAAAGTGATTTGTTTGTTGTAATCAAAACGTGAAGTCGACCATAGGTCAACAAAGTATATGATTGACTACTTGGTGACTGCAAAGCAGTCGAATGTGTTAACTTTTCCAATACCCATCATTGCTCGGTACTAAATTGATTACGCAATTCGAGTTTGGTTAGCAAATTATCTCAATTGGCGATTCTTGAGCTTTAGCCAATATTTTAGTTTTCATGCTTACTGTCAACCCTTGGACAATTTGATAAGTTTATGGTCTAGTGATTTTTAGTTTTAATCAATTTTCTTAATTTTAAAAGCTCGCCACTAAGATCATGAAATGATTTCGAGCTTCAGCTAATTTTTTAATTTTCTTTCTCATCACCTAGCCCCTTGGGACTATTTTGATGTGCGCTTGGTCTAATAATTTTGATATTTAACCAATTTTCTAGTTTTGAAAGTTCACCACTAGGATTGTAGAACGATTTTAAATTTATAACCATTTTTTGTATTTTGATATGCTGAGCACGTTGTATAGTGATTTTAGGCCCCAATTTTTTGGTTTTGAAATTTCACCTCTAGGAACACCCAACTTT